>OU342650.1:14827500-16027500 GCA_910589605.1 Chrysoteuchia culmella | reverse complement strand
CCAAAAATCAATCAAGTCAATCGATTGGTTGTTAGTTAAAGCGTGAAGGAAAGACAAAGAAACACACTTTCGCATTTATAATACTTATTATTCAGAATTTACCAAGACCTAATCATAATCTATTATTGATTAATTTTATGCCATGTGTACCTAGTTTCTACTATTTTTGGTCTTTGCGCTCTCTGCAGTTGCTTTCTCTACATACATGATGATTATATGAAGCAAAATTATACAAAATGACCATTATGCAAATAAGTTTTAAATAAAATGGGCGTTATGTTAAATGATATTATAAAAAATGATGATTATACGAAATAAACATTATGTAAAAAGAAATTATTTGAATTGTTGTTATGACTAACGTTTATAATGTAATATGAACCTTATTGAAATGAAATTATATCATCTAATACGCACCCATAAAAATTAGCCTATGTTACTCTCCGTCCTTTCAACTAACTCTATGCCAAAAATCAAGTTTCAAGCCAAAAATCAATCAAGTCAATCGATTGGTTGTTAGTTAAAGCGTGAAGGAAGGACAAAGAAACACACTTTCGCATTTATAATACTTATTATTCAGAATTTACCAAGACCTAATCATAATCTATTATTGATTAATTTTATGCCATTTGTACCTAGTTTCTACTATTTTTGATCTTTGCGCTCTCTGCAGTTGCTTTCTCTAATGGAAGTCAATGTCGCATTATAATATCATTAGAGTGTAAGCTACAATTTCCCATCTCAAAGAGTTTTTCACTGCTCACCCGGGTGTTATAAATTTTGATAATCCGCCACCGCGCCATTACAATTTGCCCGGGCGGTGGAGGTGGCTAAAAGCACATTTTAAGGGCGTCTGAATAATTTTGTTGGAATGGGTCGTGTGATGCACTGCTGTCTTAGACAAATGTTCCAAGAGAAAAATAGCTATATTTTAAAACTGACGTAAGTTAATTCATTTGGATTAATTGTTAATTCATTAATTCAGTGTTTGAAACTATTAAAATTAGGATTTGTCAGAGTTTGTTTACTAAGTACTTATTATTATTTTAACTCTTTCACAAGTGTTTCAAACAATATATAAAAAAAAAAACAGAAATACTAATCAAAAGACATTTTAGGTACAATAATTTTACATTATTATTGTATTGTCTTCGTAGTTAATTAGATATGTGCGGCTTCAGAATCGGGAATCGACAAATTGTTTAATTATTTTGTACCATTAAACCATTGTTCTCTGTATAAACCAAAAATATAAACAATATTGCTACAGGGCTACCTCTAGCAATATTGTTTTAACTGTTTAGCCAAATTTGTACCTATTGTTACTAAACATAATATTATATTGTTACTATACATATTGTTACTAAGCGTAATGATTACTTCCATTTTGTGCCTACACAAAATGGAAGTAATTATTACGCTCGTAGGTACTCTGTGGTAACACCTAGGGAGCATTTAGATAATTGCAGGATAGGCGGAACTTTGCGAAGCTTTGCTGGCCGGCGTAGTTCGCGCTCTTTGAAGTACATAATGACGGTTCGCATTACGAGTGCATTGTCTGATGGCGGCATGGATGCGGTTTGATGATCCCCGTGATTTGATGCAGTTCGCACTGTTCATTAAAATAATGATCGCGGTTCTACAATGTGGCGCTACACGTGCTTTTGATATTTTTACGAGTGCGATTCTCTTTTGTTTGCTGTTCGTTTGATTTAGTCGGTAGCAGTGCGAGTTTGTCAGACTTTAAAAACATATTATTATAGGTGTATGGCAACATTTTGAATGGAATTCGAAGTGGTGTCTCGACATCTATCTGAATTCTGAATTTTCGATGTATTCAATCAATCAATCAATAATTTATTTATTTGTCACTTCACAAATTCATTACATATATCAAATCATACACAAGTGTCATAGCATAACCTAAATTTGTGAATGACTGGCGCCTGAAATAGGTTTCTTAGAAACCTGTACCACAGGTCACCAGCCTCTTCCCGCAGAAAGGACAAAACTATTACTAAACTAGGTGGAAGTTGATACATACAAGGATTTGCTAGCATATAGACAAATATGAAAGTATGAGAAAAGTTGAAAAGAGTAAAATTAACAATTTATTATGGTTACTTTATAGACTAGATAATAGCTAAGTATTTATAGAGTTAAGGTTATAGAGAACATTGTGAATGTTGTAGTGATTGTGTGAGTGTGTGTGATTGTGACTTAGGTTGTGTGGTGTGTGGTGTCAGCGTAAACGTGTGTATGTAATGTGTCTGATGTGTGTGAGAGGGGGAACAATGCAACGATTGGGATACAGCCGCCATGACGGATTGATCGGGCGAGTAATAGTAGATTGTTTACCAAGGGCTGTATGACACCCATAACAGTCGAGTGTTTTGGCGCCCGAACGAAGTAAGGGCGCCGATAGTTCGAGACTGTTATGGGTCCATACACCCGAAGTAAACACTCTACTTTTCATTTTGAATATGAGGAAAGTAAAAACAAACAGAATATTCTAAAACAAATTTTTGTAAGGTTTCTACGATTTTAATTATTTTGTAATGTAGCAAAATAAGCTGTATAGGCTTCTGTGCCTTTGCCTACATACCTTTGGTAAATAAAAGTCCAAAGAGATTACAGATATCGATTTGACATGACACCCCCTATTCTTTTTTCAAATTTATTACAGCCCTAGGGCCGCCACATATCACTTTCAACCCGCATTTTAGGCAAGTTATGAGTAACTTTCAGAATATGAGACATGAAAAAGTAAATAAATAACTATACGGGAAACGTTAGCATACACTGATGATTGACGAAAACGGTTTCATTTTACGACTGGGGCAAAAGTAAAGACTCAACGGCCTCATAGTTTAATGTCTTCAGGTGACGTTTAACCACATGTTTACAGCTTCTTGAGTGTAGTGGATATATGTTGAGCGTGGTGTTTATTTTATTATATAACAGAGATCCTAGGAAACAGAAAAAAATTGGTGGCGAAAGCGGTTCTTACTCTCGGGGTGGTGCAGACTTTACCTTTCCTACGTTTACCCTCAAATTTTTCAGGGACATATGTTACCTGTGAGTGCTTTCTTAGGATAGTCTTGATAATAAATGTTTGCCTAACGGTAAGTATGTCCCATTCCTTATAGAGGGCAGTAGTGGGGTAGCGGTAAGGGAGCCCCGCTGCAACCTTGAGAATAAGACGCTGTGCCCTCTCCAGGGCCAACATGTGTGTTTTGCCGGCTCCACCCCAGGCTGTGATACAGTATTCGAGAAGTGAGTGACATAAAGCATAATAGACTGTACTTATAACATTACGATCTGCTACATGTTTGAGGTTCTTGAAAATGTATGTTAATTTTCTTACCCTTGAAACCATTAAGTCGATATGAGGCTTGAAAGTAAGTCTATGATCCAATGTGACGCCAAGATACCTTATGCAATCCGTTCTTTCAAGAGTAGGGCAACAACATGAAGTTTTGGATGATTGGGGACAGCAGTTGTGAGCAACAATACCGTATGATTGGCATGGGAGCTGATCAGAACCAATAGCGAAAGGGACATATTTAGTCTTGGTGACATTGAGAGTTAGCATGTTACTTCTCAGCCAGACGTTGATCTCATCGAAACCCTCTGTGCATTACCAAAGGCTTCATCCCAAGTGTCACCACTAAAGAAAAGGGCGGTGTCATCCGCGAATGTGAAAACATTACCACCTGTGAGTTGAGTTTGACAGAGGCCATTTATATACACTAAAAAGAGTGTAGGGCCAACAATGCTGCCCTGAGGCACGCCATAGGTGACCTTGGCCTTAAAATGAATGAAGAAAAATACACTACCGAAATGGTAAGAACTTTACAGAGATTGTCTGTAAATGCCCCACATTTTTCGATCATCTTCATGCATCATCGCGAGCAGCTGTAGATAATTTAATTATTTTAGGACAGCCGCTTTGATGTCCTAATCAGAGCTAAAATATTCAACATCATTGTAGTTATAATTAATAGATAAGTCACAACAATAGTGAAACTTTTTAACCACAAGCAACCTGAAGAGCTACCTACTCTAAAAGACGATTGAAGCATATTAATCGTTAATCGATGCAGGCAGTTCCTTCCTACCGCAGTATTGATGCGCTGTGGCACAGCTATGGCTTTTGCAATCGTGTCTAATAAAAGGGAAATCAGCGTATGCCTCTGATCGATTCGCCTGCCCAATGGCTCGGAAGTATCGGGACGCTCCGTTGTGTCCCATTTACAGATGGAAATACCGATTTGGCTGTATAGTATCGCTTGTATCATGATCGGTAAATGTATTTACTGATACATTTGCAAATAAGGGCGACTACCACCAACTGTCAGGAAACACATATGTATAAATTACATTAAAATTCAGTAATTCGTTTGAAGTAAAAAGTGACAAAGCGATGTTTTGAATATATTTAGCGCTAAACGTATTTAATTCAGTTGATAAAAGTCCGCCTAAGTTACGTTGACAGTGCTTATAATACTGCTTATTCAATCGAGTCTGTTATTTTATATTAATTATTTGTTTAGATACATAGGTACCTGTCATGAAATTAAGTATCTACATACCTACCTGAATAATATGAGTTCCAGATGTTTATAGATAGCTATTCGTTTTGCCGCTGAAAGCAATCATAGTTAACAGCTGAAACAAGCGAGCTCCATGTAAAGAAATCTGTTCAGCATGTTTGTTAGAGCAAGCGCTCCCGGAGTGTTGGCTCATGTATTACACTGTATTTTTAATAGGGTAATAGCCTGATGAATTTTTTTTATATACATAAATCAAATAGTACTTAATATTTTATTTTATTACAAGTGCAGGTTTTCGGCTAATTACGACTGCGAAGTATACTCAAATTCTGCATAAAATAGACAATCTTGAAGAAGATTGTGTGTATGCTGTTTTGTCTGCAGCTGACCATTTCGCTGCAATAAGGAATCGTTTTTAACGGCTGTAACAAGCCAGCGAGTATAGGAAATCAGTTCAGTTCCCATCGAGTGAGCGGTCAGTGGGCCAGAACGGGCGAGTATTGTTCCACTTATAGGTGTGAAATGTGGCCGCTGAGCACTGTGCAGTGATTCAACATGAACGCATTGTTGGATGATACATCGATTTTGGCACAACGTACAATCAAGGAAGTTCCCTGTACTGTAGACCAGTAAAGTCTCGTTCAGGAAACGTTTTTTCAAATAAAAGTATCTTGTATTATGGCGAAAGCAATAATGTTTATTGAAATGAAATACCTATTCATTTGAAAGGACTACCTTCGATCGGAAGTAAGTGCCTCAAATTGCGGTTAAACTTATCTGCAGCTGATCATTTCGCTGCAATAAGCAATCGCTAACGGCTGTAAAAAGCCAGCGGGTAAAGGAAACCGTTCAGTTCCCATCGAGTGAGCGGTCATTGGGCCAGAACGGGCGAGTATCGTTCCATTTATAGGTATGAAATGTGGCCGATGAGCACTGTGCAGTGATTCGATACGAACACATTGTCGAATGATACATTGATTTTGGCACAAAGTACATACCGCCTACCCGCTTTGGGTACTTGTACTATTAAGTATTCTGTGCTTTGGGTAGGCGGTACCCAAGTAAGGTTTTCGAGTAAGGTGGTCCTTCTATTAACTTTTTATTTGCTAAATTTATTTCCGGGTAAAGTATGTAATAAGCTTACCTATCTAACCTACTGAATAATATGATTGTTCGAATGATTCCGTTACCTGGCAAAAGTAGTGTTGGCTGATTTTGCTAGTCAAAAGTACTTTTGACTTATTATTTAGACCAAGAAGTATAAGTATACCGTGAAATTGGATTGATTATGGAGTTATTAAACAAAAAATTAAGAATTCGATTTAAATACTGCCTACGACTCCCACTGGCTAAAGGAGATCAGTCACGTTTCATACACTGTCAGACCAAAACAGTAAAAGTGTCGGTCAACGAAAATAAATTGCACATTATTGTCGATTACGTTACGATATTTTTTTGTTATGACGTCAACAGTGTAGGATAAGTGGCCAAGCAGTTTTCAAGTTTGAAAATGTAATTATTTCTGGTATAAATGCTTTTTGGTCCAATTTGACTTTTCATAATAGAGGCCGACTCGCGCTTGTAGGCTGATGCAATGGCCATAACCAATTTATAATTTTCACCGTTTTCACGTTGTTTAATGTAGGTAATGGAAGTGCTCGATTGATTTCCCCCTAGTACAGCTCTCTCGGTTGCTACATAATAATTGGAAATCGGATTAAAGCGTACCTCGTTTGCTTGTTTGTTTTCATCAAGGACTGTTCGACGCCGTTTGTTGTATTGTTTTTGATACACAAACATACTGGCAACATGTTTGGGGGCTCGCAACACTGATTACAAAACTTGCTAACTTTTTCCCCATTTGTGTAATGATTGTAATAAGAACGCTTTAAAATGACTGTGGTAAGTGACTTAAATAAAAAAAATCTAAGTTTGGCGTTTATTAATTATTGCCAACAAGCCATAATAACAAAGAAAATGTTATAATATAAAAGATATACATAGATAAAATCATTAATTTGCATCACAAACATACATGCACATAAACAAAGGAAAAGAAAAGAAAAATAAACAAACTACTTACGGACTAACAAAAATAAGCGAGCACATAGGTTCATACAGAGACCAAACTATTGTTTAATTTTATAAGTATATCTGTGCACGTTTGTCAAAGCGATGCAAGGAGGCAAAAGCTCAACGTATATTTTTGCCCGGAAGGAACAAAACACTGGTTTTCTGCTTTCACCCGTAGAAAAACGCGAGAGATAAAAAATCGGACGCCCTGTTATTAATTTAAAAAAATCGGCCAAGTGCAAGTCAAACTCGCACATGAATAAAATCCATGACTGTATGTGTGCTAATTTTGACGCATGTCTCTGTAAGCCACTTAAATCAGTAACAAGTTCAAGGTATCTTGGTGTACATCTCGACGATCGCCTTAATTGGCACGCCCAGACCGATTTCCTCACTATGAGGATTCGAAAACTTATATATATATTTAAAAATCTACGTCACTCGGCTGACAGGAATACCCTTTTCATGATCTATTTCGGATTATGTCAATCCGTCTTATCATATTGCAACTCTGTGTGGGGTGGCACTGACAAAACTCATCTTCTTAAGTTGGAACGTGCTCAGCGAGCAATACTTAAGGTGATGCTTTGTAAGCCCAGAATCTACTCTACTGTCAAACTATATGCGGAATGCGAGGTTCTTACGGTTAGGCAGCTATTCTTCGAATGCTCCTGCGGAAACACTCTTGCTTGCCTCTGGACCAAGTGATTACAGCTAAGCGTCATGGCGCTCTTGTTTGTCCACAGGTCAAATGTCGAACATCCTGGGCTAAATATCAATACACTGCTCTCAGTGCAAAATTATATAACAGGGTTCATAAAATAAGACTGATATATTCACTAACGAAGTACAAACTAAAAACCGATGTTCAAGATTTGCTTCTTTCTTTAAATTATGATAAGACTGAAAATTTAATTAGATGATGTACACACCCACACACACACTTACACTTACTTACACACACACACACACACACACACAAGTTAAGTTAAGGTCCTAGTTAAGGAGTTGGGGACCTGAATTGTTAACGTTGTAATTGTGACTTTTCTCAATAATGAGTACCTATTGTTTTAGTTCTACAATGTTATTATTTGTTGTTAAATAAAGTTTTTATCTATCTATATACTTAATTCAGGTTCGCAAAATTTGTGACGACTCGATAGGGACTTTGGCGCATAGTACGCGGCCGAGTAAGGTATCAAATTAAAGGTACTCGAGTCTATTTGTTCCGAAAACTATAAAATATACAAAATGTTAAACGTGATGATCACAAACTGCAATTAAAGATTTTCGCATAATTTGGAATTTTTCGTCGATCGACGAACCCGAGTATCGGGTTGTAAGCGCCCTAGTTATTATTTATTATTGCTAACTCCTGTAAAAAGTACAAACACCGACTAGACAAGCACAAAAACCAACTGGCTAGAACACCGACGAACACTGATGATAGTGTATTCCGACTAAAGAGAACAAGATTAGATTCCATTTAAAATTATACTTTTGCATGGGATGACACATCACTGGATGTGCTACTAAGAGGCCTATATATTCAACAGAGGCTGATTGTAAATAGAAAGAGAAAGTATAAAAAAGTCGGCCAAGTGCGAGTCGAACTCGCACATGAAGGGTCTCTCACACAAGGTTGCCTGGAAGAGATTGCTACGTAGCAATAAGGCCGCCTATTGTGTGTACCTCTTTTTTGTCATTTTCTCTGTATGCGTTTGTTTTTGTATCGTGTGCAATAAAGTTTCTATTATTATTACTATTGCCAAAATGCCACTATAATTTTTCAACAAATAATCATAAATAATAAAATAAATTTCAAATCAAATAATGATGACCCATTAGTATAATATAAATAAAATATATTATCATGCCTTAAATAAATTAATTGAAATTCAGTCTAAAATCTAATAAATCATAAAATGATTATCAGTTCAAAATTTATAAATTCTGTTAAATTAATAATAATATGCAATAAATTCAATCTAATTAAAATTAAACTAAAATTCCAGAGCCCGCAACCAGACGACTATTCTTGCGTACTTAAATTTTGTAGTTCCAAAATATTGTTTTTAAATGTATATTTTCCCTTAAAATCCTTCATGTTTCGAAAATTGTTTCCTAATTAACATCCAGTTTTAAGCATCGCCGTTCACCCTGAGAATCCTGTCCGTTAAATTAACTTAGTTTGGATTCTGCGACGTTATCTCGACTTCTGTCCAAGAGTTCTGTGGGAGTTACGGAACCCTGGGGACCTTGGAAGTCGAGGGAGCAACGAATTTTTGATATGCTCAAGTAATTACTTGTAACATGCTTGTTTTTTATGGTAGATTCATATTACAAAGACTTAGATAAATAGCACTACGTATATCTACAGAAATTTTTCGTTCATTAGTTAGTTTGTCAGTGTGATGATTGTCATAGGTAGGCAGCAAATTCACCTATACAATCAACTCAACTTTGTTGATGTTTATTTACTTTTTTCTATATTAATAATACCATTACTCCTTGATATCACACAACATTGCCGAAATATCGGGGACTCATCAAGAATATCAATGTAGTCTTGTATCGCTCATGCTCTCATGGCCATGGCCATGCGCTCATGGCCGCGCTTGACAGACTGATCGTATTCGATCACGTTTGTTAAGCAAAGTTCGGCACGGTCAGGTGTCGGATGGGTGACCGTAAAGTGGCATTATAACTGAGCGCTTCCGTGCTTCGGAGGACACGTTAAACCGTCGGTCCCGGCTGTTGTCATTTGATTACAGTCGTTAAGCTAAGTCAGAGGCCTTATAGGCGGCTTGATAAACTCTGACACTAGAGGTGGCCACTAATCCTCACTCGATAAGAAGAAGATCAAGAATATTAAACAACATGTCAAAAATTATAAACTCACCGCATTCTCATTATCCTTTCATAAGGAAGATCTTTGCCCTGGCAGTAGGGAATCAAAATGGCTGGTGATAATAATATCTACCACCATCCTCTATGTTGATAAAACAGGTTTATCGCACACAAAAATAGGTAAAAATCTAACGTCGAATTTTAGTAATTGCTGACCGAAACCGCTTTGTGAACAGCCTACTTCGCAAGTTAATAACCGGTTTAGTCCACCATACAAAAATAGGTAGAAATCTAACGTCGAATTTTAGCTATTTCGACGTGATGACCAATTCCCACACTGACCGAATCTGGAACGAATGCGCTTTGTGACTAGTCTGCTTTGCAAGTTAATAACCTGTTTAGTCCACTATAAAGTCTGCATATTCACAGCGCTGCTGCAGGGCGTCCGTCAGGATTGCGACAGGATAGGGTTGATTAAAAGATTATAAAAATAATATGACGACCTGTTTGGCGTTGGGGTATGTATATCCGCCTTCTGCCCCAGAGTTCCCGGGTTCGATCCCCGGACAAGACAGATATTTGTGTGCATTAACGTGTCTATTTGTCTTGGTCTGGGTGTTTAATTAGTATTTATGTATGTATTTACATAAAGTATACATATATGTATGTTTATCCGTTATCTAGTATCCACAACACAAGTAATTCATGAAAGTTACCTTCGCCTAGATAATTGGTGATAATAAATGAAATATTTATTTATAAAATAAAAATATAATTCTTAAGTTTTGGCGCGCACTGTTTATTCAAATAAAACAACTGTTGCGGATATCGAACGCGCTGTATTTCAAGAACTAAGTTGTACCTAACTGTCCGTATTTTTTGGTTTTTTAGAGGTTTTTTGATTTTCCCGACGTTTCAGCACTTTTTCAGCTGTCGTGGTCACGGGATGAATGTCTCACTGGCTCAGTGAGTCAGTGTAAGTTGTTTTATTTCAAATTCAAAAATATAATTGCTAGAAAAGATAAAAAAAAAATTACGGTGATTTCATGGCAACTATAAAAGTACTCTAAGTTAGTTATTTATAAGCTTTTGTTTTTGTATATTTGCATGCGGTGTCCTCCTATAATTAGCTTGCACATTTAGCGTTGTATAATAAATACTATTACTAATTTAGACTAAGAATAGTGTAGCAGTCGTTGGTAGACCTTAATAAATAAATAGATAAATAATTGCCACTGTTTTTTTATTATATTTGTTTTATTAATGGGACCACGATAGAGAACGTTCTCGTAGTCCCTCTGCCTTTAAAAACAGTTTGGAACAGAATCCCCTTGCCTATAAAAAAGTTTGGAAAGGAATAATAAAATCTGATGCTAAAACCTCTTTTTAACATCAGATTTTAATATTTTATTTTATAAAAAAGAACGAAATCTTTTTGAAATTAAAACATTAACCAAAAAGTTCGAATTACATAAACAAATGCAGCAATAGTGGAGTAACGACCTCTCTTTAAAAAGTATTTAACTCGATTTTGAAAATGGAACAGGCGAGTACATCTGCCGGCCCTAGAGGAATACTGCGGCGCTCCACGAGCGTTAATGGAAAATGGATTAGTGCGCGAACTCTCCGACTGGAGTCAGTGATCCACGTTCCAGTAACGACCAGATACGAATTTGCATTGTCTATCAATCTACGCTTTGGACGGAGTTCGGAGTTTAACTGAAACATTTGAAGTTCTGTTTATTTTGGCCGCTTAATCTTTAGTTGGTATATGGTTGTCATTCTCTGTGTTAATAACTAATTACATATATACCAAGTATTTACAGATTGTCGTATGAAGAATTTAAAATTCTGCTTTATTAGATATCTCATTTAAAAGCTGATACGTAAGTATAATAGAATCAGGCACCCGGGCTCTATTTCACGAAACTTATTAGACCAAATAAAATTAGTCCATGGACTAATATTTTCTATTAGTTTACTAGTGTGCGTTTCATGAACTACAGAGGTAAAGTATTAGTTACTAGTGTTCAACTGATAAATACTCGCATTAGTGAATTATTACCCAAGTAAACTCAGTTTTGTTTCACGAAAAATTTTTTTGTCAAATACCTACACTAACAAATTACACGGATAAATCTACTAGTATAAAGACACTTGTAAAAATTATTGGCATAAATTATTTGAGTTAAAATTTCTTATCGGGAAAGTAGTTAGTCGGGTTAGTATTCTGTGTTTTAATCCACGCTTTCTACTATTATGTGTGTCAAATTTCACTCAAACGCGTTCAGTAGTTTTTGCGTGAAAGGGTAACAAACGTCCATCTATCCATCCTCACTTTTGCACTAATAATATAAGTATGACGTATGATAAAGTTTGAAGTAGGAGAATGTTTTTTTTGGTTTCAAAGTAAAAACGCGAAGAGATCGTTTTTTGTCATAACTAAAGAGACTTTATTGTTTTAAATAAAAAAGAGTCAGATACTGTTTTTAAGTCAATATGGCAATAATCTTTAAAAGCCATAGCACGTAAGTTATGAAATGATATAAAATACTATCTTTTGTTTTTTTTACCGACTTCAAAAAAAGGTGGAGGTTATCCTATATTCGTCTGTATATATTTTTTAAATGTTTGTTACCTCAGTACTCGGTCATTTATGAACCGATTTGAATAATTATTTTGTTGTTTGAAAGAGTAAACTTTCAAGTTGGTCCCATTAACGTCAATACATGATCTAATGGTGGGATCTTGCTGGAATCGAGGGAACTCTTCAATTATTATAGGCAAACCTATAACTCGTGCATTTGCTTTGGAGTGGAACTGATGATGAAGACCACAGATGGTCATTGGAACTATTAAATATACGATCAAACGTACGATACGATGACTTTACCGTGGTTCATAAGCTATTTATGCTCGTCTCAATGCATCTGATGAAGTGGAGCTGATGATGAAATACCAGGAGAAATCATCAATAATTAACGTCCCTGCACCAGGAAAAGTAGCATTTTGTAAAAGGTGTTGAGCGGTTAACATAAAGTTATTCGTGTAGGTTCGGGATTTCTACCTTTGAAAATTGTGAAATAAAAACCTTTTTATAAAAAAAATTGCATTCTACATTGCGCTGCTACTCTTTTATTTTACTTGCCTTGGCTGGCTCCGATTCTAAAAGGCTTATTTTTTGCTTTTTAGTTTTTTGAAGTCGGTTTTAACTTTTCTATAAAAAGTTTTTGATTCAAAAGTGGAAAACCAAGACGCTGTTGTCCAGAGAACAATGGAATATTTATTGGCTCTTATACCGGGGCACAGTGTTTTTTTTTTGCCCAAAAATCGGACATGCTTGTTTTATCCGTTCGTTTTATAGATTAACTTAATACAAAAGCCTGACTAAAACTCCCATTAAGATTACTTGCATAGTTTTTGAACTATCTTAATTTAAAGTTACAGTTCCGAAAAAAGGCAAAAATACAAAAAAAAAAAATCTTTATTCTTTAGTGGAAAGATGGTGGTGTGTTCTTATGTTGTGAAGCCAATTAAGAAGCATTTTAGGAACCCATTATAAAATCTCTAAGTGTTAAGATGGCCAAGCAAATCGATGTTAATATGTACTACGTCTCGTAATTATCTGTTTCATGGGAAAGGATGCTTGTATAAACGTTTTCAAAATAGTCATCACCCAGTTCTCCATCATCATCATCCCATAAAAAAGTATTTTTGCCTTTTTCCGGAATTGTAACTTTAAATTAAGATAGTTCAAAAACTATGCAAGTAATCTTAATGGGAGTTTTAGTCAGGCTTTTGTATTAAGTTAATCTATAAAACGAACGGATAAAACAAGCATGTCCGATTTTTGGGCAAAAAAAAAAAACATTGATGTTTGTTATCAACGGATTTGCATGAAATTTGGCACAAAGATAGTTAGATAGCCTGAGATAAAACATATAATACACGTTATCCCGATATTCCCTCGGGAAAGGTAACCACGCGCGTGTCCACAATAATAACAAACAATAAAAATAATTAAAACTAAAGGCTTCAAGTAACAAATATCGAGTGTTATTCCATTAAACAAGTTATATGTACCGCGCCTGGCTTCCGGTCGGATCAAGAGGATTTTGCAGGAATTTGGCCTATTATGCCTTCATTACTGTTGTTCGGCAACTCTCACAAATTCCGACCGGGTTCAAAGCGAGATTTGTACCGCCTGGATTCCAAATTATTCCACAATAGGAATGTTTTATTGTTTTATTCTGCTTGGGCGACGCTATAAAGAAAGAGCATCCCGAGTGGAAGTAACTAAGTTTGTGACTCGTATCAAGTTATTATTTGTGTTTGGTTAGGTTAGATTAGTTCTGATTCAGTTAGAAGATATGGACTGTATTTATAAGTGACATAAAATATATAAATGTCTCTGATAGCATTAAGACGTAGACAAAATTCATTCATTGATATAAAACGGTGTATAAAGTTTATGACTTTTATGTATATGTATAAAATGTAAAAAGAAAATCATTGAACTAACCCTTTTGACGCAGTACTATAGGTAGGTAGGTATGTAAAACTCAAAAAGGTTGCGATCATAAGGTGGAATAATAGCTTTAATAGCCATCGTAATCCAATATAATTAAAAAAAAAGCCTTTTATAAAAAAGGCTTTTTTTTTTAAATTATATTGGATTACGATGGCATTGAGCGTTTCCCCGTTGTAGATATAAATCTACAACGGGGAAACGCTCAATGTGTATCAATACCTGATGTTAAATAGGTTATGATAAGTGTGAAGATCGAATCGCGTTTCTACCGGAATCCTCATTCACTGAGGAACTCCTACCTTATCTCTTACTGCCTTACTTATAAGGAATAGTTATTTGTTATACAAGGCTGGAAAGTTAGATTTTAGCGGCGAGTTATCTCTATTAAAATGAAACCTGAGCGTAGCGAGGGTTTAAAATCTTTTCTGCCGAGCGCAACAAACAATGTTTCACCTCACAACAGCGAGGAAAATTTTATGGTCGTTTCCGCGGTCAAAAATTCTTTTAACTCAATATTTAGTCTAAATTTACCTGATTTTTATATATTTTTTTCATTTATTGACCAAAAGCATTACAAAAGACAATATGATATTTAATTTACACACCGCTACGCCGATTATACGACTCTTTTGGCTTCGAATGAAGCTGAAATGATAAGCCCCCTTGACAGAATGGAAAGATAATGGTAGTAGACCGCACCAATTCGCTCCACATGACGGGCGCCTTATCCCTCGATAAAAACATTTTATAAAAAAAATAATCAAACCGACTTCAAATAGTAAAAAATAAAACTTTTGGAGTCGGTGCCAGCCAGGGCATTCTACATTGCACTTTTTTACTTTTTGATTTTTTTTAATAAAATGTTTTTATTTCAGATTTTTTAGTTACATCATGTGCCGTTACTTACACTAAAAATCAGCCCATACACAACAATGTCATCTAGGTAAACGACTACTTGCCAAAATGTGATTGATATTTTTCAAGATTATGAAAAAACTACTAGCCAGATCTTCGTAAAAATTATATGGGACCAAATTGACAGTGTACCCGATCGAACAAAAAAACAACTATTAAAATCGGATCACCAACACCGGAATAATCGGTATACATACATCAGACAAAAAAAAAAAATACGCGTTGAATTGAGTACCTCCCTCCTTTTTTGTTGAAGTCGGTAAAAAGGTGGACGACTTTATATACTTGGGCGCCACAATCAGCAACTCGGGCTCTTGTGAAAAAGAAATCAGGAGGCGTATCGGTATGGCTAAGAGCGCAATGTCCCAACTGCAGAGAATATGGAGAGACCGGAACATATCTCGCAAGACAAAGATAAAATTGGTTAACTCTGTGGTGTTTTCCATCTTCAACTACGGCTCGGAAACGTGGACATTAAAGAAGGCCGATCGAGATCGCATTGACGCTTTTGAGATGTGGTGCTGGAGGAGGAAGCTACAAATACCGTGGACTGCATTCCGAACTAACGAGTCTATCCTTCGAGAGCTCAACATTAAAACCAGGCTATCCACTTCCTGTCTCCAAAAGATTCTGGAATTCTTCGGTCACTTCGCCCGAAAAGATGGACACAACCTCGAACAACTGATGGTCTGGCAAGGTCGATGGCAAACGGCCGAGAGGTCGAAGCCCAACTAGGTGGTCTGACCAAATCCGCTCAACGCTGAACGCCAAGCTACATGATGCACTCCATGACGCCAAGGACAGAAATCGATGGAGGAGCATCATCAAAGGAAAATTAACTTCCCATCGGGGGAATCACGACCCTCAGTAATGAGGAACACGATGCGAGGAGGAGGACAAAAGCCGTTTCGGCTTTAACTGTGGTTGAGGAATTTAATTGTTTAAAATAATAAAAAAGGGAGTTTTATGTTCAAATATTTCGATGATAGTCATTGAAATTAAAGAAACAAATTATATTTTTAAATTTTACAAATTAAAAGGGACTATTTTGCACATTTTTTCTTTTTCTCGAGTCTTTTTTAAATAAAAAAAAATCATTAAAATAGCTACAATGTTTGTTGAATTAGTGAAGGTCTTAAAATTTCATAATTAGCAAGTAGCTATGTCGTACTTATATTCGAAATATTTTCTCAATATACTCGTAAAACCACTTTAAAATAGGTTTTGTAGTGTATGTCTAATAAAGATGTACATACATTGTCTCGTGTGTTCGCGCGTAAATGTACAAGTCAGTGTCACGTGAGCCGGGGGCGAGTGTGGACGTTGTATGTGTTTATGTGCGTGCATTGTCGAGCCAGTGATTTACAGGAAGAACTGCGAACTCCACAGGTTTAAACCTAGATCGAAAAAGCTATGATCTTATTTTTTACTTGATGCAGAGATTATATCTCGTTTTACTGTTCCTGTTTGTCCTGTTAAAATCCATTAGATGCGACATTTTATAAAGGAATAAAGAATGACAAAGCTTTTTCTTACCATTTTCATTGTTTATTTCTGACGGGAAAATGAGTGAATCTAATGGCTACTAGGTACACATTATGTCGGTGACTAAAGCGTAGCATGAATGACGAACCCGAAAAAGTTTAGTATAGGTGTACTTACAAAGCAATACATTCATAAAAGCTGAATAAAATATACACCGCGTTCCTGAGGTTATGCATTAACTTTGGCCTCTTATTCAGACCATTGAACCGGTAATTTTTCATTATATATTTTTTATTTTTCATTTTCATGCAAATTATATGCTTTAATGTTAATTACCTAATGACATGAATAGTGTTATGTGCGAATGAAATGCAAGTGAATGATTTGATTGCACTCAACGGCCAGATAGCATTGGTAAGACACTTTTACACTGTACAGCCAAATTAAATTGAATAAAATATGGTCACAATAACTTACTCTGTTATTACGAGTATGATGGTAGTAGCATCCAGGCGGAATTCGAACTGGTCCTACCACCAAACAACCCGAATGCAATAAGAACCCCTCATGGGAATCTCAGGATCAAGGACCTTTGGATCTTATACCGGCGTGGTGTAATTATTAGACCCGATCTTACGAACTGAGTGATTTGAACTGAGTTTTAGGAGAAGATTAGAGCTTATAATCTTAAACAAGACTCAACTATAGTTCCGAATAAAGGTGATATGTGACTGTGTGCGATTTAATTGCGTAATAGTTACCCTAACCACAGAGCAGTGAGATAGCCTCGCTGACTGTCAGCGGTTTGTGGTCAGTACCTATAAAGCTGGCTATGCTGTATACATATGTGTATTATTATAGTCGGGAGTTGCAAGCTGTGTAGGTTCAAAAAAGGTGGAGGTTCACAATTCGCCGGTTTTTATGTTAGCCCCTGACACACAGGCACATAATACATAGTTTACAGCCTGGCTTGAAACAGGATACATTTTATCCCGATATTCACACGAAAACGAAAACCACGCGGGTGAAAGAAACCGCGGGCGGGCCACTTTACCTGTATATTTATATTTATTTTTTATTGATGCGCTTCATTCCCATAGGATCCGCCATACCACTGGTCATATCAAAGAGAAATTAGTGTTGTAGCAAACTAGTTAATTACTAAGGCAATTTTTACATACATTTTATAGTAGAGCTGATTTTGTTTCACTTTTCCACCACTCTGTACTGTTAATTAAGAATAAAATAGTCTGAACACTTTTAAATAATATACCTATTTCAAACTTAAATAAATTATAAAGCCGTAGTGACACTGTACTCGTTTGTTACAAGACGAGAATACAAGACATAGACCGGCGGACATTCGGATATCCAAATGTAGGTTTGAGATTGCTTCATGGTCATGCGACCGCACGGATCTGTGAAGCGATAGCAAGCTGACGCCCGACGATATACGGTATATTTTCGCCCGCAGCCGTAAAGAGTAGGCTATTACAAAATGCAAGTACAGTCAGCAACGAAACTTGCCGAACAAAATAACGTTATAAAAGACACTAGACACATGAATTGTACATAAGTTACTGAACATAGTTACAAACGAAATTCCATTTACATTATACATTTCCAAAAGTAGCTATACAGTATATTTCCAAAAGTGGCAGGATATTACACTTTCAAAAGTGGCTGGACAGTAGACTTCTAAAAGTGGCTGGACTGTAAACTTTCAAAAGTTGCTGGACAGTATATTTCCAAAAGTGGCTGGATAGTAGACTTCCAAAAGTTGCTGAGCATAGTATCGTCTAAAAGTGATTTGTAAGATCATGACCGGACCAATTTTCGAATTTAGACTGATGACAATCACCGAAAAAAGTACAGCACTGTCATATAATATTTGTCTTTTTAATTTTGGTCGTGACATCATTGACATGTTATTTGTTTATACCAGCCTCTCGCTTTTTACACTCTTTTACTATTTTAGATTTTAACCGACTTCAAAAGAGGAGGTTCTCAATTCAATTGTGTTTCACGACATTTATTGAAAGATTTTACAAAAAAAAAGAAAAGAAGTTACACTCCAAGGTGTGGTGGTGGCTTTATTCAGGATTGTAGAATTCAGTTTTATAAAAGAGATGGCTAAATTTTGTATGGACGACTGCCCTAGCAATGTATTTACACTGAACCTAGTAATATATAATAATGGATAGCGAAATATTAGTATTTGGTATGAAACAAGTTTCAGGAACTTTTGAAACAGTTAAAATCTTGAAAATAAAATCATGAAAAAACTCCTGTCAGGTTGACGTTTTATATTTAGTTCATTTAGGCTACGTTTTAGGCAATTTTTTTCTGAACGCAGGTGACAAATTCGGAAGTTCACGTGAAAAATATTACTTAAACACGATATTTTCTCACATGGAAAATATATGGACGAGTATTTCTACTGCCACTGCTCTATTTAATAAAAAAAATTCGTGTGTGGTTTCTCATTACTTGTCAATCGTATAGGTGAACCTAGGTTATTACTATTATATACCGTGCAATTTTTTTATTGACCCAAGCTTAAGGGGAAGGTCATGCTAAGTGTTAAGAATAAAATGAATAAGGAATTTTATTTTTTAAAAATACTTTTATTTTTTAATAAATTTTGTTTTTATAACTTATCGTCAATCATTCGGATATAAAACCCAAACAAAGGCAAAAATAAAAAAATAAAAGCAAAAATAAATTAAATAAGTAAAAATACTAAAACAGCTGATCGCCGACGCGGTAGGTGCGCGCGCGGTCATTAGCTCACGGCGCGACCTGTGTTGACCCCGCACAACCACACGCTCTCCTATGCCCTCTGATTACCGATCCATTTCTACAACTGAGACGAGACAAGCAAAATGAAAGAATTTTTCTAACGAGTTAATGAATAAATAAACGTCTGTAGATAAAACCAACTTACGATTACGGTCACATCACAGTACCAACCGTACTACCTACTGTTATTTTCTCGGAAAGTTATTAACAATTTTTTATTATGTCAAAACAATGTAATCGTTGATTTTTCGGATACTTATTAAAACGTAACCCAAATAGTCAAACAAAACCACTGTTTGCAACTTCTAACTTAACGATCTCACTGCCTACCTACGTTACTTACGCGGGAAAGTTGCGTTTTATCTTAAACCAACATCAGCAAAAAATTTAATAATTACAAACGACTTTCGAGATAAAATAGAAATACCAATTTAAAATCTAAACTGTGTAGGTTCAGTTTAAATACTTACATACTTAATGTCGAACGAGTCTCCTTCAACACTTTCATTAATAACACTAGAAAGGTGATAACTTTCCATCACACTTAACAGGCTTTGGAATGACGAACTAATGCAATAATAACTAAATCATGACTTTTTTCCCTGAATAACGTTATCATTTTAGAATTCTTAGGTTATCTTGAAATAAGTAGTTAAAACACGAAATAATGAAACAGCTCTCAAAGTTGTGGGATGCTCGACTCGTACACCAAACCAAACCTTTCATGATAGAGGTGCACCGCAGCTCTAAGCACTTCATTGCTTTCCCGATAACAAATGACCATCTCCAGGTACTCCTGGTTGGTATACCGACGAGGCATGTTTATGTTTGCAAACGCGCGCGACAAGCAAGAGTAACATGCAAATGCAAACTGAATGAATAAAATCAGAGCGCGATATAATTATTTTTATTCTGTACTTTAGGCCTTGTTCACACTAAGTACATCTTAAGTTTTGGCCCGCACTGTTCATTCAACTCATATCGAATTGAATAGATATCAAATCAACAAAGTATTTTTTTTTATCAGTAAAAAAGTTTATTGCTTACTACGAATAGAAATTAACTTTTAGGGGCAGAGTTTTAGTTCTTCTACTAGTATCGTATTCTTCTTTAACTATGATTCTCTAGGGCGGATAGCCGGATAGTGATAAGTAAACTTAAGAAAAGTAAAAAAACAACTATCAAAAATTGACTAAATGCAGATAGCATTGCGATATACTCACATGTTTTTTTAAACGAAAATTATTATTATTAGATATTTCATCCAGTGGCTGTGTCCACGTGGTTCTGTTTCAATGGGGCAAAGTATTCTTTGTCTCTAGTCCGACTTTGGATAATGGTCTGCAAATTGCAAATTGAGCAACAAAAACAAACCCGTACCATTACTTTTGCTTAAATCCTACTAATATTATAAATGCAAAAGTATGTCAGTTTGTTGGTTTTTTACTCTTTCACGCTAAGATTTCTTTTAGCGTGAAAGAGTAACAAAAGTTAAATTTGGCACAGAGATAGTAGAACATAGGATACTTTTTATCCCGATATTTGCACGGGAACGAAAACGACGCAGATGAAACCGCGGGCGGCCGCTTGTGTCTAATAATGTCTTTCAATAAATTATTTTATTTTCGAGATTGAACTTTAGTAAGTAAAGTTGAATTACAGAATTTACACAGTTCATCGAAAAGTATGTATGCACCCTTATTAGAACGGTCATTTTTGATCACTGTGGTACTTTGACACAAAGTCATGCCGCCGCCCCGTGCCGCCTTTCGGCAGGCGCACCGGCAAAACGCAAAGAATCAGTACACCTACACTGCATTATGATTTATGATTAACGATTGAAAGTTTTAATTTCGCTATGACTTTTAGAAGAGAACATGAATGCATCTTACTTATAATTTTTTTTTTGTGCGTACCATTATTGAAATAACACATTATTTAAGTAATTAACGCGTTGTGTTTAAAAAAAACAGTGTGTTTAAATGCTGTACCTATTTTTGTTGATGAATTCAAATTAAATTAAACTTATTTAAATTATTCCTTGGAAGGATGGTGCCAATTCTGGACCCACCCTTTTTTATTTAATAGGATGAAGCTAAGTTTCAAATCTTAGTCCGTTCAAATTTATTATTTATTAAGCATGTCAGTTTATTGGAATTTTGTACACACAAGCGCAAGTCTCAATCACACTCATCAGGTATTTGTGTTAACCGTCAATTTAGACAACAATTCTGGCGACAGGCATTTATGCGCGGGAGCGCTAGCACTGGGTATGCTAGATTATTCGTTTTGTATGTCTTTGGTTTTATTTAAATCTTACTTTTAAACTACTACTAAAGAATCCAGGTTTTTGTTATTTTATGAAATAACAATAAGCGTAGTATAGTAATGTTTAATACACTAAAAAGTAAGTATCTGACGACGTGTCACATAGCTATTGAAGGGTAGGCTCAGCGTTTATGCAAATCGTTGAATAGTCTTTTATTATTACTTTGATTAAAAACATGTATCCAAACTCTAAAACACCAATTTGCTATTTAAATGTATTATAAACTTGTGAGCATTTTAATCCGTAACAGTAATTTTATTTCAGTATCGCAGCTGCCTGCCTAGGTACTATTAGTTTATAGTAAAAAAGGGCGAAATGTATTTATTAAATGTTACAATAGTCTGTAGGTGTACCATTTGAGCGGAAGAATTGCTTAGAAACGGAGCGGCACGATACGATTTATGTACCTACTCGCGTCCGTCGCTGGCGCTTGCTTGTATGCATCCCAGATTTCGTGCGTAATTCTAAGCACATCAAGAGTAAATAAAAAAAATATAGGATTTTGAGAATAATGCCGAAATTGATGGACAGTTTACATACACTGTTTATTTACCTTAAACACCAGGTTAGCTGCTTGTAAGTACTTACATTCAGGTTTTTTTTATAAAATTTATTTTATAAACAAACGTTTGAACTTTTACGGGGTTCGTCTCAGTTGTAGAAATGGATCGGTAGTCAGAACTCAGAAGGCACATGCGAGCGTGTGGTTGTGCGGGGTCGACACAGGTCGCGTCGCGGGCTAGTGACCGCGCGAGCACCTACCGCGCCGGCGATCAGCTGTTTTAGTATTTTTACTTATATAATTTCTTTTTTGCTTTTATTTTTTCATTTTTGGTGTTGTTTGGGTATTATATCCGAATGATTGTCGATAAAATATAAAAATAAAAATTATTAATAAATTTAAATATTTTTAAAAAATAAAATTCCTTATTCATTTTATTCTAAACACTTAACATGACCTTCCCCTTAAGCTTGGGTCAATAAAAAAATTGCACGATATATATGTACTTATTTTGTGTTTTAGTGATCTGTTATGAACAAACAAAATGAAGAATATCATAGTTTTTTAATAATTTAGAAACATAAATTCTCTAATATTATTCGTTTTAGTTTACACAAATATAATATAAAAGAAGGTTTCTGCCTACTGATTTCGTAATACGGAAATTCTTCACGTCAAACAAAAACATCAAAACTAACTTGGAATCTTTTAATTAATTGATTATTTCATGAAAGTGAATATTGAACACAAAATAATTAAAATATGAATGTTTTAATGCTACGCCCTAGTAAGACGTTAATATACATGTTAACGGCAGTTTCTTAGCCATATCCTTTTCAATTTAATAGTTTTACTTCATAGCATACAAGGTGTTGGCGACTGGCTGAGATGCCACCTTTTTTGATACGATCAATTTATATTTTTGTAATGACGTTTTGTTTTGCTTTTACTTGTCAGTGTCTCCTTGCCTTGTGTTTTTGTATCAGTTGATTCTTGTGATTAAATTAGTTTTTAGTCATAAACTGAGTGTTTCCATCATCCTCCCATTAAAATCACATACAGTCCACTTAGCTCTCCAACATTTTGGTCCATTCTCGCCATAAAAACAAACCATTTTCAAAATTTTCATTTTGACGTAAGTTTTTCATTTCGCCTAGTAAACAGTAATTTCGTCATTTGTATTCATTCACCATGGTGGAAACACGCAGTCAAAGCAAGGCAAACGCGGACACGGCTACGGAAGTCGATCGGCCGCAGCCCGAATGTCGTGAACATTCACGGGGCGGCGACCGGCCGGCTTCGGCCATGGAAGTCGAGCGGACGCAACCCGCACACTCGCCGGGTGGCGACCGGCCGGTTTCGGCCACAGCCACGGAGGGTGCTTCGGCATTGCCAACTAGTTCGTCCACACAGCCCGTGGGCACCGACTCTTGCGACCAGGCGCAACTTAGCCTCGCAAATCGCCCAAGTGTTCGATCTATTTCGGATTTAGACGCAAATGCCAAAGCACCTTCTCGTAGCGGCACTCACTCCTCGAGGTCTTCGGCGACCGTCCGCGCTCAGAAACTGGCCATCGAAGCCGACGCAATGCGGCGCCGAGTAGAGCGCGAGCGCGAGCTTGTGCGACAGCAGGCGGAGCGCGAGCGCGAGCTTGTGCGACAGCAGGCGGAGCGCGAGCGCGAGCTTGCCCGTCTCGAGGCTGAGGTGGAAGCGACGGAGCTACAAGCCAGACTAGCCGCTTTGGAAGCATCAGATAAGTCATCTAAATCCCGTTGTTCACGTTCTCATTGTGATTCAGCAAAACGCACTGCTACGTGGGTTTTCGAGCAGAACATGGCTACGGTAACTACCGCGAACATGCCTGGTGAGGCACCGACTGTCACCTTGGGTAAACCCCAAGGACAACATTCACAGCCGGCCGCTCCTACCAACACGGTATTGTTCTACGTACCGAATGTCACCCCTGCAGCCCCGTCGATAGTTACACGCGCCGCCGGTAACAATTACAACAACGACGTGACACAACAATTAAATACGTCTGAATGCCCTGTCACGCAGCTTACCAAAGCTATAAACGCTTTTTCTAACAGACCAAAGAGACCCGAACTCGTCACGTTCTCGGGCGAAGTTAGTCAATGGATGGCGTTCAAGAGTAGTTACGAACGAACTAAAACTAATTTCTCTCCGTCAGATAACTTAGATCGTTTAAACAACGCTGTGCGCGGTCCGGCGTACCAGTCCGTGGCGTCTCTCCTGTGGACTTCTGGGGAACCGGACGACATCGTGAGGGCCCTGGAGCAGACGTACGCGCGCCCGGAACTTCTCGTCGCCCGCGAGGTCGCCGAGCTACGCAACAGTCCTAAGCTAAGTTCTCCCGAAGACTTAAACCGCTTAGCAAATAAATTACGCAATTTCGTGACAACGCTTAAACTGCTTAAACAGAGCGAGTATTTATCGTCACCAGAGCTCTTTCGGTGCATATTGGTAAAGTTGAGCGAGCACACGCGCGCTCGTTTCACAGACTTTGCTTCCATTTATGCATCCGATCAACCAAATTTCACAAAATTAGAAATTTTGTCACGCTTTCTTTTAGTAGAGGCTGATAAACAGTTGAAATATAACTTTGTTGCTGACAGTACGGTTAAGGCACAGAACACACCGTATCCTACTAATAAATTTCAATTGAAGAAGGAAACAATTCACACCACCGTATCTAGCAGCAAAGGGCCCGAGCGTTGTACCTATTGTAAACAAGGACCTCACAACATTAAAACCTGTAAAGTCTTTTTAGCGCTTTCAATAGACGATAGATGGCGATGGGTCCGTGAGACAAAGATATGCTACCGGTGTTTGAAGTCCAGTCCACACACTTGGAATTTTTGTCGCGCCAAACGTTGTGGAGTAGACGGATGCCCGAGACGTCACAACGCGCTCCTTCACGGCACAGTGACAGCAAACTCCAAACCTAGCGTATCTAACAGCCAATGCAACAACATTCAAACTTTGTTTGCCGAATCGACCACTGCTGTCAACGTTGACAATCTAACCAACGAATTTGAACCATCTGTCAAAATTGGAAATACGTCTGATACTTTGATTGATGCCACAGGGACTTCGCGGTCAACCGACCGTCCTCGCGGGCTGCTGAAGGTAGTCCCGATCGTACTCGAGGGTCCTGACGGCGAGTTCCACACGACGGCGTTACTCGATGAGGGCAGTACCGCGACGCTCGTTGACGGAGAGGTTGCTGCGCGCATCGGCGCGAAACCCACCTGTCAGGAGCGGCTGCGTATCGAAGGCGTCAGTGGTATGACGAAAGAAGTCGACGTAAGTTACGTAGACTTTTACATTCGAGGTCGAAACCTGTCTGACCGATATTTAGTGAAACACGCGCGGGCGATCAAACCTCTGGGGTTGCGCGCGCAACACCCAGGCAAAATTAACTTCTCAGATTACGATCATTTGGTTGACTTATGCGACGAACTTTCGTACACTGACACTGACGTCACCCCTACTGTCCTCATTGGTGCGCCCGATTGGCACCTGTCTTTGAGTCGCGAAGTGCGGTGCGGCAAGAAGAGCGATCCTGTCGCCTCAAGGACTTTGTTAGGTTGGGTAATTCACGGCGCGCTTTCCGTTTCGTCTAAGCCACTCGAATTCGTGAACCACGTATCGGACGATTTAGACATTCTCATCAAAAGTCAATACGACATCGATGCCTTAGGCATAACGAAAAGCGCCCCTCGCCCAAACGATGACGATAAACGAGCCGTAGACATCGTCGAATCGTCGGCGCGCCAACTTGATGACAGACATTTTGAGGTTGGCCTACCCTGGAAGAAAGAACTGCCGAAGACTATACCTGACAGTTACCCGCAGGCTTTGTCCCGCTTCAAGGCCCTTGAACGCCAGATGTCGAAAGATGAATCGTTTGCCACAGCCTTTCACAAATTCATAGGTGATGTTATCGCAAAAGGCTACGCTGAAGAGTGCGAACCCATCACCTATCATCAAAGAAAACCTCCAAATGGTTCCTGCATTGATACAGACACTGGCATTCGCTGGTACCTGCCTATTTTCGGCGTATTTCACCCCCAAAAGAAGAAGCTCAGAGCAGTCCACGACGCCGCAGCGATGACGAAGGGTGTCAGTTTAAACTGTTTGCTCCTACAAGGCCCGGACTTGCTTTGTTCTCTTCTGGACATCCTGTTCCGCTTCAGAGAAGGCGCCGTGGCTCTAAACGGTGACATCAAAGAGATGTTTCCTCAAATAAAAATTGCTCCAAGAGACAGAGACGCCCAACGCTTTCTCTGGCGTAACAAAGACGGCGTGCTGAAAGAGTTCCGCATGTCCTCCATGATTTTCGGCGCGGTTTCAAGTCCGTTCATCGCACTCTACATTAAAAACAAAAATGCTAAAACATTCCAAGCCGAGTACCCCGCCGCCTGTAAGGCAATAATTGACGACCATTATATGGACGACTATCTAGGTAGCCACTCCAGTGTCGCCGACGCGGCGCAGCTGGCTGCCGATGTAGTCACCGTTCATAAAGGCTGTGGTTTCGAGATGCGCGCGTGGACGTCAAACGATCCGGAAGCACTTTCACTTATCCCAAAGGAACTTCGAAGCGACGCGACCTCCGACGTCTATTTACCGCCTAGTAGCGAGGTCGGCGTATTGGGTGTTAAGTGGAACCCAAGTCAGGATTCACTGGGTTTCCGCGCAGTTTCGCAGTTACCGGCCGACACGTTAACCAAACGAAGTCTATTGTCTAACGTCATGAAGGTCTATGACCCCCTCGGCTTTTTAATGCCTGTCATCATCTGGGGCCGCATTTTGATACAGAAACTATGGAGGGCAGGGGTCGGCTGGGACTCACCGCTCCCCGATACGTACGTAAGCGAATCTGAAGACTGGTTTTCACATTTGCAGGTCGCGTCCAACATAAAAATACCTCGTTGGTATATGACTAGGACAGATTTAGTAGATACACAATTGCATGTAGTAGCCGATGGTGGCGAACAAGCCTACGCATGCGTTGCCTATTGGCGTTTTACTTACGATGACGGCTCTTTATCTACAACTCTAATCGGCAGTAAAGCACGCGTTTCACCCTTAAGACCGGTTTCGATTCCACGCATTGAGTTACAAGCTGCGCTTATAGCCTCTCGTTTCGCGCAAACAATTTTGAAAGCTCATCGAATCAAGCCCTCCGAAACCACTTTTTGGACAGACTCAACCACCGTCCTCAAGTGGATTCGGAGTGATGCTCGGGCGTTTAAACCATTCGTGGCTCACAGGTTGGGAGAGATATTGGAAACCACCAACCCGTCCAACTGGAGGTGGATCCCTACCTCTCTCAACGTCGCCGACGATGCCACAAAACCAAAAAAATTAAACCTCACACAGTCTCATCGATGGTTTACAGGTCCCCCGTTTCTGTTACAGCCGCCATACGCTTGGCCGACCGAGCGAGTTGCTGACATCGAGGAGACTCTACCAGATCTCGAGTTAAAGTCGGAGCTGGTGGGGCTGCTCCTCGACGTCCCGTTCTCGAGTCCAGTACCTGACGCGACGCGTTTTAGCTCTTGGCTGCGCCTTTTGCGCGCCACCGCCCGTGTTCTCCACGGTGCGCGAATGTTCCGGTTTAAACTATCTCGGCCATTAGATCGAAATTCTAAATTATACGTCGACGGCACCACATCTCCTTCACAACTTCACGCGGCGGACATTATAACAGCTGAGAAGATGATACTCCAACGAGCTCAGAAAGATAGCTTCCCAGATGAGCTGAAAGCAGTCGAATCTTCACAGCCCGTGCCCAAAAACAGCCGAATAGCAAAACTCGCGCCGACTCTTGACCATGATGGCTTGCTGCGACTGGACTCACGGATAAAGTATGCGCCAGGAGTGAGTGAGAGAGCCATATCGCCTGCAATTCTGGACGGTCGCCATCACGTCACACGGCTTCTCATCCTTCACGAGCATGTTCACGCCGCTCATTGTTTTAACGAACTCGTCCTTAATGAGGTCAGGCAGAAGTTTTGGATACTCAAAGCAAGAGACAGCATCCGTAGCGTAGCCAAAGCCTGTCTCCAATGCAGAAGGTGGAAGGGCAACCTGCTCAACCTAGAATTGGCAATCTACCCGAAGAGCGACTCGACCATCACAAGAGGCCGTTCACGCACGTTGGCCTAGATTATTTTGGTCCGATCACTGTCACAATATTCCGACGCCGAGAAAAACGCTACGTCGCGCTGTACACCTGCCTAGTAACGAGAGCCATCCACTTAGAACTTGTCACCTCACTTTCATCAGATGCTGCCATTATGAGCCTGAGACGTTTTATTGCTCGCCGAGGTTCGCCTTCAACAATATTTACCGATAATGGTACCAACTTTGTCGGAGCCTCCCGAGAGCTACGCTCGTTACAAGACGACGCAGTGCAAGCATACGCCACAAACCACAAAATCGAATGGCGTTTCATCCCACCGGCATCACCGTTCATGGGCGGAGCGTGGGAAAGATTGGTGAGAACCGTGAAGACAGCCCTGAGAGCCTGCCTCGCCGAAAAAGTATTAAAAGAAGATGTACTTTCCACACTACTCCTCGAGGCAGAGGCCATAATAAATTCGAGACCTCTCACATATGTGCCATCTTCACCCGACTCACCAGAAGCGATCACACCTTTCCACTTCATCCTGGGCTCCTCTTCAGTCGCACCTTGGACCAGCACGCTCACAGATGCAGACTTAGACAGAAGGTGCGACTGGCGTCGAAGCTTACGTCTGGCAGATCAGTTTTGGGCACGATGGCTGCGCGAGTACCTGCCCACGCTCCGAGCAAGAGGACCCTCCACCAACACAATAAATTTCAGTGAGGGAGACGTGGTGCTGATCGTCGACCCTACCCTTCCTCGTGGCCTATGGCCGTTAGGAAGGATAGTGTCAACCTACCCAGGGCTAGACGGAGCGGTCCGCGTGGCAGACGTCCGCACTAAAGGCGGCATACTGCGCCGACCGGCCCGTAAGCTAGTCTTAATGGAAGCTGCTTCCCAGCCAGTAGCCACCGCTGGTTGTTAGTGTTCCACTGGGGGTCCGGTATGTTGGCGACTGGCTGAGATGCCACCTTTTTTGATACGATCAATTTATATTTTTGTAATGACGTTTTGTTTTGCTTTTACTTGTCAGTGTCTCCTTGCCTTGTGTTTTTGTATCAGTTGATTCTTGTGATTAAATTAGTTTTTAGTCATAAACTGAGTGTTTCCATCATCCTCCCATTAAAATCACATACAGTCCACTTAGCTCTCCAACACAAGGTTTTTTCGCGGTGTTACTTGTAGATCGTTCCTATAGCTCCAATTTATACCCACTGAAATATTTGATAATAACATGACTGAATTCAATTATAAATATCTACTTACGTCTATAACATAATCTCAAAAGTTTTTTGTTTTATTTTATTTCCTAGATATAGTGTTCTCAGAAATGCGTAGGGATCGGACTATAAGATCGAAAATATTGTTCTACCTGTTGACTATTTATGATGATATAAGATGATATATGCACGTTGAATGGCATCGTTTACATATGTTTTATTTATAAAATACATCGTTACATATGTAAACGATGCCATACAACGTGCCTATTAATGAACACGAACGGCATAAAATAATTCTGTTAAAGGAGTAACGTTTACCTATTTCAGTAGATTTATGTAGTCAGACTTGTTCAGCAAATTTTGATATTTTACAGATCAGTTTTATTATGTAATTAAACATGTTCAGCTACTTTTGTAAAAAAAATGTACATCGACCTTTGGTATTCCCAAACGTCTACACATTTGTACAACAGCCTGTTCAGTTACATATGAACCTTTCTAGTGTGCAGGTGTTTTGAAAATTTGGATGTGTTCATGGACTTTTGTTGCTGACTGTACCAACATTTCTTATAGGGTGGTTATCTCTTTAATTAGTAAATAGAATTTACTAATCTGTGTCCGGTGACTGATCTGTCGTGCGTGGACGCAGCCTGTCCTCTTCCAAGATGACATCACGCTCATCGTTGCTAATAGTACAGATACATTTAAAAAATAACCATTTCAAACCTTTTTAAATGTTACTATATTACCACAATGTTGTTAACCTGGCACATGTCCAAAAGTTAACGTTTAAAATGTAGTCCTGTGTAACGGCGCAATGAAATAGAGCGAACGTGTGATAAAGCGATTTATATTTAACGTAAAAAACGAGTCTTTTTTATGAACAACGCCTTCATTATACCTGATGTTAGGTATTGATAAGGCTGAAGATGGAAGCGAGCCTCTTCCGGAATCCTCAACCACTGAGGAACTGGCTATCTTATCTCTGACGACTGGCGTTCAGCATTGTTGCTATGGCGTCAGATTTGGATAATATGGTGGTAGTTAGCCAGGCGGATTTACAACAAGTCTTGATTTCTGGCTAGGTATTTGGTAAAATTTGTCAGTTCATCAGTGGTTAATTAAGGGTGCCAGAAGAAACGTGATTCCTCCTTCAGCCATATCACTACGTAACATCAAGAAGAAGAAGATGAAGGCTAAGCTCTTCCACGTTATAAATAAAAATAACTAATTTAACATAGATTCGTTTATTGAGATAGGTTTTTTAGAGATAATTTTTAATCAAGTAAATATACTAGATTAAAGCAACTTGTCTCATATCGCCCTGACGGGACTCGAACCCGCATCCTTGGGAATCCGGCCCAAGGCACTGACCAATTATGCTACAGAGACCTACGAGAACACGTTGAAATTCTCTAGTATATTCACCTTTTTCTACGGTGTTGGCCACCGTCGTTTCATCAATGAGAGAAATATCCTCGCATTCGAAAGAAACATCTTTACAGATGTTTGACTATCGCTTAAGATGAAACTGCCATCTACTTATAACTTTTTAATTTTGCATTTAACAATGCTATTTTTATGTGATAATTTTTAATCAAGTAAATATACTAGAAAAAAGCAACTTGTCTCATATCGCCCTGACGGGACTCGAACCCGCATCCTCAGTGCAGTGCATTGGGCCGGATTCCCAAGGATTTACTTGATTAAAAATTATCACATAAAAATAGCATTGTAAAATGCAAAATTAAAAAGTTATAAGTAGATGGCAGTTTCATCTTAATCGATATTCAAACATCTGTAAAGATGTTTCTTTCGAATGCGAGGATATTTCTCTCATTGATGAAACGACGGTGGCCAACACCGTAGAAAAAGGTGAATATACTAGAGAATTTCAACGTGTTCTCGTAGGTCTCTGTAGCATAATTGGTCAGTGCATTGGGCCGGATTCCCAAGGATGCGGGTTCGAGTCCCGTCAGGGCGACATGAGACAAGTTGCTTTTTTCTAGTATATTTACTTGATTAAAAATTATCACATAAAAGTAGCATTGTAAAATGCAAAATTAAAAAGTTATAAGTAGATGGCAGTTTCATCTTAATCGATAGTCAAACATCTGTAAAGATGTTTTTTTCGAATGCGAGGATATTTCTCTCATTGATGAAACGACGGTGGCCAACACCGTAGAAAAAGGTGAATATACTAGAGAATTTCAACGTGTTCTCGTAGGTCTCTGTAGCATAATTGGTCAGTGCATTGGGCCGGATTCCCAAGGATGCGGGTTCGAGTCCCGTCAGGGCGACATGAGACAAGTTGCTTTTTTCTAGTATATTTACGTGATTAAAAATTATCACATAAAAATTGCATTGTAAAATGCAAAATTAAAAAGTTATAAGGTTTTTTAGAGGTTCTCATTTCTTCTCAGTTTGAATCTTATTATAGGGTTTACTTCAGTTATAGACTCGTAATATGTTTAATTTAAAACTATATACCAGGGTCCCTAGCCAAAGTAACAATTAAAGAACGATAACGAAGTTCGAAAATAATTAAATGTGTGGGATTGGCGGATTGGCATAAGCCGCGCTAAATCACGTGGTCTTACCGCAAGTTAATTGGCGAATATAGACAATAACGGATCGAATTATCATTTCGCTTCATAACGATGTTACTTTGTCTACAGGCCCTGTATATCTACACGTATAAGGTCTGTGAATCCGAAAGTCGGTAAAAGCAGTGCAGTGTCTGTCACTATTTGCGGTGAGGCAGACCGTGTTACAATTTGCATTTACATGCAGAGTTGTTCTCTATTTATCTGTTTGCTCCACGCCTGTTAGTTTTCAACGCCTCACGAGCGTAAAAGCGTGCGTATGAATTTATTCCCAGGGCAAATATTATTCGTTCGCATATATTAACTGCTATAAACGTTAATGAATAGGAAATATATGAATATACAATATTTTTCACGTTTTAAATCGCATTTATTTGTAATAACTATTGGCCGCCTGCGGTTTCACCCACGTGGTTCCCGTTCCTGTGGGAATATCGGGTTAAAAAGTAGCCTATGTGTTAGTTCTTTACTTGAAGTCCCTATATACCAAATTTCATCCTAATCCATTCAGTAGTTTTTGCGTGAAAGAGTAACAGACAAACAAATAAACAAACAAACAAACTGACATACATTCACATTTATAATATTAGTAAGAAGTAGGATTTGATGGACTACGAACATTTTTTTAAGTTGATGAAATGAATGGTTCATTCAACTTATGTTTTTCATTAAAAACAAATATGCGAACGATCTACAGCAGAATGAAATAAATAATCCTAAAACAATACAAGCCCGCATTTTTTTTTCATCAGTCTACAGGTACTCGTTATACTCGTAGCGAGATGGAATCAGTTATTTTTATTCTGCTAACGAAGCTTAAAGATTACATAAACCAAAATGTTTGCCAGTAATATTTTTAAGTTGGATTATTAGTAACTGCTAATATTTTAACAATATATTTTTGTACTGAAGTACCTGAACACAAAGTTTTTTTTTGCGTAAATAAATGACCTATTTCTGTTTAGAACGTTTTTACCGACTTCAACAAAAAAGGAGGGAGGTACTCAATTCAACCCGTATTTTTCTTTTTTTTTTGTCCGATGTATGTATACCGATTACTCCGGTGTTGGTGATCCGATTTTAATAGTTGGTTTTTTGTTCGATCGGGTTCACTGTCAATTTGGTCCCATATAAGTCTTATTGAGATCCGATGATAATCTTCGGAGATATGGGGCCTAATGTGATGGAAGTCATGAAACAATTATATCATCCAGGTAATTGTTTGATTCTTGTTCGAGCTGAAGTTTTACGCAATAACTACCGAGCGGATTTTGATGAAACTTTTTTGTTAAATAGCTATTAGTCCTCGCCAACATACCTATAGGCTATAACCCCACAATAAGTAACGTCCCTGCACCGGGAAAAGCAGCTTTGTAAAAGGTAATGAGGAGTTAACATAAGGTTATTAGCGTAGGTACGGGACCTGTTCTACCTTTAAAAATTGTGAAATAAAAAACTTTTTATAAAAAAAAAAAAAACCGACTTCAAAAACTAAAAAGCAAAAAATAAACCTTTTGGAGTCGGTGCCAGCCAAGGCAAGAAAAATAAAATAGAAGGACCGCAAAGTAGAATGCCTTGGCTGGCACCGACTCCAAAAGGTTTATTTTTTGCTTTTTAGTTTTTGAAGTCGGTTTGAATTTTTTTATAAAAAGTTTTTTTTGTTAGTTCAGTCCTCACATAATATAACATTGAGGTAATGCAATTTGAAAAATCTTCTAGGACGGATGATGCATTTATTTTCTTACTGTTAATTTAAGCTTTGTTGCCCTTGTTTGGTAGTAACCAATCTTACTACCAGTAGTAATACCGGTAATTCGGTTACCCTTCTTACTGAAGTTGAAATTAGTAACACAAGCAATAAAATATTGCTTCTGTTATGCAAAAATAAGAGAGATGAAAGAAACAAAACGTTACATAATATACTAAGTGACGACACGCACGAAGCCGACTAGCCTATTACCTCAGTCGCTATGGATTCTTAGTCAGGTACAGGTACTTTAGAATTAGCTGTATACCAACCCGAGAACTGAATGTAAATCACCATGGTTTCAGTTGGCTACACATAGTGTTGTGTTGGAGAGCTTAAAGCGGTATCTACACGGCTCGTACATGTGGCAAGCAACTCCATAAATCGGCTAATGTGCGGCGCTACCAACTTGCCCAATAATTCACGAGCGAGTGCCTTAATGGCTTGCGAGGCGAGCATAAACAATAAAAAGCTATAAAACTCCAGCGAAAGTGATTCTGGTGCGCGACCCCCGTGCTTTAGAAACGCCATTTGAATAATCACTTGGCAATGTAATAAAATAATAAAACACTTGAAGCTGGAGGCTGTATATCAATCGAATGATAGTACTACGAATGAGTTTGGGAATTTTTTGAAAGTGCTTTTAAATTAAATTATGTGGTACTTTTGCAATAATAAGAACATTAGCTCGAGGATAATGTTGTGGGCTTCATTATAAATAATTAAATTTTAACATATATTGTGAACGCTTTTGTCCCAAATTAATAAATAAATAAGTTAGAAACGTTTGGAATAAAAAAAAAACAGATATTTGAATGTAGCAAATGCCACAGTCAGAAGTAGCTTTTGTCTCAATAATGTTACTACAATGATACAGATTGAAATCTAGCAAAATTGACGTTCACTCGTGACGTTTACGTCTTTTATACTACGGTCTTAACATATATACACTGCAAAAGTGTCTAGAGATCTAGTACTTTTTTACTATAAAATATCCAATGAATATTTATCAAATGTAGTTTTACAGACTGGCTTCTTACTTTAATTCTTTCCTTATTGAAGTAGTGATATTTGCAAAAAAGAATCATTACCGATTCAAAAAAAAAAAAAAAACTCTATAGCGGCGATACTCTAAAACTAACTTGATCCTTAGACACATCAATTAGATAGGGTTTAAACATTGAGCTATTATGTGGAACAGTGTAGAGATATTTAGATAAATGAAAGAGTACTTTTAAAAAGTTCCTCTGAAATACCTAAACCTAACCGATATGTATGTAAATAAAATAGGGTGTCAATTTTGCAAGTGTCGCACTTCTCGAGGACTGGCTGCCGCTGTCGATTCCAAAATCGAGAAAGGGGTTTCGACACTCGCAAATCGGTGCTTCCAACCAAAAGCATCCGTTAGCTTCACTGAATAGATCTCTCGTGCGACTCGTAAATGGACAACTGTAGTACAAAGTAGGGACAATCGGAGAACTGCTCGGTTAACCAGTAGAGTTTTTTTGGGGAAACGTTTTCTCGGAATGTACTAAGGTAATTAATTATTCAAATGAAATACTTATCAATGTTCTATTATTTGTGACATAAACATTTTCTGTATATCTGTTACTTTCTAATAAAGCTCCCTAAAAAACTCTACTGGTAATTAAAAAATTATAAAATAATAATAATTGGCCAAACTTGCCAAAATACTGGCCAACCAAGAATCCCCGAATGTACGCTAAGCAAAGCGAACAGTCAGAACAAATTGCCATTTCTCGTATGTACACATTGACGGTTCGTTTATAGGTATTCTCAAGCATCAAAACGATTAGGTCATACGATGATTGTCAAAACGAATAAGCGGTATTGTTGACATTAGATAAAAAACCATAGATTTAGAATTTTTTCGCTCAGCAAATTCTAAATCTATGATAAAAACAGAAAAAAAAATTTCAACAAGGTGTCAATAAAATTCCATAATGTCATAAACAAAACCTACATAGTCAATACAGTAGCAACTTTATCTAATCATGCAAGTTTTTCGAGTATGGTGGGAGCAATCCTTCTGGTAGTTTTTTTATTTTGTGACTGTAGGTAGCGCTCAGTCGACCGTGAAAGGACCTTTTAAGGCGGGCCTTTAGTATTTGAGCCAAGTGTCATCATAGGACAGCTGTAGTACTTCACACAGAGTGATTATTTTAAGTATTTCAAAGAACTTTTTCACCGTAAGACTCTACGCATGTTAAAGCTTCGCCAGGTATGAAAATGTCCGCGGCCAAGAATCCTTTACTTTTCTTTCGACTTTAAAGAGTTTAAAGGTTAACAAATAACTTTTTACAAAAAACCGACTAAGAAATGTAAAAAATAAATATTTTGGAGTTGGTGCCATCCAAGGCTACATTGCACTTCTTTTACCTATGTTTTTATTTTACTTGTCTTAACTGGCACCGACTCCAAAAGTTTAATTTTTTACATTTTGTAGTCGGTTTTATTTTTAGGGTTCCGTACCAAAATGGTAATAAGGAACCCTTATGGTGCGACTCAGTCTGTCTGTCTGTCACAGCACAGAATATATATTAGTACCTTACGGGTCACAGCTGGATATCTCAAGAACTACTAATGCTATGAATTTGAAATTTAGAATAGTTTTAGATGATGTTTGCCCAAATATTTTGCAATTAAAAGAGAAATAAATATACATTTCTTTTTTTTTACAACAGGGACTGACAGGGCGGCTACTAGGGCATGTGAATGTTGATCAGGTATGTATAGCAATCTAGATCTCCTCCATTCACTCCCTGGATGGCCATTGTCAGATCACTGTTCTGTCAATCCTCGGCAGAGACCCAAGGCTCCAAAGTCACCTCGATTGTATGAAAATCAGCTAATGTCGTTTATGTGACCACCACTGTATATAATTCTATAAAGCGTACGTATCCTAAATGGCTGGTAGGGAAATAATACTGGCATAAATACTTGATTAATTAAAAGTATTTGATTTGATCTGTTTACAGTAAATGATAACTTAATCTCTGTTTGGTTTTTAATTTCAATTCGTTTTATCATTTGATTTGTATAGTACGCTTTATAGAATTATACATCAGCGATTCTCATATGGAGCGATGGCGTAAATAAATATTTTTTTTAAACACCTACGACGATCAAAACGTAATTTAAAAAGGATAAAATAATTTTAAAACCCCGACTTAATTATCCGTTTACAGTTTTATAGTAACGGGATTAATTGGAGATATTTTATGCGTACTTATTTATATTCATATTTAAATTTAACATAGTGATGACAGACCCCGACGGGTAATTGAGTCTAGGGTTTAAAATTATTGTATCTTTTTCCGTTGCATCGTGGGTTTTGCTTTTTAATTTTTCTTTTTATTTCTAACATTTTAGAGAGCATATGTATTATGTATATACTTACAATAAAACACATTACTGAAAATCGCATCAAAATCAGAATTGTAGTTTTGGTTTTGCACAAACAAACGTTTACTGCAGCGCCCCCTAGTGAGTTGACATCGTAACACTTATTTAAGAACATGTACCAATCAAACCCGAACCCATGACTGAAAACCGCATCAAAATCAGACTAATACTTTTGGAGATAAATGGCAACATTGGTTTGCACAAACAAACAAACATCATCTCACCTGAAACGGATACCGTCGCGGGTAACAAACTCACGCTATAAATCCCTTCTGGATTTGAATTTAATTTAACTTCCAACGAATTGAATTTAAAAACCAAACTCTTGAGTGTGGTTCAAATCAATTTAATTTAAATTCAATTCTAGTCAAATACTTATCATCAAATACTCATTTTGTATTTTTATTTATTTTAAAGATGTACCAGCGACCTTTTATTGTTATGTAAACCGTACGATTGTGTCGGGTGTAAGTGCAGTGGTCCGCGAAAAGGCCTTTTACCGCTGCGAGTAAAATGTACTGAACCGTCCACAAAGAGGCTCATATACTGCTATTTGTACTTACCGATTTACTTTGCGGCACGAACTGGCAAGTATTAGAGGGAATGTATGTTTAACTTACTATGCTGGGTGCGAGATGTGTATTTATCTTATTGCCTATATATTTATCTTATTTATTTTAACCGCCTCTGTGGTCTAGTGGTAACACCACCGGTATCAGACTCAGAGGTCCCGGGTTCGGAGGAATGGTTCGGTTTGGTTGGCGATAAGACTTGTTTTAAGTCTGCCTGGCTAGCTACCACCATCTTATCTAAGTCTGACGCCATAACAACAATATTTTTATTATTGTTGTGTTCCGGCAAATATAGATAAGGTTGCCAGTTCCTTAGTGATTGAGGATTCCGGGAGAGGCTCGCTTCCATCTTTAGCCTTATCAATATGATATGATTTATAAGCTAAGAGTATCCCCGTTGTTCATAAAAAAATATATTGCCTAATTATTTCTTGCTTTTGTAAAAGCTCTTTTACAAAACTACTCTTTCTTACGACGCGTTTGGTTTATTACACAATAATTTTCGAATATTGTGTCATTTATTTCGGTTTGTGAATATACTTTCTCGAGATAATTACAGGCACTGCTATGGGAAGACATTTTGATACAAATGTAAAAAAATCTAGAAAATATCGACTCGCCTCACAAGTTGATCTTAATCAGGACTTCAAACCGCAATCTTGCAACCGCATGCCGAATGTCTAGTTTTTTTCTATAAAACAATATTACATTTACAAGATAGCATTGAACATGCAAAATTAATAAATCGATAACTATGTAATTGTCTCACTTTATTATATATGTTTTAATATTCAATCGTTTAATATGCAAAATAAGATACGAGTTTCATGTTGAATGAACGTTTATGGAATTGTATCAGTATAACAGTTTACCGTATCAACAATGGAAATTACTATCCTATCTCATTTTACTGTGAATGCATTTTACTGTGAATGTATTGCTGTAGATGGCAATTGTAGATTTGGTACCGATTATCTACTTTTATTATAAAAATAACCCTTCTTAGCAGTCGGGTAAAATTGTCTGAATTTGATGATAGGAAAAGAAAAAGCTCAATTGAAATATTTAGTCATAGTTTTTAAGTTAATAAGTCATACTCTCAACTTGTTAAAATTTAGTATGTGGTAAACGGTGCTGGTTTTATAATCGTTAAGCCATTGAGATTATTTATTATGATATATTATATGTCGCAAGATAATTAGATAAATCGTTATTTTGCGAAAATCCTAGAGAGATTGCGAAAACACGGATAATTAGACAATGGAGTTGTCATTTCTCAATCCTACTAAAAAAAGATAGGATTTATTTTAAACTGATAGCCACAGAATAAATACAACCTCTTCTTTCGTGAAACTCAACACAAACCTCCTTGTGAAAATCACTGGCCACATCTATGTAGTTTTTATTTTATTTATGTTTAAACATTATCTGATACTCTTCTTTTGTTTGCAACAATGGACGTCTCGCGGGAAGCTTTTCGTGCTATGATTTTCTATGATTATAAATGGCACGGTTAATACGGAAGAATGGTCGTATGAGCGTCCTGCTCGCGAGCCCTCTCCACTGTCTCCTTCTGAAGGACAACATCCTCGCAGAAGGAGACTACCGCTTGCCATGATCTGTCACTACCCAGCATCTTACTGACGATGCTGGGTAGGGAGAGATCCCGTTGAAGGTTAACCCTCTTTTATAATCATAGAAAATCATAGCACGAAAAGCTTCCCGCGAGACGTCCATTGTTGCAAACAAAAGAAGAGTATCAGATAATGTTTAAACATAAATAAAATAAAAACTACATAGATGTGGCCAGTGATTTTCACAAGGAGGTTTGTGTTGAGTTTCACGAAAGAAGAGGTTGTATTTATTCTGTGGCTATCAGTTTAAAATAAATCCTATCTTTTTTTAGTAGGATTGAGAAATGACAACTCCATTGTCTAATTATCCGTGTTTTCGCAATCTCTCTAGGATTTTCGCAAAATAACGATTTATCTAATTATCTTGCGACATATAATATATCATAATAAATAATCTCAATGGCTTAACGATTATAAAACCAGCACCGTTTACCACATACTAAATTTTAACAAGTTGAGAGTATGACTTATTAACTTAAAAACTATGACTAAATATTTCAATTGAGCTTTTTCTTTTCCTATCATCAAATTCAGAAAATTTTACCCGACTGCTAAGAAGGGTTATTTTTATAATAAAAGTAGATAATCGGTACCAAATCTACAATTGCCATCTACAGCAATACAGTCCATGCATTCACAGTAAAATGAGATAGGATAGTAATTTCCATTGTTGATACGGTAAACTGTTATACTGATACAATTCCATAAACGTTCATTCAACATGAAACTCGTATCTTATTTTGCATATTAAACGATTGAATATTAAATACATATATAATAAAGTGAGACAATTACATAGTTATCGATTTATTAATATATATATATATATGTGTGTGTATATATGTCTATTCTCTCTGAATCTTTTTGGCGTCATGCACGTAGTGCATCAATACGACGTCCCCCAGTTCCGCTTACTTTTTTTAACATCTCTTAATGAATATTGCTTAGTTTTTTTATTTCCAGCTCCGTGGGATACGTCATTTTCCGATAAGTTTATTTTTCGCGATATTCGTCTTGCAGTCATGCACCAACATTTTTGAACCCCAAACCATGGTGATACATTATAGGCATCCTAGATATATTGATCGTAATTTACCTATGACATCGATTATTTAACGTCCTCACAGGATGGATGGTATTTGGGAGTGCGACGTTGCCAGCTTTAGGTTTATTATCTCTTTCTTTTCCTATCGATTGTCTGTTGTACACAGTTTCAAGATTTAATTTGTTCCAACATTTGTAAGGTCTATACCTACATGTATGGATGCCCCATATGTTACAGTATGTAACTTCTAGTACCTACCTTATAATTATCCAAAGTCTGTTGTGTTGAAATGAGCATAGATTAATGGATTGAATGGTTAATGTATGACAGTCTTTACAGAAAGATTGTGTACCTACCAAATTTCATATTTATAATAAAATGATAGTTTATAATCAAATTAAAAATTTACTAGGAACAGTTCTTACATCTTAAAGTTGGTAGTTTGCAGCCACATAGTACCGCCTGGAATAGTACCGTATTCCTGCAATCAAGTTCGCCAGGTTATTGAACGTCGGTATATGGCTATTGGGCGTCCGTATACAGCTATTGGGCGTCCGTATATGGCTATTGAACGTCCGTATATAGCTATTGGGCGTCTGTACAAAGTATAAGGCTTTACGTCTGTTTGTTGATAAAAAATAACAAGTACCATTAATTTATGATTTTTAAATTTTTGCATTTTTAAATGCTATTTTTATACTTATGATTTATATTACATAGAAAAATATTGGAAAAAAATCAACTCGGCCACAAGTGAATTCTCAGATGGGACTCGAACCCACGACCTTTGGAAATCCGGTACAATGCTCTGACCACTGAGCTACCGAGACTTTCGGAGAGAGACTTTTAGAGAGTTAAGTCTCGGTAGCTCAGTGGTCAGCGGTGATGGATTGGTATCTATTTATGAATAAAGTATTTAATAATAATAACTTCTTTCCTTTATTTCTACATATTTATTTATCTAAATTTTATGGACATAGGGTAATGAAAGCAAAAGAAAACTAAGAACATGTAATTGTAATTACTTTGATTCACATAGTCATTAAAACTAGCGGCCGCCTGCGGTTTCACCCGCGTGGTTCCCGTTCCTGTGGAAATATCGGGATAAAAAGTAGCGCTTACCAAATTTCATCTAAATCCGTTCAGTGATTTTTAGGTAAAATAGTTATAAAAAAAACTGACATACTTTAGCAGTTATAATAATAAGTAGGATATATTTATAATTGCTATACCTACATATTATAATTCCAAAACATCTCAAACTTTTAATAAAACTGAGTTGTTTGCTCTGTGTCAAACAAACTTGTGTTAAAAATTTATGGCAAATTTGCCAATATCGTCATACATTTTAAACAAAGTTAGTTTCACAACGGATCAATTCTACTATAGCTTATCAACATCACAACAACCACTAATAAAATGACTTTAGATGACTATAAATGATAGCACTTAGTGCTAGACCTGAAAGTTTGATATTGTTTCTAAAACATTTCAGACTTTAGCTAGTAGTACAATCAATATCACAACAATATCTTAGAATAGCTTAGACTTCAGCTATTTAGCTACTATAATTAATAACATAAAAACGATTAATACCAAAAGGTGTCAAAACGAGATCATCCCAGACTTTAGATGCTGTAGTTTAAACATCATAATAACTCAGATAGATACCTAATATCTTTATTGGTATTTGTTATTTGGTGTCAACAAATTGACGTAAAGCTTTATACTTTATACGGACGCCCAATAGCTGTATACGGACGTTCAATAGCCATATACGGACGACCAATAGCCGTATACGGAAGCCCAATAGCCATATACGGACGTTCAATAACCTGTGAAAAATACGTTACTATTCGAGGCGGTACTATGTGGCTGCAATCTACCAACTTTAAGATTAAAGAAGTGTTCCTAGTAAAGGACAATGAGCATTTTTATATGAGTTGGGTCCCAACATTTGTAACATGTTGCGACTAGTATAAACATGTTTATTTAGGCTTTCTTATGACTAATAATACAATTTTCTATTAGAATTGCGTGCAGGTCAAAAGTTATAGGGCTTAAAGTGAAGAAAAGGTTTTATAAAAAAATGTTTTTAATCGTACTTTTTAACACCCTAAAACCTCGATATACATATATTCCACAGGGCACCTCTGGAGAGACTGCAGCAGTCACTATCGAATCAAAGGCTTTCTCGTAGTCCACAAACGCAAATAAAAGTGGCAGATTATACTTCTCGGTCTTCTGTATAACCTGCCGCAGAAACCACTATAACTCTTTCTCTGCACGTGATACAGAATTATGCCCATACAAAAAAAAACTACACTCATTTAGATCTTTCACATGATATAGGTAGAAAAGTGTTACAACACGTGGGACGAAACCGCCCATTGTCCTTTTTCATTTTATTATATTTTTTTATTAATTTAAACAAAACTTAAATCGAGCGCCAAATATTACGCAACGCGTACGTGACCGAAGACGACGTATACATTGTTTTGATTGCGGTAGATATTATTTGTTGTCACAGATTTCATGCGCGAGCTGGCAACGTCGTAATCGTGGACGCCAAATACGCGAATTCGTAGTTAGAAAATTTTCTAGATATACAGTTTGGATATACGCGCTGCAGCAGCGCCTCACCTGCGCTGAGATTTCTTCGGGAACTTTTCAATATTTTATTGCAGCCATTTAAACGATTTTTTTGCTTCCGTCGATTTTTGTACTACGCCTAGCTAGGATCAATAAGACCTAAGTGCCACCGGCTAAAAAAGTGGCGAGCGGTATGCGGACGCCAAAAGCAGGTGGACGCCAGCTTAAATGCACTTTCGCCTTCAAGGGACGGCCATTTGTTTGCGGGATAAATATATATAGAGAGATACAGACTGAACTAAACATTGGATCACAGGCAGTTTCCACCATCTTGCATGAACACCTCAAAGTTAGGAAGCTTGCTTCGCGATGGATACCTCATTCTCTCACCAATGATCAAAAATGCCGTCGTGTTGATATGGACAATTTGACAACTTCGGCGGTACAAATGTTACCCCATGCTCCGTACAGCCCAGATTTAGCTCCATGCGTATATCAATCATTGCAACATGATTCATCTACTGACTAAAGCCAAAATAGAATTTTAAGTTACCTGTTTAGTTTGTGAAATGTCTTGTGTTGTGTTATTGTTTTTCACTATGACTTTTGTACTTTAATTTCTTACATTTTAATTTTTAATTTTTATTGTAATTTTTAAATTTGGTAATCTTTATTTTGTAAATTTTACTTTTTGTAATTTTGTATTGAAAATTAAATTTTGTAATTTAGATTTTATATATTTTTTTTATTGCGTGATTTGATTTGATTTTAATAATGTATATTTGATCTGTACTTATTGTTTGAAATGATCCAAGTTGGTCAAATAAATAAATATAAAAAAACGTGTTTTTGAAACTATCCACAAATTTGTTTTATATATGAATTTGTTAAATGTTATTAAGATTAAACAAGTTTACAGTTTTTTAAAATATTTCGAGCTTACTTGGATGGATACCAGTGCTTGGTAAAAACTAAAGTGGTTTATATAAAACTGTAGATGTAAGAAAACCAATTATATTTATTTAAGTGTTTGTAATAATAATAAAACAAATCTAGATAAAGGTATGAAGAAATCTTATTACCAGATTTGTAACATCTCTAACCGTCCTATAATTTTATACCAAAAATTACGCACTTTTTAAATACAGCGTCTTAATATTCTAAATTGGTCTACACAACAACACCTGCCCTGGGGTGTTGTACACTATTTTTATTGTATATAAATGATATTTGCCGTGTGGTAACGGCCTAAGAATACAAGTGTCACCCAGGGGCGTGCATTGGTTTTCCAACGTGGTAGGCACTGTAGATCTAACTAGTACTTTGCACTTATCCTATCCTATAAGTTCGAAAGTTTGTGAGGATATTTGGATGGATGTTTGTTACTCTTTCACGCAACAACGACAAAACTGATTAAGATGAAACTTTACAAAGTCAAAGTCAAAGTCAAAGATTTTTATTCAAATAGACTTATAGATAAGAGCTTCCGTTGCGGAAGGTGTGTAACGGTTAAAGTTACGTAAAAATCATGTATGACGAAATTGATCCCCATCAAAAGTTCTAAAAAAAAAGTCCGCGACAGCATAATAATATGTCTTATGTTTTAAGGTTAACTCAGTATAACCGTTTTTAGGATAATAAAATTTGATCTAAACTAATGTATTATTTGAGAAGCTGTTTTCATAAACATGATATTAATCCTTATCTAAATAAATACGTTAATCATCACTAGTATTTAATTTTGAACAAAATTGTCCTGTACATCATTTAATTTTAATGAATATCTAAGGAAATATCATAGTTTTAAAATAACTCTTTGACAAAGTTGATCCTTCCAAAATTCTGGTATCATTGACGTAGTGGCCACTTCATGTGATTCGGCTTGGCATGTCGTCGCTTGCCAGCCGCTTGGCTGAGACATGATGATTCCTTTCTTCAACTGTGAGTAGAGTGTTTTCAGAAGGTTCTTGTTCTCTGTCGGTTTCACCAAATATACCGACGGGCCGGGAGAGGTAGTGATACTCTAGTAGATGGTATACAAGTATATTTACTTACTTAAACTATGTGCTTATTATTATTACTAAACTGGCGACCCGCAAAAGCTGTTTTGGTATTATTATATATACTAAAATACAATCGTGACTTAACGCTAGCAGTACAGATATATGAATGAATATATGCAATTTAGTTTATACGATATCAGAGGTATATTTTTAACTTAAGCATGGAAAAATTTGCTCTAATCTAATAAAGTCTGTGCTATCAACTGGAAGTGCTACGAATTTAAAAAAAAAACAACGGGTTGCACTCCGGGAGTGCCGGAAGAAGTGAAAACCGCTTAAACGAAACAGCATTGATTAATTAAAAATACTTAGCTACTTAAAAACATTTAAAACACTTGCCGAATTTAAAACAGCATTCAAAAAATTCATACACTTTTTGTATTTTTTTGTATGTCCGTCTACTTATAGTAATGATGATCGAAATGGAACTAAACCCTGTGTTAATGCTGACTACAGTTTTAAGCCTTGATATTGGCAACAACCATCAAAATCTACTATATCTTTACCACAACTTCATAAAAAGTTGATGAAAACGGAGACCAACTCTATTTGGCAGGTAAACCCATTAAAACTGATCTGGCATCAATATGAAAGTTGGTAGTAATGAGAGATCTTTATATAATGGTTGTTATTAAATAATATACGTAGATCTTTCAAGTGTGAGACTTTATGAATTTGAAATAGGTTAAAGGTAAATGGTCTTACGAATTTTCGAACAGGGTCACGTGTCCTGACGCTTCTTTATTTTTTTTAACCCATTCCAAAAATGTTACACTCTGATGTGCACAAAGCCGCCAAAGAAGTTTTCACTTCAAAAAAAACTTACTCACACCAATTAATATGTATGTATTTACAAAAAAAAGTGTATAAGTATGTTTATCCGTTATCTGGAATCCATAACACAAGTTCTTCATGAAACTTAACGTGGGCTAGATAATTGATATGTTTGTATGCAATTATTATTTATTTACTGTAAGGCTATGAATGGGATACTAGGGTAACGGATTTAATGCATATAATTATACATATATAAGAATTTATGTGTAGAAATATATACCTATAAACGTCCATGACTCAGGCACAAATCAGTACAAATCATAATACAAACACTTGCTCCTACCGGGATTCGAACCCGGGACCTCAGAGTAAGCGACACCTTGAAACCGGTGTCTACCACGGAGGTCGTCAAAGTTCATATAAATAATCCTTACATAAAACGTAATAAGATTGTGACATTATTTAGTAGGTAACTAGAATTTAGAAATTCACCTCAGAAAGTAAATTTCTAACAACGCACGCTCGACTAAGACACGTAGCGTTTTAACCTTGCTCTTGAACGACTACGCCGTAGCAGTTATCTACGCCACCGTAGCATCGTAGCAACCCAAACGTAGATAAGAGAGCAAATTTTGTAGCGAAGATAAGCTAATGAGAATAATTTTGTATGCCACAAGAATACTAAAGAAACCTTTTGTTTTGGGTTGCGCCATAAATTGAACAAATTAGGAATGATAAGGCGTGCATGTTTAATTTGCTTTGAGGAAAATAGCTGGTTTTAATACGAGAAAGTTATTCGTCTTTTTATATATTTTTTTTATTTTTTAGATGATTTAGTTTTTATTTCTTATCACACATTTATTTATTTATTTATGTATCTATTTATTTATTACACGTATACAATTACCATTACAGGATATTTATATTCTTGTACGTCTAAGTTTGCCTATATATCTGTGCCCATAATAATTATAAACCGCTTATGATCTCACATAAATGCCATAACGTTAAACTCAAAATAAAATTGTATACGCTTAAGAACTGAGGTAGAGGAAAAGTCAGCACAAGCAAAGGTTCACTCGAGATTCAAAGCTAAAAGTTGAGAAAAAAGGATTTAGTTTTCACGTACAACGAATGGAAATATGGAGTAAGGACCATGTTTAGGGTTCCGTAGCTAACAAGAAATAAAGTTGTTCTGTCTGTGCCGTTGTCCGAGGTTTCTTCAGCAACTTTTGGCACAGGTTTTAGTATGTAATAACAATATTTAAATTTAATCGAAATAATTATCGAAAATAAGTCGTTTAATCGAACATATTATGTATGTTTGCTAGTCTGTTAGTCTGTTTTAAATACAACAAGGCGTCTAAAATTTTATTGTGAAACCATTTTACACATTTTATTACTATAACCTAGATTGAGTAATTCCCTGCCTACGAATGACCCTTCTTTTAAATATCACATTAAACAAAAGCTTGATTGTCAGACAATTGTCCTTTTGAAATAAAGCTTTCATTAATATTTAAGCTTATGATTCTTCGACTATACATTTGGTTCAAAAGCAGCTTATTATTACCTAACTTCTTAATCAAAAAGCAGGTATTCTCTGAGTCTAAATATTCACAGAACTGGTAAACAAGTTCAATGGTTCGTCACACTTTGACCTAACTTAACCCGGCTTCATCGTCGTCGTCTCAGCCTCATAACACCCACTGCTGAGTATAGGCCTCCCCCAAAAAGGGGGTTTTGCCATAATCGCCACGCTTGGCAGGCGGGCTGCCGATCGCAGTATGGCCAAGTTTGTAGGAGACGCTGCTGCCCGTCTCCTGAAGGCTGAGTCCCTTAGTCGCCTTTTACGCCACCCACGGGATGAGAGGGGGTAGTGCTATTCTAACACTACTCAGCTACCCCGACTAACCCGGCTTATGAAGTCTAAAATAGCGATTGTGATTGTACAACAACTTTCTCAATGGCAATAACATTTTGGCCACCGATGCAAACACGAACAATATTTTGTAAACTTAGCGACAGCTATCGTTCTGCATACGAAACTGTCGCTTAGTTTTGAGAATTCTTGGTACAGGCGAGGTGAATGATATGCATATTTATTTATGGCGTGCGAGTAATAGTTTTAATTTAGCATCGCGACAGGCAGACTTAGATTTATTTGCAATGAATGAGGCCTCGATCAAGCGAATCATGAGCAAAGATTTTTTCAACGAGACATAATTATGTACTGTTGTAGTATTAATTTAGACTTAAGATTGTGCTTATTGTAAACTTTGTTGTTATCTGTGATGACCTATAATTGGCTTTCTGTTACTAGATAAGTTATCTTTTTTGTTAAACACAGCTGTTGGTCGTCCGAATATAAATAAATAAAAAAAAAAAATAAACAGCTATTTGGCACGGACTTTAATAATAATAATATTAATAATAATATAATATAATAATAATTTAATATGGAATAAATAAAGCTTTATTATTATTATTATGTATGAATTTGTATTTATGTAGTATTAAAGTGATGTACGATGTATATATCAATGTTATCAAATCGCATTTTGTACCGCTTTCGCTGCTCTCTGTTTCCCTTAAGGTTGACTGGTAGAGAATACTTTTACTATTAAGTCCGCCTTTCGACCTAAATTTGTGTATATTCTTGATTTAAATAAATAAATAAATAAAATATATTACTTTTCGAATATTCCCTGTCAGGCATTTACTATCTGCACTATTTTATATTTTTACTATTTTACTCCCAGTCCAGCATGTGTAAAAAATTATATAGAAATCGTATTTACTGAAAGTGTTCAGTTACTTCTGGCCTTACCAAACTTATTCATCGCGTTGTGGATTTGTTTGGGCGAGCCATTTTCACACGGGCTGCCGCGGGATAAAAGCTTCTTTGTGACTGCGAGCCTTTCACTCGAGATTGCGCACTCTAAACCCCGACTATGTGGAACCACAGTCTAAGCACCGCCTCTGTAGTCTAGTGGTTCAATCACCGGTATCAGACCCAGGGGTCCCGGGTTCGATTCCCAGAGGGGGTACATTTTGTATTCGGTTTGGTTGGTGGTAGGACTTGTTGTAAGTCCTCCTGGCTAGCTACCACCATCTTATCAAAGTCTGACGCCATAACAACAATGTTTTCAGCATTGTTGTGTTCCGGCAGTTAAAGATAAGATAGCCAGTTCCTCAGAGATTGGGAATTCCAGGAGAGGCTCGCTTCCATCTTCAACCTTATCAATACTTAACATCAGGAATGATGTAGGCTAAGAGTATCCCCGGAGTTCATAAAAAAAAATCAGTCTTTGCACTGCCTACATAGAAACAGAGCTGCGCGGAGCACAGCTAAGCGGGGCTGTGTAAAGAGGTCAGTGTTTCCATTGAAGCTGCGCAAAGATGAGTGGTGCAGAGCTAAACTGTGTAGCTGGTTGAATGTGCCGAGCGGGGCTGTGCTAAGCTGTATTATAACTAGCTCAAGTTAAGCCGAGCGCCAGAGGGCCCGAAAAGCCCCACTCAGCCCCACCCGGCCCCGCTTCACCTAGCACAGCTACTTAGCTCAACTCCGCATCGCTGAGAGCATGACAAAGCTCCGTTCTGCACAGCACGCTATACATTTTAATATAATTCTTCTTAATTCAGCTAATACTGTTTCCATTGAAGCGAAGCGGAGATGAGATGTGTGATTTAAGCAATATCATTCGTAAATTATTTTGGTAAGTCTCAGCGCGCAGCTCCGCTTCTATGGAAACGCAGCCTTAGGCTCGAGCTACAGTGAAAACCAGTGAGATCGAAGGGCTGACCGTGTAGCGATAGCGAGCGGCGCGTGTGTGAGTGAGCGCATCCTGTCGGCCGAGTGGAACGACTGTTATTGTTAAGACTGTGCCTCGACTATGTGGAACGGTTGAAGAATTAGTCACATTTCTAACGATATAAGGGATATGTTATTTGAATATTCACCGTCGATAAATCAACGAACTGGGGTAATCTCACAATATTAATGGAAGGGGATGAATATTGAGTAATGAATTGCAAATATAACTAGTTACTTATGTATACACTTACAAATACAGTAAGCGTTCAACTTAGCGCTTGAGTAATTGAAATATACATATTAATCCAATTAACTGTTTCTGAATTGAGAATTTTAAGTTCAAAACGTGTGGCAGTAACAACTCGTTTACCGTCTTCCAAAAAGAAGGAGATTCTCAATTCGGCCGGTATGTTTTTTTAATGTAATATATGTACACCAATTAAGTCGAGAATTTCTGATTCGATTTACGTTATTCTTCTTTTGTTCGATGCGAAATAGATGCCTTTGGTACGATTAAAATTTGATTCAGTTTGGTTCAAAGTTTTTAGTTTATGAGCATTTTTGTTAACCTTTCACGAAACTTTGTTCATAATGTACAGTCAACAGCAGCTACGGCTTTTTACACTTTGACCTTTAGTAATAGGGGCGGTTTTCGTGGTGCAAATGTAAAGGCGTAGCTGCAGTTGACATTGACACAACATTGTACATGAAACCTAATCTAATCTAGAAAAATCCCAATTTTGTTTACAAAACAACCTATTACAGACGCTAAAAATACTACGTAAAAAACCGACTTCAAAAACTAAAAAGCAGATTTTTAGTTTTTAAAGTCGGTTTTTTAACATAGTTTTTTTTCATTTTAACATTTAAAATATTCAGAAGGCCTAACCTTTCGAGTAAGTACCGAAAAAACCTCGTCAACAAATGTATGACGTAGGAAAATGTACTACTGGACTACATTTTCCTACATACTATTTCTATTCTTAACTACCTTTTCTTATACAATTTTTGACGTGAAAATTCTAATACTTTCTCGATACTATTTTGAAAGTTTTTCGTGCTAGCATTTGATGAATAATATTCGTGATTTGGTATAACAATAACTGTTTGACGGCTGCATGGCCCTTCCTAAAGGCCTAAGATTCGTAACAATAAGTAATAACAAGTTTAAACGATCATCGACATCAGCCATTTTAATGTCCCCATTACTGGGGCCAAGGCCTTCCTTAGATGGATAACGAGAGAGCCATGACCTATAATTCATCATACAAACTCCGCTTGTTCAAGACTAAATATGTTTTTTTCATGAACAACGGCTAGACTCTAGCCTTCATCATTGTTGGTTTTATTAAAATATTAGTTTTATAGACAAATCAGTGGTAACCAAATGTGAAAGGTGGTGTGAATTGTCCAGTTTTCTTATGATAGATACTGTTAAAAATTCTGCATATTTTTCAACTTGATCTCATTACTTTCTCGCGAAGCAAACAAAAATCTGTAGTGAACATTTAAATCAAATGAAATAAGCGAGTTTACTACCTAAGAAGCAAGCCAACTCATAGTTGTGTGTCGTCGTCAGTAGGAAACTTTTCAGAGATGAGAGTCATCTTGACAGACGCACAGTCCTGTAACCCCAAGGGGGAAACATTTTTGAGGAAAAAAAAACAAAATAATGCTACGAATATATGAGTATTTACAATATCGTAATTTTACTCATAGTATAAAACATAGTAAGGTATTGAAATAAAACAACTTTTACGGATATCAAACGCGCTATCAAAAAACCCCTAAAAACCAAAAAATACGAACAAATTCAACTTAGTTCGTGGAAATATAGCGGGTTTGATATCCGTAAAAGTTGTTTTATTTCAATGAACAGTGCGCGCCAAAACATAAGATGTACGTATAGTAAGGTATATTTATACTTATCCATTTTATTTGAATTGCTTAATTAAAATCTGTGAACCGTTTTTTTTTCAATTTATTCGATTTAATATTTTCTCTTCCACTTTTTATTTCAAATAATATTTCTATATCTTTGTTTACTATGTATAAGACGCTGAAATCACAGTCTAGCCGAGTGCATTTGCAATACTGATTCGTCGGCTAACTACGTGCCAAGTTTTATAATTAGATATCTCCGAACTTTGGTCTAAGTGGCTAAATTTAAGAGCATTTTTAAGTTATTTGTTGAAAAAATATATATTATATCTAACCTGGCGTTCCACCCACAAAACATTCGCTATTGCGTGATTGTATGGAAATATTTATTATTATAAATAATATTTTAGATTTGACTTATTTTCTCTCATTTCTGAGGTTATAGTCACGTCCATGCGGGCTTTTGGCCAAAGCATGGCATCAGTGGCAAATTTTATTCGCAATGTTCTTCATCGGTCGACAAAAATTTGCGTACGACCCTGCAAGTGTTTAATATATCTGCCTTTTGCAGCTGCAGAAACGATAGTGGGTGCATGTCACGAATTTTCAGATTGGTGTGTAGTGTTCTGGGAATGGCTCCGGTACTTGATATAACTATAGGTATTGCTTTAACCGAGTTAACTATCTATTGAGTTTCTAACCCTATTGATAAGTCTGTGTATTTTGCATTTTTTTCTGTGTAGGTAGATGTTGATGAGGTATTTGGGATCGCCATGTCATGAGAATAACAGTGTTATTTATTTTGTTGTGAAATGTGATGTCTGGTCTAGTATAATGCAGAGTCTTGTCAGTCAGTATATTTCTGTCCTAATGAAGCTTGTATTGTGAGGTGTCGAGTACTTACTGTTTTTGGGTGTATATTCTGTTTTTCTTTAACGAGTTTGTATTGAAATGCAAGATATTGGTGAATTATTGCAGCGACCTTATCGTGGCGATGTTTGTAGTCAGATTCGGTTATTGATAGGCAAGCTCTTGTACTCTGTTGAGTCTTTGGACTTCGGTAGCATTTTCGACATAAATCTGAATTAGCAGTCCTACCCTTAATTATGTACTTCCTGTAGTTTTTCGTTTCAATTATTTGATCTTGTATAGGTCTCATAAATAAAGCCTTCCGTTTCTGGGAAAAGTTTGCCTTTTTATTATTATTATTCCAACTACCTAATGACCTATCTATCCCATTGAGATAAGTAACAAGTCAATTATTTTTAGTCCCATATTTTTTAAAATTATCAAAACACATCGATTGCCAAGCTCTAGAACTATTACTTAGAACTTAGAACTATTACGCTCTTGAGTGCATCCGATCAAAAGAAACGCATGTTATTACATACATCTATCTGATTCCGAGATATCTTACCAGCTAGCTTTATACCGGTATAAAAAATATTTTATCCCATTTCCGGTCACGATCTATCTGTATAAAATGTCATCCAAATTTATTTATAACATTCATTCAGCCGTTTACGCGTCATTGAGTAATAAACAAAACAGGAAAAGTAACATACTTTCCCATTTAAAGTATTTAAGTTATTTGTTCTTAATAAGTTATGGCGTTCTCGCACTTATCTTGTTTGTAAATTAGGTACTATTTATTTTATAATCATAAAAAAGAACAACGGCGAACCTGAATAATTAAGCCGGTTCAGAGTTATCAGTGGCTTTATTACTAATTAGGCTCACTGCTATTATTCTAGGGGCTTAACTAAGTTTCTAGAAACAACAGAATTTAATATTCCATGAATATTGAAGAGCTTGTTAATAATTTCAAGTCCTTTGCGCCTTTGTGAAGTATCTTCAATTCTATTCTCGCTCGAGTATTCTGTTGTTATGATAGCTCTCGCTGTAGAAGAGAGCTTTTATTTTCATCGTTATGATTTTGAGGAAGAAATAATAAATATATACTTAGATAGGTAATGTCATCATAAGCAGTGCCAAAAAATGAAAATTTGAGACTGTGTTTATATAGACAGAACAAAATGTCTTATAAGCATTTTTAGATTGACTTATAATTATGTTATATCCTTTTCTCATACCTAAAACGTTGTGATAACTTTTTCAGTGCCTACAATACAAACAAAAAGGCAGGCAGACTTAATTTAAAAGAAAGGCTAACAAAAAGTAACGAGAAAGGTTCGATGCGTGCAAGGTCTCGAGAAAACTCCGAAGTATCTAGAAGAGGTCGAAAACATAAGTTTTCGGTCACCCATCCCGTGATCAACTATTGCCAAAGTAGCTTAATCGTCATAACATAACAACAACGTTTTGCAGAATTGTTGTGTTGCGGCAGCTAACTGCCGGACTTAGAGATAAGATAGCCAGTTCCTCAGTGATTGAGGATTCCGGGAGAGACTTGCTTCCAACTTCAGCCTTATCAATACTTAACATCAGGTATGATGAAGGTCTCACCGTTGTTCTTCAAAATAACCTTTGGGTATTCAGCCCACTGCTCTAACGTAAAGCAGTGGGCCAGATACTCAAAGGTCGCGGGTTCGAGTCCCGTCTGAAAATAACTCGTGAGCAGAGAATATTTTTGCTCATGATTTTCAATAAAAAAAGAAAACTTTTAAGATTAAATAATGAGATTATCTACATTTAATATTAATTGGGTCTAAGATCGATTCTAGCCCTGAACTTAGTTATCAATCAATCAACTTCAGTTCAAATCTACTCGGATAAAGATTGAATGTAACTCGACCTTACACTTTGTATAGTAATTTTGTATTCTGGGTGAAATTGATTTAGTTTATTACCTTTTAGGTTGAAAATATTTGTAATATATCTCCTCGTATTTTTATCAGATTAATTTATTATTGGAAAAACGTCTTGGTAATATTACATCCACAATATATATAACAAAGTATAATATAGTAACTTTACTATTTATTAGATACCAAATAAATTAATAATAAACATATAAACATACTACTCTACCTTATACTAACTATAACAAGAAAACGCCGTCCAACTCGCAGCAAATATATATATATATTTATATATTATAAAAGCGCAATACTGTACTTATATTTATAATTAAAAATAATGTAATCTAATACTAATCTGTATTTCAGATGCGAAATAATCACGTCAAGGCGACATGAGACAAGTTGCTTTTTATAGTATATTTTCTTGTTGAATATTTATCGTGAAATAATCTATTTGTAATAGCACAAATATTGTGCATTAAATAATTACGAATTATGTTGACTATACCGTTGGAAGTTGTCCCTTTGTACTCATTTCATTACTGAAATAAAACAACTTTTGCGGAATATTTAGTGCGATTTATTTACCCGAAATATACATTTGGTACTATAATGATGTGCTCATTTCATTACGTTGAATGATTTCATTAACCATAAAGAATGTCCTAGCAGGGTCTATGTTTAGAACAAAATGATAAATGTTACCACCATGATATTGCACAACGTACATACGCAAGAAATGCTTTGAAGTTGCAGTTTAATCTGTCTAGCTTATTATACCTACGGCATGGAATTATCGTAGTACTTAACAACTCCATGACCATGCTTGGTGTGTACAATTTTTAAGTCTATCTATTCAAAACATCCGTCCACGTACAGTATTTTGCAGCAATTCTTAACTTTTAACCTCGACAAAAAATATTCATAATACTTACTTGTCTTAAAAAAGAAAAATATTTGATAAGAAGCGCTGATTAAATGAGATAAGGTTGTTTAAATGCAGCGGAACATTATAAAACTCTTAAGAATGGCTCTCTTGAGCGGTAAAAGCGTCAAAAGTGGCAAAAGTGGCTTGGTTGCTTGTAACGTGTGCCGTAAACCGATGATGAATGTTTGATGCGGGCGGGCGTCGAGAACATGAATTGGCTTTTAGCTCTCTTGCAGTCCACCTGGAGGAGTATTCTGGTTGTTTATATGATTATTCTTTCTCTAAATATTGCAAAATTAAATAAAATAGTTCTTTATCTGCGTATTGTCAGTGGTGTGAAAGGTCCGTGAGCAATATAGCCTCTTCATTTCAGACATTTATGTCTTTAAGTACTGTCTACGTATAAATACAGATATTCCTATCTTACATTGTTTTAAAGTGTTTGAAATATGTTGAAGTTAATAGTTATGTATTTCGCTACATACTTATATTTTATTATTTTTCTTTTATGTTGTTTAAGTTAAATAAACACACACCAATTATCCTAGCCCCAAAGTAAGCACTATAAAGCTTGTGTTATGGGATAATATAGTAACGGATATAAATACTTACATACAATAATAGATAAGTATTTATGTGTAGAAATATATATATATATAAACTTCCATTACTCAGGTACAACTGCTTGTATTCATCATACAAACATTTGCCCATACCGGGATTCGAACCCGGTACCTCAGAGTAGGCGACACCTTGAAACAGGTGGTGTACGTACCACTCTACCATGGAGGTTGTCAAACGGTCGAGGTCGCTTTATTGCACTGCCAACACATGCTCGTCTAACATCAGCTTGAATTCGGTTATTTCGCGTCCCTAAGGGATAACTTCACATTTTCATAACAATTAGTAGCCCAAGATTCATCAGATTCATTAATTCTTCAGATTACTTTTGTATTAATATACTAGTTTGGGTTATAATGAACAAATAACAAACACAATTCAAAACCAACTGAAATGTAGTATCAGAATAAGGATATGTCTGTCACAAAGTTGATATATCACCCAATTCATCTTCGTATCTGTGAAAAGTAATGTCGTTTAAACTCTCTGTTAGATCTTTTTTAATTTCTCTTGTGTAACATTTTTAGGCATCTTTTGTTTAGCCCTGCGTTTATTAAGTTCTTTTGTTACGTAAAACTTTGTCATGGATTTAATTAAAAGTTATGTGACTGTTCATAGCGAGAGGCGATGTATATTTTCGGCAGGTGTATTGTCATTGGGATTTTTGATGAGGTGGTGTTGAAATAGTGGAATGTATGGGGTAATCTTAGTATCGAAGTTAGAAAACATGTGTTGGCATTCAATTAAAGTAAAGTAAGTAATTATGTATTATGATACACACATTATAAACGCAGAACATGGTGCTGTTAAACGTCTTCAATTTGTAACATCACGATTAATCTGAAATTACCAAAGTGTCAGGTAATTTCAGATTCATTATGATGGTATTGGTGCTAGCGCCAAGTACGTATCCTAGTGATGATTGCAATAATTACGTAATCAATTACCAGTTGTGCTATTTAATATTCTCAACATCTCATGTCATTACAATTAAACTGTTAACTACGAGTAAATACTCAGAAGAGTATTAAAGTGGAAATTTAAAAAAAACAATCGATTTTTTTTAAACCATTGCTGTATTTTCACCTCCACAAGATTGCTGCCGTTCGGCGTCAAGTGTGCGATAGTCACTTGTTTGTTGGTTCGTTGTTCCATGCTTTTCGCTGCAAGATAGTCGTTGTTCATTTGTTCGCGTTCGCGGCGCGACAATGACATCGCGATCCCACAGACTGAGAACTCACGGAACGATTTTCTCCCGGGCTTTGTGGGACCAGATAGTTGTGGCATTAAAAACAAACTTTAAAATGAGTAGAAGAAGAGAAAATTGTAGATGAGGAGAGTATGTTAAAAATAATTTCGTAGCGGAATTGTTCGTCGATGCTCGTAGCTCGCAATGCTCGCAAAACACAGACAATTTGCAAGTATTTTTCTAAATTCTACTGCCTCTTGTTCATTGGCAGCGAAAGGATTAAAATACAACGGGTAAAATACAAATTTATTTCTTTCTTTCTATAAGAACTTGTGTAATGGATACTAGATAACGGATAAACATATATACCTACTCGTATATACTTTTTTTGTAAATACATACTAATATAAATAAAACCTGTGATTGTTCTAACAACAAAATCTAGGTACTGCTTGGCGCGGGTAAATAAAGTTCCGTATGTTCTCAGCCATAGTGTTGTCACTGACTGGCAGCGTGGCAGCCTGAATATCGGACAACTGCTAGGGATTCGAAGTTTAGGCGTGCCTGTTGTGTCTGACGACGCCATTGTTTTGTTTTTCAGATAATTTTGTTGTTTGCATTTGGAAGAACAAAAGTGAAATCTACATTTTTTTTTTGCATAGTTATTAGCAGTATTTAGAGGGAATTTTAACAGTAGTAGTAATTAAAGGTACTTAACCTACATTTTTAATTAGCAACAATCGAATCATCAAGCTGTTTATATCATAAGACTTTGATTGAACTCACTTTTATTATATACGTTACTAGACTTCTTCTTCCTAACGTAATTCCATAATCCATCTTTAAAAAAATACTACTTACGCCACCTATTGTCATGAAGTATATGTTCCCGTTTAAAATAGGGATTTTTACGCGACAAAAAGTAAGCTGTTTCTCTCAAGGCTATAAAGTATCTGTGTCCCGAATTTCATCCAAACCCGTTCAGCCATTTTTGAGTGATTAAGTAACAAACATTCAAACATCGAAACTTTCACATTTTTATGATATAAGTAGGAAGTAGGATAATAAATTTTCTAAGATTATGTGGCGCCATATATTTTAGCCCACATTGATTTTTGTACGTACTTACTTTCTTTCCCGTAGAAATAAGGGATTTTAACGCGACCAAGGCGAAAACTATCCAATGTCCTTCTCCAGGCTAATAAGTATGTGTCTCGAATTGCATCTAAATTTGTTCAGCCGTTCTTGCGTGATTGAGTAACAAACAATTAAACTTAAATGTCGCGTGGTGGTGCAATTTATCATAATAAAAAGTATTCTATGTCCATCTCCACGGTTCACGTTATGTTCATACCAAATTTCATTAAAATCTATTCAGTGGTTTACTTGAAAACGGGGATAGTCAGACAGACAACAATCACTTTTACATTTGTAATATTAGCATTGATAAATATGAATGGAGAAGTATTTGATGTCACGAATTATTGTTAAAAATATTCCAAAGCGTAAAAGTTGCTAGGTCTGTTTTGCATAATTTTTCTAAACAAAATTTAAAGTCCTTTTTCAAATTATGTCCACCGCGTCGTACTTCAAAATCGGTGCCAATTTCGTAATCAACATCACATCTCAATAACGACACCCATATCGATTTTAACATTATTTACTATTACCCCTTACGGGTTGATTTCCATAAACCACAAAATTAAGGTTTGTTTATCTGTATTTAATTTCCAACCATCAGCCTTATAAAAATGAATGACTTTTACTTTGAAAATAAAGGGCTTTTCTTACTCAACTTCATCCCCCTTTCCACCCCTTTAGGGGTGGTATTCTCAAAAACGCCGAGAGAGGTAATATTTATTTTCAATCGTCAATCTAAGTACAAAATTTGAAGACCAAAACTTCAAAACTGACGAACTTTCATACAAACTTTCATCCCCTATTTCACCCCCTCAGGTATAGAATTTCGAAAAATCCTTTATTAGTGCACCCCTAGACCTCATAAGGAAACTATGTGCTAAATTTGGAGTCTCTAGACCTAACGGTTTGGGCTGTGCGTTGATATGTCAGTCAGTCATTCAGTCAGTTTCTTCTTTTATATATTTAGATTTGATAGGTTTTCGTAGTGCTGTACGGTATGACCATTATGATAGTGTTCATGTTATTTCAAAACACAAATAAAATATATTTCTCAGGGGTATCAGTAAGAATTTTAGAAGTAAGTAAAAAATCCTTTCTACATGAATAATTAAGTTACCCAGTGGCTGGCTTACCATATTTTTCACCGCAACATTTTTATCTCATAAAAATATTGAACACACAAGGCCGGGTTTACGGCATCGTAAAAGTATAATAGTGTAGTGGCATAGATTAAATCATTCCCCTAGGGTTTGTAAAGGCTTGCAGGGGAAATGAAGGTTGCGGAGAGGGCGCTGCCATTTCCTCGGCCGACCGGAACTGTTCACTCGCAAAACACTCGTTCCATTATCGCACAGAGCTGCCTTTAGAGTCCCAAAGTACCTAAACGGGCAGAGAAAACACTTGGGTAAAAAGTACCAGTTCTGTCCGCACACGTTGCGTTTACAGGCATTCTCAGGTAGTACACTAGTTGCTGCTGCACACACGTGCATTCCCTCTTCTCACTATTTTGTCTTCTGTTAATGTTTTAATTTACTTTTTGTATTTTTTTCTGTTTCTGTAATATTGTGAGTGTATATGTGTCTCGCAGTAAATACTTAAAACTTGTTATCAATCTATCTATCAGTATTTGATCGTGATTGACAAAATGTATTTAATAATTTAACTTTAGCTGTACTAGTGTCATTGTACGATAAAACAGGAAAATTTTGTTGTAAGCAACTAGGGTTTGTAAGGGCAGGGTTTGCGAGGGAAATAAAGGTTGCAGAGAGGGCGCTTCCATTTCCTCGGCCGACTGGAATCGCTAACTCGCAAAACACTCGTTCCATTATCGCACAGTGCTGCCTCTGCCTCCATTGTCACAAAATAAAAATTTTCCAGATGCATCACCGCTCCTGCCATTATACACTTTCCCCCTTTTTAATAAACAAGGAGTTAAATTACACCTTGTGTAAATCTGATGTTGTCTCTCACTTCTTTTGACAAAAATAAAGTTTTAAAGCAAAGTAACTTTACTCCACGTTTATTAATAAGGGGTTTGACAATAATTGCGATCGAATACTATTTGAAACTAACCGGTATTCAACCGGTAGCACACACATTGTACAGTGACGTGCAATGATATAAAAACACTAAGCAGACTTGTGACATTACAATATTGAATGACGTTTGTGGACAGAGAGAGCGTTGTTTCTGTGTGCGTCAATGCGATAAGGTTGTAAAGTATATGTCATTGCACGTGAGACGTGACTGTATGTGCCAGAAATGGCACTTAGTTCTGAGTGTTCTCTCTGTTTATGCACCAGTGAGCGCCTTACGTACTTTGTGCTCTAGTGTCGGCCTTCATTGTCAGACCTCTTTTGTTTGCCTGTATTCATGTGTTTGTCACTCGTTCCGCTCACAGACCGTTCCGTAAACGGTTTGAGCATTCGTTGCTAGCAATAAGTTTTTTGACACAATTCTTATGAAATTAAATTCATTTAATAACTTAATGTGCGGTTATTGTGTTAAAACTTTGTATTACGTATCACGAGCAGAATGCCAGTCTCAAAATCACGTTTGAAGTCATGTCAGGTGTTTTCTTCTTTTACATCTATAAAGCGACGTTTTCCTACCCCGGGTTTCTATAACTTACTAGCGGATTGATTTGGCTACGGACAGTTAAATTTTGACTATTCTTCTGTGGAAAATATGTCAAAACATTTCGTTAGTAAGTTCGTTCGTTAACCGCCTCTGTGGTCTAGTGGTACAACCACCGGTATCAGATCCAGGGGTCCCGGGTTCGATTCCCAGCGAGGGTACAAATTGTATTCGGTTTGGTTGGTGGTAGGACTTCTTGTAAGTCCGCCTGGCTAGCTACCACCATCTTATCTAAGTCTGACGCCATAACAACAATGTTTCCAGCATTTTTGTGTTCCGGCAGTTAGAGATAAGATAGCCAGTTCCAGTGGTTGAGGATTCCGGGAGAGGCTCGCTTCCATCTTCAGCCTTATCAATACTTAATATCAGGTATGGTGAAAGCTAAGAGTCTCCCCGTCTTGAATAATAATAATAATTATAGAAATCCGGGGCCAGTACAGATGTTTGAGGGCAATTGTAAATTTGAAGGTAAATACTATATTTAATTTTATTACAAACATTAATTAAGTACTTAAAACACTACATGATGATTGTTTAAAAATCACTACAAAATAAACGAAGAATTCTAAAGGTACCAACTCGTTTCTTATTTTCATTTCCCTAAACTATATCGTGCCAGGGCATCACAGAAGGGACTTTCGATCCAAGTTTCATATTTCAAGCTTCACTAGTTACATTTGACGTTGATATAATAAACGCTGCGAGGGTGATCTGGTTATCGTGATTATATTAGGTTTACAAGAATGTTTACCTTACGGTGAGGTCAGGTTATTTTTTTTATAAAAGATGATAGATAATTATAATATTTACACGCGGCGTTTTTAAAGCTAACAAACGTCAATTATAGACATATTTACAGACTATCTCCCGCTCGCGGTTTTAACCGCGTAGTTCCCGTTCCCGTGGGAATATCGGATAAAAAAATTACCTATGTTACTTTCCGTCCTTTTAACTAACTCTGTGCAAAAAATCAAGTCGATTTGTTGCTTAGTTAGGGCGGCAAGAAAGGACAAACAAACACACTTTCGCAATATAATTTTAGTAAGGATATAACTATTAATTACATTTATAATATTATTAAAGTTAGGTTTAGGATAACAGAAAAATAAACAAGATATTCGGAAGAACGTTCGTATTATTTGCGACTTTATCAGCATAAAAAATAAGATTTTATCATCACCATCTCAGCCACATGACACCCACTGCTGGGTATTATAGGCCTCCTGAGGATTTCCACGACGATCGGTCTTGCGCTGTCCGCATCAAGCGGCTTCCCGCGACCAATCCCGAAATAAGATATAATATTTAGTATAAATAATAACTATGACCAAAATCCTCCGACTATCGCGATCTATCTATTGTAGTAGACCCCTTGCTCTACCCAGACTACGTTGTTCGTACTGTTATTGCCGGTCTGTTTGACCGCAGCTTTACAGAAACGAGTCTAGATTTTATATAAGTACCTACCAGTTGTTTTCTACAATCTTTATAGATATTTTAGTTGTATGTATCTCTAGTTGAACTTTGCAATAGTCACTAATCTGGTAAATTCTGTTTGTGCTCAGTTGCATTTCTCTACTTTGCTCCAACTTGTTCGAAAAGCAACTTGTGAACTTCGAAAGAGCGTTAGATAGTTTCAAAGCGAACGCCCAGCTGCTAGATACCGCATGAAATTTGTTACTTTTTTCTCACTTTGAGCTTAGCTTTTGTTCCGTAGCGTATTTTTTGTTTACCATTTTGTTCAATTCGAAGTAGGTTGTTGGTACCTTTTAAAGTTTCAGCAGAGGATTAACTATTATGTGTCAACGGAGTATTAGTTTGCTATTTAGATTAGGTTTTAGTCGTTTTTTATTGTTCATTGCTGATTTTAAGCTAGATACCGCGAGCTTTGCAGAAAAGGAAACTACTTTAAAACGCTTTTCGTTTGCTGCTTAAAATGTGCTTCATGTTACAATTTTCTATCGATTTTCATTACATCAAGTCTTTCCGAATTTTTCTCTGAAATTACTTTTTTACTACTGTATGGATGTATGAATTTCTTACAGGATATTGTAAAATGCGCTTCAGCGTATCGTATATAAAAAAGGACAACAACTGTAAAGTATGTAGACGACAAAAATGTGGTATTAACGATTACGAGGGAATTCACTTGAAATAGCACATTATTGCAAAGGGCGTGAAATAGGCAATTGCAGGTCGAGTAAGGAGTAAGGGTATAGATATAAAAAGTATGTTTTATTTACCTGCATTCTTTTGAGAAAAGCACTATATATGCCTCGGCGGAAATGGCAATTGCCTGTCTCGTATTAGTGAAGTCCTCGCCTACGGCTCGGCCTTCAAACTCATACTCGACCTGCAATTGCCTATTTCACGGCCTTTGCAATAATATACTATTAAAATGTACCAAATTAAAAAAAACGCTCCTTCAATGGATTTGATTTTCTTTGTCCGTAATTATTCGACAATTCGCGTGTTCTTTTTTTTCGAAAATAATGAAAATAGTTCCATGTTCTAGAAAAGTATTTTATATACGAATTTATTTGTAAAATGGTATGAAAGCGACTGGTATCTGTACTTATGATTTATATTTTAATACGCCGTTCAGTAACACGATATGTAATCGAGTGTTAAGCACCGGAGGCGGAAGCAACTTATCTACGTTCTTGTGCTTGGGCGACATTGTATGCGATAATATATGGAAATTATCAGCAATGGTAAGGCTATGTTAGATAACGGATATGCACAGTTCACAGCACAACAAGATAACACCCTTATCATGTACGTAACAAAAATGGTTTTCTGTCGACTGTTCATACCTATACGTAGCAGGTAATTTGTTGACTTGGAGTCGTGAAAGATTTTGTATCAATATCAACACAGATTAAAAGTCCACTGCTGGACATAACTAACACGTATTTGCACTAAACTTAAGAATTTATTATCTATATTAGGACATTAATATTATGTTGACTTAGGGCCGGTTTCACCACCTGCTGATAAGTTATGGATAGCTTATATGACAAATCATTTGACAGTTGTACCTAATATGAAAAGTATGTCAAATTATTTGTAGTAACTTATCAGTAAGTGTTGAAACCGGGCCTTAGAGTCGTGAAAGATTTTGTATCAATATCAACAGCCCTTAAAAGTCCACTGCTGGATGTAACTAACACCCATTTGCACTTAACCTAACAATTTCTTATCTATCTTAAGACATTAATATTAAGAATAGATTAAGTCTTAGACGCTAGATATTGGGCCCGTAAGTTATAACTAGCCTTAGTGGATTTAAGAACATCTTAAAAGGTAAATGCAAAGCAATTTTATTAAGATTAAAATAGATAAGAATAGCCTTAGGCGATTCTTAAGTTTAGTGCAAATCTATTCCTTAGAGCGCCACTAAGAGCGGCTGTGTACGACTTGCAGCTATCGGCTTTGCCTTCAGCAGATCATCGGTCCACCTAGTGCGGTCCTTTGATCTGCGATTGTTGTGGTTGAACTGTTATTAGTTCTGCGAGCGATTTAGCCTGCCTATTGTCATTGCAACTTAGCAACTCAGGGAGAGACTCAGAAATTGTGGTGAATTTATTGCGGTGGTAGGCATGTCGATAAAGAATCTTTTGCGGCTGTCTTAATATCTGATCTTATCATGCAAGGACAGACATATAATTTTTTTATTGATGATACGATTCATTGACACTTTTTCACAAATAAGGAAACTTTTTGTGAGGACGTTAGGTGTTGGGATAGTTATTTCTTTATATAGGTAGTTATGAGTGTTTTTAAAGCCATAATTTTTTTCGGAATAATGTAACAAGGCTTTTTTTTGCGTCGGTACAAAACCTCTTATCTGTATCATATATTGGATATTATAACTTCGATAAAATTTCGTATAAGCTTCCCCGGGTTTATCGAGAGCTTTACTCCACAAAAGAGCGTTTAAGCTCATTAGACAGGAGGATTTGATCGTAGATAGCTAATCGAGACTAACGGGGATGAGAATTGAGAATTTTAAATAATCTCTTTGACTTAAGTTATGTTTAAGCACACGCCATAGTGACAACATGAAAGGAGATAATATTGTTTATAACACGAGTTTAACCTAAAAATTAATATAAAAAATGCGAAAGGATGTTTGTGTGTCCTAACCTAATCAACCAATCGACTTGATTTTTGGCATAGAGTCAGTTAAACGGACTGAGACTACCTAACATAGATTACTTTTTATATTACAATATTCCCACGGGAACGAAAACAACCCGATGAAACCGCGGGCGGCCGCTAGCAAAGAATATGATTATGTACGTCACAACTTGCAGTACAGTAATCTTGTAATGTGAGAAAAGTTTAATTGTATGTTCCTTCCTTGCGAGTTGAAAATTGTTTACGGTTAGGATGACCATAAAATGTACTTTTATTTTGGTGTTTTTTTGTGATGAAAATTGATCTTACCCATTTGTTTACGGTCACTTTTCAATTTGACGACTCTGTATGAAATAAAACAGGGAGAAAAAAATTGCTCTTGACGAGTTACCTGCCGGTTCTTCTCGTTACAAGGTCACCCGCCGTAGGGTTTGTGAACCGAAGGCGGTAAATTCAGGTATTACCGAGGGGGCTAAGCAACATTTCAAATTGGCAGTAAAAAAGACGCATAAGTAAATGTGCCAAGTCCATAAAAATTAATGTCAGTTGTGTTATATTAAATATAAAAATGGAAACAGAATGTCTATTCTACAATCTGAGATTAAAAATAACTATTAATTTTTGCAATGCAAAAAGTCCTTTTTGTATAAGAACTTAGAAGAAATTATATTTTTATGTTTGATGTTTTTTGCCAAAAATTAAGATTTCTAGCTAATAAAATTTACCACGGAAATGGCTCAAAACTCCTTTTAGATATTTTAAAGTATCATGGCACTGTTTTCATTGACAAATAATAACGTATTCCAGAATAAAAATCATGTAAACTCAGCTTTCACTTATTGCTTTTACCGAGGGTACCACGGTAAATAGCAGCAACTGCCAAATCCTGGAAGCTATCATCGCGGCGATATATATATTGATTTTATTTAAAGCAAACATATTAAAATACAAGAAGAAGCTTCTTTTGTATTTGGAATATAGTAAGCAACGACTTTGTCAAATTGGCGTTTTCATAAATATCATAAAATGATTAGAAAACTTTTAAGAAAAAAATGTGTGTGCTTACGTTCGGCGAGAACGTTTCTATGGCTAAAGCACTTGCTGTGCGGGCTGCGCACAAACAAACCGTTTTTGTGGAGTTGTCAGAGTGGATTTTTTTTTGGTATAGACGATACAATTAAGGGACAAATAATCATTATTACTGTATATTCATTTGTATAAAAATACACTTTGATTATAGTTAAATTCAAGAAAATAAATTATACCTCGGTAATACTTTAAGTTTTTGAGGAGGTCGTTAATACCTGCATTTACCTTAGCTTCTTTGACGTTCATAAGTACTTGTAACAGCCTAGCCTAGACTGAATAATTGATATTGAATTTTGAATTATTGATAAGGGCTGTTTGCTCAGCGAGCTGCGTCTAACTTCAATCAAGACATCTGTAAAAAGCTGAAGCCGTGGTGAAACGCGTTTTCTTTTGACACCAACTAATTTTAATACGTTTTCTTCTCTTATTTTCAATCTTTGTGTGTTATGTTTATATATATATATATATATATATATATATATATATATATATATATATAACGAATGTGTTCATGCGCAAACGCACGAACCAGCACATCACTAGCGGAGCGGCGATCGGGGATTCCGCCGCCCGCTCTGCACTTCGCGATCGACCGGCCACGCATACGTCGTGTCCTCTGCACCTTTTTGCCAACAATTATTATTAGAACTTCATCATTATACAACCTATTTAAAACACGCACGCGACGTATACTCAATTACGTTCTACTACCTTTCTCAAGATATCTCTCTCTCTACTATCCCGGCCGGTGGCTAAGTGTATTTAGCGTGGGTGAAATCCCCATCAGTGCGTGAGTGACATTCTTCAGATCAGTGCGCGTTTTCGTCAGCTCATCAATTCCGAATCTCAACCAGCTCATACTCATCTCATTCCACGATCAAAGAACCGTGTGACTACCAGCACATTGACGAGTTCTCCATCCCATCATATCACGTAAGTCACCAATCCTCATACTTTCCACCTATTCCTCATCTCATAGCCGCGTGTGACAACACCGCCGTCACAGTCCACTATACGTTTTATTTCGCACCAAAACAAATGGGTATTATTATCTTTTATTACGATTCCTAAAATTGATTGCCAGAATTCTGCCAAAGTTCTTCTAAATTAATGGACGACATTTTTGTGTAAATACTTTCAGTCACTTTTACAAAATCTCGTTTCGTAATGGCGGCTTTGTAATTGATCATTAGCATATTATAATTCGATTTGAAAGGTCACGATAAGCGTCTCTGTATCCACATAAAGCCAGGCTCTATAAGTAAAGCCTTATATTAGATTTGACCATGGGAACGATGTATTATTGTATTATCATGGAAATACGTTAATCATTCGAAAGTTTAATCAAGGGGCTTAATGTTGTTGTCTAAGTTAAGGTTTGAGATTTGTTGAGAAATATAATATCGGCACGTAGAAGTCAACTAGATTTTCTAAAGACGGTTATTCATAATTAAATGATTGAATTGATTTTTAGTAAAAAAAGTAAAACTTATGTTATATTAGTAAAAAATTTAGAGAATATGATGATTCAAAAGTAAAGAGGCCTTTTTTTTCCGATCATCATTTTGTCCGAAATGGCGAGACCGAAGGGTCTAAAAAGGGCGCTAACGAAATATTGCTAAGTGAATTCCCTAATAATTCATTCAATTGTTTATTTTCTATGGAGTTTAGAACTGTGTCCGTATAAATGTAGCAGAAATTGCTTTTAATTCTTGTAGGCAAGAAAAGTTTGTAATAGAAAATTCCATAGGAAATAAAGAAAAAATAAAACAACGGGTTGCACTCCGGGAGTGCCGGCAGAAGTGAAAACCGCTTAAACGAAACAGCAGGAGCAGGCATACATTTTCGCCGCGGTAGAAAGAGAGGGGGAATATATTACTTCTTCTCCTACGCCACGCCGGCGCGGTCTACTCTCCCGCCGTCTTACGAATTTTCGATCAGGTCACGTGTCCTAACGCGACTTTAATTTTTTTTAATTTAAAACTCTGATGTGCACAACGCCGCTAAAGTAGTGAAATTTCTTTAGCGGCGTTGTGCACATTAGAGTTGTAAATTTTTGGTATGGGTAAAAAATATTAAAGTCAATAATGTTAAAATAAATGAATTGTCAGAGAATTCCTTAGCAATATTGCTTAACCGTCCTTTGTAGACCCTCAGAGGTAGTAAATATGATTTATAGCAGAAATCTCTTCGGCCGTCTATGAAACCGTAGTTCTGACACTACGAGCTAGTTTCGATGAAGGAATATTTTTTCCTTGTACCTATCTAGTTTCAATGGAGGAATTAATTAAATTTTTATGAAATCACGATTTATTAGGTAGCAGATGTAAGTATCAAAATTATCTGTATTCCAGGCACAGATTAATAAATAGTGTTCCAGGTTTGATCCCGCCATTTTGCCGGAAATTAAAAAAATTGGACCTCTTTAAGCGTAATTCATTTTACGACCTCTCTATCAAGTTGTTGATTCAAGTGTATTTATTAACAGAGATAAGCTGAATTAGTCTTCAAGTTGCTACAATGTCCGCCTCGTGTTCACAGACGTCAGACCCTCATCATCCATCGTCGAACAAGTTATATCCATTCAATGGACACACGATACTGCACAAAAAGAGTCACACAAAAGATGTCATGATGTCATGTAGGTATACATTTTTGATATGACACCTTTACTTTGGTACCTTCAAACATAATACTTCATTATCAAGAATATAAGTAAGTATATATGTAGACTATTTTTATGGAAATAAAAAAAAGTAAAAATCAAAACGTCACAACGTCAACATTGTGTTTATCATGTATCATGTCACTCCTATTTAGATTAAATGAATCTGTGATATTAACCGCCTCTGTGGTCTAGTGGTAACAACCACCGGTATCAGACCCAGGGGACCCGGGTTCGATTTTCAGTGGAGGGTACATATTGTTTTCGGTCTGGTTGGTTGTAGGACTTGTTGTGAGTCCGCCTGGCTACCTACCATCATCTTATCTAAGTCTGACGCCATAACAACAATGTTTGCAGTATTGGTGTGTTCCGGCATTTAGAGATTAGATAGCCAGTTTCTCAGTGGTGGACGATTCCGGGAGAGGCTCGCTTCCATCTTCAGCCTTATCAATACTTAACATCAGGTATAAGAGTATCCTCGTCGCGTCGTTAATAAAAAAAAAATGAATTTAGACTAGAAAAATAGTAGAATTAAATCGACCCGTTCCAAAAGCTGAGCGAAAAGTCGTCTCGTCTGAGCAACCTAAACAAATTATGAAGCATTGTAAATGCTTTAAAGTTCATAAATATGGTTTGGTTATCGGGGCATAAAAGTGTTGAATACAAAGTAATCGTAAGAAATTGCAGTGAGTATCTATCAATCTTTAAGAAGAAGCGATCTATAACAAGATTAAGTTAATCCGTTAATCTTTTCGGTGTCCCGATATCCGTCATCGAAATTATGTCTTTAACTCACGTATTCTATTCGCTACGAAATGATAAATCGACACAGAGCCGGTATAGCTCATGTAATCAGTTTTGGTTGAACTAAATTACAGTCACGTTTCCAAATGGCACACGCACTGAATAACCCTTGTTTTAGTCTAAACCAAATTGTGTACTGTGTGTGTTACCTCGAGCTGTAATATTATGCAGATTCACCTTTATATTCATTAAATGTATAGATGTGTGGTATCTGTGAATATTTTTATTAAGTCAGTAAAATTTTTGCTGTCCTTTATATTAAACAAACAGTATAAGATACAGGACAGCAAAAGGTAACGCTATTACTTTGGCCTAAGTTAGTGCTATGATTTATTTAATGCATTTTTTATAATTAACATATAATAAATCAACTTTACACAAACCACACAAACAATATAATTTAAATTAAATGTATGTTAAATGGAAAACAGAAACAATTGCGGTACCACAAAGACCCAAACCCGTGACAATAAAGAGTAGCTTTTTTTACGTGTTCTGATAAACAGAAAAATAGAAGACCCTAAAGGCCACACGACAACAGAGGTGGTCAAAAAGAGTCCAAGAAAAACGGAGGTTGTACAACGCAAAACATTTTTTCTGGCGCAACATATTCTTCGTCAAGACGCTTCTTACAATGACAATATCAAAGTTTTCTTTACAAAGTTCAGTAAACGCTGTTTCAGCTTAAAATAAGTTTCGGTAACGCGACATCGAAGAATCGCAGAGGCGATACTTGGAAGTTACGTAAAGTTGTGAATTCTCTAGGAACATGATTGCGAGGTACTTCGTGAACTGCTGAAAGAAGTTGCAAACTGGCTGCAGTGAATTTAGTGACGTCACTTAGTTGCGCATCACCGCTCCAACTTTTGTTAATAGCTGTTTTCGACGGAAAATCTTAAATTTGAGGGTGGTACCAGTGCCGGTTTTACTAAGAAAGAAAGAAAATTATATTTATTTGAGACAAACACGATAATGGTACATAAAAATAACTCAAAAAAGGCACAGGTTTGTCCCAAAACGGTACCAACTCAGCATAATGCTTGGTTTTTTGGCCAGCGCTGGTCTTCCGTCGGTACCGTATTGGTGGGGCTGAGAGCCATGTTAACCGGCACAGCAAAAAATACAAAAATAAATAAATAACTAAATAAAAAACAAAATAAAATTAAAATCAACCTACTTTTTGACAGATCACACAGGGGCACCAACATGATACAATATACTATGAAAGTATTCTAGTCTGTGTGATCGGTCTATGGTAATTGGAAATGGTAGTGGGCGTACAAGTGTACTATTACTGGGCGAGATTTCTATGACACAAACGATCCACTGGAGACCTGCTCGCATATGCCACGCATTTCCTGCAGGAATGGGTTAAATTTTTACGCAACAAAAAGTACCTATATGTTAACCAGGGTAATCAGCTATTGCCATACCAAATTTTATAAAAATCCGTGCAGTGGTTCTCGAGTGATGCTTGAACAAACAAACGGACAAACAGACTAAAATCAGCTGTTTTGGGATTTATACATTTTATATAGTACACAACACTTACTTTTTCCAAAAATATTAAATGTTCCGATAAGTTTTCCTTACAACTTAATTAAATGTATAGATGTGTATAGACACAGATGGTTGGTGGTAGCTATAGCTAGCCGGACGGACGGAGCTAGACGGACCTCCAAATCTTACAATACAACAAGTTCTGTCACCGACCGAACCGAAAACAATATGTACCCCACTAAGAATCGGATTCGGAACCTCTGAGTCTGATACCGCTGGTTGTTACCACTAGACCACAGAGCTGGTTATAGCTGAAAGAAAAACTGAAAGGTGTGGTAAAACTTAAGTAGCATTTTTACTTATTTGTAATATCTTATTTTTTCCGTCATTAATATGGTTATCAAATATGTGATTTCAAAGGCGTGTCTTGTTGTGTCTTGTTGTGTCTGTTAGTACATGCAAGCTTGTCATGTAACAGAATTTTTAAAATCATATTCGTGTTTATATTTTTCGACCTTTTAGAGATTCATGATGCATTTTCAATTCAAAATACAAACATTTAAAAATAATAATTTAGCAGACATCTTCAAGCACACTGTTCTGATTCTGTTATTAATAGCTTAATTTAAATTTAAGCTTATTACGTCTATATATATATACATATATATATATATATATATATATATATATATATATATAAAATATATATATTTATATATATATCAAATATACAATTTTATCACCCAGACACAACTTTATCCTACTAATTATTATAAATGTTAAAAAATGTCAGCTTGTTTATTTATTTGTTTGTTTGTTACTCTTTCATACAAAAACTACAGTTCGGAATTAGATGAAATTTGGCATTTAGGGACTTCAAGTAGTGGACTAACACATAGGCTTTTCATCCCGATATTCCCACGGATACGGAAACCACGCGGATGAAACCGCGGGCGGCCGCTAGTATCACATAAATATGACCCGGATAGGAGTCAAACCCACGACCATAGGCGCAGTAGGTAGGATAATTTTACTATAAATTTTATTACAAATAAAAAAGTCGCAATAGATAGCTCATTAATAGAGCGTTTAAATATATATATACCTGTTAAGTATATAAAAGGAGAATTAATGGATACAATAAGATATCCGATGTATTGAGAAGCCGTAATAATTTGATCCCGCTAAGAGTCCCTATTCTATAGAGTTATGGAAGATTATACCATAGACAGCAGATCCTGCTCCTAAATTGTTATTCGAAAATCCACTCTTATTATATTCGAGATAAAGGCGCCCGGGCCGAAAGTGCTGAACATGTATGGCTGATTGTAGGTATACAAAGATTGAATTGCTATACGCTTATTCAAACAACGAATTCCATAAACATTTTAATTTAAAGTTATTATAAAATCTTGATTTTAAAATGGAGTTTTAAAATGGATTTTAAAGTGGACTTTAACAACCAGACACCAGTATAGGTGTCTGGTTGTTAAAGACAAAATTAGCTTTAATTTAGCTTTCGATATGTAAATCTCTTAAATATTCAAACGGAGTTATTAGCTCTCTAAAATAATCTAAATATTTTAACTACAAATAAATCCAATAACAATTGTTTTGAACAAAGTTGTACATAAATGACACAAAAAATGTAGCAAAAGAAATACTAAAAAGGCAGAGTCCAAATGAGATACACTCAGACTAACACAAATATTTATATTATTAATATTTCCGTGTGATTCGATCCCAAAACGACATGATTGCAGTCCAGACAACTCCTGAACCATTCACTACACCAAAGTTAACGTCCTGTAAAAAAAACGTAAAATGTAAAACGTTTTTATAACGACAGACATTTACAATGAAATAAAAAAAAATCTGAAAGAGAAATTCGCGTTCGTACTATGGAAGTATTTATTTCAAAGGGAGTGGAGTTAGGGACCAAATATCCAAAGATGTAGGTATTCCAAAGCTGATAGGTACTTGTTACCTTTTTACATTTGTGGCTTTTTTATGTATGACGGGACTTTTAGCCTTCATCATACCAGATGTTAAGTATTGATAAGGCTGAAGATGGAAGCGAGCCTCTCCCGGAATCCTTATCCACTGAGGTTCTGGATGTCTTAGCTCGAACTGCCGGAACACAATAATGCTGAAAACATTGTTAGACTTAGATTGAGAGAGAGGCTTAGATAAGATGGTGGTAGCTAGCCAGGCGGACTTACAACAAGTCCTACCACCAACGTCGGTCATGGTCATGTCGGTTGTAATGGGGAAGTCTTTTTCAGATCTACATAGCAAGCCATTAAATAAGTGCAGTTTTATGTTAAAAACCTCAATTTTAATACCTATACAGCTTACGGTAGCTTGTGACCTCGTCCATAGTAAGGAGAAATAAAGGCAATTTAGTTTAGTACTCGTAGGTATTATAATTTATGTCATGACGTACATAAGTGCTTGTATAACAGAGTATCCTAATCGTAATCCTAACTAATATGATAAATGCGAAAGAGTGTTTGTTTGTAATTTCTTGACGACCTAACTAAGCAAGAAATAGATTTTGCCATAGAGTTCGTTCCCGATATTCTCACGGTAACGGGAACCACGTGGTGAAACTGCGGGTGGAAGCTAGTATTAGATAAACCAACTTAATTTTTATTTCGAAAAATGTCGCCGCTGCTAGCGGTAAACAAGTGGAAGGTCAAAACTTCCCTTGGATCGCCAATCTAACAATCAATTCATATAATTCGCGAAAGTCGATATAGTTAAAAATAATATAACACCCAAATACGCACCTGGGATTAAAATATAATCTCTGCGCGCGTGTAGGTGTAATGCATTAGTGGAATTAATGTTTCGTTTTTCTGCCTTGTCGGTTCTGAGTCAAATCCTACTCCTTGTGGATTGAATAAGATCGATAGACTGCGATGGCGTAATATTTATTAAGACTAACACTTAGTTGATTGTCGGAAAAAATATAGTTCGTGAAAGTTACTGAAAGCCACTTTCTCATTACATATTTTGCTTAGGTAACAATGTTTTTTTTTCTTAAAATTAGGTGTTCACAAGTACATGCATGTTCCCCGTACGCCATAAATCTCTTGCGGGGTTAGTAGGACATGCAAAGTGTAACTTGAGAGTGCAATACAACAAACACTTTAATAGTTAAACCTCAACGCCACATTTGATATTCCTTAAACAGGTTAATCCTTAATTAGGTTTTCCTTAAACAATAGTGACAAGTTGCCCATTAAATTAGTTTCGAATAAACCACAGGGTAAGTATAATGATTATGAACATATTGATTCTTATTGCTATCATAATTCGGTATGCGATAAAATCTAGCTTATGTGCTTTTCAATATTAGTTATTTATTTGTAAAAAAGTGTCCTAAAAATGTACGCCATAAAAGCGGTTTCAAATAACCTACGCTTTTATTATGTTTTTACTATAGTAACAAATGTTCAAACGTCTCCTATTTTCTGTAAATAGTGAACTTGGTGAACGAAATAACCACCCTTTTCCCAACAGTCCTTCACACTATAGCTGCCACACGGAATGCTCGACTAAAAGCTGTTTATTGCATATATAGAGTCCACTGAACTAAACATTGTAAATCCAGTCTTATAAACAAATGAAAGCACAAATTTACTCAGTTAAACTGGTTAAACCAAGTTATGGTGCATGCACACCGCATTTATTTTTTGTAGAGCAACATTGTGCAACACGGTAACATTCGATAACCATCAGCAACAAAACCGGCAACATAATTATACTAACTTTATGTTGACAGATGTTGCTCAGTAACATTTAGAAACGTTGAGCAACAGAAAGTAACTGCGTGAGGTGTGAATGCACCATTAGACGTTATCATCTTTTTCATAAAAGAAAAGCTAAAGATTTATTGTGTTTTGTTACTTATTAATGTTATCTTTTGAAAAACTGTTCCACCTCATGGTTGTTATAGCAATGACAACGAGCGTTTGACAAGTGGTGATTAATTAGGTAAGTAATTAAATGTTTTTCCTTTCGAGTACGAATCTATTGAGATTCGACCGAAATTAAACATTTTTACGGATTATTCTTTATATTTTAAAATAGTCAATGTTCATGCTCCGAGCTCCTCATAAATTTAATATACCATAATATATCTATGTACAGTTATCTAGCAGGTTAGCATAATATAATTATCTAGCAGGAAAATCACTAAAATTTCAAACAAAGTCAAAGTCAAAGTCAAAGATTTTTATTCAAATAGACTTATAGATAAGTGCTTTCGAATCGTCCAATTTTTTTTTTCCTACCAGCCATTCAGGACATCTTTTAACTGATAAGAAGAACGGCCGCAAGAAACTTATCAGCTTTAACAGAAGCAACAACATTTACAAAGGAACATGTCGTTGCCAAACACAAATCTACAATCTTGAAACATATTTAATATAAGAGGAAAATTTTCGTATACTCAGTTATTAGAATATTTTCCTTTTATACAATTACAATAGTCATGTTTTATGTTAGTGTCACTTCCATGCATTTTGGTCTTTCAAATAATCTTCTACCTTGTAATAACCTTTGCTTAAGAGCGTTTTTTTAACATGTATTTTAAATTTATGCAAAGGCAGCTCAATCACTTGTTGTGGAACTTTATTAAAAAAGGCTATGCCTTTCCCCAAAAACGAGCGACTGCATTTTTCAAGTCGAAATCTTGGAACGGCAAGCTTATTCTTGTTTCTAGTATTAAAAACAAAGGGGTCCATGTGATCAATTTCTTTCAGATGTTAATATGTAGATGCTTAACATTTAACTTATTAGATAAAGTGATTTGATAAAAGCCCTGAAACGCATTTGAGATATGTCAAAACCATACAAATAGACTTGAGCACCACAATGTTGGCTATAATATATGTAGTTAGCTAATATAATTATATATTGCCTCCATGTTACGCAAATGTAATGTGAATTTCAAAGCAAACTTAAATGTCAGTAATGAAAATTACGTCTTTTGTAATCCGCGTACTTTATTTTGTATTGATGATTATATAAGGTGATTATATAACTTAATACGAGCTACTAGCTGAAAGGGATGCTTCATGTTTTTTGTGCGTCCACTCGGTTCTTGTACCTAATTGCACCATCTATTAAGAATTCTGAAATTCAAATTAACGGTAGGTACATTTGAAAACACAAAGAGGTATTATACTTTCTCAAAAGACAAAGGAGTGCTGACGGCATGAAATAGTCCCCTGAATAGAGCTTGTCTTATTTCAAAGTTCCATTGAAACGGAAACATTTAATTGCAAACTGCAGTGGACGCTCGCATTCAGATCGCACCGGTTATTACCGGTCTAAACCGCTTTTCGGCTCGAATGTACGAATGAATTCGAAATTACCCACCTGCCTGCATTCAGGTAATGTTTCTTGGGTGGGAAATGGTACATAATGGCCTAATGGCGGTTTCTATTACACTACGTAGATAGCTTTTCTCGATCATATTGTATTGCAGTATACAACGTTTTTTTGTATCCATATAGCCCGAAACACCTGTACAGTAGGTAGTACTGATTGTACTGTTAGAAAATTATTGATAATAACAACGTTACGAGTTGGAAATCCAAGTCCGACAATTAGTTGTCCCAATTGCTTTCGTCAACTTTGTATTGTCGTTTGTTTGACAAAAGAAATGGCGATCGAACTATATATATTTTTTTATAAACTATAAAAAAAACTATAAAAATTAAAACTTAATTTGTGAGAAAAGCACATTTTATTCCGCCAAAAAGGTGTTTTATTTAACAGAACGAGCGAAAATTTAAGATGTGCTAATTAATGAATATGACAAATGAACAGTTTATAATATTCTCTGGACGGGCTTATTTCTGAAATACGGTTGCTGTCACAGACCTATAAAGAGATAGACGAAAAGAGCGCTTCAAACTGTACGAGAACTTAGCGTGTCGATTTTTTCGTACCTACGATGACGTCAAGAGCGAGATTTAGTGATGTGTCAATGTTACTTACGAGCTCTTGCAAGAACCACTGCACAATTAACCATTTTCGTTTCTGAGTGACGCATGTTTTCATGGCAATGGTCTCAAGCGGACTGACTTAGGTAGTAAAAATTTGACCGTAGAGCAAACTGAAATAACTATAAAAATTAAAACTTAATGTGTGAGAAAAGCACATTTTATTCCGCCAAAAAGGTGTTTTATTTAACAGAACGAGCGAAAATTTAAGATGTGCTAATTAATGAATATGACAAATGACCAGTTTATAATATTCTCTGGACGGGCTTATTTCTGGAATACGGTTGCTGTCACAGACCTATAAAGAGATAGACGAAAAGAGCGCTTCAAACTGTACGAGAACTTAGCGTGTCGATTTTTTCGTACCTACGATGACGTCAAGAGCGAGATTTAGTGATGTGTAAATGTTACTTACGAGCTCTTGCAAGAACCATTGCACAATTAAGCATTTTCGTTTCTGAGTGACGCATGTTTTCATGGCAATGGTCTCAAGCGGACTGACTTAGGTAGTAAAACTTTGACCGTAGATCAAACTTTTGACACGCAAGGTAGATAGATACACTTTTACCGTCTATCTCGATATAGGTCTGTGATTGCGGTGAACTTTAGTATGTGGAAAAGTGTCCACAGAAAGTCTCAAACAAGTGTCTTAATATCAAGTGTAGGAATATTTGATTTTCCTTTACTGCAGTGGAATCGAACACCTAAACGAACGTAGCGCCGGCGCCGGTCGTTACATTTTTGGCGATATGCCGCTAGCACAACTCAACTAGGAAATATAATAATTGTGATGACACCTAAAAAAATACTTTTTCACCTCACACGCTCAGAAAAGGAGGTTTTGTCAATCACTTTAGGCGTAAAAAATCGCTTTTTGCAGCCTAGCGCGGCAAAGTCCTTTTTTAATTTAATACTTTCCGTTCCGAATCGCACTATTGACTTTTTTGTTATATTTGATTCTTATTTTATAAAGCTTTAAATTAATTATTATAATACTCCGTTTTTGTTTTATTATATTATTTTAGTTCATTGAATCATAAAAACAATAACAATAAGATTAAACTATTTGTTATAAGAATTTTATATTAGGCTGAGATTGTGATTGTTGTGATTTCACAACCTATAATTGGATTTCGGACTGTGACATAAATCTTTATTTTTAAATTGTTATGGTAAATTTTAAATAGAAAAATATTGGAAAAATTAACTCGGCCACAAGTGAATTCTCAGACGGGAATCGAACCCGCGACCTTTGGAAATTCGGTCCAATGCTCTTTAAACTGTCTTTGTCTTGTACCTCATGTCAGTGTCAACATTTACGGAGTCGTTTTTATTCTTATTAATAAGTAACAATATATTCCTACTTTAAATAACTTTGAATTAACTATAATACTCCCTTCTTTTTTTTTTAGTTTTTTTTTATCATTAAAACAACGAGAATAAGGTATATTTAGATTAAACTTTATGTTTAAAGATTTTTTTACCGGATGTTGACCGCGGAAACAACCATAAAATGTTCCTCGCTGTTGTGAGGTGAAAAATTGTGTGTTGCGTTCGGCAGAAAAGTTTTTAGCGTCTTGTACCTTTGAAATCCTCGCTTCGCTTAGGATTCAATCTTTGAACCACTCGCTACGCTCGTGGTTCAATCCTAGAATCCTTCACTTGCTCAGATTTCAATAGAGGTAACTCGCCGCTAAATAACCAACTTTCCAGCCTTGCATAACAAATAACTATTGTAGGTTTGACTATGTTAAATTTTGTGCAACTGTTAAATAAAATAGGTTGTAAAAAATACTACAGCAATTATAGAGCATACAAGGAGGATGAATATACGTTAATTTTTATTGAAATTATTACATACTAATATAATAAAAGTTAAGAGTTATTTTTGAAATTAGCTTTTCGCTTTAACTTCCTTACATTATATTATGTGAATGAGTGCACAATATCACGTAATTCCAATTTCAAATGTTTTCATGGTGCTAGGGACCCCGATACATATTATATTTATGATTTTGTATTTTTTGCATTTTTCAATGCTATTTTTATACTTATGGTAAATTTTAAATAGAAAAATATTGGAAAAAATGAACTCGGCCACAAGTGAATTCTCAGACGGGAATCGAACCCGCGACCTTTGGAAATCCGGTCCAATGCTCTAACCGCTGAGCTACCGAGACTTGCGAACCACCGTCGAAATTCTCCAATACTTTTATATTTTTAATACGCTGTAGGCCAGCGTTGTTACATCAATGCTAGGAATATCCTTGCATTCGAAAGAAACATCTTTTCAGCATTGGACCGGATTTCCAAAGGTCGCGGGTTCGATTCCCGTCTGAGAATTCACTTGTGGCCGAGTTCATTTTTTCCAATATTTTTCTATTTAAAATTTACCATATGTTTATATTTGTCATAAAAATATTTTTCTCAAACATGCATGGAAATTTTGTCATTATTTTCGAAAAAAGAACACGTATAGTATCGATTACGTACAAAGAAAATCAAATCCATTGCAGGAGCGTTTTTTAATTTGGAACATTACAATAGTAGATTAGTAACCAAGGGCTGTAAATAGTTCGAGGGTGCAATTGATGCGTACACCCGAGCTAACTATTCTGCTTTACATCTCGATTGTGAGGTAAGTAGAAAAAACCGGCATTACAAGAATAAAACATTTTATTTCTTGAAATTTATAGTGAAATGAGAACAATCCCAAAAACAAACAATATTTAAAGTAAAAGTTTTCTATTCCCGCCTTTTTTCATTAAAAAGAATCAAGTAAAGAACTTTTCTTTTTTTTTTCAAGATCGAAATTGAGCTTCGCCGTTCGATATTTAAAATTGATGACTGATAGCAAAGCGACCTCTTTGGTCATTGGGCTGAATGCATGATGTCTATTGCCAGTATGATAGTTAAATGTACGCGAACTTATGAAAGAAAGAAGTGTTTTTTTTAATTACTTACTGCCCTAGGGCTTTTCTAGCTACATTTTTACCCTAGAGCGCTAATTAGTCACCTACAAGCCCCACTTGGAGGTAATAAGGACCTACTTACCGAACATGAGAGATGTAACCGTTTCATACAACATTGCTAGAGCGCTGTAATGTTCCAAATTCAAAAAGACGCTCATGCAAATAATTTGATTTTCTTTTAGTAATTATTAAATGTATAATATAAAAAGTATGTTTTATTTCCCTGCATTCTTTTGAGAAAAGCACTATATATGCCTCGGCGGAAATGGCATTTGACTGTCTCGAATTAGTGAAGTCCTCGCCTACGGCTCGGCCCTCAAACTCATACTCGACCTGCAATTGCCTATTTCACGGCCTTTGCAATAATGAACTATTATACACAACCTGCATCTTTAGCACGTATTAAATATCAAGTATTCTCAATTTAAAAGTAAGCTATTATTGCCCGGAGGGAGCTAATGTTGTATGCAACTTCCCTTGGGTAATACCCTCACTAGGTACGTTCGAGAATTAACTACAGAATCCTTCATTTCGCTCAGGATTCAATATGCTGCCCGTGATATAAGACACTCCTTAATTCCCTTAGTGCATAATCTACTTATATGTTTAAGAGAAAGTTTAATGATAATTTTACATTGACTCTTTAATGCACGCGGTGAAACTGGAGATGAGCCGCTACTTCAGTTATAACTTTCCACCTAATTTTATGTTAGGTGATTAATAGTTGACAATGATTGTCGTTTATGATAAATTTTAAATAGAAAAATATTGGAAAAAGTCTCGGTAGGTCAGTGGTTAGAGCATTAGATCGAATTTCCAAAGGTCGTGGGTTCGAGTCCCATCTGAGAAGTCACTTGTGGCCGAGTTAGTTTAATCCAATATTTTTCTATTTAAAATTTATCATAAATATAAAGTGCATAATATACTGCTTTCATAGTTTTCATATCTAAAACGTACTGTAATTGGTAAAACTTGCTTAATACGGATCTCAACCTCATACAAACATTATTCACTTGCAGTTTCCAATTAAAATATTTATCTACACCAATTCCTAGGTACTTATAGGCTTCCACTAGTTCTATATTCTATATAGATGATTGTCCGCGTACGCTTTTGCTAGTAAAGAGTTCAACGCGTTAAGTACGAGTATTACCATTTATTCCCATGTGGTTCTCGTAGCGTAGATGAAGGATCGGTATCGGAAAATTAAGGCACTAGTATTTGTTTCAAAGTAAACAGATGTTTATGTGTACTATGTATCGTGTAACCAGTCACCACAGAATATACATTTTTAATTTGATTCTAGTGTGTTTCCTGAATTGTTTTCATTTATTCCTGAAACCCCCCGTGAAAAGTCACATCATATAATTGATTCGTTAATCATATAATACAATTCTGAACGCACATCAATCCCGAAATTATAAAATTTCGTTTAACTATCATTTCTGTTAATCCCAGAAATATGTACCTATCGTTTTCATCATATACATATAATAATAGGAGCCAATCAAAGCGATGCAGTTATTTATTATGTGGTCAGTTAATTTGGCCGCAGTCCGTGCGCCAAGTACTTGAATAATGATTTAAAAAGATATGATTAATTAAAATTCGCGTTGAGTTCTCTGCACTGTTCATTCATTCGAGGGTGGTTGCCCCTCAGTTTGCCTTGCTTTGCCAGTCCGCGGGAAGACACCGTGCGGGGCGTACGTGTCACGTTCTCCTGCCATTATGGGGGGAAAACTTTTGATGGCATCGCGAGCGTGGTTCTAATTTTGAAGACATCGGATTTTAATTCAAGAAATGGTTGAGAACAATGATAATTCAAAGTGAATTGAATATTAAGACAGTGACAAAAAATGTGGTGACGACTTTTTTGTGAAAAGACAGTTGTTTGATCGAAACTTTTACGATGAAAAGTAAGTATTTAGGCTATATTAGTTCTGTTTTACGATACCTAACAGAGCGCTGTTTATTATCTCTGTTATTATTTCAATAGTAAATAAACTCATCATAATCTAATAGTTTTTGTCAAGTTACTGTTTAAAACGCAGTATCTTATCAGTTAACCTCTAACTATCTATGTTTTATTTATATTTTAATAGGAAGTCGTAGAAGCCATCCAAATATTGTTTTTCGTCAATTTCAGTAATGGGGATTTTTTATGCTACTACACTATTTTCTAGTTACTATATTTAGAACAAATTACTTTCTTTCGAACCGACAACAAAAAAAACAACAAAGTTTTATTGTCGTATTCCTTCCACAATAAAAAAAAATATTTATTTACAAATTCAAAATAATACTTACGTCGGTCGTTTTCATATCGGAAAGGTCAATATGAATTCTTTTCTTTTACGATTTAGTTGAGAAAAATTATATATAAGTATAATAATATGTTATATTAAACCCGTCATTAATAACACGATATTAAAAGCTACTGTCCTCATCTTCACCTGAGAAAATATTTTTGCAAGACTACTATCGCGGCAAAATAAAGCTCCGTCTTTTGGTCCTTTTTAATTTTTTTATCATAATAATAATAATTGTAAAACGCTGGTCGTTCTAGTCTAGAGATTAAGGTTTTACTACAAACCGACAAAATACTTTAGTTACTCGTATATTATAATGTACCCATCAGCGTAGATTAGGAATATCCTACTAATCCATCATCAGCCTGTAGACGTCCACTGCTGGACATAGGCCTCTCCTAGCTCACGCCTATTGTGGCGTTCATTAACCTACTGCTACCACGCTGGCCAGACGGTTTGGTAGAGGGTTTGTTTCAAGTTTTCCTTCTCTCGCACAGGTTTTCAATGCGTCGAGCCTCTTAGTCGACTCTTACGACATCCCAGGCATGTAAGGGAGTGGTGACACTTGTATTCTTAGGCCGTCACCACACGGCAGAACGGCCTGCTAAATTAAGGGACGTAAAAAATTGTCATGTAGATAAATCGTTAAAATGCGGTAATTTATTTGTTTTACATAAATTTAATTCGTAGTGCATGTCTATTTACCCTTAACCCTTCTCCGTTCTGACAACTTATCTAAAAGGTATTTTTCCTCGCCCGTCTTCAGAATTTACTTTACGTTCCTTCTTATCTTACTTTTGAAATTCAGCGTTTATTCCTGAAATTCTTTCCTCAAACTTAAACGATTTAACGCCACCTTCAATTGAAATCACTCTGACGTTAAGCCGTTACATTGTTAAAATGTACTTTAATTTGATATTGATTACTTACGCCCGGTTCCTATATCTGAGAAACGATCCGTTTTAGTTATGAATAGTAGATTTATATACGAGCCGTAAGCTAAAACCGTTCCTATAAAAAACGATCCGCGATGAACAAGCGGGGAACTTTTCGGTTGACGAGTAGAATTTTTTTGGGAAACGTTTTCTCGGAAAGTACTAAGGTTAAAGAAATAATTTGTTATTCAAATGAAATACCTGTTGATGTTTTATTATTTTTAGTATAAACGTTTTCTTCACATCTATAACTTTTAAAAAACTACTGGTCAACCTGGAAGTTCCCCGGCTGTACGTACACCGGTTTCAAGGTCTCGCCTACTCTGAGGTCTTGAGTACGAACCCCGGTAGGGGCAAATATTTGTATGATGAATAAGAGCATTTGTACCTAAGTCATGGACGTTTATAAATATTTCTACACGTAAATACTTTATATGTACAATTATATGTATTTTAGTATCCCATAACGCAAGCCAGCGTTTTCTTTAGGGCTGGGTTAATTGGTGTGAGTGTAATAAATATTTATTTACTTCAGGTGACTACGTCTGTACTTAATCTTAATGGTTTAATGCTTGTGCTATTAAACTAGATATGAAATACAACACATGAGTAGATGTATGTATCAAACAAAATATCATACATTGTTACTAGAAAAAACCTATAAAATTTTTGTAGTACTTATTTGTCGATAGTTATATAAAACACATTGTAAAGAATCGTGAACAAAAGTATGATTATCAGTTAAGTATCTAGTATCCATAATACAAGTTTTCATTGACACTAATCTTGTGCTAAATAATTATATTAATAAGGTTGTTTTTAGGCTGTTATACATATCAAAGATATGGTTTGCAGATCTTTTGTTTAACTCAGCTTTTTAACCGTAAAATAATCTATGCTTTTGCTTTCATAGCATTAATTTAAAAATATAATATTAACACACAATTCGGACAGGAGCTCTCATACTGTACAAGAGACGCCCGTCCATTTATAGTCGGAAATACCCAAGCGAGTATAAAATCCACGGTGTGCAAAAATATGTTTTAAAAAGTGGGGTAAGTTGCTTTCACCAGTTTCGGTACTTCCACAAGTGCTACCCACTCGGTGCAGGCAGTAAATACGAACTGTGCCACAGCGTATAAAATACAGTTGGATCGCCGTAACTGAACCATATGCACGTAATGCTGTTGGCAAAGGTTAATTTAAATTTGTGATGTTTTATTACGATATATTAGCCACCTGCTCCGACTGTGAAGGGGTGGAAGTTAATAGCGTGTTATAATTTCCCTGCTTTATTTATTACGGTAAGGTTAATTTAAAAAATATACTAGGTAGTGTTATTACCGTAATCGCTACGATGTGATTTGCTACGAACGGAATCTTATTTATGCGGAGCACCTAAGATGCTTATATGTGAGTATTGGAATATTGCCATCATCTCAATCTTATAGAAAACTAGTAAAACTTATCTAAATTTAATTGAATTAATGTAATAACTGTATGAATTAAATATCTGTTTCTAATATTTTATGATATTTCGCTGTCTAATTTTTTTATTATTATTAATTATCTACTAGGGCGGTTACAACCCGATACTCGGGTTCGTCGATCGACGAAAAATTCCAAATTATGCGAAAATCTTTAATTGCAGTTTGTGATCATCACGTTTAACATTTTGTATATTTTATAGTTTTCGGAACAAATAGACTCGAGTACCTTTAATTTGATACCTTACTCGGCCGCGTACTACGCGCCAAAGTCCCTATCGAGTCGTCACAAATTTTGCGAACCTGAATTAAGTATATAGATTCTCTAATGTAGCGTGCGAATTTTGGTGTTAAATGCCTGACATGCTGTGTACACATATTTGTGGATAAGCAGCTTATCAACACACTTTATCTGTTTGTATTTGTTTTATGTATATGCTGTCACTCTGTTTTGTTTATCTAAATAAATAAATATCGGTATAAAAGCGCACCCTACGTTAATAATTGATTGAGAGCGAAGCATCTAAGTTTAAAGATTGGCTAAAAATGTTTTTGGGTGTCTGTCTGTTCTCGCCTACAGGCCGCATTTTTCAACCGATTTTGATGAAATTTGGCACACATGTTCTTTGATTTATTTAAGAATTTTTATCGAACGCGACTTTGAGAGGTGGTAAATAGGAAGGAAAAGGTGAAGGTTTGCTTTAGCGTTATTTATCAATGGATTTCAACCAAATTTTAGAGTCACACTAAGACTTTATTCTACACAAGATGCTGTAAAAAAAAAAAACAATCGCGGGAGAGAGAGTGAAGGGGGAAAATGAGGGGAAAGTTTGCGTTAGCGCTATACATGGCCGGATTTCAAATTTTGGAACTTTCATTGCGCAATCCTTTCTGCCATTGCGAGACGAACACGGGTTCGTATCGCAAAGGCGGAAAGGCCGTAGACACCATACTCGCCCTTCTAAGACTAGGACCAAGGGATCGGAAGTAATCACTACAGCATTCCTCTTTAGCTCAAATGTACATGTACATGCCTTTTCGAAAATGCAAGCACGTGAATCCGATTTAAAATTGGACTTTCTTCGTTCCTTTTGTTGCGCAAATTACTTAATGTAGGGCATAAAAAATAGCATATCCACCCCAACTAACTTTGCAAACGAGGTCTGCCGTTCTCATAGAACCACCAGTATAAATAGTTTAAAGAATCTTAACACATAGATTCAATGAAACTAATGTGCACTTTACAGCTACGCTTTATAATATTTCGCTTCATAAATTCAGATTTATTGTTCCCACTAAATCAAATTTAATTTTTCAATCGAATCCTAAGTAGTAATGTTTGAAAGTCTATTTTATGGATAAATGAAAAAAATTACACAAATTATTCAAAGTTTTTCTACGAATTCAACATAATTGAAATCATTGTAGTGTACACAGACACAAAAGCTTATGCTAATGAAATAATTAAAAATGGCTGATGACGAATGAAATAGTACACACACCTAACTGGATACGTGTTCAAAATCCAAAATTGTTACCAATACTGTTACACTAAATAATTGGAAATTATTTTTCTCAATTGTTATTTAAATAATTCACCTAAATCATTGAGCTATATTCGTCAGTACAATAACACTTCAATGCCTGAAATGTAAATTCATCTATAATCATTCATATAATTTTGCATACATTTTAAATTTTAGAAAGACTTTTTGTGTTTTATTTCACAAAATATTTATTAATAGTTCGTCTTGAACAATCAAATGCGTCTCATAATTTCCTTTTGAAATCCGATACTTACTTATACTTATACATCAGACTATCAATTGATACCATAAAAGTAAAGCATGTAAGGTTTCTTATGCAAGCCGGTTCGATTCCAGGTACAGGTAACTGACGTATCAATTTTTTTTTAACGCAGTAGGATAATTTATTTTTGAAATAAAATAATGTTTCCTTTGAGTAAAATTTGCTTACATCAATATTTAGGGTACTTCCCTCCAGCTACCTTCTTTTTTCACACTATATAGACTCTATAGAAGTTTATTTAGGTACATAGACTTTACGCTACAAAATCCTAATCTTAATTTCGGGTGTGCGATAACCTCTCCTATGAAGAACACGCCAGCTTCTTAATCGCCATATTTTTTATTTTTTTTATGTTTTTTTGCTTAATCTAAATATTATAAAGAGGAAAGATTTGTATTTTTGTATGTAACGAATAAACTCAAAAACTACTGGACCGATTTTGACGAAATTTGGTATAGAGAATCCTTAGACCTCAAGTAGTAACATAGGCTATAAATGATTACAAAATTCCCACGGGAACGGGAACCACGCGGGTGAAACCGCGCCCGGCCTCTAGTTTTAAATAAATTTATAAGTTTTATCATTATTATGAATGCTGTTGGGCCGCTCCGGGGGGCAATATATGTACTCACCGTTGATTTATGCTTTGACCCTATAAAAATCTGAAAAAAATACTGATTGAGTCACTGCCCTTTATATTTTTTTTGGTAGATTTTGATTAAAGTTGTAAAAGTGCAATGTTTTAAAGTTCCGGTATTTACATTATTTGGTACGTATTCTGTGGCGGCGCTCCGGGCCGGCGATAGTCTACCCCCCTGATTTATGCTATGACCCAATGAACAACGCGTCACTAAATCATACAAATAATATTCATCAATCGCTATTCCATGACACTATTTTTATGAACGACGACGGTGAGACTCTTAGCCTTCACCATCGTCTCATCCATGTAACACCCACTGCTGGGTATAGGCCTCCCCCAAAGGGGGGGTTTGCCATAATCGGCACGCTTGGCAGGCGGATTGGCAGTATGGTCAAGTATGTAGGAGACGCTGCTGCCCATCTCCTAAAGGCTGAATTCCTTAGTCGCCTTTTACGACACCCACGGGATGAGAGGGGGTAGTGCTATTCTAAGCCGACACTACACAGCCTTCACCATACCTGATGTTAAGTAGTGATAAGTTGTAGGACTTGTTGTAGGTCTGCCTGGATTAGCTACCACCATCTTATCAAGTCTGACGCCATCACAACAATGTGTTCAGCATTGTTGTGTTCCGGCAGTTTGAGATAACATAGCCAGTCCCTCAGTGGTTGAGGGTTCCGGGAGAGGCTCGCTTTTATCTTTAGCCTTAGTATGATGAAAGCTAAGAGTCTCCCCGATGATAATAAAAGCCATCCATGATCCAAATCAATTTAAGCTATGACCCTCTGAATAATAGGCTACGAAAATACTGTACATACACTTAATGTTGTAGATTTTTATGCTATGTTTGAACTATTTTGAAATAGCTGCAATATTTAAAGTTACAGCATCCACACTATTTTGTATGCTGTGGCGCGCCCCGGGCGGGCGATAGTCTCACTGATTTATGCTATGACCCTATGAACGACACGCCACTAAATCTAAAAAATACCGATTAATGGCTTTCCAACGCATTTTATATTTTCAAGTGGAGTTTGTGGAAAATGGATAAACTGCGATATCTCGTACTATGGTTATATTTAAAGTCGCTACTGTATTTAAATCAGCTCATATGCTGTTTATGAGACTGACTGAACCGATTTGACGACATCCATGGTTGACACGCTCCGATCGTGTTAAGCACGACCGGTGTGCAGAAAAGATAGAAAAGAAACACTATAAGTGGTTAACAAGTATAATTATAAGATAAAAGATGTTACAAGCTCGGTGTGGGTTCATGGGAATCTTCGATTGGTGGCTCTCGCGAGGGTAAGAATGGGGACTTAGCTTTAGAACTGCCTAGAGGAGGCAGAAGCGAAAGTCCAGCGTCACGGACTACGTTCGCAGCGGAGCGGTATGTTCAGCCTCGGTAGCACGGAGGGTAGGCTCGGAGTGGTGGTGCGCACGTAGCCACGGAGTGGAGTTACTCCGGGGTAGGCCGGAACAGGCGAGCGCTCGGCAGGTAGGCGCCGAGGTGGTTGAAGGCCACGAAGCAGGTGTATGCTGCAGCTGCCCGTGGATACGACCCCTAGTACGGGGATCGCGAATGCACAAAACAGAAAGTAGGTAAGTAGTATGAAGAAAAAGAGGCAGATTTCGCTGGAGTTGCGAAATATATACTCAATTCTTTCTAGAACGTTCTTTAGTCAAAAATTAAAGTGGGAGATGATTCTCCAATTCTATAGGCGAATAATGTTTAGTCATTAGCATAGACAACATAAGGATTGTAAGTCCGATCGACACACGGTGTTTTGTCTATGGCCAAAGAATTAAGGAATATTAAAGTATGCAAAAACATAATAGATATACATAGAAAAATATGTAGATTTTTTCTATATATAAATAGTTAAATAGCAATAAGTTAATTTTTGTAGTCTAATTCACTTGGCCGATATACGAAATCTCCCGGCCGTGAAGTTAGCAATATCGAGGGTACGCAGGAATATTTTGTCAATTAACTACCATCGTGAAGTTTTATCAAAACAAAATAAAGTAAACAAACAAGTTAGAATGGTGAAGTGAATGGTTATTGATTTAATTTAGTTGAAAGTAAGTAATAGTTTAAGATTTAGGAGTGTGCGGTTTTTAGAACCGTTACATGGTAGAGTGGTATCAACACCAGTTTCAAAGTGTCACCTACTCTAAGGTCCTGGGTTTAAAACCCGGTTTTAATACGAGCATTGTCAATGTTTGTATTCTACCCGTTATCACATAATACAAGCCTTACAGTGCTTACTTAGGGGCTAGGTGAATTGGCGTGAGAGTAAGAAATCTTTATTTATTTGTGAAAGAAACGAATTATAGACTTAATAATTTTGCGCCCTTATATTTAAAGAAATTAAAGCGGATTTTGATTGCTAAGATTAGTGTACTGTCGACTGTTCTACGGAAATTATGTTTATGAAAGCGCTTATTTCTCAGAAATACTACTTACATTTCATTGTCGTTACATATTTATTGAAACGAGTATATTTCACCACAAAAGTATATAAGAATTCAAAGAATATCTTTATAAGCTTTCGTTTGAAATCCGAATAAAGTTTCCAGGAACGCAGCGCACTTTGATATTATATGTGCGTCAGGGGAATATTCTGCATCTGACACTCGCCTTACCTAAGTAGTGCATACTTCAGCCGGGCAGCATTGAATGCGCTGAAAAGGGTATCTACTACCTGAGCAATATAATCTTTGCTGCCTTTGCGTGTAAACTTTTGTTGAAAGCATGTGGAAAAACGCTCATTGCATAAACGTTTTCTTTTGTTCTTATCTTAACAATAACCTTTTGATAAGGTTTTTGATGGAATTGTTGAATGAAAGTGACTCTTTACACTATGATGAGATTATTTGAGATTACGATGACGACTGTAATTGTTATTGATTATAATGTAAATCTTATTTCTTTTTAATTATAAGAAGAAAGAAGTTTAAAAATTCTGTTTCTCCTACTTTGTTCTAATGATTATTATTCTTAAAAGTTACCGAGAGTCAACAAAAAAGGTCGCTGCAATAAAAAAACAACGGGTTGCACTCTGAGAGTGCCGGCAGAAGTGAAAACCGCCTAAACGAAAATAACGATCTATATCCACTGTATCTTGACCACAACTTCATAAAAAGTTGATGAAAACGGAGACCAAGTTCTGGCTGGTAAATCTATTAAAACTGAACTGGCATCAATATGAAAGTTGTTAGTAATGAGAGATCTTTTTAAAATGGTTTACTAATATACGTAGATCTTTCAAGTGTGAGACTTTATGTAATTTGAAATAGGTCAACGGTAAATGGTCTTACGAATTTTCGATCAGGGTCACGTGTCCTGACGCGACTTTAAAATTTTTTACCCATCTCAAAAGTTTTAAACTCTGATGAGCACAACGCCGCTAACGCTACAAGACTATTGCCTAGAAGAGAGGATGTTAGAAAGAATAGCTTCTTTTACGTGAACTTTCTAGAATTGAACTTTTACTTCATATCCTACCCGTTTTACAGAGTTAAGCGCGTTCCAACAAACGAACTCTTCATTGTTTTTTTTTATATTACATAAAACACAATTTAATTCTCCACAGAACACGCTTTGCTCCTGATCGCTCTTGCGGTGCAAGCGGCCAGCACGGGAGATAAACGGCCACATTTTGTGGTGGAGCCAACCCCGCGGCTGCTCTGGCCAGCCACGAGGGGAGCCTACGCCTCCTGCAGGGCCACTGGCCATCCCTTGCCTGACGTCCACTGGGTTACTTCTGAGGGACAACTGGTGACTACAATACCGGGATTAAGGTAAAAAAGATCCTATTATTTCAGTACCTAGTACTAAGCTAGTTAAAAGAAAGAGGAAAAAGGGTTGTTTTCTGTGGTGGAGCCACGGGCCACGTGGGGAGCCTACGTCTCCTACAATGCCACCCTTTGCTCGACGTCCACTGGGTCACTTCTGAGGGACAACTGGTGACTACGATAAAGGGGTTAAGGTAAATATAGAGGTAATTATGTCATGACCTGCTTAGCTAGGGGCGCACCTTTTGTTGGAGCCTAGAGCCAATGTCATGGCGGCTCTGGGCCGCTACGTAGGTTTCCTGAGCCTTCTGCAGGATCATGTACACACCGCACGCCACTTCCATGGGACCACAGCTTTTCTGGCTAGCCACACGTACTACTGTCCGGCAGAGTCACTGGCCATCAATCACCCAATGTGTACTAGGTTTTTTCTGAGAGACAACTAGCCATTCCTTGCGTGACGTCCACTAAGTCACTTCTGAGGGACAGCTGGTGACTACGATATCGGGACTGAGGTAAATATAGAGCTTCTTTATTCATGACTCGTAAAGCTAGTTGATAAAATGGGGAATTATAGTTACAATTTGTGGTGGAGCTTACACCGCGGCTGCTCTGGCCGGCTACGCGGGGAAACTACGCCTGCTGTATGGCCATTGGCTATCGCTCACCTTACGTGAACTGGTCACTTCTGAGGGTCGACTGGACGTTACCAGAGTTAAGGTAATCAATCATAGAGACTTTCAATTAATGAAAAAGGGAAGGAGTCAACAACGTGGCTGCTCTGGCTGGCTAAGCTAAGGAATTTACGCTTTCTGTAGGGCCACTTTCCACCTTTTCCCGGATATCCACTGGGTCACTTCTGAGAGACAACTAGTATTAACTTCGATACCGGGTCTGAGCTACCCAAATACCTACCTTTAGGTTTATACAGGGTATTTTTATTTTATGTGCCCAAAGTTATGGGGGTGGTTGTGTTATGTGTTTAAAACAAAAATAAATGAAACAATTTGTTTTAATTTTTTTTTTCAACGTAGCGCCGCGATCAGCTCCCATCGCCGAGCCGAGCTTGGTGCGCGGTCAATAGCTATTTTTTTACTATTATTAATATTATTTTAAGTTTGTTTTTCATTGCTTAGATAATTTTAATTTAAAAATAAACGACGCTCACATTTGATAAATAAAAAAATAAATAAAAATAAAAAAAATCACAAAAAAGTTTTTCGTTTTTTTTGTTCTAAACAATACTGTAACACTGCCTCCCCCTTAACTTTAGGTACAAAGAAAAATGACACAGTATATAATATCATGGCCGGCTAAGCTAGTTAAAAGAAATCGAAGTAGGGTCGCATCTTTGCAATAGTGAAAAAACTAGTTTTATTTTATATTAATATCTTGGATTAAATCATCTAAAACGAAATAAATAATGATCACAAATTAATCCCATATACAGTGCATAGCTCTAATAGTAATACGTGATTTGTTACACTTACATTATGTAACTAAACTAACAGAAGCACGTGCGCCGAACAAAGTTGTAACCATTGACTATTCGTTTCGCATTCGTTCTATAAATTACGAAGAAAAAACAAGTGAAAGAAAGTTTTCACCAATACACATTATGTCGAACGAAAGTTTGGTGCGACTGATCGATCTTCTAGATTAGTTTAGAAATTGGGCTTTAGCGAACTCGGTAAAAGTCGACGACGGGTTCATTAAATAAACTAGTTGAACTTCCCCCCATATTTTACAGAAAGCGATACGAGAAGGAAGTTGATATTTACTGCTTACAGTGGCTTTAATACTCTCGCTTTATTAATGCTCTAGGGTAAGATATAGAAGGCAATTCCTTTAATATATTTACTAAATTTGGTCGATCAAACAAAGTCTAACTGAGTAGGTTGATGAAACTGTTAATATTAGGAATCTGTGTAATATTCATAGTTAGATAAGAAAGTCTATTGTTATACTGATAGTAAACAGATGAGGGGAGGTAAATAGGTTGAGCGGATTTATAGTCTTTATTCGAGGTCAAATTCCATGTATTTTTAGGTAATATTTTAATAATAACAATAAAAAAAGAAACTATTCGCAACAATTGAAACACTCCAAGTATTCAAACCAAATTGCATAAAACTCGCTAGCCTTATGTTTATTAGTTTCTAAAGAATGGCAGACCTTCAAAACCTCAAGTAACTTTCAAAGACTTGTAATACAGAAATAAAACTTAGGTAGTATTAAATAACTGGGGCCAAGCATAACTTTTTAAACATTTTCTTCTTAAAAAAGTGTACCTATAGGTATACTTCAGAACAAAAGCAAGTACAAAGTTTTATACTTCTAATGAGTAACACAGACCTTCTCATAAATTTTCCGAGTTGTGTATTTTTAATAGCACCCGGCGTTAGTTCACAAACTTGCGATGGAGCTCAAGTAAGCGACATTTTAAGTTAGTATCAACTTTTTCTGATCCCAGTTAACGTACAAACTTGGGTACTTAACTTGTATGAAAAATGTTGAAATGACACAATTTGATTTTAATTGTTTTTTTTTATACATTGATAGTCCAGTCAAATTAGTCCTTAAAATAGAGGTAAGGTTACAATAATTCCCATAGAGCTAAAAATTGGTATGAATGTTCAGAATACCATTATAAATGAATTGTGAAAAGTCCCCATCAATCCCCCTTGTGCAAAATTTTTTATTGATGGTGAAAGTTTGCAAAAATAGGTTTTTCGCGTTTTTCAGCTAAACGGTGAGTTTTACAGCAAAAATAGTTCAGATAAAAATTGTAGATCATCCGATTCTCTACAAAAAATGTATCTACACTTTTTTTCATAAGTATTGCCATTTCCGTGATATAGCGGTTGAAAGAATTGAAAAAAATATTTTATTCGTAATATGCACGTTAATGTTCTTTTATATTCATTTTTGAACCGTTATATGAGTAAATACATGAGTCCCTATGTCTTATACATACAAATTATAAAATTCTTAGAATATAAATGAACGTCAAAAACTCCTCCCCTATTTTCATTTAGTCGCATGGCCTTGAGTAACATCTGTCTTCCATTCAATTGTCAGCGTGGCGATGCTCGTATACCTGCTCCGTTTCGAAGGTCTCATACTCAACAAAATACTGTTAGTCGTAAGCATTCCTTCGTAGTGACAACTCGTGGCTATCGCTTATATTTTGTAACAAAGTTTGTGCATTTTACTGTTTTTAAAAAAAAATGTCGTAATTCTGCTTTATTTGTAGTCAACCTTTGACTGAAAGTGGAGTTGTTACTGTTGATCGCGGCATGAAAGCATTAATTGATGCAAGTATTGAAAGAGGTGATGAGTTTTCGGAGTACCTGAAAGACCAGACATCTGTAAAAATTCATGTGCAGTGTCGAAAAAATTATACTCGAAAAAGTAGCATTGATGCCGTGAAAAGACGGCGCCAAGAAGAAGAAGCTGGTTCATCAAAAATAAGTCCTCCTCGTACTAGAGCACGAGTAATTGAAACTACATTTTGCTTCAACCAGTGTTGTTTATTTTGCGGCAATGAATTAAATGAAGAGTTGGAGAAGAAAAAAGCACTGCAGTACCGACGTAAGATTTTTAAAGTGACTACACTTTCGTTCAAAGACAGTATTCTAACTATAGCTAAAACTCGTTGTGATGATGTAGCCAAAGCTGTTGCTGCTCGAATTCAATTTGAATATGATTTAGTCGCTGCCGAGGCTAAGTATCATAACGATTGCTACAATTCTTTTCTGAAACCGACCACTGGGGGTAAAGTCGGTCGTCCTAAAGATGAAGCTACAAATATTGCGATGAGAGAAATATTTAAGTATATTGAAAATAGCGATGATTGTCAATTCACATTAGACGAATTGAAAAGTATTTGTAAAAAATCAACAATAGATAACAGAACCATTAAAATGCGATTGAAGTTGGAGTATGGTGATAGAATTATTATTACAGAAAAATCAGGATCCTCAACATTCGTATGTTTTATTGATAGTCACCATGATATTTTAAATCAAGCTTGGTACGAAAAAAAAAACCGATAAAAAAGAAGAGCGATTTCGCATCTTAGAAGCTGCAGCAGCAATTATTCGAGAGGATATTCAATGTGCAGTGTTAGATAATTCTAATTATCCTCCACCAGGTCGTATGTTTGAAGATATTGATACAGACATTCCAAAGTCACTGACTTATTTCTTAGAGAAGGTCATTTTAAAAAATAAACGCTCCAATTTAGAACATTTACAATTAGTATGCACGAATATTAGCCATAGTATTATGAGTGCTGTTCGGCCTAGGTCTTTCAAGTCCAAATTACAATAGGCCTACCGGGGAAACCACGTTAAAAAAAAAGCGCCAAGCACACTACCTCATAGGTGGTGTGGAAACGTGTGCATATTACGAATAAAATATTTTTTTCAATTCTTTCAACCGCTATATCACGGAAATGGCAATACTTATGAAAAAAAGTGTAGATACATTTTTTGTAGAGAATCGGATGATCTACAATTTTTGTCTGAACTATTTTTGCTGTAAAACTCACCGTTTAGCTGAAAAACGCGAAAAACCTATTTTTGCAAACTTTCACCATCAATAAAATTTTTTGCACAAGGGGGATTGATGGGGACTTTTCACAATTCATTTATAATGGTATTCTGAACATTCATACCAATTTTCAGCTCTATGGGAATTATTGTAACCTTCAAAGTCTTATTTGACTGGGCTATGATGCCCTTACCATTAATGGTTCTATGTAAATATCGGCACTTGTTTAACAGTAAAATATCCATATTGCTTTTTGGTGATATCTAGAAAACTTGTGAAAAATAATATTATAACATGAAAAAATATTAGTGCGTTAAGATGGTTATAACATGCGAGGCGGAATTTCAGCCCGAGCCGAAGGCGAGGGCGTAATTGAGCCGAGCATGTTATAACCAATACGCACGTATATCGTACGACGTTTTTTTAACACATTTGCGAGGAAACAGAAAAAAAAAATTATATATTGCTCATCTTCATTATTGAAAGTTGTCATTTTTAGATATTCACAATACAAGTACAAAGAAAAGAAAATTTGAGAAAAATGGCGCGACGATTATTTTCTGCCGTGGCTGCGTAAAAATGTTGGCAAAGACGCTAGAGCATGCAGCCAAGTTTTTAAATTACCGAATAAACTGTTTTTTTTTTTATTTTAAATAAACTCAATCTGTGAATGCACACTGTCTACTGACTGGCGCCGCGCGGAAAGGGCGCTAAAGGATCGAGCGCACCAGAGATATTCAGACGCCCGAGCGAGCGAAGCGAGCGTGGGCGAATATAGTTCGAGGTTGTAATAGCTACTTACAACCGAGGTAAGCATTCTACTTTACATCATTCATGCGAGGTAAATAAAACATTTGTACGATATCTTCGGCTTCAAGATGACAGAAATCAGGCGTCCCGACCAGTTCTTCATCGGATGAAGTACTTGTCATGATGATCTAACACTTTTAACTAGCAAAAACTTATAATTATATACTTATTTTAAATTTTAATACAGTCGTCGCAAGTGAACAAGCATTTAATTCAAATGAATTGCCGTCATTTTCATTGTTTGGTTACATGGCTTTTTTTATTTTTATTTTTTATGTGGCAATAGAGTTTGCCTATTTTGCCAATGTCAAGTAGAAGGTTACATAGCTTGAACTGAAATGAAATGCCACCATATTCATTGTTTTTTTTCAGTAAAAAGTTTCGTCATTTTATAAGAAAAGAGATTGGTTCACCAAGGAGTTTTACATGCTTAAATGGTAAAGTGTACTTTACAATTCAAGCATTCACCCTATGCTTGATTTGTAAAGTGATTTGAAAACGGAACGTTCTATCTAAACTATGCACTGTGTTGCACATGCCAACTTACACAGCCTCTTACCATATCTAGTAAATCCTAGTTACCGAGCAGTATGATGTAAATAAACGTAACATCAATTGATTTTCGTCATGTTTCAAACAATTTTCGGTCAGCAATGTAAAACATATTAATTGACACTTTATTGCACGTACAGTAAAAGTTGGAAATTATACCCTTAGGCATTCACTACCAGTCAACCGGAAACCGGTTGTCCTAAGTAATTAAGTAGGTAGTAGACCTCATAATTCGACAAAGGAACATTTTTCTTTGATGGAACAATTTAATTATTTCTTATTAACTTTAAAAGTATTTGCAATTTTGGAATTTGTTCTATTGTATTTGTATTTTAGTTAGCTGATATGGCTTGGCTGGCCCTTAGATCGCTGTCACTCATCGTGAAACACAGAAGCAGACCTTACTTATTTTAAACTTGCATGGTCATAATCACTATAATATTTATATCTATTAAAAAACAGCGCTTGACAAGTTTCTTGCCGGTTCTTCGCGTAACAAGGTCTCCCGCTGTAGAGTTTGTGAACCGATGGCGAAGCTTCTTTGACATTCACAAGTGCTTGTAACAGCCTAGACTGAATAAATGATATTGAGTTTGAGTATTATCACTGAGTGTTAGAACAAGCATATCGTGTCCTTTTCCTTCCCATAGCCCCTTCTCTCTCACAAATGAACGAGCGAAGAACGAAGAAAGAACGAACGCATAACCACAGATGCGATCTCAATCATTCACTCTCAGCGAGTGAGATTCAAATACTTTGGTCCGGCCGGACCGACGACGTCTCCACACAAAAATACCAAAAAGTGTGTAAAAGTGCCCAAAAACTGTTTCATCAAGCACACGGAAGCCTCGCTCATGTGAACATCCAGAAGACCATCATCAGCGGCTCGTAACCTTGTCCAAGTAAGTCCTTTCCAATCTCACCTACCGATTTGCTTGTCCGCGTCTTCCAGTGATTCAAAGTATCATTTCGCAACTAAAACCTATGCATTTACAGTCCAATCGAAGAGAATATGGCTAAACTGTACATTACGGACCCACGAGTTGGAGGTTCACAATTTTTCGTTGTAAAGGTTTATTAATAAGAAGTAATTCAGCAAAGGCGCAACACTAGCAAACTTATAGTTTTAGAGAAAAAAAATCTTAAAGTTTTTTATTTTTTTCGTAATATCTCAAGGATCTGACATTATTTTGACAGATTTCTGTTTTTTTTTCTTGATTGAAGTCTATTAGATACAGGAATTTTGTCATACAGCCACAGACAATACTTAACTATTGTTGTGAATAACGCACAATATTGATTAACTGTTATAATTATTGAAGAAAAATAATAAAATTATTCTTATATAAACATACTATAATATTTAAAGCTAAATTAAAAATAATCAAGTAAAGGAATTCTCAAGAATATTTAATAATATTTTTTCCATTTCGAGAAACGAAACGCAAAAATGCCATGCTCGGATTCCGCTATTCTGCCTGAAGAATTGAATTGAGTGAAGTGCAAGTTTTGGACTCGAATGAGCCGCTTGTTCTTCAGTGCCCCCCAGTGCCCAGTGATACTCTAGTGAGCCGCTTGTGGACACTTCTTCAGTGCCCAAGTGATAGAGACTCTAGTGAGCCGCTTGTGGCTACTTCTTCGGTGCCCCGTAGTGTACAAGTGTTGGACTCTAATGAGCCACTTGTGCTCTCGTCGTCCGCGTTAGAAGAACCGGTTGCTGGTCCCAACAACCTAGCTGGCCCTAGTGGGTTAGCTTCTTTACCCAACTCGGCAGCTAGCAGAATGGCAAAGTCCATCATGCCAGATCTACCAACTATATCTGAAGACCAATTGGAAGCACCTTCAGCTACTGGTTCATCTGGGAGACGAGTTCATAATTACGCGGCAGAAATCAGGTTAGTAGAGATATTATAGCAAAGATTTAAATCAAATTTAGTGTTGATAAGGTCGAAATTGGTAACAGAACCGAATTAGTCAACCCCGACTCCACGTGGTACTAGTATGCCCTACCCCAAGAGTGTTTATAAAAGCCCTGAGGGCGCGGAGGGAGAGCAGCCCCCGCCCGCTGTAACAAACTGCAATGCAAGCCGAAGCTGCGGAGGTGAGCATGGAGTGCCTGTGGTTTGTTACGTGTGCCGGTATGCACATACCTATCTGATTGAGATAGGGATTGTTCAGTAGATAATAAATAGTTTTATCTAAAAGAGATTACGTCTGTACTGCTAGCGATAAGACACAATTATATTTTAGTATTTAAGCGCGTAGTGTAAGTAAGTAAATATACTTTTATACCATCAACAGAAGTATCACTACCTCTCCCGGTCGCGCGGTATATTTGGTGACCCCGAAAGAGAACAAGAACCTTCTGAACAAACTCTACGCACAGTTGAAGAAAGGAATCATCATGTCTCAGCCATCTGGCTGCCAAGCGAAGACATGCCGCACCGAATCACAAGAAGTGGCCACTACAACCGCGTCAAGGATACCAGAATTTTGGAAGGATCAACCTCGCCTGTGGTTCTCGCAACTGGAAGCAGTACTCGCTCCTCAGAAACAAGGTGACGAGTACAAATTCAGCATCGTCATCTCAAAGTTAACTAAGGATGAAATTATCTTGGTCAGCGACATTATCACGGCACCGCCAACGTCAGGAAAGTACGCGACTATTAAAGAACGCCTTATTAACTGTTTTGAAGAATCCGAGCAGCAACGACTTCAGAAACTTTTGACCGAGATTGACTTGGGAGATCAAAAGCCGTCACATCTTCTGCGCCGGATGCAGCATTTAGGGCGCGGGACAATCGGGAATGAAACCATTCGAGTCTTATGGCTTAGGTTACTTCCGGTCCAAATTACTACGGTCCTAGCTGTCTCGGAAACGTCAGATTTAAATGCGATCAGTCAACTCGCCGACAAGATGATGGAAAATATTAAAATTAACGAAGTGTCGACAGTCAAGGTCAACGTTAATGAAAACGAAGCGATGAATAGCATTTTAAATCAATTAAAAGAAATGCAGTCAGAAATGTGCGCTATGAAGCACGTACGACAAAACGTCCGACACAGCACGTATCAGCATTATTTTCCGCCAAGGCAAAGGTCAAGGTCGCGAAGCCGAGACAGGCAGTATTGTTATCATCATAAGTTTCAAGAATATGCAACGAGATGCATAAAGCCATGTGATTGGAAAAAAGGAGGCATTCCGCAGAACCAGGGAAACTAAAGGAAGCACAGACTACGGCGGGCCTCTGTGCTATTCACCCGTCTAACCGCCTCATTGTTACCGACCGAAAAAGTGGTATGAGGTTTTTGATCGACACGGGAGCAAATATTTCAGTTATATGCAAGCCTCACAGAAAGTCAATAACACCTAATCAGCAATATAAACTTTACGCCGCGAATGGCTCAAAAATAAATACGTATGGCGAAAAAACACTTAGTATAAACTTGGGATTGCGCCGAAACTTTGTGTGGACATTTATTGTTGCTGACGTGTCCCAGCCTATAATCGGAGCCGATTTTTTGGAGCACTACAAAATATTAGTAGATTTGGCGGGAAATAAACTTATTGATAGAGTTACAGAACTCACAACACCTGCAGGCCTAAGCCGAGCAACACATCACAGCATTCGTTCGATCGACGCAGGAGTTAAACCGCAGGTTAAACAAATTTTAGAGAAATACGAAGATATTACCCGTCCATCATCTTTAGCAAACACGCCTAAACATAATGTCAGACACCACATCATCACCAGAGGGCACCCAGTTTCCGCTAGAGCAAGACCGCTCCCGCCGGATAAATATCATATTGCGAAGAAGGAATTCCAAAATATGATGGAGCTTGGAATTTGTCGCCCATCTGACAGCCCATGGGCTAGCCCACTGCATATGGTTAAAAAGAAAAATGGTGAATGGAGGCCATGTGGGGATTATAGAATGTTGAATAAGGTCACAGTTCCGGATAAATACCCATTACCACGATTAAGCGATTTTACATATATTTTGGAAAACGGAAAGATATTCAGCAAAATTGACATCCGTAAGGCCTATTTTTGCATACCAGTGGAAGAAGTCGAAAAAACTGCAATTATCACTCCTTTTGGGCTATTTGAATTTCCAAAAATGCCCTTTGGCTTACGTAATGCCGGCCAGACTTTTCAACGATTCATGGACTCCATATTTCGTGACTTAGATTTCGCATTTGTCTTCTGTGATGATATTTTGTTAAGCGCTCCAGACGAAACAACCGGACTCCAGCAACTAGAAACGGTTTTCCAAAGGCTACAGGAAAACGGGATTACGATTAATTTAGAAAAATGCAGCTTCCTCCAGAGCGAATTGGATTTCCTAGGTTATCATATAACGAGCCAGGGAATACGCCCGACTGAGGAAAAATATAAAGCAATCGACGAGTTCCCTAAACCCAAGACGGTTAAGGAATTAAGAAGATTTTTAGGGATGATTAATTTTTATAGAAACAATTTACCGCGTGCCGCCGAATATCAAAACATTCTCAACGAGTACCTGAAGGACTCAAAAAAGAATGATAATTCGCCCATTTCTTGGACAGCAGAGGCCGAAAAGGCTTATGAAAAGTGCAAAGAGGGCATTAAGAACGCTGTACTGACCGCTCACCCATCGCGTAATGCCGAGTTAGCAATTATGACTGACGCCAGCGCGACTTGCGTCGGCGCGGTTTTGCAACAAAGAGTAAGGCATACCTGGCAACCTCTAGGGTTTTTCTCACAAAAATTAAGCGATGCGCAAAGAAAATACTCAACATTTGATAGAGAATTACTGGGTATCTACATGGCAGTACGGCACTTCCAAAGATTAATTGAAGGAAGAGAGTTTACTATTTTTACGGACCACCGTCCACTAACTTACGCTTTTTCCAAGAAGCCATCAGTTAACGACACTCCACGCAGGGTGCGGCAACTAGATTACATATCTCAATATTGCACTAATATCCAACATATTAGTGGACGTGACAATATTGTTGCCGATACATTATCACGTACAATTGAACAAATCGACACCCCGTCACCCATTAGCTACGAGGAGATAGCAAAATATCAACACAATGACGCAGAATTATCACAGCTGAAAAGAAACTCAAGATTGCAGTTCGACAAGGTCAAGTTACCAGGGTCAAGCACGACCATCGTTTGCGATACATCTACTGGAAAAACTCGTCCTTACTTACCTTTGAGGTTCCGGAAGGAAGTTTTCGACGTCATTCATGGGCTAAGTCACCCTGGCACACGTGCAACTCGGAAAATGATCACACAAAAATACATTTGGGCCAATATGAATAAAGATATTAATAGTTGGTGCAAAACTTGCCTAGCCTGTCAACAATCTAAAGTGCATAGGCATACTGTTTCACCACTAGGAAGTTTTATGCCTGCGCAGCGATTCGAACATATCCACATCGACATTGTTGGGCCGCTACCCATATCACAAGGGAAGCGGTACCTAGTTACAATAATAGATCGGTGTACATCATGGCCGGAAGCTTTCCCAGTGGAGGATATTACCGCAGAAACAATCGCTCGGACCGTTTATGAGGGATGGATAACAAGATTTGGATGCCCAATACGTATCACCACCGATCAAGGTCGCCAATTCGAATCAGCTACCTTCGGTGCGCTTTCAAAATTCTTAGGAGTACACAAAATTAGAACCACTCCATACCACCCTCAAGCAAATGGAATGGTAGAAAGATTCCACCGAACGTTAAAAGCAGCACTTATGGCAAGAAACGCTAATGTTAACTGGGTCAAAGAAATTCCTTCAGTACTTTTTGGGTTAAGAAATTGTTTTCGCGATGACACAGGCTATAGTTCAGCGGAATTGGTATATGGCACGTCGATGAAGCTACCCGGCGAATTTTTTGAACAACCCAGCACGAATACTACCTACGAAGAATTCATGAGAGGCATTCAAGAAAGCATCGCAAAAATGACATCCGTTCCAAAACGCCAATGTCATAGGCAGTCGATATTTGTACATCCAGAACTTAATGAATGTTCTCATGTCTTTGTTCGTTGCGATAGGCTACAAAAAAGCTTATGCCCACCGTACGAAGGGCCTTTCCCAGTTATTAAGCGAATGAAAAAAGCATTTTTAATTAGAATGAAAGGCAAAGAAACTGTAATATCAATAGACCGATTAAAACCCGCGTTTCTGATAAATACCGACTGCGAAAACGTGCCTATAACCAAAGAAAAAAACACGTTGGTTACAAGATCAGGAAGATTGGTCAAACCAGTAGTTCGTTTTGAAATTGTTAGTTGATTGAAAGTAAATAATTATGTATATGTCTATCGCATCGAGAATCAAAACAAAGATCAGCATTTTTGCAGTTCAAGGCGAGTCAATATTCTCGCGTGATCAGCAAAACAACCGCTAGCAAGCTGGGGTAGGTCAGTGATTAGTATTAGCAATTAACAATTTTAGTGTTTGTTATTTATTCCATTTAAGTATTATCATTTCTTATATTTTGTGATTATTTTTAACTTTTCTTAAAAGGGGGGAGTACTGTGCCGGTATGCACATACCTATCTGATTGAGATAGGGATTGTTCAGTAGATAATAAATAGTTTTATCTAAAAGAGATTACGTCTGTACTGCTAGCGATAAGACACAATTATATTTTAGTATTTAAGCGCGTAGTGTAAGTAAGTAAATATACTTTTATACCATCAACAGAAGTATCACTACCTCTCCCGGTCGCTCGGTATATTACGCAAGGGAGTAGGGGCTGCACTTCCCGCAGCGCCGGAGACGTTCAGAAATCTTTAATTTGTTAACAACTTTAATAGCTTTGGACTCAAAAGGCAAGAATGCATTTACAATACAATACATTACTTCAACTTCAATTTTTTTGCTATGATGGCTGCGTCTCGTTTTACAATACATTACAATTTGTTTTCTAATTGTTTCAGATCAATGTGGAACGGGAAAAACAATTTGGAAACTGATGATCTGGAAAAAGAACTGGAAACTGATGACCAATGTGTGCAATTTGCTGAAGCAATAAATGCAATAAATAATTATATATTAACATATTTTAATGTTTCATTTACTTACCCCTAGTAAAAAATAACTGTCAGTTTAGATATGTAACTTTATCAATTTAGAAATACATGGTAGTGTTGAGTGGCTTCCCCACTTTTATGCCCTTTTATTTAATTTTATTTTAGAGGGGGGAATAATGCATTTTACATTTAAACCCTATTTATAGGGGTAGTATGAGAGTGGAGGGTAGATTTAGGGGGAGAGAGGGGTAATGTGAGGGGGAGGGGGGAATAAGATTTGAGTTTTAGGGTGCCTACCCCCAAATTTCCCCCCCACCAAATTTAAAAATGCATAAAATGTTACTTTTTCTTGCCTCCGAACCTCAAATTTCAATCTCAAATATCTAAGGAACTATGCATTTGCTACGGTTGGGAGTTGGTGGGGGGGTTGGGAGGACGCCCCACTACCCCCACCACCCTCCCCCCCCCTAAAACCGTGGGTCCGTAATGTACAGTTTTACCTAAAATGGCATTACTACTGAGCGTTACCGTGCTTCGGAGGGCACGTTAAGCCGTCGGTCCCGGCTGTTGTCATTTGATTACAGTCGTTAAGCCAAGTCAGAGGCCTTATAGGCGGCTTGATAAACTCTGACTCCAGAGGTGGCCACTAATCCTCACTTGATAAGAAGAAGAAGAAGCAGTCCATATATTTCCCTTTTTTATTTTTTCCTGGTTGCGAGGGGACGACATTTTTTTCATTTCTAAATAGACAATGCGTGTCGTGTAATTTCTAACCTCTTTATTGTGATTTTTTAAATGTTTGCATTTTCAATTTTTCAATGCTATTTTTATACTTACTGATGATAATTTTTTTAGGAAAAAATCTTTACTGTCTTCAGCGATTTCGATCTTTACCTATCAAGACGGTTTATAACTCGACAGAAAACTTAACATGTTTTGGTAAGCCCTGACGCTTCGTGTCTAGAGGAAACTTGCTCGACTAACTGCGAGACTGTGATGCGAGTTAGAATTTGCGCTTAAGAGGAAACACAAGGGCGGTTTCCCGTATAAACATAGTCAACTGTTTCCTTCCTGGATTATGTGGGTAGAATATTTTTTTTCCTGAATATTATTAGCATAGTTTACTTTCTTTTTATAAATTAATTATTAAAAGAGATATATACGTTCAAAAACCTAAAAAAAATGGCCAGATTTTCCGCTTTGTCCAAACATCCAGAAAACAAACAAGACTAGATTATATAAAAAAAACATAGGAACACAGCTAAGCCTTTTTATTTTTTTTATGAAAAAGGTACTTAAAATCGGTTAAGTTTTGGAGAAAGAATCAGGGGACTGCGAATCGGTGATTTTGTCTACTTTTCATAGGAATTCATAGATTCTCTCATCTATGGTGTTTCCTCCTAAATCATTAAGGTTCTCACCGAGTTTCGCGATCAGTACTTATATATTTCAAGTCAAGAGACTGTGCTGTGAAATTGTTGGAATTTGCGCTTAAATTATTAAGGTGCTCACTGAATTTCATGTACAGATATTGCGTCTGTCAGTGATATTGTGTATTAAAAATAAAGACAAACGAAGTAGTACATAAGCGAAAGATTTAGATTATGTTTTTATTTTATTAAGGAAACTAAAAAATCTAATTATTAACTACTTCTAGAAATCTTTTATTGAGATAAGATAAACAAAACTCAAATAGTTATTCTTTTTATTTAATTTTCTTTACTGAGGGCTTTGATTAATAGCCGGCAAACAAGATAATGTTAAGATGAAATAAAACAAAATAACTTCTCGATAATATTGTTCGTTAACTTTCTCCGATTTGTCGTACTAAAGAATAAATTTGTTTTGTTTTACCTACACAGAAATCGTTAATAACTACTATGGGTAGGTAATAATAGACACGGAACAATATGGGCGACATGAGACTAGTTGCTTTTTTCTAGTATATTTTCTTGTTAAATATTTATCACATAAAAATAGCATTGTAAAATGCAAAATTAAAAAGTTATAATTAAATGGCTGTTTCATCTTAATCGATGTCAAACATCTGTAAAGATGTTTCTTTCGAATGCGAGGATATTTCTCTCACGGAACAATAATTTTGTCATATTCATAGTGAACGTTCGATTCATTCTACCTATCGTAAATTCGCGCGACTACACATTTGTGCTAAACATGGTATTTACATAATCTGTGGTGAGTACCGACAAAGGGCCACACAAATGAGGCACTTCAGCTATAATTCAAACGTTTCATTCAGGGGGCCTACTATCATCTTTTTAAAAACAATCATGTTTTCAATACTGTTCAGAATCGTACCATGACCTTCACAAAGTAATATTTTGTTATTCCTGCCAAGAACAAATTGAAGTCAAAGGACATCAGGGACTTTCCTTTGAAAAAAAAAACCCAAAATGTATATAGCTTTTCTGTTTGACTTATAATGTAGGCTCATAATCTATAAGTCTCAGAAAATATTCAGTGTTTTTTTTAAGTTGTTTATTTTGAGAGTTATTTTTATTAGATTTTTTTTTCTTTTTGGTCACCCAGACGCCATATAGCCACACTAGTCCCATTAACAAAGCGTTTCGTCAACTGCTTTTGATAGAGAATAATACCACAATGTGCTAATGTAAGAGCCGAAACTGATTTAATTAAATTCAATCTTTTGTAAAAATAGCTGCGTTCTATTACGTGACGATTCTGCTATAATGTCCGCGTTAAAAGAAAATGCAAAACGGAAAAGGTCGCCCGAAATAAAACGGTTTTGGCAGTTGACTGACAGTAGCAGTGACAGTTGAACTCATTTTAGGATGTCGACAGTGTCAAAGTCGCAAAAATTCCTCGTGTTAATGTTTTTTAAGCACGTAAGTAATAAAAACGGTGTTTACAACAGTTTTATAAAAAAAAAAAAGACGGGTTGCACTCCGGGAGTGCCGGCAGAAGTGAAAACTTGATTATTAACGTTGAGCATGTTTGATATTTTGGAATGGTTAGGGAATAATTTTGCACCAATTGCTTTATCAGTATAAAAGTACTATCATTTATGTGGTAGAATACAATATTCATTTATTGCGCTATCGTACACAAACATGACAAACCATATTAAAGTGAACGTTAAGTTAGGTAATAAGATATAAGAAAACATTAGTTATTATAGAGAATCGAAAAATATATATTGACAATAAAACAAGAGACAAGTAAAAGACATTATCAACAGTCTGTCGCTAAGCAACCGAGACCATAGTCAACCTGTCACCTCAACATTCTCCATCCGTCCTACGCTTTTTCGATCAGGTCACGTGTCCTGACGCGAGTTTAAGATTTTATACCCATTACAGAAAAAGTGCTCAACGCCGCTAAAGAAGTTTTCACTTCAAAAATATTTCAGCAGTTAAAAAATTACTAACTACTGTTATAAGATTCTAAAAACACACAATGTTTATTGGTAACAGAATTATATTTTATACACTCTTGGGTCTTAAACGCCTGATATCTTTTTGACACACTTTAAATTGTTATTGAGCGAAGACGTCACTAAACTAGCGGAAAAACCAAGCATAATGTAAGAGAATCGTGGTAAGAAATAGCATGATAAGATTGAAATAATACTACGCTAAGAGGTGGCAGTAGTCCCCCTGGCTCCCATAACGTTTACTCTAAGGACTCTCAAATTGATACAAAGCTCGCAAGGGGACGACAAATTGGGCATGAAATAAACGATTAGAGGACGGCTGACATATTAAGACATAGCGTAATATAATTTTCACCTTAAATAACAATTTCTAATGTTTCACTTACACACAATGTGACTTCAACCTATCGACGGCAGTAATTATAGGCAATAAAAATAGACTAGGTACAACAAAGAAAAATATATAAAAAAATATTAAACATATCTACCTAAAATATAACTTTAGCTGAAAATGTGTATTTACCTATTATATACGTTACAAATAACTTTCATTTTTACCACTATACGGTATTTTCCGAAAATTCTATCTGCCAACACTGAACGCCAGTGACTGGGGCAAGTTCCGGCACCGAATACTTAATCATTCATGTGGTTCGGTTCGCTTGATGTTTTGTAAGCGATGTACGTATGAAAGGCTCAATTCATATTTCTTAACAAAGCTTCTATCGTATATTTGCCTATCAAAATACATGTTACATTTTGCAAATAATTTTGGTTGAGCCACAAAATATTAGACGGTAATGTTATATAATATTCCTCTTATTATTTGCTTTGCGCAAGCAATTTTCTTTCAGCGAACTTACATAAACATTACTGGCAAAGTTTTTTTTTTTCATAATCTTCGGAATAATCTTCTCTTTAATGTCCGTATTGCGTTTGAATATAGACGATTTTTATATTACTAGTTTAAATACCGTGTTCAGTCACGATCTATGTATACATGTTCCCTAACGCGGGTCCATATGCTTTTCTTTGTTTGCCCGATGTAGGAGAGTCCACAGTCACAATCCAGTTGCGAAATGCCAGTAGAATCATTACTTTTCTCTTTTGTTAATAATAAATATTTAAAATAATAATTAAATCAAAATAATTTTTGCCATAAATGTCTAACCGTGTCCGAACGAAAAAAATAAATTAACTTTTCGAGGGTAACTTAAAAAACCAAAAAATACGAACAATTACAACTTAGTTCGTAAAATACATCTACGTCTATAATCATCTACGTTTGATATCCGTAAAAGTTGTTTTATTTAAAATAATAAACGCTACTAAGGCATCTCATCATTATCAGCCATTTTTAAATGGCTGCAAGGGCATCGGACTTCCTTATAAATCGCACTTGAAGAAAAATAAAAATGATAATATTTATTTGCTCAATACAGTATATTTTTTAGCGGCTGAAGATGGAAGCGAGCCTCACCCGGAATTCTCAATCACTGAGGAACTGCCTATCTTCATATCTCTAACTGCTGAAAACATTGTTGTTATAGCGTCAGACTTAGATAGGATGGTGGTAGCTAGCCAGCCGGACTTACAACAAGTTCTATCACCAACCATACCAAATACAATATGTACCCGCTGCGAATATGGAAACTCTTCCAGTATTCAGAGCACCGGTACGTCTGAGATGCGGGAGGGTTTACTACCATTAATTCACAGAAACGCGTATGGAAACCCTTTAGTATAGGATGGTGGTAGCTAGCCAGCCAGACGTACAACAATATGTACCCGCTGCGAATATGGAAACCCTTCCAGTATTCAGAGCACCGGTACGTCTGAGATGCGGGAGGGTTTACTACCATTAATTCATAGAAACGTGTAAGGAAACCCTTTAGTATTCAGAGCATCGGTATGTTTGACCTGCGGGAGGGTTTCCGGTGTAGTTTACAATTCTTTTAACTGAAATTGCTCCCTCTACTTAGAGGTATAGAATAAAATTACTTAGGTGCGATCTGAAACGTGGTAGGGATTTTGAAACCTCCCAAGAAGATGCATTTTGATGTAAAAACATAAGGCAGAATGTTCATAAAGCTCGATCATTTTGTTTCATTTTTTACTTGTTGATTCGACTTAAAAAACCGCGGTAATTTGTTTTTCAACTTGTTTATTCGCCTAATGCTAAAGCTAAATGTATGATTACATGATTGCCCTAAGATAACATTATTTTATTTACATTATTTAAAAAGGCTAGGCTAAGCTAGGCTAAAAGGCTAAAATAAAATATGTGTGCCAAAAAGATAATATAATTAATAATAACTTATAACAATGTTATCATAATAACTTTGAACATTAGTTTGTCGAATCAACAAATTGGAAAAGAAAACAAAACTATCGAGCGACTTCCCTAAGGCGAGCTCTCTTGTGCGGCGACGTTCGCCTGGCGAACTGCGGAGCGGTGGCCGTCTATCGTCTTATACAACAAATAATATACACTAGCTTTTGCCCGCGAATTCGTTCGCGTGATTAAGATACTTAAAAAAAAAAAAACATTATTCATCTCGTACTACTAAAAGTCCCATGGTAAGGCGCGGACCGACAGGGCCGCGCTGTGATTTACGGAAAGGTGACAGTACGGTTCTGGCCCGATCGGGCCGGGCGGTTGTCTATAGGTTAGACAAAATATAAACAGGCTATAAAACAAAACCAAATTCTAAGGATCGAGCCTTAGGAACATTCTTACTTGTCTTATATTTTTAGATAACGAACCTAACCTACATCTTTTTGGAAGGTTTCCCTGCAGTCTTTTTTTTATGAACGACGGGGAGACTCTTAGCCTTCATCATACCTGATGTTAAGTATTGATAAGGCTGAAGATGGAAGCGAGCCTCTCCCGGAATCCTCAGCCACTGAGGATTTGGCTGTCTTATCTCGAACTGCCGGAACACAACAATGCTAAAAACATTGTTGTTATGGCGTCAGACTTAGATAAGATGGTGGTAGCTAGCCAGGCGGACTTACAATAAGTCCCACCACCAACCAAACCGAATACAATATGTACCCCCACTGGGCATCGAGTCTAGGACCCCTGGGTCTGTCACCGGTGGTTGAACCACTAGACCCCAGAGGCGGTTAAAACTGCGAACATAACACTTGCAGTGATCTGAGATCGGGGACCATGGCGCCAAAATCCCTCCCGCATCTCAGACATGCGCTCTGAATACTGGAAGGGTTTCTATAATCATTTCTATGGATTAAGGGTAATAAACCCTTTCGCATCTCAGACGTACAGGTGGTGCTCTGAATACTGGAAAGGTTTCCAATTTTCCATATACGCACTCTCGCTGGGAATCGAACCCGGGAACCCTGGGTCTGACACCGGTGGTTTAACTACTAAACCACAGAGGCGGTTGATGGTTTCATTGAGATGGATGACAATGTGTGTATACTGTATTCTACCTTTAATATTGTAGGCATGCAAATACGTTTGGTCATTAGATAGATTAGTCTGACATCTATCATCTTTTCTCTACACGCAACATTTTACTGATTTCGCTTCCAAAGCGTTTTCACTATCTCTATATATCATCCGAGACATCTTTATGAATTTCGCTGTGTCAACGAAAAGGCTATTTTTTCCGCCAAGTCACAAGTTTAATTGCGAAAATTGTAAAAGGTCGGAAACTTTTTATTAGTTACTTAGTTACCACAAAACGTTGCACAACGACCGTAATATAAAATAAGGTTTTATGTATGAAATCTCCTGTTATTAGATTTTTCCTGTCGTAAGTAGTCCTAATGTTGTTAGGCCGAAATGTTTATTTATACGAAATGGCGATTATTTTCCGCCAAGTCACAAGTTTAAGTGAGAAAATTGTAAAAGGACGGAAACTTTTTATTACTTACTTAGTTATAGGGGAGGAGTTTAGTTCATTGTCATTCCATTTTTTGACATAAGTTTGAAACTTGGCACAGTCGTTCCCTGGGTCAAAATACGCCGATTAAGATCGGTAGCTCCCGGTAGCCCCCCCTGGCGCCGGAGGGTTGAGGCCAAAGTTCCAAAAATTTTACCGTCCATGTTTAGCTAATAGGTTAAGTTAGGTATCATTTTCGTATAAATCGATGACGAAGAATTTATAACTGCCATAAAAAATGGAATTTCTCAATTTCCATTCGCGTTTATTATATTATATACTAGTAAAGCCTGTATAATGGTGATTTTAAAAAATATAACTTTCAAGTACCTTTCAATGAATGAAATGAATAAATGAATGAAATATTCTTTATTGTACACCCAAAACTACATTATACATACATTACTTAAAATGGACAGCACAAGAGTGTTACAAAATGCGGCCTTATCGCTAAAGGGCAATTTCTTCCAGACCTTCACCTACGATAAGTAGAGAAAAAAAAAATGTGAACGCCACGTGCCCTCACTTTTTATTTCACTGCTAAACACGAAGAGCGCATTCTGGGGGTCATAATATGTAATCCAAAACGATTAAGACGTTATGTAGAACGATAAGTTTCATACTTGTGTCATATAAGTCGCTTCGAATAGACCCCCATAATGCAAGTAAACAAAAATTTACGGTTTTTATGCTGTTTAATGGTGGTAATGGTGCTTAAAAATTATATTTTTTGAATATGAGCTTTATTATTATATTCTTTGTTTGCAAATAATACACAATGACACTATTATTAAAGACTGACTTAAAGTAAAAATATATAACTTTTTAATTTTGCATTTTACAATGCTATTTTTATGTGACAAATATTAAACAAGAAAATATACTAGAAAAAAACAATTTGTCTCATGTCATCCCGTCAGAGCCACATGAGACAAGTTGCTTTTTTCTAGTTTAATATTTATCACATAAAAATATACAGTTGAACATTTTGAATATAGTGTAATTTTTAAGAAACTAATTGAGAGTTTCTATTTTTTACGCTTATTTTGACCCAGGGAACAATTCTGCCCAGTTTCATACTCGTACTTGTTTAAAAAAATGTAAGGGCCGGGCGTTTTTTGTCGCTAAGCTCCTCTACTATTACTATAAAACGTCGCATATCAACCGTAATATAAAATAAGGTTTTTTATAATATCTCCTGTTATTTGAGTCTGAATGTTGCAAGGCCGAAATATTTCATTAAACGAAATGGGATTAGTTTTCGGTAAGTTTAAGTGAGAAAATTGTAAAAGAAATCGGAAACTTTTTATTACTTACTTAAGTAGTTACTACAAAACGTCGCACATCGACTGCAACATAAAATATGGTTTTATTATACGAAATCTCCTGTTATGAGATTTTTCTGTCGTAACTAGTCTGAATGCTGTTAGGCCGAAATCTTTCATTAATGGAAAAGAAAAGCGTCGTGAAGCGAGGTCGGTTTAATATTATCCGAGGGCAATTGTTTGGAGGCTAATGGAATGTATTGTTCGAGAGGTGATAGTGGGTAGCTCGGGAGATTTCTGTTTGACGGGCCTGAGGGTGTATTATGAAGACGATTACACAGGCCACTCGGCAAACAGACCGTAATTTTGCTCATCACAACCTAAGTTAAAAGAGTGGAGTACCTATATGGACTCTGTTAGTAGAAGTAATACCAGGGATAGGCACGAGGCGATAAGTATTTCAAAAGTGTAGTGTCTCATAAAAACTTTTACATCTCTCATGTTCGGTAAGTAGGTTCTTATTACCTCCAAATGGGGCTTGTAGGTGATTAATTAGCGCTCTAGGGTAATAATGTAGCTAGAAAAGCCCTAGGGCGGTAAGTAATAAAAAAAAACACTTCTTTCTTTCAAAAAGTTCGCGTACATCTAACCATCATACAGGCAATAGACATCATGCATTCAGCCCAATGACCAAAGAGGTCGCTTTGCTATCAGTCATCAATTTTAAATATAGAACGGCGAAGCTCAATTACGATCTTGAAAAAAAAAAAAAAGTTCTTTACATGATTATTTTGAATGAAAAAAGGCGGGAATAGAAAACTTTTACTTTAAATATTGTTTGTTTTTGGGATTGTTCTCATTTCACTATAAATTTCAACAAATAAAATGTTTTATTCTTGTAATGCCGGTTTTTTTCTACTTACCTCACAATCGAGATGTAAAGCAGAATAGTTAGCTCGGGTGTAAGCATCAATTGCACCCTCGAACTATAGGCGCCCTCGCTGCGCTCGTGCGCCTAAATATATCGGGCTGCAATTGATGCCTTACAGCCCTTGGCTACTAATCTACTATTACTACATTAGTATCGATATTTATATTCATAAAGATTGCCAAAGTAAAAAAAAAAAGTATTGCTATGAAATATATACATTTTTGGGACTAATTGAATGTATTGTTCGAGAGGTGATAGTGGGTAGCTCGGGAGATTGCTGTTTGACGGGCCTGGGGTTATATTATGAAGGCGATTACACAGGTAAACAGACCATAATTTTGCTCATCACAACCTAAGTTAATAGAGTATGGACCCTGAGTAGTAGTAGGTACCAGGGATAGGCCGTAGCTTGAGGTCTAATTTAACACCAAGCGATATACTAAAACTGTAGTTTATTATTTATCGATATTATGTTAATAAAGATTTCCAAAGCAAAACAAAAAAAGAATTGCCAGTGAAATATAAACATCAAGTTAAGTTTGGATTGAAACAAAGGATAGTTTTATAATGATATTGCCTCGGGAACGGGAAACCGCGAGCTGCCACTAGTATTATAGTAATAAGGAAGATACAATGAAGAATGTTGTAGAGAAGTAAACCAGACAAATGTGAAATATATTTTTCTACATAAAATCCTCGCACAACTCGAACAACAAAAGAATAATATGGTAATACGGAATATTCCTGAAAAGAATACGTTTCTTGTTTGTCCAACTTTTCATTAATGCACAAAGTTTCCGAATGCCGAACAGCTCAGGAAGTTGGCCATTCGAAATCCAAGGAAAGTGTGCGATTGTCGAAACCTTAACGGCTTGTGATAGAGTTCAAATTTGTAACTTTGAGCCTGAGTTTGAGAATGGCGACGTATCACATCCTAGCAGTGTCAATGCTAGCATAGCTGTTGATTCTGACGGAACAAGACCAAGGGGAAGTTTGGACACAATCTGAGAAGTTACCCAAAGGTATATTAACTAGTTTTGGCCATTTCCCTCACCACATTTTAGATGGGTCCGATCAGAGGGTCTAAAAAGATGAGAGTCAAAATGGCGGGTGTACCATAAGGAATTAAATTATACTGGTCACCAAAAAAATAATGTACTATTTTGTACCTCGCTCTAAAAAATCAGTACCTTCTTCAAAACGAAATTATTTCGAAATTAAAATACTGCCGCCATATTGACATCAAGATGGCGGGTGTTCTTTAATATTTTATTACTTAGCGATCACTCATAAAATGTATATACACCAAAAAAAAGTACCTTAAAAGTACTTCAAGTAAAAAATACAAGCTACATGATCAGTTGCATAGTTTCTAAGAAATAAAACAATCGTGTTTTGTTTAATCATATGAGTGCGTTACCCACGCAAAATGTTGTGCTTTAGAGAGTTGAGACTATAGCAGATAATTATTGTGTCACGAGGACAAATTTGTTTACTAATAGCAAAATTTGTGTGAATTATAGTTCTTAAGATATTTGAGAAAAACAGATTTTGCTGGAGTAACGTTTGAAACGTTACCCTGGCAAAAAAAGTAGCTTCAGCCCGAAACCAAATACATGAATAGATAGCTTTTATTGCGTAGTAAATGTTAGCAAATAGCAAAATTTGTGTCTGTTATAGTTCTCGAGTAATTTAAGATTTTGTTGCGGTATAGTTTTGGGATTTCCCAGCTAAAGCAATATTGATAAGTGAATTCCCTGACAATTCATTTGTTTCTTTATTTTATATGGAATTTGCTTTTAATGAGTTTCTTGCCTTCAAAAAATTAAAAGCAAATTCTGCTACACTGACACTGACAGTTCTAAACTCCATAGAAAATAAACAATTAAATGAATTGTTGGAGTTTCACCCGTGTTCTTTTCGTAATAACACGTGTTGTGAGGCTCCATTTTTAACTCAATCTACCGTACAATTTCTATATATTACAAAATATATTTACTTGACATTGGCAAAATTCGCGTATTTAACGCGAGCACGCCATTAATTAAAAAAGAAGAAGAAGAATGAATTGTTAGGGAATTCATGCAATATTGCGTTAGCGCCCTATTTAGACCCTCTCTATTTGGTTGTGTTTATTAATGAATTACTTGAATGTGCTTGTACAATTTCAAAAGCACTAACCTTATTTTACCAGCGGCTTGCCTCCTTTCAATTAGTTTTAGGTGTTTTATTACCTTTTCACTCGCGACATCATCCGCGTGGAATTTGAAAAAAGTTTTCCTTACGATAAAAAAATATTTTCTAAAACACGGACTATATCAAACACAAAAATAAATTTTAAAACTTATGCATTTTTATTCAAATATATTGTTGACTGATACATGGATTAATTACAATGTTAACTGCTTTATTGTAACAGCTCAAAAGTGTTAGTAATACTAAGGGTTTAATACGAGTATTTGTATCAAACGAAAAGTAATTTAGAAAATAATAAATAAATAATTGCATACAACACACCAATTATCTAGCCTACGCTAAGTTTCATGAAGAACGTGTGTTATGGATACTAGATAACGGTTAAACATACTTATATACTTTTCTTTTGTAAATACATACGTATGTACATATTAAACACCCAGACCAAGACGAATAGACATGTTCATGCACACAAATATTTGTCTTATTCGGGGATCGAACCCGGGACCTCCGGCGCAGAAGGCGGGCTTAGTACCCCTGCGCCAAACAGGTCGTCAATTTAGAAAATGTGTTGAACCTATCAATCTATGAAAATGTGGTGTACTATGACATCTGAAATACCTTGGGTATATACATCACATCACTGTCTTAATATTTTACTGAAAAAAACTTTCTCATATGAAAATATTGAAATTGCAGTACATTGAAGCAGAAAATTAGGTTTGCCTGTCAATATAAATAACAGCCATGAAATACGTACGTCAGTGGAAAATTGGCAATGATCGAATACGTGGCGAATACTCGTAACTTATTATCAGGTAGGTGTCTTGGGATGAGGTCTCGAGATATAGAAATTCTTTTTTCTTTTGAATACATCTAATATGTAGAATGTTAAAGATTGTCATTAAAACTTATGATAACTACACATGGCTTAAAAGTGCAATAAAATTACCACAAGACACTAAAGAGGTAAGAAGCAGTCCTAAGTTGCCGCCACAAATACCACCAGCAGTTTACATTACGTTTTCCTCTCTATGATTTTGCAAGTCTTGCATACAAGTAACTTGCATGGGATTTTTTTTTAACTACTTCTACAAACTACCTAAATTCAACTTGAAGCGCTCCCTCTCTCTTATCGTATGGGGATTAGTGGCCAGTGTAAGAGTTTATCAAGCCGCTTGTAAGGGCTCTGACTTGACTTAACGTCTGTTATCAGATGACAGCAGCCTGGGACCAACGGTTTATCGTGTCCTACGAAGCACTGAAGCGCTAAGTTGTAATGCCAATTTAAGGTCATCCGTCCGAAACTTAGCCGGACCGAGTGTTGCTTAACAAACGTGATCGAAAACGACCAGTCTGTCAAGCGCCGCGCCGCCACGAGTGCTTCGTCACGAGAACTTCTAGCTTGTATGCAGGTAATGTTCAAGTTGCATGCAATTAGCAAATGTGACTTCATACATGCATGCAAGACTTGCCTAATGGAATCGCGCCTTTAAAGTAATAGTAAGTATTCTTCGCCTTTAATATCTTTTCGTTGTCGTGGCAACAACGTGTCTGTTTACCTACCGCCTTCTCTTAGCGTGGTATTGTTTTATTCTTACCATGCTATTTCGTACTACGAATCTCTTAAAGTTGCCTAAAGTAAGCTGTTTTTTTAAGGAAGTTTTGTAACATAGTCGCTCAATCATCGCCTCCAAAGTGTGAACTTCAATAACAACAAAACGCAAACAAACGTTTTTATGATATGATGGTTTCTAAGGGCTATACCTAACCGAGATGCCATGGCGACGTGGCCAGCGACGTCGCCAACTAGTTCTTATTGAGATGTATGACGGCTAACTCACTTGGCGACGTTGCCAAGTAGCCAGCGTAGCCGGAGTCGGCCGCTCCGCATGCGGCGACTGGCGACGCTGGGTACCTGGCGACGTCGCCAGTTTTTTGCACGTGTTTGTATGCTCCGTCACTCACTCAGTCGCCAAACAGTCGCCGCGTTAAACGCACGTCGTATTGAAATGCCACACACCCTACATGCACCCTTGAACTACTCCGAAGAATCAACCATTTTAGACATGTATGATTAAATTATAAATATATGCTTACCTCAATGTCACAAACAGTTTTTCTTCAGGACTTATAGATTTTCTTAATATTGTATCATGTTTAGTTAAATCATTCCGACATAAACTCAATAATTCATCAAATGATGTTAGTGACATCCTCAGATAATTGAACATTTTTTCAGGGTATTTTCTTAAATCTTCATAGAGTTTGAGAAAAACACCGCTTTGGCTTCGGTTTTATACAAAAACGGATGTACCCATATTTTTTTTCTTTTTCGTTTCATCTTTTTGCGACGATGGTAATAATATAATAACAGTGCAGTAATTTCCACGTCCATTCCTATCTGTGTCGAGACTGAACTGAATGCATTGGCGATGTGATTTGGCGACTCAGTCTGGCGACGCAGGGACACCAGACGTAGCCATGGCAACGTCGCTGGCCACGTCGCCATGGCATCTCGGTGAGGTATGGCCCTAATAGATGATGGAAGGCACGCAGCTAACCTTTTCCTTGTTTTCCGAAAATTACATATTCTTACATCCACTATTGCATAAAATTTACGTATATCCATTAAAGTCGATTCAGATTTGAAAAAGTTACGAATATTTCTTATGTTTGTGAGGATCGAATGATTATTATTAAAAAGCTTTGTCTCCTTCAAATTTAAAACAAATGTTTGACTGGAAGTTATGGACTATAATCATCGGCTCCACTTATATTACCATTTGGGTATAAAGTACATAATACCTCGATGAGTATGAACATAAAGTTGAGATTATGAAAATAGAGTTTTCCATATAGAGCAGTAAACCAACAGACAAAACTATAAGCGCGGTATCAGTGCCACGCAGTCTCCGCGAAACTAAAGTTATTAAATATTATGAGGCCCAAGATTAACTTACTAAGTTCTAAGTACTTACTCAACATCAAATAAACGTCGTTAACGTAATTATAGTACATATTTGCTAAGTAGGTGTATATTTTTTCTATTTAAATATTTTGTTATACTTTTAATACACGAAGTCGGATGATGAAATAAATCGGAGTTTATGAAACTGCTACTTAATGAGAGTTATTATTAGGATTTTTATGTGATTTATATACTACAAAAAAAACAAAAAAAAAAAACAAATTGTCTCCAACCAGGAGACAAGTTGGTAATAATATATGATTGGTCAATTACTTGTCAAAATGACAAATAAGATAATTGATTTGACATTAACCAATCACATATTTTGGGAACAGCAGACGCGGAGGTGGCGCCATAAGTTTTCACTATTTGTAAATGTTTAAAATCAATGACTTAAGTTAATTTATTGTTTCTTTTCTTCAGGTGGTTCGAAGGTAAAGACAGCTTATGTAGTATTTGTTTTTATTGTTTTCCAAGAGTGTTTAAAGTGTTTTAGATTATAAATTACAAAAAAAACACGTTTCACTGAAATTCTTGTCTTATTTTTTTTACATTTTAACATTAGTTATCTCAATAAGTCCACCAGTTATCAAATCCAGTTATAAACCATAAAAATGCTTATTTAATTACGATTAAAATGACATAAGCTTTGTTGTTGTACAACGAACTTGGTATCTATACCAAAGCTCCATAGAAAGTGGTTGTTCTCCTTTCATAGTAAACTCATATCTGTCGTGTGATTTAAAAATGGAACGATCTTTTACTCCGAAGTAATGCAACTAGGGAGGTAACATATCATAAGTTTTATTTAAATTGCGAACTGGCTTGCAAATAGAAAGCTGTTTTAGAAAAAAAAACAACAAAGAACACTATAATGTGGGGAAAAATATTGTTGTGCGTTGTTCGTCTGATTTCGAAAAGGAGTTTTTAGCGCGCGCATTATTTGAGAAAAGTACTATACAAGCCTTCATTGATGGACTTACGTATGTGTGCCTGCCTCGGCTTCGCCTCGGCCCACATTTACACGTTCGTCCATCAATACCTCTTTTGCTGGCCGCTGCAGTAATTAACTATTTTTAGTACGACGGTACGGAGATGTTTGGGGTGAGAGGTTGTTTTTTTATCTCCAAAACAACTAGTCCGATTTTGATGCGGTTTGCAGTGATGGATTTGATTTTAATTGGTGCATGTTCTTAGATAGGTGTTACGGTGTCAACTCACCAGGGGGCACTGCAGTTATCATTTCTTTTCTAAAACAATGGTGCCATTTATCTCTAAAACTACTAGTCCGATTTAGATGCCGTTTTCAGTAGTGGGTTTGGGTTTGATTGGTGAATGCTTTTAGATAAGTGTTACGGTGACAACTCACCAGGGGGCGCTGCCGTATACATTTCTTTTGCAAACGAATGTTTTCATTTATCTCCGAAACTACTAGTCCGATTTTGATGCGGTTTTCATATAAGGGTTGGATTGGTGAATATTCTTAGATCAGTGTTTTAAGTGTTTTGGTCACAGCTCACCAGGGGGCGCTGCAGTAAACATTTTTTTGAGCAAAATCTAAATTACTAGTCCGATTTTGATGCTGTATTGGGTTTGGGTTTGATTGGTGAATGTCTTAGATAAGTGTTACGGTAACTATACACCAGCGGGCGCTGCAGTAAACATTTGTTTGAGCAAAACCAAAACTACAAGTCTGATTTTGATGCGGTTTTCAGTAATGGGTAAATAATATCTATGCTCTAAAAACAAAACTAAAATTTGTGAAAAAACTTACGGCAGTTAAAACGTATTTGAAAATGGATTAAATAATTTAAAAACTTCCGACGTAATTATCCGTCGGGGGCTGCCATCACTATTATAAATTTCAGCATGAATATAAATAAATCCAATTATTCACGATACTATAAAACTGCAAAACTATAGTTCATTTAATGCAGCCCCAGACAGATAATTAAGTCGGGGGTTTTTTAATTATTTTATCCGTTTTCAATTTCGTTTTAGTCGTGGGTTTTTCAAAATTGTTTTGTGCAATTTTTTTACGGGGGTTTGCACATTTTGGCCTCTTTTTCAAAATGGCGTCGCACGATAATACCTATATAAATGGATAGGAAACGTAAAGATGAACAAAAAATATCATTCAACATAAAACTTTAAGTTGTCAGGTAGGTAAGTGAGATAATTAGAATTGAAGATTAAACAAAGGTACTTTGGGTTGGCATTATTCATTTTTAACTCTAATTATCTGGCTAACGTGATACTTTAGGACATTATATATCATAACATTTCTGTTCCTCTGTGTGTCCCCTGTACCTTTCTATAGGAATAATCGTGACGTCATTTAAAAAAAACAAAATGGCGTTTCATACTACAGATTTGGATGAGGCCAGTCTGCATACAGAAAAAGGTTCAAAGTTACGCAAGAGAGCATTTTCAGGCGGTTATTGACCAAAACTTTCAGGTAGTCTAACTGACGTTTTTCCTACAACCAATTGACTATGTTGCTCGGGATGATGTTTTATCTGCCGTTGCTAAGGTTGAAACGGCAGAGTAAAACGGTCAGATGGCATATGTATAATGGCGGTATCTAGTTGTAGAGAAAAAGATCGATTCTTTTTTAAAACACCAATCTTTGCTAATGGGTTCCTAATTTCCTATTACAAGTCAAATGTCAATGATAGCTCGTTTTGAAGTTTAAAATTTGAATTTTTCGATACAGGTGAAGAAAAACAAAGTTTTGCATTTATTCTGAGTAAACAATTGAATTTTGAATATTTCTTCAGCTAGGAGAAAAAAACAAACACATGTGACGGATTTGAGGATACAATCATACATCATCACAAAAGTTACGTATGCAAACATTAAAGTAATACCTATTCGCAATATATAGCAAAATCTTATTGACCATTTAACTACGTAAAGCTGTATACGAATACAGATTCTATAAAATTGGAAAAGTGTGCTAATTGTTAAGTTTCAATGTCTTTTTTGTTCACAGGCATGTGCTAGCCGATGGAAAGCTCGTGTTAGGGGCGAGGAGGTCTCTCTTGGACACCGGCGCAGGCGGCGGCAGCGCTATCTTGCGATGCCGAGCCTTCAACCGAGCGGGGACCGTACTGTCACGGCCAGTGTTGCTGCAACCAGGTGTGTAGTCCTTCAATAGCAATACCAAAATGGTCCATACATAGAGTATACGGAAAGCTCATGCCAGGCGTAAGGCGGTTTCTCTTGGACGCCGGCGCAGGTAGGCTGCGGGAGCACCATCCTTCGATGCCGAGCGTTCAGTTGCTGCAACCAATTTAGAACTTCGGAATTATTGTAACTAACGCGATTTCTTCTTTTATGGTTGTATAAAAAATATTACACCGGACCAACAAAAATAACTAGGTGTAGTTCTAAAATATTTATTACATCAAAACTTTTGAAATGAAATTAGTCTTCTAATTTCTGTTTTCAATAGATTAAACTTAAGTTGACAAAACTTGTAACATACACAAACAAAGTAATGTCTAATTATTTCATTCCTATTTTGTAAGCATAATTCTGCTTTAAATATTTACATTTTAGTCCAATAAGATTGGCATTATACCTAGTGCTTTTCCCAAATAACGCTTAGCAACTTTAAATATTATTACAGACGAGACAACACGTTAACAACATGACAACACGTTAACAACATATTGCGTATCGCGTTAAACACATTATGAACTCATAACAGGTTGAATTAGAGAAGTCGTGACACAAAACTTGTTTAAAGCAAACAGAATTCCTTTTACGACGTTAGAAATTAACCCAAAGTTACCCGATGTAATTACTTTTACCATCGACGGTTCCAGGCACCTCGTCTCATTTGAAAAATGTGATGGAAATAAAAAACCTGTAAACAACAGACTTGCAATAAACAGATGTACAGAAAGAGGGTAAAACAAATTACAACTTTGGAACGAGTTGGACCAATTAACTTTCCGTTACACAGAGGGAAATATGGAAACGAAAAACAGTCCAGGCCGGACGAGTTTTTTTTAACATGGAAAAACTTTTAATTAAGGGATTAAAAATGACATTACAGTGAGTTTGCAACGAGGTAACTTTGCCTTTGTTGGGGATATCCGTAAGGAAAATTCTGACACGGGCTTACTACGTTTATCTAAACGTAACAAATATATTTTCCTTATTAGAGCTTGTTAAAAGTTGGCTCAGTTTACCGGCGAGTGAATAAAGTTTCCGTCTTGACTTAGTTGAATGATGTTCCGTTTAAAGAGCTCAAGCTGTTGTGCCGTTAGCCGGTGGGATGAACTTTATTATAAACTCGCTGAAAGTACAAGAGGAGATAGTAATGACAACATAAATTCGAGAGCTGATAGCGCCTTTGAATGGGTAATAAATGTGAAGTTATTGTTAATATTTAAAGTATTCTGATTTGTGTTTCTTTCCCAATTTTCAAAATTGATTCATAACCTCTGACTCAGGCCCCGGATTTTGAGACACAATATTGTTCTCTGTTCCATTCTATTATTCCATTGTTCTCTGGGCACCGGTGTCCTGCTAGAAAATGATCAAATAAGAATAACTTTATTTTTTAGTCTGCTTTTGACCCGAAATGTCAAGCTGTAAGTACTTTTGTAAGTACCACCAAATACTATAGACACTCTAGTTCTATAGTATTGGGTACAACCTATACCTATATATAACAAACGTCGCGTTTAAGTCTCGTTGTCTGATTTTTAATGAAGTTACTATCTACTTAATTAAGAAATAATTAGAAAAAAAAAATTAAAAATGATGTATGATGCTAATAATAGATGAATTATTAGTATAATGATTTTTTTTTTTTGCATTTTTCAATGCTATTATTATATTTCTGATATATTTTTTTATTTATCATGATTAATTAGTATTATTCATTCATTTATTTATTCATTCATGAACATACAAGTTTTACACTACATAGCAAAAGTCTCGCAAAACCTATTAATAGGTTTGACTGCGAGTACGGAGACAAGCTGAGAACTTAAACAATTAAATACTTACATATATTTTTAAAGTACAGAACTAATTAACAAAGGTTACAGTTTGATATATTATTATTACTTAAATTAGAAGGCTGAGGGCCCGCTATAGGCCAACGCAAATCAGATTGCTTTATATGATCGTGTGTAATATCAATATTAATGAAAAACTGAATTTCAAATTAAGATGCTGCAAACTACAGGACTAACACAAGTGACTATGTTACTCAAAAACACGACTGCATAAAATTTTCTCGATAGAAAAAAATTGCGAAGTTGCCTCCAAATCACTATAATTAACACAATAAACTGCTAGTATTCAAGTTTTACATTAAATTAAAGCTTAGAACTTTTTAGTATAATTACACTATAGATAAGGCAGGGCTTATGTTATATATTTTTTGTAAATAACCTTTAAATGTCCTTTAAAAAAATAATTTCCTTCATTTCTTTATTCCGGACCGGCCGAATGGGGCCGGAGAATTATACAGTAAATGCTGCCTTATTTCTCATAGAAATAAGGCAGCATTTACTTTGCAGTTCGCCGTTGCAGTTATTACTTTTGCTTTTGGCCTAGAGCGCGCCCCTAAGCAAGAGTTTTTTTAGGAGGCGAAAGAATAAAGTTAAGTAAATATACATTTTATTCATTTAAATGAAGAGGAACATAAATAAAATCAAACATGTATAAAGCCAATAATTTGATTCATTGTTAACGTAATAATGACATGTCTACTTAAAATTCCCAGCAAAGTGCGTATTCATGTTTTGTAATCAGATTCCGGTCCCTTTTGTGCCTAAATATTGGGATATTTGAAAAGATGAATATTTTCAGTCCAATTACTTTTTCTACCAAGGGACTCGGAAAGTTTTAATTAATTCTCTGCGACATCTCGGAAAAATGAAGCCTGTAATAGGGATAGCGGTATTTTCTTTATTAAAAATACATAAAGTTGGACTTTATGGAAAGCCTATAATAGAACATTTTTATTTTTCTTCTAGCTGATTGAATCTTGTCGTAAATAGGCTTATGTGCCATTTAAGATGCTTAAGTTGGTAGTGATGTTATGGTATTTTATTACTCTATAACGATACTTAAATGAACATAAATTGGGTGGGTGTTTTCACTTTATATTTATATCAGTTATTTTACTGGTAAACTCTAAGTCCAGTTAGTACTTTTAAGTAGTTCGTGATATCAGTATGAATATAACTGTATTATAATATTCTCATGTAAACGTGTAGTTTACAACTAGTATTTTAATTAAAACAGTATCGTATTTTATGATTTTGTAATTTTTGCATTTTTCAATGCTATTTTATACTTATGGTAAATTTTAAATAGAAAAATATTGGAAAAAATTCCCGTCTGAGAATTCAGTATCGTATTACTTATTAAGCCAAAGTTTAAATTACCTGCGGATCTATAAATGGTTAAAACAGAATATTTATGGAAATAATTTCAAATGTTCCTAAAAAGATTCGTTCAAAGGCTTTGGAAAGAAGTTCTTTGTGATGTTAAAATTACGAACCTTTCCGAAAAAACATCAACAATGTAAGCGTTTAAGATAGCGATTACGAAATGATGTCGATACTTCAAAAAGTTAATCTAGGTATATGATTCCGAAACTTTTTTCAAACCCCAGCCGCTGTCATAAATAAAAATAACAACATCAAAGTGTCGAATAATTTCTTTGAAACTCTTTTGAATGAGAATGAGATGGAATGGTTTCTATTTGTTGCCTTTCAATTTCCTTTGTGGCAAACTCGTTTCTGAAGAAAATAATAAAATATGGTAACTGAGTCTGTTACCGAAGATAGTTTCAATGTTGGTTGGTTAGTATGGTTTGTATATATAACCCCTAGTGAAATGTAGCTGTATTTTTTTATTTCATACAATCACTCCAATTATATGGCCCACGATAAGTTTCATTACGTACTCGTGTTATGGCTACTAGATAATGGATAAACATACTTATATTTTTTGTAAATACACACATAATATACATATTAAACATCCAGACCAAGACATGACATGTTCATGCACACAAATATTTGTCTTGTCTGGGATCGGACCCGGGACCTCTGGCACGGGAGGCGGGTTTAATACCCCTGCACCAAACAAGTCGTCAAATGTATGTATGTACTGTAACTAACCGAAATAAATTAAATATCGTGTATTACGTTTTCAACGAAGTAGAACGAACGAAGTATTTAAGTAAGAATGAACGAAGTAAAGTTGCAAGTTTAAAAAAGTAGCACTAAATTAGTAATTGATGCGTTATCATGTTTTCATTTACTATGAAATGAGATCCCTTTACAACATTGTAGTGGGTTAAAAATGTGCGAGTAGTTTTGTTATAAAATGTTTTTACAAACGAACTTGTGTTATAGCCGTTAATATCAAACAAGGCATGGAATTATACCCAGACACGAACAAACATAAATATCCATCACATAATAACTCTTGAAATAAAACAACTTTTACGAATCACTAGCGCACAGTTTATTTACACGAGTTAAGATCTAATTTTTCGTGTGTTTTCGACTACGGCAGCTGCTGAAAAGGTGCAAAAACTTCAGGAAAACCTTAAGCTTTAAAACACACGAAAAAATATATAGAAACTGTGCGCTAGTGTTTTATTATGTTATCTAGTGTATGATTCTCCCGTAGGCTGTCATTAGTTAACCAGTTTCGTCGCTGTCATTGGTGTCACATTTTCATACTGTATGACAGCCTCAACAGCGACGAAACTGAAACTGAACTCGAATTCGAACTCACGACCCCTGCAGCAATGATTTCTACCACTGCGCCATCTGGCCGGTTTTTCTTTTCATTATTTATTTATAATATCTTGTGTGGATGGTCAATGGTCTTTACAACTTACAACGGCCTCATTGTAACTTACTCAGCGAAGCTTTATTAACTTTTACATAAATATAATTGTATATTTCGTTCAAATGTATAATACGCTTGTGAAATTACCATAGGATCTTAAAAGCGTGTATATTCATGTTAGTGTTGTGCTCATGGATGTTATCATCATACCAACTCACCAGGGTGAGAGCAAATAGTTCTGGTTCATAGGGGAGAGAATCTGAACCTCTCTGAACTGGCACTGTAAACATTAGCATTAGTACTGGCCTCAATTTCCTGCGATAGCCATTCAGGGCCTGTTGTACTGATTTTCTGTTAGAGATAGTTATATCGCCTTTTACCTTTAGAAATTATTGCCTGAGCTACCAATGTGATGCCGACGGATTCCGTTGGAAACACGATATTGTAGTGAGAAAGCAATTCGTATATTGAGGTCCTGTGAATATACTTCTGAATCCCGATCCTGTACCTGATTTCGTCATAGAACCGTCGTTGGTGAATATCAGAGGAGTCTTTTTCTGTTCTCTGCCTTTCAAAAATATATTACTTTCAAACAGAATATAATTGTTAACATTTATTTTTTCTCAAAAGGTTTTGAACTAAATGAAAACAAACATGGTTTTGTAATAATTAAATCCGACATCGCATTGTTCCAAAGTATGAGGCTATGTCCAGAGCAATTACTTTCTTAATATTTTCTCGTCTTTGTTTTGTCCCTTGTAACTTTTGTTAGAAGTCTTTCATTTTTAATACCTACGTGAAAGGAAATTTTATATTTTCAAGTTATAAAAGACTTAATACTTATAGTTCAGTAATGAAATAGCCTATGTAATAAAAAAAGATAACTTTTTGAATAATTTTCATCATCAGCCATGATGTTATATCAGAATTTATGCCATCTATTATAGTGAAGACACGTAAAGACAAACGACCGTGCCTTCACAAGCACGGTGGAGCTATAGAAGATAACACATTTTTGGTCACCCATCCCGTTCTCTTCTGAGACCGAGAGTGCGATCACTGCTCCACCTAGCATCCGGTTTTTTTTACACTGAAAATAGCCTTCCGACCGTGACTTCGTCTGCGAGGAATTATGTTACAATCAAGGTTACAATACAATCCCATTTTATTCCGTATCCCGTGGGAGTATAAAAAAAAATACTTTTTTTCTGCTCGCTTACATTGTTAAAGGATCCTGTATGCAAAATTTTAGCTTAATCGGTTCAGCCGTTTGGGCTGTGCGTTGTCTGTAAGTCAGTCACGCACGGTATTGTTTTATTAGTAAAAGTTAACTAATGCTTTAGTCTTCAGGGAGCGGCTACTGATTGAAAATATCTCTAGAAATAATAAATGGTGTTGCAATACCTATTATTGTAGAAAGTTGGTGAAACAATATTTTTACGAGACTAGACACAGCCATATAGTTATGCAATTTGAAACATAACTTAGCTTACCAATTGTTCCTATTGTGTACAGTCAACAGCATGTCAGGGTTTACACTTGCACTATTACGAGCAATGTAAAAACGCTTTCAAAATCAAACTGTAAAGTCCGACGTTCTGTTGACTGTACAATTGTAAACATAAAGATAAAACGTAACTTAGTAGATAGGTAGTAACTGGCAAAATCAACCCGAAAGTGCTGTCAGAAGTTGATAAGTTTACTATACTGAGTATATGGTCGTAACTAGGTTTAATTAGGGTTTAAGCGGTCAGAGGTTTGGATCAGAGTGAGCCCCCTAAACTATAAAGTCTCTTAATAGAAACACTCGCCCAAAGTTGTTTCATTATCAGTGATCGCCAAACGTACAAGTTTGCCGGATTTTGATCTTAAATGAAACGAATTAAAGATTTCGTTTTGCTTTAATGTTTCGATACGAAAATAAAAGCTAAAAGCCCTTTTAAAAAGATTTTATGTAGACACTAAATTTATATTTTTCATTATTTATCAAACCAAGAGCCATATTGTTTATCCAACATGTTTCAATCCAACATCCAACAACAATGTTTGTGTTATAACTTTTTTATTATGCATTTTACAATGCTATTTAGGCACTGTTCTCGGACCGGTTTTATACACAATCAACACTGCAGACTTACCAACTTACGAAGACGTCGTTACTGCCACATACGCATACGATACTGCCATCTTTTCATGCTACAAATATCACATATCCGCTTCTCTAATCCTTCAAAAACATTTGAATGAAATCGAATTGTGGCTTAAAAAGTGGCGAATTCGAGCAAGTGCAACAAAATCGAAGAAATACCTGTCCACCGGTAACTTTCAATGGAAACATAATATTAACACAGGGAATCACTGTAAAATACCTAGGCATGCATGCAGAAGAAGGCTTACCTGGCATGAACACATCAAAAATAAAAGAGATCAAGCTAATCAAAAATTAAATTTTATGTATTGGCTACTATGCAGGCAGTGGTCTAAATAATAAAGTTATAAGTCTAAGTGCATACTCAAACCCATGGACTTATGGTATAGAACTCTGGGGGTCAACAAGTCATTCAAATATATATAGAGATACAACGGTTTCAAAAATAAAGCATTGAAAATGTTAAGCAGCGTTACTAGGTTCACATGAAACACTGAAGTGCATGAGTACCTACAAATTTCCAACAGTGAAAGAGATTTACGAGTATTAGCAAAGATTGAAAAGTCACAAGTCGCACTCTCACTATTAGACAGCGGAACAACCACATGCAACCACTGAATATAACCAATCTCACAAGTTGTAACGCATACAAAAGGTGTCACATCAGATTATGTGAATATACCCGAAATTCAAATTATTAGAAAATATCTGATTAAAACTACTGAGCTGATTGCAGATAGACAGGAAAAAAGAAAGAAAAAATTTTTAAATATTAAACAAGATATACTATAATATACTAGAATAAAGCAACTTGTCTCATGTCGCTCTGACGGACGCGACATGAGACAAGTTGCTCTTTGTTGTCTCTTGATTAATGTTCGTGTTATGCCTACAAAGTAACAACTTCTTAACTTCACGGAAAATACTTGAAGTGTAGAAGAGCTGTAACAATCTAGTGTTTTCATAGTAGTTTCTAGCTTTTTTCTTAATATCTACTTTTGTCCTTTTCAGCTATAAGGGGCATCTGTATATCATGAGAAAAATTTACAAAAGCGATAGTAAAAGTTTAATTTCTAGTCCCAACAACTAATAACGAAAAAATTATTTCTCTATTAAACTTTTTAATTTTCTATTCAAACAGTGGAAGACAACATATTGACGCACATGGCTCGCCAGTTAGTGCCCGCTAAAGTGGGTGGCTCTGTGGTTCTGAGGTGTGAAGTTTCACCACAAATAGGACTCGTCGATATCACGTGGCTTCAAGACGGCTTGCCGCTCATCTCTGGGTTTTTGGGAGCCGGTAAGAACTTGATAACTCGTTGTTACTATACCTCTTTTAATATATTCCACGTTTTTAAAATCAACAATAAATCTTCTGATTCCTTTTCATTCCTAATAAATTTGGTTATGATTGATAATATTATGTTGTGTACCAAGAGTTTGTAGAGCCGATCGCTCTACAAAGCGATCAAAATACACATTGAATCTAATTATATATAGTATCTACGTTTAATTAACAAATTAATATGATACTTTATAGCTTTCTGCTATGGTCTTTAATAGATAATTAAATATAATATTTAGTAGGAAGATATCATATATCCAATTAAGTATTTACGTTAAAGTTTAGCAAAATTAAATGAGAAAAGCACTTGAAATGTATTTCATTTGAAGTATTTCACGCTTCGTTTTGTGTTACATTCCAGCGTTTATCTTGTGTAACATTCAAGCAATAATAATTGCTAATAAGACCAATTTCAGATTCACGCTGGGTGTCTGGTGCCGGGGGATTATTGCTCGGTTCGGATTTAACCCAAGTCGATATTCAAGCGGACTATTCATGCGTAGCTTTAGACGTTCCGAGTACGCCTTTAAAACTCACGACAGATGGTGAGCACCTTGAATTAAACGACCAATTTAGCGGCGAAGTTTCAACCGCTTTTCTAAAACACCTCAATTCAATTTCCATAGATAGCAGCTGGTTGGAAAATATAGAGCTGAATTCGATAGAAAGTAGAATCGGGGACACTATTATACTGCCTTGCATTCTGAGGCATGTAACGGGTCATTCTGTAAGGTGAGTGTGATCTGTGATTTTGTTATACGAGTAAGCATCAGTTTTGTGTAACAAAAGCTTGTATATTTGTAGTTAAATAAATGCTTAGAATTTTAATGTCAGTTGGCAGCGGCAGGATGCGAGTGGTACTTGGACGTCTGCAGCTGGCGAAGGAATGGTTCGAGATGGGGCATTATTATTTCCAAACGCCAGAGAGCACCTCGCAGCCAAATATTCATGTGCTCCAAGCTCGGAATCCACACAGAGAATGATTGTACGGTTGACGGTATACGAGCCGTTAACGGTTAACGTTAGCCCGAATCCATTGGTAAGAGAGGAAAAAACTCATTTACAAGCTTGGTTTGCTTTTATGGCTTGATACATATAATTGCAACATGGATATTTTTGTTTGCGTCATTTATAATTCTGAAAAAAAACAGTATTTGCTGATTCATATTCTAACTGCAGATGCTAGGCACTGGAGGATCAGGTCACTTTAATTGCTCAGTGCAAGGTGGTCGTGGTGGAGGGATCACGCTAAGCTGGCAGCACGAAGGTCGGCCGCTTCATGCTCCTCAAGCACGCCTTTCCCTTGGCCCTGTTAGACCTCACCACGCAGGGCTTTACCAGTGCACTGCACATGATCACTCAGAAACTGCTGTTTCGGGTGCTGAAGTTGTCATAGCTGGTAATATTGTCATTTATGTAACACATTGGCATTTTTCATTTATTCTTGAAGAGCATCTAAATCTGTAACTGTGCATACGTAACACGTTTTCTGATGCTTCAGATAGGCCTCCCAGATTGGCCTCAACATTCAGTGAAGCTGTAGCTAGAATTGGACAAAGTATAGCCTTGAGATGTGCAGCTACAGGTATACCGCCTCCGAGAATACTTTGGACATTAGATGACAGACCCCTGCCAACGGCTCCAGACAAGTAAGATATTAATTATGGATAGATAAGCAGTACAATGTCTAAAAGAGTAAAAGATGGATTTATGCCAACATAAATCCATCTTTTACTCGTAATGCATTTTGCAGGTATACTGTAACCACCCGTGCAGAATCTTTACCTAGCGGTGAAGAAGGAGCTATTGTTTCAACGCTAAGCGTGACGATAAGAACAGCTGATGAAGGTGGAAGATATGGTTGTAACGCGACCAATTCACGAGGGTCGCATGCTCATCATGCAAGACTCAATGTTTATGGCAAGTCAAAAGCCTGTTGTGATACCTCATGTTTCTCGTAATATATTTTAACCAATTATTTGTTTTCTGTGCAGGTCCGCCTAATATAAGATACTTATCCACGATTCATGTAAAGACTGATACTGATGTAGCTTTATACTGTCCCTATTCTGGGTATCCAATAAAGTAAGTCATACCTGCATGAATTTGATGTTTCTTTGTAAATGATACAGATAAAACATTTTCTCTGCAATCATTTTAGAGAAGTAGTATGGCGTCGTGAAGATGGCACTTTAGTAGATGTTACAAAAGAACCAGGCGATGAAAGGGGAATATTAAGACTGAGTTCAGTAAGGAGTTCTTTAGCTGGTAGTTACACTTGTGAAGTTAGAGCAGAAAGTGGGGAATTAGCCAGGAGGACAGTTCGTATTGATGTACACAGTAAGTTCAAAATACCGAAATCATTATTAACATATTCATTTCGTAAGTTAACAAAATGTTTCGTTTTCAGAGCCACCAAAAATAATTCCTTTCCAATTTATAGAAGAGTTAGAAGTAGGTGACAGGACACAAGCTACGTGTAGTTTAGTGTCTGGCGATAAACCGATACAATTTACGTGGCATAAAGACAATTTGCCAATTCCTTCAGTACTAAAGGTACCTACACAAAATATATTAAAACATTTACACGTATTTACATTTACAAGTTTTAAGTAATAAGACTATATATTTTTATTCTTAATTTTTATTCATAATTTATACTACAAACAAATATTTTTCGTTTTGTCAGGTCGAGCAGAAAAATATGGAATTCTTCACAATTATGATAATACATGATCTAACATCAGCTCATAATGGGGAATATACGTGTAAGGCCAGTAATGATTTCGGTTCTGTCAGTCACAGCGCAACACTGATTGTTAAAGGTAATTATGACGCAAATAAAATTTAAGGTGTCCAGTGAAAGGCTGAATAGCGTAACATATAAAACAGTCTCATTACACAGAACCACCGACGTGGGTGTGGCGTGCTCAAAACACTTCAGTATCAGCAGGATCAGCACTGCTTTTACCATGTTCCGCTAAAGGGCAACCATCACCAAGAATCTCTTGGGAATACTCACCAGGTAGGAAAAGATGTTTATTAATTCATTCTTAAGAATCAAATCATATTCCATTAGGTCTTCATTTTTTTTGTTTTGATTAGACGGAGAGAATTGGCGGCATATTTTGTGGGGTCAATCTGAAGCGACCGATGCTAGTGGTGGTTCGATTTTGACAGACGGTACAGTATGGTTGAGAAATACTACCCCTGACCACGAAGGATGGTACCGGTGCACAGCTCGAGTGCAACATGCATTTTTGCATCATATATTTTATTTAGATGTCAGAGGTGAGTTTGAATCTTTCTTAGGATCGGTAATATCTATGAGTTTACTAACTTTCACTGCTATAAGTTGTGAATTCTCTTGCATGATTGATAGAACCTCCAAGATTAAGCAGAGGATCTGGAGGAGGAGAAACAAGATGGGTGGTTAGAGGGTCCACTGCTAGGCTATCATGTATCGTACGGGGTGAGCCAGAAATACATGTTCACTGGACTCATGATTCCAGACCCTTGGCACTTCAGTGAGTTTTTTTATGCATTGAAAGTTTGTTTGTAGCTTGTTTTGTCAAATCGTTAGTGTAAATCGATTTTGTTTTTCAATTATGTTTGAAGTTTTTTTATTATTAAATCTTGGTGAATAACCATAGCAAAATGAACTCAAAGTTGAATTTTTGATATTAAAAACTTTTTTTTCGCCTACAAGTAATTTAGTGTTATTTATGATGAATTCATTTTGTTCAGTGGCAGTGGTGGTGTGGAAACAAGAGATAGTGGTAGTGGTGGATTGGTGTCTGAAGTGGCAATCGCCCATGCTGGCCCTGAACATGCAGGAGAATATCGGTGCCTAGCCAGGAACCTGTACGGCACTGACGAACTGCTTTTCCGACTCTTTGTGAAAGGTTCGCGCATACTATTCATTGAATTACAACATTTTTCACGTAACGCATACTTATAACCTTTTAATTTTGCATTACATTGTACAATGCTATATTTATGTGATAATATCTGCGAACATATAAAACATGGAAGCAGTCCCTTCATACAAGCCTCCAATAATTATTGACACTTGTTTCACACAAGAGAGAAACGCACACATACATAATACACGAAAATTATCTACACGTAAAAAACATCCTTAAAAGTGGTGGGTTTAGGTCGGTAATAGGCAGCGTTTTGCTATTTACGTCATTTTGAAAATGACGTGGAGTATGCTCAGTGATTGGCCATTTTTCATTCAGCACTGGTGCCGATAACGAATAGAATGCGATGCGTCACGAAATTTTGCCAACACTGAGCTTAGATGCTACTATGCAACAATAATCAAGCAATATTAATAATATTAGATGTTAGAAAATGTATATATATATATTTAAATATTTGTAATTTTTTGAAATATTGACCTGTTCGTAAAATAAACGAATATAATATTGCTATCTGGAATGCAAAACAAAATCTACGATACAAATATTTTTTGACGAAAGTAACTGGAACTAATTTGATATACTAGAAAAAAGCAACTTGGCTCATGTCCCGTCAGGGCGACAAAATTATCACATAAAAATAGCATTGTAAAATGCAAAATTAAAAAGTTATAATGGAACTGATTTGTGCCAGTGATACCGTCGTGGTTTCCGGTTTCCGAGACACAAGTTTAGTTAGACCAATGTTTACAATTTTTTTTGTTATGACAATAATATTTTATTTTATTTCTTGGAAAAGAAATATTATAAGGTATCACTTTTCAAGATTTAGATATCTTTTTAAGGTGACTAAGTTATAAGCACATAATATATTATATTATGTAACATCTAAATAATAATCCCATCAGACTTGCGAGAATCATTTCTGCTATTTCTGCACCATTTTAAAATACATGACGGCATTTTTTATAATTTTTCGTGACCCGTTTGACAGGCGTTCAATGACGTTGCTTCAGCCACGAGACAGACCATAGTGATCCGGGAAATACGACAGTTTTTATAGGTGACGCCCAACTAAGGCACTTTTCGTGGTGTCATTTTCGAGCGTGAGAAATGCTACCATGTTTTATATTATGTTCGCAGGATAGTATGTACCTAAAGCAAACTCTTTTAGCTAGTCTCGCTAATCATGTTCTGTTAAACACTTCCTATTCTATCTATAGTTTATAATTATCTTAACCTCGTCGGTGAGATTATGCTACTTATTCAATACATAAAGAGATTAAACTAATGTTATTTACTTTCATAAATTTTACCTATTTATCTATACAGAGCGCCCGAATGTTCCTGAAGAAGTACGAATATCAGAAGTCTGGTCTAGAAGGGCTAGGGTCACTTGGAGAATTGCCAGGGGAGCCCTAGTATCTCATTACTCGCTCCAGTATCGCCCTCTCACTCGTGACCTGACAAACGCTCCGCTAGACGCTCCGCTACCCTCTCTGCTCGACACTTGGGACGCGCCAGAAGTTCTCAATCTAACATTGGCTAATTCGGATTTACTTCACGTCGCGTAAGTGTATAATATAATATTTGGTTATCAACTAGCTTGATACGATCGTATTTAAACAATTTGACAGTGTAAAAAATTAAAGTACTTGGTATCGATTAATTTATATTTGGACAGATTCTCAATTTCTTTAACTTGTCTCCAACTGCTCTCAGACGAGTCTCAAACCCGCGATCTGTGGCTTTCTTAGCCATTGCTCATCCTTCAAGCATTCTATCAATCGATCGATTAGTTATCAAGCTAGTTCATCACCTTTAAAGTTAACAATAATAAATTATTAAGACGACGTCGTCGTCTCAGCCACATGACACCCACTGCTGGATATAGGCCTCCCCCAAGAATCAATTATTAAGTAACTATAACAAAATTCTGACTATCACTTTTTCTTTGATATCATTGTATTTGAAAACAAAAATATTTTTTATCTTTTTTTACAAATAATGATAAACAACAACATTATTTTACTGAAGTTTATGAACGTAGGCATGTAAAAGATTAAGTAAATAATCAAGAGTTTTTTTTTCATTGTACAAAATAAAACATTCGTCAACAAACATCAACATATTAATCTGTTTAAAGTTTTGCTATTATGTAAATTATCAATTCTATTTGTAACCCGCTCCGCTAGTGACTGTAATCGAAGTTGTATAAATTATATTGCCTGATTCAAATTAGCAATGTCTCGTGAGTTACATTCAGCTTATGAATATTAAAACGACTTGGTTGTTTCAATATCTCCCAATATGAACAGTTTTGATTATTCGAGAAACGCAACATCGGTTATTCACTTACAATTTATTGATTGTAATGATTTAACCATAGTTTTATTATTGGTCTTCGCATTGCTACACGCGGAGACCAATAATAAACCTGGATTCGACATTTGTGCATAAAAATTAAGACACCTTTACTAAGGTAAATCAAAACCAATAATTTATCTATGATGATTCTGACTGGCCTGATAGTGTAGTGGATATTAAGTCCTGTGCCAGGGTTTGATTTCCATCTATCATAAATATTACATCTAATATTTTTTTGTGTTCTACATATATTATGTTATCATCAGTATGTCTTTTTTTGTTACCTTTTGGTAGTTCCGCTATCCGTGGCAAACATGTAAGGTACCTATTTATGTTTGAACCCATAAGAAAATAAAAAAAGAAAGATTTTTGTTATCCCAGTTGTACAGTTTCGTATTTATCAGAATCAAAATCCCAAATGTCTAGAAACTATTAAGAGGTTTAGTGGTTGGAATCTCATTTAATAAGTATGATGGTTACACGAAAAGGCACTCGAACTCATTGCTTTTATCCAAAAAGGGCTCCTTAATTCTTAAGACTTCTAACACATTACTTCACCCGAAATAAAATATTGGCACTTAGATACAAATAGTATTTCATCGAACTTTCGTCTTTTGGTACGGATTACTAAATATTTACTACGTGGGTTATCATTATTATAAAAATTATAAAAGAATACGATTATGGCTACGTCTATTTGAAGAGATAACACTTTTTTGACCACAGAAATCAATCAAGCTTTTGATAGCATTAGTCAGGACTTCAGGAGTAATCGGGACTATATCAAAATCTAATTCCTCGTGAAAGTATCAATAAATCTAGGAGCTAGAATAGCGATCCTAGCATTCAACTAGCAAACTACTTTGTCATCGGTAATTTTTCTAAATCTCGGTATCAAATTTTATCCGTTATTCCATCTCTCAAAAATAGCTTCAGCATCTTCCTGGAGGGCGATTCTCGTGCCGAAATATGTCGAGTTCGACATTTTCTATCCTTAATTTCTTTTTTAAAAATATAAGTTAAATCTCTACTACTGTCAAAATCCTTTAGTTTCAATGATCTTTGACAAACCTATAATGTTAAAGATTGTTCTCAGTGAGTGTTTATATTGATTTTTGGTTCCATTAAATGTCGAACTTTAGATGTCGAAGCCGCGAGAATCGAGCCCTTGGCTTGTCGTTTTAAAACAAATATTATATACTCTAATATTACATTAACTATATTTTTTAACTAGTACATAGTGGTCAAGGAATTACTTCAGTCAACAATCTTTATGTTATATTCGGATAAGACAGTATTGAAAACCTCGCAGGTCGGAAGGGCCCGGCAGAGCTGGGGCGTCGGTGTCAGGTTTATCTCCCGATACGCGGTACGCCCTACGTCTGGCTGCTTACAACGATGTCGGAGCTTCCACATACACTGCACCATTGCACTTCACTACGAGGGAGGAAGGTAAATTTTCCCAGTCGTTATCGTATTCCTGTCCTAATTCTTCTATGTTTCCTTGACTTCCTCAATCAATACCTTCGAGCGTTGACGGGTGACTTTCTGTTAGTCTAACTTTGTTTTAGTAAGTAACTTGGGTTTTTTTACTCTTGTTAAAGTTATATTACATTGCCTAATATAGGTAATTATTTTTAGCATTATCACAATTTGTATTTTCATTATAAATATAATATTGAACATCCAACTGTACAGTCACGAAAGTTGCCGGTCGACCACTTTTAAGTTAAAAATCTAGTTTAAGTGAATGCGTGCACTTAATTTGTACATTCGTATAGGCTAACAACATTACTCACTGACGGCTGCTCAAAGGATTTTGAGCGGGGCGATGGGAATTCCGGAAATTTTCGCGATTTTATCAATCCATGTACTGGTAGATTATGTTCAGGGGGCTAATTGTCTGATTTTAAAACCTATCGCAATCCCTTTCAATTCGTCATTTGAAAGAAATTTACATACTTCTGACCGTCAATATTTGAAATTTGATAGGGATTGTGATCGGGACGCGTTTTGAAAGGTATTGAATGCACAAAATCGAACTGTCTAAGCAAAGTGACACGAAAATATCAATAAGATTTCAAATGTATAGAGAAGTGTCAAATGAAGTGTCATTTAAAACATCATTCGTTCCTAAGGGATTGCAAGGGATTGTAAGTTACACAATTCGATAAATCACTATCGCAATCACAATACCTTTGAAAGAGATTGTGATAGATTTTGAAATTTGGGCAGTTAGGGGACAGGTCTTACAAATAATGTCTAAAAATAGGTTTAACAACACCCATTTTTTCAGCACCTGGAGGAGCCCCAAGAGAAATTACCGTGCGGGCTCTAAGAGCACGCGAACTACATGTAACATGGCAGGTAACTTCAGATACCTATTCAATTAAAACAGTAATTATAATCATAAAACCCTATATAATCATAAACCTCCCCTCGAAACTTTAAAGCTGCCTTAAGCTCCTAACGAAATGTCTTGGATATAAAATTTAACGAACTTTTTGAAGGCATTTTGATACACCATTATGTTGGGAACTCTAATCAATCTGGAGTGCGGTTTTACAGCCGCCTCCGAGAGAGACTTGGCACGGTACGCTGCTCGGATACACGATCAGATGGTGGGAAGTTTCTGAAGAAGGGAAAGGGATTAGTGATAGTCCTGGGTCTGAGAGTGGAGCTAGCTCTGATGCGACTAGCACGACTATAAGAGGGTTAAAACCGGCTGCCAGATATGGGGTTTCAGTGCGAGCCTATAATGCTGCAGGGACTGGGCCTATGTCACCACCACATTTCAGACACACTTTGGAATCGCGTAAGTCACTTCCTCACCAATATTTTTTTTTTCTAAATATCTCAAGTCTTTGACATTTCAATCCGTGTCTTGTGCTTTTAACTCGTAGAAGCCAAACGAAGATGAATAAATGGAACACATCTCAAGAATTTCACTGGCGAAACTTTACCTAGTATCGTGCAACTTTGTCGCCGTTTCGGGTAAATAAATCCCTCGACTATCGAAGTGAAGCTACGATCGTAAATTTCCCTATCAAAATGCAAAATGGCTTAATTGGACTGTGGCCTTTCCAATGTAGGTCAAACGATTCAGAACAAATTGATAGCACTTTTGTTCACTGACTTTGTTGCGTTTTATCGGTCGCAACACACAAGTTAAGTGATCACTTTGCAACAAGATTCGTTTTATATTGGTATCTAAAGCAATCATGGTTGTTTACGGAAGTATAATATTAACTCTGTTCGAGTGAAAATTCTAGTGTTGATTTACAGTTTCAGTCGACCAACATACTGAACTGAACATAGCGAAATAAGTTAAATTATTTGCACACTAAACAGACTTCAAGCAGATTGGCTTAACTTGATATTAATTAATAAGTAAGGGAATTGTGGCTTCATAAACAAAAAAAACATTTGTTCAATTGTTTTATGTTTTTGTAGCTCCGTCAGCCGGACCAGAAGGTTTCAATTGTATATCCAGTGGATCTACGTCTCTGAAAGTGTCATGGCGACCTCCCCCACTAGACACGAGGGGAGGGATAATCACTCACTACACTCTGCAGTACACGAGGAGAGACTCTGATCCTTTGCTGCCGTCTCAAGATGCGTACCTACGCGTGCAAGTAAGGAATTTTACAAGGCTGATCTTCATCGTTATTATCGCTCGTTACTATCGCTTTATGAAACTATCTTTTGATAAAACAATGTATTAGAATTACATATTACCTTCGTTTTTTTCTTTCTCGATCTTTGAAAGAATGAAGAAACAAAAGAAATTTTGTTTAGAAACCACTTACTTAAGTATTTTAAGGAACTTTTCAAAAAACACTCTTCACTTTATGATTTTTGAATTTTTGCATTTTGAAATGCTATTTTATACTTATGATTAATTTTAACTCTGCCACAAGTGAATTCTCAGATGGGAATCGAACCCACGACCTTTGGAAATCCGGTCCAATGCTCTAACCGCTAAGCTGCCGAGCCTTCACTTAGACAAAGAATAATAATGGACAAGTTATAAATGTGGGCCCATTATAGTAACTTTATAGAATCGATTATTTTTTTTATTTAACTTATGTAGGTATGTTTTAGTTCCGAATATCAAACGGATTTTATCTACTATTTAGGGCGAAGAAGCAACAGTATCAAGATTAACTCCATACGCAGAATACGACATCAGAGTACGAGCACATAACGCAGCCGGCGACGGACCATTATCTATACCGCAAGTCTGCAGAACTGACGAGGATGGTAAGTCACTTGATACTGTTGGTGAACAGCGTGTGTTTTGTAACATAATACCTCTTATGCGGAAAAACTGTTGTCAAATGTCTTAATTGCTTACATCGACCTATGACTTTGTTTCTACGTTTCTATTAGTTGTCTTGGTCTACGTTCACAATGTGAGCTTGCATTTTCTAAGTTATACCAAACTATTTACTCAAGAAGATTTTGGACAAAATTGCTTAACTTTTAAAATATCAATGAGTTAGTAACTCCACAACTGCTAGAAACCAATAATCTGAAGTTAGTCTGAACCCTTACGTGCATAAAATTTTACTATACATCTACCAAACCGCCAGTTTGCTATAATTGCCTAACGTTTCAATTAGAACGTTATTAAACTAAGGAAATATGTGCACATTTTCCGCCTACATTGAATCATTAGCAGTTCGCTCCCATTCAACCTTTATTAGAATTTGTATTGTGCTTTTAGTGCCGAGCGCTCCAGGTGGTATGAAATTGATTGCTCTCAGCGATAGATCGTTGCGCGCGTCGTGGTTACCGCCTCCGGAGCCTAATGGCAAATTGACGCATTATACACTCTACGTCAAAGACTTATCAGGGTGAGTCGTTACAGTTTATGATTTTACTCATAATGTGTTTTGGTTGTTTGTTTAGTTGGCGAAATAGCGTACAGAACTTTTTGACTTTTTTGTTAACTTTTGTTTTAAAGAAGTAACCTACGGAACTTTTTGCTGTTCAAAATATGCCACTCATATATGATATTTTATACACTCGTTGCTTTTCATTGGTGTTTTAGTGCGTAATATTTTTTTTTATACTATAATACTGTCCATTGATTACCCAAAAGTACCAACTCAAGTGGCAAATATTTTATTCGTTTGAACGCCAATTCCAGGATTTTTTTTCACAATCGCCACATGAGTAAAAGGCAGTAGTAGTGTCGGTTTCATCACCGACTGAAAGGTCCTGGATAGCTTATCTGGCAGATAATTTGACAACTGTTCAGCAGTATGAAAAATAATAATGTCCTGTGATGGTGAAAACCGCCCTAAAATCACCAACATTATCCAGCTCTAAAATCAGCAAAATTAAAAAGTTATATTTATCCGTAGGTCCCAAGAAGCAAATGCAACAAGAGTGAATGCGTGTACAGAGAATGAAGGGAACTCAGTGGAATGTATGAGGTCTCTCAGAGGTCTGAGGGCTGGTAGGACCTATGAGGCGTGGGTAAGAGCAGCTACCGCGGCGGGCGAGGGTCCACCGTCATCTGCTATGGCCTGCCAAACAAGTATACTGGGTAAGAAAGAAACATCAATCCTATGATTAAAATCTACTTCTCATAAACCTGCGAGATTTTTGTAGACGCAATAAAGTTTTGCTTCTGTAAAACCACTAATGATAAATGTAATTGAAAAACCCAGAAAGCGATCTGGAAAGCTTATAACTATTTTTCTAATAATTAAAAATATCTCCGAAATAAATTGAATGTCTGTTATACCTCGAAAAACAACCACTAGTTCTAAACTACTTGTCATCAATCCGCTTAATACTTACCTCTCAGATAGGAATTACAGGCTTCTTTGTTTTAGCACCAGCTAGGATATCATCGTTTGGTGGTTTGTCCATCGGTGCTGCTGGCTCATCGCTATCCTTACGGTGTGTTGTCGGAGGAAACCCACCTCCAGCCAAGAGGTGGTTGCGAGGTGGTACTCCTCTGCATCCGAGACCTCCATTCCATCTTGATGGGGACGCATTATTGATAAGAAGTAAGTTGATGTGCGTAATCGTTAAAAAACTGGGATAATTGAATACACGATAAAAAAAAATGTACAGGAACGGTACAGTGGCGAACATAATCCCACAAAATAGGTAGAAAATCACCACAAACTCATATTTAATTTCATTTTATAATGTCCGAACGTGAAAGTAGATTTCTGTAACTTGTATGTACCTACTCATTTATTTATTTTCTTTTGTTTTTCTTAGACTTAGATCTATCTCATGCGGATAATTACACATGCTTGGCGGAGAATCCACATGGATCTGACTCAGTGACGTGGCGAGTGGTAGTTCTTAGGCCACCTACGCCTCCTACTCTAGTTCTTATTGAAGCCAGGCCACGGGAACTGGAAATTGAACTACGACCGGCTATAAGAACTGCTGGTCATGCCATGCCAAAGACTTTTACTTTGCACTGGAGACTGACTGTACCGGAGGTATTTTTAACTTTCATGATATTACATGTTTTCTCTTGCATCTTTAAATAAATGCTTTGTCAACTCTCATCATTACACCATAATTGTGGAATTATGTTTTTACTCATCTTTAACAGACTCATCTATTTTACCTCTCATTTGTCATCTAACATTGTTATTTGCAAATTAGTAACCGTAAATATACCGTTTCTATAAATAAAAACTGTCTATGGATAAGCAGTGAGTCCCATAATTTTAGGGTGAGTGGCGAATCCAAACAGCGACTCCCGGACCAATGACGCTATCTGGTCTTCGTTGTGGCTCTGCTTATAAAGCTTATGGGACTGCTGGTGGGCCACCTGGGCCTGAACTGTCTGTGCGGACTTCTGGAGGACCACCAATAGCGCCTCCGGATATCAGGTTCGTTCATTTTAAAGAAATGGGTAACTATAATCATATTTTAAAACTAATGTGATGCAACAATGCATTAACATCATACGGAATTAATAGTAGATTGTTTACCAAGGGCTGTATGACACCCATAACAGTCGAGTGTTTTGGCGCCCGAACGAAGTGAGGGCGCCGATAGTTCGAGACTGTTATGGGTCCATACACCCGAAGTAAACACTCTACTTTTTATTTTGAATATGAGGAAAGTAAAAACAAACAGAATATTCTAAAAAAATATTTAATAAGAAAAATGTTACAAAATTATTTTATAATGTAGCAAAATAAGCTGTATAGGCTTCTGTGCCTTTGCCTACATACCTTTGGTAAATAAAAGTCCAAAGAGATTACAGATATCGATTTGACATGACACCCCCTATTCTTTTTTCAAATTTATTACAGCCCTAGAGCCGCCACATATCACTTTCAACCCGCATTTTAGGCAAGTTATGAGTTACTTTCAGAATATGAGACATGAAAAGGTATTATACGGTTTTTAAGCCGAGATAGCTACAGTTATGCACAAACTTGATTGAAACAAAAAACCCCGTCTACAAAGGGCTTAACCTCAACAAGGAAAGAATCTAATTATTAATTGTACACATTGGACTTTATTCTTATTTCATTCATTAATTCATCGTTCTATACAAAATTTTATTACCAAGCTAATTGTTCTGCAGATGGATCCGAACAAACTCGACCCATGCTCGCTTCGACACAAGCGCATGGAGTGATGGTGGATGCGCACCTGTGGCCTTAAGGCTGGAGTGGGCCGGCTCCGGCGTGGCCGGGGCGAGGGATGTGCCTGTCGGAGGAGAGGTTATTTTAGGGGGTAAGTTTGTTGTTATTGCATACAAATTTATCCACGAGCGCAGTACTTGAAAAATTGAAAAATTCTTTTAATCTTTTAATTTTAAAAGAGTAGACTCGGATTGATCGAAGACGGTTGAATCGGTTATTAGTTTGTGGATTTGAACCAATGAAAATCATTATCTTATTTATACATCTAATTTCGATATCAGACTAAATTAGTTCTCGAGAGGTCAAAAAATCTTATCTAAAGTAAATAAGCTTTCTTTTTGTAGGTGACAGACAATGGCAAGAAGAACTGCTTGACACAGTTCCTTTGGATTCATTTCGTTCAGAAAATGTAGTACTTTGTGCTTCACATTGTACGCAGCGTTATAAAAATCTGTTGTTGCCAAAACTATGGTTCGTGTTAGTCCTTTTTTTCTAGTATAGCTGTCATTGATTTTAAATTCCCAGCTAGGTATCTAAAAAGGCGCAGATGAAAACAGCAGTCCCTTTATAGGCTTGACGCCCGGTTCGCGGTATCGCGTCGCGGCGCGAGCTACAAATGAAGCTGGTCTTACGCGCGAGGTCTACGAGTTCACCACGCCTCCAGCAGAAGGAGGCCTCGCAGAAGAGGTGGACGCCCCCTTCCCAGCGACTGCTGGGGAATTGGCGTTACTGCTGGCACTCTGTGCAGCGCTGTCTTTAGCCGCGCTGACTATATTAGCTATACTGCTAAGGAGGAAAAGGTAAGCTTGATTTTAGTCTTACAGAACTTGGTCTTTGTGTATGAATGACGGATTATCTACATCTCCCGGTGAAGCAGGCTTTGCGGAAGAGCTGGACATGGGCTTTCTTACAACCTTATAATAGAAATAGTTTACTGGGGGGAGAACTTTAGTTCCGATAAGGTTCACTAGAAGAAGAACTACGTTGTGCTTTGATATAATTGTAAAATTTCGTTCATCATCATCATCATTAGCCCATTATCGTCCACTGTTGAATAAAGACCTCTTCAAGTGAGCACTACGACATGATTATTTATCTATTGTCATCCACTGAAATAGCTGGATTGTCTTGAACATTTATAAGGCGTGTTGCAAAAGAATCAAGGATTTCTAGGTAGTATAGCTGAATGCCGTCGTGTAGTAGCAGCCGTGTAGTGCCTGCTTAGAATTGCACTACCCCCTCTGGTTCCGTGGGTGTCGTAAAAGTCGACTAAGGGAGTACAGCCTGCAGAAGACGGACAGCAGCGTCTCTTTAAAAATCTCGGCCATACTGCGATCGTGGTTGATAAAATCTACGCTCCGACCACTACCGGCACATATCCAAAACCCCGAGAGCTTTCAACTCGAGCTCCGAAACCGCTTTGAAGCAATTGAGAACAGCATCGATGTGGACGATCTACACAACACAGTGGTGGATACTGTCCGTATAGTAGGGTCCAAGTACTATAAGACCCGCCGTCCCAAATTAAAGAATCTGTTCGAACACACACTCCTACCTATGGATCAAAGACGGGAAATGAGGTTGCAGAACTCAGCGGATGCTCATCGTTAGCGGCAGCTAAATAGGAAGATCTCTAATATCTAACAAGCGACCTTCGCCAATTTAATATGAACCGTATTAAAGAGGCAATGCATGGGAACACTACGCTCGAAGTCGTTGACCATTACGCTTACCTTGGACGGATAGTCCAGTTAGGTAAGTCCAACTTTGGGAAAGATATCTCTCGACGAAGGATTGCTCAGCTGAAATGGCAGTGGGTGGGATACATAGCGATTGCGAGAAATGCCGATGGCCGTTGGGGCGGAAAGGTTCTGGAATGACGACCGCGCACCGGACGACGATGCTCCGTGATAGGCCCCCGACAAGGTGGACCGATAATCTGGTGAAGGTCGCGGGAAACCGCTGGCTGCGGGCAGCGCAGGACCGATCGTCGGAGAGATCCTTGGGGAACGCCTATACCCAGCAGTGGCTATCATGTGACTGAGACGACGACGATAGCTGATTGAAATTCTAAGTTTTGAACGAAATTTTCGATTGACGCTAACTTCTATTTTTTCCATAATTAAATGGTTTCCAATTTGATGATGCATGTTCGACTTAATCAGAAAATTGTAGTATGAATAAAAATCGGTCGTTACGAATCGGTGTCTGTTCGGGACGAGATGCTGACAAAGGCTGACCTGTCGACAATCGACCCTTTTCAACGACTCGGCGACTAGGCGACATGTGCGAACGGGAAGTGAATTGTCATCGCCTCATGTCACATCATATTGGACTTCAGGGGAAACTGCTGAATTTCTAAAATATTGATAAACGAGGATAAATGTGACATAAAATTTTAGGAAACTGTACAAACTATGTAATGTTTATAAATAAACGAGAGTAAAAGTTGTAATTCAAGTTGTAATTTTATAAATAAACGAAATAATTTAGAGTAACAAATTAATTAATGCATATCCTCGAAGAATGTTATAGGTGGTTATAAACTATTTTTACTGCACTGAAAACCTCGCCTAAAGTTTTAATGTAATGGTTCATATCTAAGCTCACTTGTAATGAAACTCGGCTATTGTTTCGAGATGTAAAATTTTAAGCGATAATACCCGAAAGCATTGTTGACGGATTTGGCGCGGGCCGAAACTGTTTCCTCTACTTGCATTGTGTCTGTTAATTTCAAGGTACTTTGAAATATGACGGATCATTAAGTTATGTTACGATCCTGATAGAAATTCTTGTTTTTTTTCATGAAATGAGTAACACTGTTTCAATAACATGTTTTAAGACACACTATTGCTTAACATAGAATTGATATTGGTGACTACTGTTGCCTGTGGTAGGTTAAATCTGTGTTACAAGCAAGACGTAATGACATAATTTAGACATTGTTGCCTATTGGAGAAAAATCATATCATCTCAGCTTAGTAGCAAATCATTTGTATATCATTATCATTAACATTAAAAACATGAGTTTGTACTTGGCTGTAGCTCATACATCTATATCCACCACGATAGGCTTAATTTTAAAATTTTTAGTCGTCTTTTTCGTCGCCTTCTTTAATCTTTGACATCCAATGTACCATATTTGCTGCAAATAAATATATTAATTGATTGATTGATTGATTTAAAATACCGAATTGCAGCTTAATCGTCAATTTGACCATCTTGACCATCAACGAATGACCCAGAAGTTAATTTTGCTGAGACAGGGCCTATTAGCAGCACACATTTTGTTTTGTTGTATTGTACTATGATTCTTGTTTTTCTGTTTTCGTGTGTGTTGTTAATAAATGGTTTTTATTCTATTCTAATTTGGTGTTAAAGTTCTCTTCCTATGCACTTTTCCCATGTTTATTATATTCCGCATTTGAATATTTCCAGTTTAATGGCACATTGCCAGCACTGGTAATGATAAATAGAAGGTACACACGACCTCTCAGCTCAAATCGAGTCGGACTCATTGACCTATCTCACTGTCGACCCGACCCTAACAGACCGACACTCACCCAAATGATGTATTTGGAAAACATAACCATACCAATTGAAATAAAGCGCTTTTTAACTGCTTGTGTATTTTGATATGTTATGCTGGGGTTGGTAAAGATCATAAATGTAGTGTCGGTGTAGAATTAAATTATTTTCACCTTATGGATGTAGCTAACTAACCTCAGAGGACGAGAAAATGAGAAGTTAGACTTATTTAAACGAGACGAATAACTGATGTAGTCAATTTACTACCAACATTTTTTGCGATGTAGGCAATAAGAAGACCTTAGCTAAATCACGACTAGTCAGTTTGCTACAGCGTCATTAGTTTCGTGTGGTCATACTGCTATGTAGATAGCCTGATACCGACCCATAGTTATAATTTTTTTTTTATATTCAATCTTTGGGATGAATTTATTTACGTTTGTAAAAGTACTTACAATACCCATCAGTGTTTATGAAAAAAATACATGTTTGATTTGAATTTATTACTTAATATTTATTACCCCATTATGTAAATTAACTAGTCTAGTGCGTATAGTGAAATACATAAAAGAAAATAATAGTGAAAGGAATATCCATAGAGTAACGCGGCTTCCGTACCGTAGAAAGCCGCGTTGCTCTATGGGAATATATAATGTACATAACTGAAATATTAAACAATACATTCGCTTTTAATGAGTAAAGTAGACAGTAATAGTGTAAACAAAAGACGCGCATGAGAATTAATTAGCCTTAAAGCAGCATGATAATATAGCTCCCACAAATGCAGTATGTTCCTGAAAACACAATGGACTTCCTGTTTACATTGTGTCTATATTAATAGCATAGCACATAAGATATCTCTACTTGTAACAAGTTGTGACCTCGACCGTCTAAATAATATGAGGTATATTTTTTTGAAATGTAGCCTTGTGATTGCATTATTAAAGGCTGACAAAGTTTTTAAGGTAGGTCTAGCGAAAAACTCACAAAATCGACTGTAATAATTTTTTTTCAACCTTTTAACCTCCTCTGTGGGCTAATGGTAACGACCACCGTTATCAGACCCAGGGATCCCGGGTTCGATTCCCAGCGGGGGTACATATTGTATTCGGTTTGGTTGGTGGTAGGACTAGTTGTAAGTCCGCCTGGCTAGCTACCACCATCTTATCTAAGTCTGACGCCATAACAGCAATGTTTTCAGAATTGCTGTTTACGCCAGTTTGAGATAAGATAACCAGATCCTCAGTAGTTGAGGATTCAGGGAGTGGCTCGCTTCCATCTTCAGCCTTATCAATACTTAACATCAGGTATGATGAAGGATAAGAGCCTCCCCATTGTTCATAAAAAAACCTCGATCTTTTTGCGTTATAAATAGGTATTCGGTACAATTTAGTTATTGGGAAGAGTTAATTTGAGACGAGCTTCTCCTAAAGCTCTCCTACTTAAGTGCTTTTTTATTGATCGACAATATTGGAAGCGTTTATTGCGATAATAAGTGGCCGTCCTTATACAGAATGTATACAGTATTCTGTACCGCATTGACTATAGTCCGGTTTCATGTTACGACACAGTCTAAACATAATGAACAGTCGCTGCACTCGGACGATATTTGACGTGCTCACACACACACGCTCCACTCGCTATCGCTACACGGATCTCGCTTGTTTTTGCTATAGTCCGAGCCTAACGCTGCGTTTCCATAGAAGCGGAGCGGCGCGGAGCTGAGCTGAGACTTACAAAAATTTACCAATGATATTGCTCAAATCACACATCTCATTTCCGCTTCGCTTCAGTGGAAACAGTATTAGCTGAATTGAGAAGAATTATATCAAAATGTATAGCGTGCTGTGCAGAGCGGAGCTTTGTCATGCTCACAGCGATGCGGAGTTGAGCTAAGTAGTTGTGCTAGGTGAAGCGGGGCCGGGCAGGGCTGAGCGGGGATTTGCTGGTCCTCGGGCGCTCGGCTTAACTTAAGCTAGCTATAATACAGCTTAGCTCAGCCCCGCTCGGATCATCTTCAACCAGCTACACAGCTTAACTCTGCACCACTCATCTTTGCGCAGCCTCAATGGAAACACTGGCCTCTTTACACAGCCCCGCTCAGCCGTGCTGAGCTCCGCACAGCTCTGCTTCTATGGAAACGCAGCCTAAAACAGTAGCGAGCGCGCGTGTAGCGGCGCGGATCTGTGTGAATGCGTCTTTTAGCCCGTTTATGGGCAGAGCAAAGACTGTTTGGACTGTGTTCATGAGTACATCCACCCCAAACCTTATTATTTAACACCCTTTCCATTCTTAATTATTTTTCTTTTACGTCTCTCTTTTTGTTCTTACCTTTTCCCCCTTCGCTACTTCCTGACTGTATTGTATCCAATAGCAGACAGCTTACGAACCAAGTGGATCGGTGCTCTGATTTTTATTTAATCAGATTTTTTTGGAATTGATAGAATTATAAAAAAAAACCTTACTGAAAACAGATATGTATCGCAATAACGCATCCGATGTTACAGACCAAAATCGCGCCTATGTAGGGTGGTGGGAGACTTTGTAATCAACAATCACGAAAGTGGTAACCATAGAAATTGAGATGTTGTCACCTAGAAGAGTGCGTTTAGTTATTATTACATGACCTAGAATTTTAACCTTAAAACTTATCCGTAGAACTGACGGCGCTGTCGGTCGCGTTATGTCTAACGCTGAGAAGCCTACTTGTGGCACTTACCGTGCATCTCCCCATCAGACTCCGAAGCTACCACCAGATCCACCAGGTACAGTAAAAGTCTAATCAATAGTAATTATATTAATTCTTGATTGTTCCGAAACATCCTTTCACAATCGTTTAATTATAAGGGTGTTTGAAAATATTGATGATCGAGGAAAAGGATTTGTTTTTAATTTATGGTATGATTTCAGTTATTTTTGAAAATTCAAAATGAAATATAATGTTTTTGAGACTTAATTAAAACTTTTTGGGATCAACACGATTCGTACTCATTCCACTTGATACCTATAAATTACACTTAAGTTATAAGTACTCTTAATAAGAACATTCAAAACGTTTTATGGCGAATAATATAAGAATTTCATACTTACTCCGGGATAACATAAATTATCTTAACTTATTATTACTGTAAAATATTAGAAGCCATTGCTCTACAGGGGTTACTAGCCCCAATTAACAAACAAAATAAATGTTTGCAAGAATTAAATTCGTTTTGTGCTTATCTCATTGAGTTTAAAGTAATGGATACACATAATAAGCAAATTAATTAATAAGCACGTTAAGTCGTGCTTATGAATTAATTGTTTTTTATGTGTAAGTATTCATTCAAATACCATCAAATCAAATACCATCAGACTTATTTTGTTCCTTTATTCTGTTGACACTGAAGGTATATAAACGAATATTCATGCCAAGCAGCGTCATATTGGGCTGATACAATATAAATTACTTATTTGATTACACCTCACATTTAATGGTCTAAACTATTCGTGCACCGACACGGATTACATGGATTGCCTATTATGGATATTGTGTGCAACGTAACTTACACGGACTTTATGAAGCGATAAAAACTACATCAGTGTATTGTTTAGGTCTAATATGAAGGTATTTTACTGAGGGAAATTGCTGAACTAAGGTAGATAGTACCCAATCAACCTTTGTCCCTAGACGTGTACGAGATAAGTCCGTACGCAACATTTGCGGGTGGCCCCGGCGTGGTGTCGGGCGGGTCGCGCGCGTACACGCTGCAGCTGCGAGCACTCGCGCGTCACGACGACGACGCGGCGCCGCCGCACCCGCCTTGTTGTGACGGTCAGTGATCTCTATCCTTGGATAGCAGGATAGGTACGATAGCTTCGCAACGTTTGAGGGCGGACCTGACGCGGTGTCGGGCGGATCGCGCGCATACACGCTGCAGCTGCGAGCACTCGATGTGGCGCCGCCGCACCCGCCGTGCTGTGAGGGTCAGTGATCTCTATCCTTAAATAGCAGGATAGGTACGATATAGCTTCGCAACGTTTGAGGGCGGACCTGGCGCAGTGTCGGGCGGGTCGCGCGCGTACACGCTGCAACTGCGAGTACTTGCGCGCCACGATGACGACGTGGGGCCGCCGCCATACCGTACTGTGACGGTCAGTGAACCCTACATATCAGAATACAGAAGGTATAGATAAATATCGTATCCACACAATATTCGCGAATAGCCCAACAGATCACAAGAACGGGCAGATGGACTGAGTATGCAAGCTAAGGGGTATGCAGTAATAGCCCCATACTGTGGCAGCTGGCTTCAATAAGCTTGATCCTTGGATATGTAGAAAATTATCTCTACACGGCATAACTAGGTGCTTATACAACATTAGCGAAAGTTTCCGAGAGAACAAGGAATAAGAGACACCTATCAAACACGGCGTTGCTGGTAGTAGCACCTTCACCACAGTACAGTCTAGAACTGATGGCAGACACTCAGTTTAGTGTTAAATTACCGTTAACAACTGTGATAGGGACACCGATTTAGGTACCCTTGCGAATGTAGAAACTCCTGATTTTTGTGAAAATCTTTTCCTGATTGGCTATTATAGGTACACGCGGACAAAGATTTTCAATAGATTAATGCACTTTTAAATATTCTTATAGAAGAAACCTGTGTGGACGCATGCGATGCGCAGCGGCGACGGCGGCGCCGGCGACATTACTGCCCAGATCATGGTAAGAAAATATTAAAATTATATATCTTTTTTTTCTAATAAAACAAAGAAAGGAAAAACAAAAAGAAGGAAAATTGAGCAATTAAGTCTTACTTTTACACTTGTTAATTAATTAAAATAATTGTTTAAAACTCGTATCACATTGAAAGTAACTTACTATTCTTTTATACTTTTTTTTGTATTACCAACTTATTTGAAAAAGAAGATGAAAATACTTACGTAAAAAGTATCTAACTAAAATGGTTTATTTTTCATTAGGTACTTTTGATTATGGTAATTGCGCTGAATAACATGTGTTTTTACTGTTTTTTCAGGTTGTTCACAAGATTCAGGAAGTTGAGAAACGAACTGCCAAAATCGTTTAGTGAAAAATATCTAGTCTGTGTAATTAGGAAAATCAGTTATACATACTAATATGTATGCAAAAATTTATACAATAATATTGTTTATTAATACGGTGTCTTTTTTATTAAACTCATCTTACTTATCCCTTCCACTTCTCGCAGCAAAGTAGCACAGAAAAGTACTAAAAATTAAAGTACTCTTAAATTAATTTAAAAAATTAAAAAATTAAATAATTAAAAGTATTATTCACAAACTTCCGAAGACGAAAGAAAACTTGAAGCTCCACAAAACGATTACTAAAGTACCTATCTAATTTGAAATATACCTATACCAGCCAAATAAATAATTAGACCGCCATTTGCACCCTTTTGGTAAGTGAAACTAGAAAGAGAAAGGACCTAACCGAAATTACGATTGAAAATACAACAACGCTAATATTAAGAGATTTTACGTTAGGTTAGGTTAGGTTAGATTGAAATATGTATTCTAAGTAAGCTCTCTAGCTTTTTGTTTTTACAAACGAAAACAATCCAATGCTTTCGATAATATAAATACATAAGTATAGCGTAGTGCTCTCGATATCGAAAAAAACATGTTTAACAGAATGAGTACTTTCTACTTAGACGTAAATGCACGTACGTCTACGTTATGCAATAGTAGACCCCTAGCACCAAAATTGGGTTATAGAATGTGGTACTTAAGTGAATATTCTACTGCATCTGTGCTCGTGCCGCCGTTCCCAGATTGTAATAAAACTAGTTTATATTAACTAGTTGCCTACTTACGATACAATTTTAATGTCTCCAATGTTGGTTTGCATTAGTTTATACATCTCTACTGAAGCCAGTACAAGTTGGAGGAATTCCGCTTTGAAATTATTCGTAGCTGTAGCAATTCATGTCACGACTAATTGCAATCAATGTTTGGCAATTTGTAGTTCAAATTTTACTTCTCCGACGGAAAAGGAGATTTTTTCTAAAACTTCACTTTAACAACTACTTGTTCCATACAAATTGTAGTACTAAATCTTAAACCTGTGTGTATAAATAAAATCTCTTACCAAAAACAAATTATAACCTAAGGAAGGTTTCACCAAGAAATTAAATATACTAAGTAGACTACTTTTTATCCAACTAAAAAGGCAAAGGTTATCATTTTGTAAACCAATTCATGACTGCATTACAAACATAGACGATCTAAACTTAAATAAGTTTATCAAACAACGTATGGCTGCAAAATAGGGTATTCCATAGGTACGAGTAATAATATCTCAGCTGTTTCAAATATAATGATATCACATCGCTGTTGATTGAAATTTACTAACGCATGGTAAACTTCAGTCAACTCATTCCGGTAATACAGGAGAATGCAATTAAGTTATGGACGCAAACACGTTTTTAGCCGCCATTAGCAATTTGCGCTGGAAATATTCCCGCGCGCTGCACCATAATCAGTTTATCTTCCCGTCAAAATAGGGAAAAATATCAGCCAGATCAGGCCAGACTTAGTTAATAATTAATTAAATGAGAATTACCCAATTAACAACGGTCTGGAGGCTTTCGAGTTGTTAACACCAAGTTTTAACTTATTGCAGAATGGCAGATTAAGAAATAAGTTTGAGGCAGCCGGCTAATAATGAATGAATGAAATATGTATTCTATATTGTACACCAAAACTACATTCAACATACTTTAGATAAAAATGGACAGCACAAGAGTGGTACAAATGACAGTATCAATTTTATTGTTGTTTTGACATAAATATTTTTAGATAAAAAAAAAATATCATCACATTATAATTAAGCACCGTCAACAGCACGTACAGCTTTACACTTTGACCTTGAGAACGCCCTTACATGATACGTGATAGCGGAGGTTTTCGTAGTGCAAATGTAAAGCCGTACGTGCTGTTGTCTGTACATATTACAAGTTCGGAAGAGGTTTTGTCTTTACCAAAGGGGTTCGAACATTTTTGTATGAAACCTGGCATACCTTACATTCCGCCATTTAAAAAAAAACGTGATTCGGTGGCCAGCGTTGAAACGCATGTCAATCAACAGAGTAAGTGATTACAATCAAAATTACCTTTTTTTCAAAAAGTTTTCTGTGATCAACGGTTTACGAGATTTCCGAGTCCAAAGACAGAAAAATTAAGCTAAAAAGTTTTTTTACAAAATGCGGGTATGCCAACAAAGCTCGATGTTCTTTATAATAATTATCTTTATCTGTACTGAATCTGGCGAAATGAGAATCCGTCCTTTTACGAATCCGACCAATATACATGATGCGAACAAATGAAAGGGAAGAATAAAAGCACGTGAAACGCAGAAGCAGTTGCTTCTCTGCTATTGCGTTTCACGTGTTTAGACTATTTCTTGTGTTTTAAGGCGATACTCGAAGCGAGATAGCAATGAGAAAACGAAGCGCACGGGAGCGAGACCGATTTAGCAGATTAGGCACAAAAACACAAAATCACTTCGTATTAAAAAACTACAGCCTAAATATTATTGGTGTCCACTTATTAAACCAATTTCCAATAGTGTAAGTAACCCCATTTAAGAATAATCTTGAATTTTCGTATATTTTAGAGGTCTTTTCGAAAAGAAAAAGTGTCGAGGCAAAATCAAAAGATCGTGTTTTTGAAACTATACGAATTTAGATAAAGGTATGAAGAAATATATATGTTATTACCAGATTTGTAACAACTGTAACCGTGCTATAGTTTTATATCAAAAAGTCCATACTTTTTCCGAGTAGCGCCTTAAGTCATGTCAACATAACTTTTCCCTGGTCCGTCATGCTACGCCTGCAGGCAGTTCTCAGGTAGACAAACCGGAAGCTATTACCCTGTAATAGGATTATCTGAACACGAGCCTTAGAGCGTGGTGCACCACCGATTATTGCATTTTATTTAGCTTTGAAGCTTCGTTGCATCTTGAATAATTTCATATGCCTAAACAGAAACTTAAAAAATTTAAAACATTATCAAAGGCGAGTTAATCGTTGTATATCCCTTGTTTTATCCTCAGACATAAGATCAGTTGCCTCAAATATTTTACTGCAAGGTGATGACACTCAGAGATAATTAGTAAATGGTATGGTAAACATTTTGAACTGTTTGGTGATATCATCTTTTATCGTCATTTAAAATATTCGTTGCTGCGGTACAGACCTTCCTCATCACAGAACAAGAATTCCTTGTTCTAATCTAAAGACTGCAAGATACAGCCGGGACTTCCGAAGCTCGGAGAAGCTCGAGATGATAAGAGTTTTGGTCACCCATTGTATAACTGACCATTGGGAAAGTTTTTTTAACCGTCTCGCGTCGTAGCGCAAAATTAAAATCGCAGGCCGAGCGCCCGAACTACTGCGCCACAGAGCTTCTCGGTGTTATACCTACTGTTGGTAGTTATATACAATATTAGGCACAGAAAATTTATGATAGTACAAAATACTGGTCTTCAACTTCAATGTACAGTCGGAAAATTGAATAACGACAAATGAAATAGGTAATACTGAAGAACCTTTCTTGTTACATACAACTAATTGAGCAATAAAGCTAGTGTCAACACTGAGCCGGATTATCTTCAATCAGACGAGATTTTCCTCAAACATTGTCGTTTCAATTTGTTGTTTTGGAGACTTTCTGTCGTAAATTTGTCATATTATTATGTAGGTATGTAACTATCCTATTTATTAAATCTAAACACTAACACTGACATAGAAAATATTAAAATATTGGTTATATATATTTATTGGTTAAAATAAAAATTCCGTAGGTACATATTTATCTAAATTATTTATTATTTATATAAATTATTGCTACAAACATTTAACGCACTCGGTCAATCTGTTATTACATATGGAATCTGTTCTTATGGTGGGGCTGGCAAAACCAACATGATCGAGATTGAACAGGCACATCGTATTGTGTTGAAAGTGTTGTTACAACTACCTTACAGACACCCTACTGCTTTGGTGTATGCTAACGCACAGGTGTTAAGTGTTAGAAAACTGTTTGTATACCAGTGCATGAGTTAGACGATTTCACAGGTGCTCTGAAAACTACTTGATTCAGGAAACAAGACAAAACAAACGTAACAAAAGAGACAGATATCGAGTTCCGGCAGTTTAAAGTGCATTTGCTAAAAGACAGTTCTATCACATGGCCCCTTATCTTTACAATAAATTTAATTACACTTGTACAAGTAAAAATCTAAATAATCACCAAATTAAGTATAGTAATCAAAGAATGGCTTCATAATGATGACTATGAGGGTACTGAAAAACTTTAATTATCTGATTTTAACTAGGCTTTAACGTATTTGTAATGCTTGGATATTTGTTTGCAATAAAAAAAAACATTTTTTTTCTTCATTTTCATTTTCATATAGAAATTTTAAGACACCTATATGTATCAATCCTATCAAAATAAGAGTCCCTTAGTGACTAGTTATCAGATTATTTTAAGTTAATAAATGGTTCAGAAGTTTATGTTCAAAGGGTGCTTAAAACATTATAACTACATCAAGATACAATTTTCCTGGAACGTGAAAACCAATAAAATACCAACTACGGGTAAAGGGAATTCACGTTTATTTTTACAGCATCAAATGGGCTATTATTACTTGCAAATATTTACTTAGCAATACACCAAACCAAACAAAGACTTGATAAAAAACGTTAGTACAAACTTTATAAGCTTAAAAGAAAATATCTGATAATAAACCTTGACTCGGCTCTTGGTTCACCAAGTTATTCTCCGACGGAACTAATATTGAATGTTGTAGTTTTATTATTTCTATTAGTTATGTAGCACTTATTTTCCAAACCGACTCATTTCGTAGAAATGTCAAGGTGTCGTCGTGTGACTCACAACTGTAGGATGATAACTCCTGTTTCTAACAATCCTCCTTTGAAATTTATGAAATTCTAACTTTTGCCATATTATTCTCATGGACATTGGACTTAGACACGATTAGACAGATTCAGTTGCTAACATAGTGCTATAATTAGCAACTGAAACTGAGGTCGTACCTATATATTTCCTTTCTTTTCGCATAAAATCGTTTACTAGTCATAATCATCAAAAAGTATATATTTCTCATTGCATAAACTTCAATAGGCATAGTTATCTAAAAGCATTATTTTAATAAGCATAAATAATGAAATCCCTAATTTCTTTTGGCACAACTATAAGTAGCCCTAAAATTCTTTAGCATAACTATTCAAATACAAAATTATCTTTTTTCAGAAAGTTCTCTAGTATCTTTAATCTATAATTTGTTACTTAGGTACATAATTTAAGTGACGAAAACGAATTGCTGGCAAAACCAACACCACAAAGTCTTGAATGGCCTACCCCTAGTGTGCAATTTAGAGCCGCGAAGGCGCAGAGGGACGAGGTGGCCCCAGTGCTGAGCAGCAGGTGGTTTTAAAGCTCACTGCCGCGCTGAGGCGATTGATTGTGATTATAATGTTAAAAAATAATTATGCTTAAAAAAATTATGCGTAAAGTTGTTCTGCGTTTCGAGATAATGGATTTTAATACTTTAGGTATGCCAAATAATATCTGCCAAACAATATTATGCTTTAAAAAATGCGCTTTATGATTATTATGCGTAATGATGATTATTACAATCAACATTAGGGATTGTGATATTTTTTTTTGGCTAAAATTAGAGAGCCGTCGTATATCTTTAAACACAATGTAACATTAATTTGAAACGTAAATACTTAACAACAGAGTTAAGTTAACAACCTACTGAGTACTAGTGTGAGTATTCTCATCTTACTCGTTTATGCCGCAGTTTGCGAATAGAGTTTTATTCTCAACCTTATTCTCATTGCTTTAAGGCTATCTGTCAAAATGTTACTCTCACGTGATGGTAACAAACTCACAGCCCTCTGTTCTTCACTAGCTGATTTTTATGAGTTTTAATTTATCTTTGTGAACACAATCAACAAAAAGCTTCACGCCCATTTATAACGAAATTTAAATAAATAAATTAATAATTGCATACAAACACACCAATAATCTAGCCCACGTTAAGTTTCAGAACTTGTATTATGGATACTAGATAAACATACTTATTTACTTTTGTTTTGTAAATATATACATAATATACATATTAAACACCCAGTTGCGAGAATAGTAAAACATATTCAATATCAAACGAATATTTCCATTAGAAAGTAGGTAAGGGTGGATTATAATGGTAAGTCCTAACTCAATTAATAAATTACCATTACGAAATTACTCGGCTCGTGATTGACCGCAACCAAAGCTCAGGAGCTCTATTTTTTATTCACTCGTCGCGCATCTAGCGTTCGACATACGAACTTTCGTATTTTTGAATCGCTCGATCGCAACGAGTGCCTTCACCCACTCGTTGCAGTTGGGCGAAACTAGCGTGCGACGCGTGACTTAAGTCGCATGCGTGTGACTTAAGTCATACGAGCGTTTCAAAAATAGAGCTCGGGCAGTAAGAGTTAGAAATCCAAATATCATTGCATTTGGTTTAATTGCGCAAATATAGGTACAAAACTTGCTACTGCAATAGCAACTGAACCTGCCAGATCGAAAAGTAACAATTTTATTAATTTCAGTAGTAAACAGCCAACTTTCAATCACATACCTAATGATTTTTTTGAATTTTAGTATAAAATACTGTTTCTGAGTTTGGGAAACAATATTTTATACTTAAACAAACTTTTCTGAAAATCTACCCACCAAATATAAAAAATTAAATAGAAAAATATTGGAGAAAATTTAATTTTTTCGAATATTTTTCTATTTATATCATAAGTACAAAAATCTTATTTTTAACGAAAGTCGTGAGTATGGTAAAACAAAACATTCTATCTCATTCGAGTATTTCCATAGCTATAAAGTAAGGGTGGATTATAATGGAGAGTCCTAACTCACTTATAAAGAAAGTTACAAAATTACTCGGCTCGTCGTTGACCGCAGCCAAGGCTCGCAGTAACAATTAGGAGACCAATATTACAGACAACATGTGGTTTGCCCTCGGTACACAAATTGCCATTTTCAGTCGTATGTTGGGTTATCTTTTGGGTGTCGTTTTGATAGTATTAAAAATAATGCGACATCTGCTTGTGTAAACAACTGAATCACTGGGGAAGAAAATAATATTATTGAGCTAAACTTTTTGTTTGCCACGATAATAAAAAAGAGAAGAGAGTGAGAGACCCAATCATTACTATGTCATCAGTAGAGTCGAGACCTTTGATCGAATGTTTCAAAGTCAAAGTCAAAGTCAAAGATTTTTATTTAAATAGACTTATAGATAAGTACTTTCGAATATTTTTTTCCCTACCAGCCATTCAGGACATCTTTTTACTGATAAGAAGAACGGCCGCAAGAAACTTATCAGCTTTAACAGAAACAACAACATTTACAATGGAACATGTTGTTGCCAAACACAAATTTTGAATTTTGAAATATATTTAATATAAGAGGAAAATTCACCTATCAACATTACCACCACCTTATTAAAAAGGTTTAACATGTCAAAATAAATTCATATGGATGTTGCATCAAAACATTATGGAAAATAATACAATTTTGAATACGGATGCAAAAAAAATATCATACACAGTTAAAAAAACAAAATGAGATAATTTTCTTCAAACTTCTGTTGCAACGGTCAAATTGCTAAAAATGAAATTGAATAGAAACAGAACTAGGAATCGTTTTATCTGGAGTAAACAAAGAATTCCTTGGAGATTTTCGTATACAAATAAAGATGAGTAGAAATGCATTTTCCGATTCCACATCGTGTGCCGTAGCGTAAACGCATTCAACAGTGAGCACGTTTGCAATAGATAACATTTTGTTTTATCTATGAATACAATGCCCGCTTGGTACTGTATTAATATCCACATATTTGACAAGTCGGTTATATAAAACAAGAGCTTTAATTTTCCTTAAATCACACAAAATGTAATAATATAAACATCTCATACAATCACCAATTATCTAGCCCACGTTAAGTATCATGAAGAACTTGTGTTATGGATACTAGATAACGGATAAACATACTTATATACTTTTTTTTGTAAATACATACATAATATACATATTAAACACCCAGACCAAGACAAATAGACATGTTCATGCACACAAATATTTGTCTTGTCCGGGGATCGAACCCGGGACCTCTGGCGCAGAAGTTGGGGTTAGTACCCTTGCGCCAAACAGGTCGTCATGTAATAATGTACATTAATAATATTTTTCAATGCGCTATAGATGTATTCGCTATATATTCAGAATCTAGTTTCGAAAAATTGTTGAACAGGGTCAGTCTTAAAAATGAAAAAAGAGTCCTGGGTATGTCGATAAGCCAACCACATAACAGTGGATATTCCCTAATCAAAAATACAAAAATGAATCCAGAAAAGATAAAGGAAGAGACATACAAAACATTAATACTATCCACAAATGTAACGTACCAAACCCGCAGTAGTTCCGGACTGAATCCAGTGTATTACCGTATATAACACGTTTGTATGCAAATTTTATTCCCAAAATCCGGGCTGATGGAAAACGGTCCCCGAAGTATTATCGGGCGATCCCACGGCGGCGGGCGGCGCAACTTTCGGGTCGACTTGATAACATGTCTCTAAATGTACGTTGCAGTTAAAACACAGACAGTAGTATATAGACGGAGAAACGCTTAAGGTGGGTTTAGATATGTTCTTTTGTCCGTACTGTATCTCAGTTTCGTACCAGCGTCGCAATCCAAAAACTATGGACGCAAAGTTCGTCGCTACGATCATCGCGCGTTCATTTCCTTGTACGGTTTATAACGATGGATCGGAACGTACCTGTCGCACCTTACCACCGTACCGTAGCAAATGGGCGTCCAGACTAGCGTTCTTGATTGCCACGCTGCCGCTGATACGATACGGATATCTGGACCCACCTTTAGTTCGACACTCATTGCAACTCGTAGCTTGCTATTATAATAAAAATAGCGAATTTATTTTTCTCTTCACTATAAATGGCTTAGGACTAAAACTTTTACATTTTTGGAAGAGACTAGTCCCTGAAAGAGACTAACGAAGAACGTTGAACTAATGGCGACCATATCTTTAACTGCCGGATCATAACAATGCAAAAACGTAATTGCTATGGCAACATACTTAGATAAGATGATTTTTGCTAGCTAGGCGGACTAAGAAAAAGCCTAAACACCTATCAAACCTAAAAATCTAATGTGTAGTGTACGCCTAGTGAAAACCGATATCTCTAGATCTGAAAATAACAGAGGTGATTTTTGCCAAATATTTCCAACAATTTTATCTTTTTAGACTCCTTTGTATGACTTCACTATGTATAACTTTCCCATTATGGTTTTATGCGACCGAAATTATTACAATTTCCATTTTAGTAAGCGAAATTATCATTTTGTACCACAGCAATACTAATATTTGAAAACGATTAGGTTTGTAGGTTTACAGAAAGAGGGTTTCTTGTTTAACACAAAAAAATAAACTATTAGCACAGAATTAAAAATACCTACTATCTAATTAGTTTATGTCAATACCATTTTTTTATTATTATGACCATTATCACTGTTATTACTTACTTAGTACAGAAAGCCGGATCTTTACCATGTTTTAGTTTAAATGCAACTACAAAATATCGGAGACTCGACAACAAATCATAATAATATCCACTTCCGAATCTATAATATTTTATTTAAATTAATTACTTTAATATTTTCATTTCAACCGCTTTAAATATAGGTGCTTGTATAATAATACAGCGTAGGAGGGTGAGTAAATACAAAGGTTAAATATAATTCCATTTTCGACCATCGCGAGCGATACGTAGGCAGTTTAAATAGGTAGGTCCAAAAATGATTTCCCTAGGTCCTACATTTGTTTGACTTACGCTTAAAAATGCTTTCAAACCATTTTACAAATGGATACATAATATTATAATAATATTATGTGTCCATTTGTAAAATGGTTTGATAACTGAATACTTGAAGAAGCTTTATAATTATACGATATCTATGTCACCAAAATTATTATATTCCTTTAAGGACAACTTGTCCCAATAGGACCTACAGGAATATAATTATTTTGGTTGTCCGACAACTCGTCCTAACTCATTCCACTTATTTGATTCTTTATTCCTAGTTATACCACTGACTTTTACAAATAAATAATATAATTTTAAAAAAAATACATTGTAACTCAGTTTAAGACAGTATTTAATTAAGATGATACGTACATCTTATGTTTTGGCGCGCACTGTTCATTGAAATAAAACAACTTTTACGGATATAAAACGCGCTATATTTCCACGAACTAAGTTGTAATTGTCCGTATTTTTAGGTTTTTTAGGGGTTTTTTGATTTTCCCGACGTTTCGGCACCTTTACAGCTGCCGTGACCACGGCAGCTGTAAAGGTTTGATATCCGTAAAAGTTGTTTTATTTTAATTTAGATGATATTCATACTAAGCAAAAAATATACTTATCGTCGTAAATTCGTTATAATTTAAAATCTACAGCGTGTAAAACGTTTTAAAACATTGTATCTCAGACATAAAATTATTTTATTCAACAATTTCAAATGTAACGAATTTATCAGTTTCATACAACATTGATTGTATGTCGGAGTTACAATGTAATTTTACAAAGTATATGATGAGGAAAGAATTTGATTGTAACTCACTAATTATATACAATAAATAATTAAATATATACATATATGGCATCAAAATGATACAAGAGTTTAGGTCGTACCACGTTTACTTAGGTGGTCAAAATCGATTGGCATTTGAACCTTTGTCGTGCTCTCCTGGAAAATGCCAAAAACTGAGTTACCATGTTTTTCCTTGCAGGTGTCGTACCTTTTGTAATTTATTAATTGAGGTTTGAAATCTTATTGAATTGAGTTTTAGTTAAATCTTTGAACCATTATGTTTAATTAAGTTTGACTCTGAATCCGTAATAGCAATGTACGTCGTAGCTAAGTACGTCCGCGTAGGCTCTGTATTGGGACAAGGACAATACATGTACCTACAATATAAAAGACCGAAATAACTTTTTAACCAGTTTGAAAACATTAATGAATCACTTGAACTCAAGATAATATTAGCGACTGACAATCCAGCCCAAATCCAAGATTAATTTTCGCAACAAAAGTTGGTATTATCGAAGTTACTTTCGACTTTGCAACATTAGTAAAGGATGTGCGCATGAATCGAATCAAGCGGCACAATTCCGCTTTAAAAATAAATAAAATACGATTATGACTTAGCAGAATTGACCCACTGGACATTGTCATCGTACATACTGATACAAGACCTGAACAATAGAGTCCAGTCTCTTCAGTAGAGTCCGGACTCTCGGATCTCCTCAGTAGTCGGGACTTGGAACAAGTCCTACCACTACCAAAAATATCGCAACAATATCGCTCACATCATCTGAATCTATTATCTGTGGTGTTACCACTAAACCACAGTTGTGATGACCACTTGAAACCACCAAACTCATATTCGCTCATCTCCGCTTAGTGAAGACACATCCTTAAAGTCACTGTAGCAACTAATAGGAGATTACCTGTCCTCAGTGTCCTATTAATCACTTTGCAAACTTGCAATCCCTTGAAACTTGTCATTGAGAGTGTATTAATTATTAGTTTGCTTTAATATTATGGACGTTCTTGTTTGACAGATAGACGAATTACGCAATGAAGTTGCAATTTGGTTTTCTTGGTATGCCAATCGCTGAAGTCTCGAGTGCGATCCTCGGTTACGAAAGAGTAGAAAAACTTAGTAACTTTCTATATTGTCCGTCCTCGTTTCAGTAGCACTTAAGATTTTTTTAAGTGTAATGTAGGCCAGGTAGGCCCGACTTTGAACAAAGCTAAGCGAAAGGAGGTCCGTTTAACTTTGCATTAGTTTAAATTGGGGCTACAGCTGTAGGCTGTTAACTTTTTTTTCAACGAAGAAACGATTAGCCTTTTAAGCCTGAATATGGAATTGCGCTTCTTTTGGAATCCTCAATCGTTAAGAATTAAGAAACTATATTTTCTCAAACATGCTTAGAAATATGAGCATTATTTTGACAACCTTCTTCGAGATACATTGATATTGCGCGCCTTCGACATTTCAAATTCGACATTTACTGGAGTCAAAAATCTGTATTAAAAGCTCACTGAAAGCAATCTTCAACATGATAGGATCATCAAATATAATTGAAACTAAAGGATTTTGACAGTAGTAGAGATTTTACTTACATTTTTAATAAATAAAAATGTCGAATTTCAGCGCGAGAATCGCCGCCCAGGCTACATACATGCGAGCAGCGGCCACCAAAAGTTGTATGAAAATCCATATCTGTCGTGTTTAGCGGCCAAATAAATTACATAGTAAACTCATATCCGTCGTGTAATTTAAAATGAAACGATCTTTTACTCTGAAATATGGCAACCAAGGAGGTAACTTATCAAACGATTTATTTAAATTTCGAAGTGGCTTGCAAATAAAAAGTTGTTTAAAAAAAAACAACAGATGAACACTTTAACGCCGAAAAAAATATTTGAGAAAAGTACTATACATGCCTTGGCCACAACTAGGCTTTGATGGACTTATGTATGTGCTTCGCTCGGCCTACATTACACGTTCGTCCATCAATGCCACTTTTGCTGCCCGCTGCAGTAATGTACTATTATGAAATAAAACCACTCGTGTTATCTCGTGAAATTATAGTGCGCTTAAAATCCTTAAAAGTTGTCTTATTTCAATGAACAGTGCGCGCCAAAACTTCAGATGTAATCTTCATGGTTTGAAGCTTATAAAACAATAATAATATTTTTTCTGGCCACACACACAGTGTACAATTTGTATCTGATTCACGTTGGCAAAGGTAATTAAAAAATCTGCTCAACCACAGCGAACACCCTTTTTATCCCAATCCAGGGTAGGTACAATACAATAAAATGAAGCAATTAATTCTGTCCGTACCTGAGGAATCCCGGGTTGACGCCTCCGTCACGTCCCTTTGTGACTTCAAAATTAATTTGTCGCTGAGCATATAATTAATTTGAGACAAGCATTCGTATGACTAAAGTAACAACGGTGTTACAAGATTTACCTAAATCACTTTTACACGTTGTAAATACGGTTTTATACCAAATAAATTGTAGTCCCATTTATATATAGTCACAAAGCACAAAAAGGGATAATTTTCGGAGATTGTACGCAAGAACTTGCAAAGATGATGGTTTTTAGATAAACTTTGACATGGATAGGTACCTATACTAGTTAAATTACATTGCATAGAATTCTGAATTAAGATTATGAATTCAGAGACACATTCCGGCTGTGTGAGGCCAGCCAAAATCAATGGACCTCACCTACGCTGGTCAAATCTGTTGATTACTTGCTAAATATTTTAACCGCCTCTGTGGTCTAGTGGAAATAACAATCGGTATCAGACCGAGAGGTCCCAGGTTCGATTCCCAGCGGGGGTATATATTGTATACGGTTTGGTTGGTGGTGGGACTTGTTGTAAGTCTTCCTGGCTAACTACTATACCATCTTATCTAAGTCTGACGCCATAACAACAATATTTTCAGCATTATTGTATTCCGGTAATTAGAGATAAATGAAAATGTGCTAAATTCATTTATTAAAACATCGGTACTAAAACGCGACATTTGTTATGTAGTACGACTATGTACTTACAGCTTGACGTTTCGGCTTTGTTGCAATAGCCGTGGTCACAAGCAGACATGTTGTTGTACTACATAACGAATGTCGCGTTTTAATATATAATTATAATGGAACGCGAAAGTTTAAAATCTTATATTATATATTCAATTGAGCATTTTACACGCATTTTTAAATTGTCAGTTTTGCCCAACCCGTTTCAGATTCTTTTAGATGACAAGAAAAAACGGAGGCAAAAATACTTACTAGCTTTATCAAATGTAAGTAATGGTATTTACAAACAATTTAACAATACTAAATACAAATCAATCAAAGTATTATTGAAGTGAAAACTTCTTTAGCGGCGTTATGCACATCAGAGTTTTAAATTTTTGGGATGGGTAAAAAAATTTAAAGTCGCATCGGACACGTGACCCTGATCGAAAATTCGTAAGACCGTTTACCGTTGACCTATTTCAAATTTTATAAAGTCTCACCCTTGAAAGATCTACGTATATTAGTTAATAACAACCATTATATAAAGATCTTTCATTACTACCGACTTTCATATTGATGCCAGGTCAGTTTTAATGGATTTACCTGCCAAATCAAGTTGGTCTCCGTTTTCATCAACTTTTTATGAAGTTGTGGTCAAGATATAGTGGATTTTGATCGTTATTTTCGTTTAAGCGGTTTCGTTTAAGCCGGCACTCTCAGAGTGCAACCCGTTGTTTTTTTTTTATTTGACTGATGTGATGAGTAACATAGTAAACATTGTGATGAATATTAAACAAGAAAATATGCTAGAAAAAAGGGCGTCATGAGACACAAGTGTAATACGTGTAGGTTCATTAAACGTATGCAACTAATAAAATAATTTAAATAAAATAACAAATCTATTCGATAATTTTACGACGACTCGATAGTTGGGACAATCTGGGGTCTACAATAAAGCCTCCACTTAAGACAACTATTCTTTAGTTTAACAAGTTATTCTTAGTACTTCCTCCATAGTGGACTCAAACTCTGGGTAATTATTCTTTGGACGTCTTTAAACGCATAATACATTGAGGATTCCGGGAGAGCCTCGCTTCCATTCTAACGATAGACTACGTTTAAAGATAAAGCTGTCACTTTCATTCGCTTAATTAGAAAACAGACACAACATTTCTTTTTGGAAAAACACCAGTGGTTTCCAAAAAAGAACATAATTATGTGGAACAATAAAGAGCGAAATGACGGCTCTACTCACTTCTATTCATCATTTCGGTAGCTCGTTGGCGGAACATAATTAAGTACGGAAAATCATAAACAATTACGAAGGAACAATCAATCTTCATCTCAGTGCCTTCATCTGTAAAGGCTAAAACTCTGTGACAACTCAATGTCGACTGATTCACCAAGTTTTTTTTGAATGAATTTAGTTCTGAACTATTTTTCCAAACTATTTATTCTGCATTAGTATGCACTCTGACATAGTTGTCAGAGTCATAATATTCATATCATTATTTTTAAGAGCAACAGGGAATTGCCTACCTTATACATGATTTCTAATTTCGAATCGCAAAACTGCTGCGGCCAAAACTACATCAAAGTTTTGCAGCCTTTCTTCAGCTGCAGGCTTCAGGTGGTGGAATCGTCTCAGGCCAGTACAGTGGACTCTCTACAACGTGGTGCAAGATCTGTTCCAGTTGCACCACGTTGTTCTGTCTGGTCTCGAGATTTGATTGTGTTATTTAGAGATTTTTTATTCTTCCCGTAAGTATAGGCTGTAACGATTTATGTGAATAGTAAACTCGGACAAAGATTATTATAGTTGCCCGAGATTCCTACATTGAAAATAGTTCTTTCGGACGAGACCGACCGACCGATACTTAGACTGAAGTAAAGGCGCGCCTCTCCCGGAATCCTCAACCACTGAGAAACTGGCTACCTTATGTCTGACTGCAGAAACACAATAATACTGAAAACATTGTTGTTATGGCGTCAGACTTAGATAATTATTTTTTAAAGATTAAAAGTCAGTCTGTGGACTTAGCATGAGCGACACGACACCCGTAGCGCGGTAAGTTGTCAATGCCCCGCTCACACCTTACCGGGGTAAGACAGCATCAATCGCCATATCATATCGCGTGATAAAGCGGTGTTCAGGGGGGCTGCTATGTTAGATAAAAGACATGTCCCAATTTGGGCCACGTTTATGTACACCACCTCCAAAGATAGAGAAAAACTTACTGATTCTGAGAAAAATACAACAAATTTTCTATAATGCAAAAATATTGATGTGTTTTAATTAATAACCACTTAACCATTAAAGTGATATAAACAAAAACACATCAATATTTTTTACTCGAAATAAGGAGTCAAATATGAGAACTCGACGTTAAAAATAACTGCCACTGGCAGTTATTTTTAACGTCGTTAAAAATGTTATTGAGTTCTGTTATTGAGTTCTACTCTGTCTTCAACTGTAATTGTATTCACTGACAGTGACAGTGACAAAATGACATCTTCCGCCATGATGTATTTTGATCTGTGGTTGCATTATATTTATTGTTCCTTCCAGAAAACAAAGCGATTTTAAAGAAATTAAGTAATCAGAATCTGTTTATCGTGTTTTTAACTATCTTCTATCTTTATGGTAAATTTTAAATAGAAAAGTATAGGAAAAAATTAACTCGGCCACATGTGAATTCTCAGACGGAAATCGAACCCGCGACCTTTGGAAATCCGGTCCAATGCTCTAACCGCTGAGCTACCGAGACTTGCGAACCACCGTGGAAATTCTCCAATACTTTTATATTTTTAATACACTATAGTCCAGCGTTGTCACATCAATGCTAGGAATATCCTTGCATTTGAAAGAAACATCTTTTCAGGTGTTTAACGATCGATTAAGATGCAACTGCCAATAATTTATGATTTTTTTGGAATTTTTTGCATTTTTCAATGCTATTTTTATACTTATGGTAAATTTTAAATAGAAAAATATTGGAAAATATTAACTCGGCCACAAGTGAATTTTCAGACGGGAATCGAACCCGCGACCTTTGGAAATCCGGTCCAATGCTCTAAGCGCTGAGCTACCGAGACTTGCGAAACACCGTCGAAATTCTCCAATACTTTTATATTTTTAATACGCTGTAGGCCAGCGTTGTCACATCAATGCTAGGAATATCCTTGCATTCGAAAGAAACATCTTTTCATATCTTCTATCTCTCTTCTTCTATCTTTTTTAGATTTTTCTTTCAATTGAAAAATATAAAAAATAATAACATGAAATCTAGATAATACAACTGTAATAAAATGATGGAAAAATATATTTTCGCCTTAGATTTGCCTTCCATTAAAGGCACAAAAAATTCCGACAGATTGAAGACAAAGAAAGCAGGCGGAGCTTGTAAATTACTATCGACAATTTCTTCCAATTACGAACACTCTTTTCCGAGACGAGTGGTTCCAAATTAAATTCCAGTACCATTCTATGAAATGACAATTGATATTTCTTTTACAGTTTCAAATAAAGGAACTCTGAGCAGTCATAATACAAGTCTTCAGTTGCTACATACACCTTATACCTTCTCTTGTACAATACAGTATTGTTGGACTATTTTAGGTCACAAAGTACGTAAGAGCGGCGAGCGCCTGAATTAAACAGAGACACTACTCAGAAAAGCCCTTTCTCACAAGCACACATTGTCGTTACGTTTACACAGGTTTTTCACGCAGTTTTAAGCAGACATGTGTTGTCAAAATTTATAACCGGTAAATTTTCGAGGACGACGCAAGCGGTTCTTATTGTAACTTTTCTATTTTATGCACCAGATCTTTATAGCTCCTAGAGTTATTCATACAAATAAAGTAAGAGAACTGCAGATTTACAAAAAAAATATGAAATAAGGTTTTAAATGATATTTACAGTTTATTTCTCACCAATATGCACAGCGACACTTTTACACCACACTATTATAACGTACTACCAACGTAACACACAACAACTAATGTCTACTGACTAATTAACTGTTCACACTGTGTATACATTTGACTTACCGTCAAAGACACTATTATTTTTCTGAAACCATGTTAAACGCACTATACGAGTATGTTTACGCAGTCAAGTAAAAACTTAAGACTCCGTACTCTAATATACCACTACTCATTACTAAAACAAACTGAACCAACTGCGACGTTAACAAAAAGTTCAGGGTACATACTTAATAAGCGCCAGGCCCACGAACCAGAAAAGATTAATTACAGAATCGACAGTTTTAATTTGTTTCGTAATTAACAGCCGCATGGCACGCCTTCCGGAACTAAAACAAATTACCTTTTAATACAATCACTCCTGGGGACCACGGCTGAATTTCCTTGCAATGGATTTTTTGCAAGGTGGCAAGGATTTTTTGTGCTGAACCTGGACTTTGCTCGCGTCATCGCAAAATTAAGTTTGCATCGGTTTATACGAGGGCTGCTATTTATATATCCGGAACTGGCCAGTTACAGAACAATATTTAAAAAGTAATGAATAATAATAACATGTGAAAAATAAAAATTAACAGTAATAACATGTGAAAATGGAACTCTCTGGCTGAAGAACACAATTTGTTTCATGTAGCTGTCAATTGTTTATCATTTGTGGCGTCATTTTGAAAATTGCGTGTTTTTATCACTATGGATTTAACACGTGAAAATGTTCGTGCTATGATTTACTAAAATTTTCGGCGAAGGCTAAATCAAAAACAGTGCATAGATCAACTCACTTCGACTTTTGGGGACGAAGCACTATCGAAAACTACTGTGTATCACTAGTATAGTGAGCTTAATCGAGGGCGGTCTGTGTTCACGGATGAATTTAAGGACGGTCGCTCTAAATCTTTTGTTGTACCTCAAAATATTGATGCTGTACGGGGACTAATAATGCAAGATCATCATGATCGTGAGATAGAGGCGTCTCTGGGCATAAGTATGATGAATATACATAAAATATTACACGAACATTTAGCTGCAAAAAAAATTGTTCGCGTTGAATTACACACAACTTGACAATTAACCAAAGAACGTGTCGATTGGTGTAAAAAAAAGTTACAAAAGTACAATCAGGGTGCGTCAAAAGCTGTCTATAATATCTACACAGGTGATGAATCATGGATATATGCGTATGATCCTAAAACTAAACAACAATCAACGGTTTGAGTGTTCCAAGATGAGCCGAACCCGACAAAAGCCATTCGTTCAAAAATCACTAAAACAAATGGTCGCTTGTTTTTTTTTGTTAAAAATCGCCACTATATGATCGTAAAACGGTTAATTCTGAATGGTGCACGACCATTTGTTTGCCAAAAGTGTTTGAAGAAATAAGATAGAACAACCGATATCGGAGAATCCTTCTTTATCATGACAATGCTAGCTGCCACACATCGGCCGGAACAACTCGGTATTTTGAAGTTCAAAGAAGATCAGCCAGCGTAGCATGTGTACCGCGACTCGCTGTCGACGCTTATCTCGCGGTGTCTGTCTCGCTCATATCAGTACGGTGTGAGCGGGACAGACAATACACTCGCGCGAGAAAAGTGTCGAGATAGCTTTGTCGAGGTGCTCATGTTACGCATGCAGGATCAATTGAATTAACGGGTCATCCGCCGTACAGCCCCGACTTCGCCCCCAACGGCTTCTATTTATTCCCAACCGTGAAGAATAAATTACGTGGTCAACGTGTTTCGAGCCGTGAAGATGCTGTTGATGCGTTGAAAATGCACGTTTTGGAGATACCTTAATCCGAATGGAAAAAAGTGCTACTAAAATTTGGTACAACGTGTGCAAAAGCGTATTGATCGTCATGGCGAATATTTTGAAAAGCAAAACTATAAAAAATTCTATATCTTTGTTTCACTTTGTTATTCCGGATACATAAATAGCAGCCCTAATATAAGTATGTTGATTAGTGAGAATCGTGGTTGTAGCCGGCCATAATTTCATAAAATTACATAAAATAATACCTTCTAAGAAGTTACCTGTAATAAGTAAACGTTTGAAAACAGTTAAACTGGTGAAACTTCTTCTTCTTCTTCTTATCGAGTGAGGATTAGTGGCCACCTCTGGTGTCAGATTTTATCAAGCCGCCTATAAGGCCTCTGACTTGGCTCAACGACTGTAATCGACAATGACAACAGCCGAGACCGACGGTTTAACGTGCCCTCCGAAGCACGGATGGGCTCAGTTATAATGACACTTTACGGTCACCCATCCGACACCTGACCGGGCCGAACTTTCCTTATCAAACGTGATCGAATACGATCAGTCTGTCAAGCGCGACCATGAGCGCTTCACTGGTGAAACGATGTCGATAGATAGACGAAGAATCCAACTAAGTACTTATCGAAAAGACAATGCCTTCTGAAAATGAATGAATTCTCCATTTAGGGTAAGAACTGAAAGAAAAAATACTATTAATACTAAGAAACGAAAATTTCGAAACGAATCAATATTCATTTCTTAACTGTTACAATTTTACTAAAAAGATCCACTTAAAAATTCAACAAAGGTCTTAAAGTTTTTAGTTAAAGAAAAAATAAGTCGAGTTATATTTGGTTTAATAAAAAAAAAATGCGCCTCATTGTCATCAACGTAATTCGTCACAATCGGAATTGTGACTATTCCCTCGGGACGGCTTTGAGAAAAATTGTCGCTAACGAGCTTGTTCAACCCCCTTTTTACCCCCTTTCAACCCCCACTTTTAATCCACACCGCCCCCCGTTATCCGAAGCACTTTAAAACCCTTTTGCGATTTTCTGCGCCGAGAAATATCAAGAAAAAGTGAACGAACGTTTATTAATTGCTTGCGCTTTTAATTGTGTTTTGAGAGTTAATAAAATTGTTCACTGCGTATTATTTTATATTTCTTAAAATTCGGATATACACAGTTATTTTTTTAGAAAGTACGGTATAAAATACATAGCCGAAACATGATGAGAATAAACCAATAACTTTGACTGTCGGAAACAAACACCCTAACTAATATTATAAATGCAAAATTGTGTTTGTTTGTCCTTTCTTCTCGCCCTAAAATAGCAAACAATCGACTTGATTTTTGACATAGAGTTAGTTAAAAGGACGGACAGTAATTTAGGCTGTTTATCCCGATATTCCCGAGGGAACCACGCGGATGAAACTGCAGGCGGAAGCTAGTTTTGATAATATTTTTAAACTGTGATTTATATTTTATGATTTTGTAATTTTTGCATTTTTCAATGCTATTTTCATACTTATGGTAAATTTTAAATAGAAAAATATTGGAAAAAATTAACTCGGCCACAAGTGAATTCTCAGACGGGAATCGAACCCGCGACCTTTGGAAATCCGGTCCAATGCTCTATAATTGTGCTCTGTGATTTATAATTGAATTTTTATTTGAATTTATACTATTTTATATCAATCTTATATCAGATCAAACTTAATGATCAAATATTTTATTGGCTTACCTAAATCAATAACTTTTCTTCAAATGACGACATATAAACACAACATTCTAAAACATTTCTAGCACAAAACCAAAAACGCAAATCAGATCAGCAAATCCTGCATTCACTGATTGCATTGTGAGGTCTTCTTATACCTAAAATGTACGGATAAAAATTCCGACTTCGAAATAAGCAAATTTGTTCTGAGTGCGTCTCTTTGGAGTAGCATTCAGCCTCATTAGCGATTTTCCACGAGAACAAGTCGAGGAAGCACCGCGCACCCTGATTCTTATAATAAATATCGGGAGCGTTCAATCTGACATTTTGGAATGTGCTCGACTGGAAAATTGCTGTCTTTTGTTTGACTGTAACATTTATTGTTTTATGTTTAATATCAAAGTTGGAATACGCTGATACCTGTGGGCCTATTCACCTATTAGAAACCATCATGTCTTAATAACGTTATGTTTTTAGTGAAGTTGTCAAATTTGGACACACTCACACTTTGGAGGCGATGACTGAGCGAAGTCGTCACAAAACTTCCGTCAAAAAACAAGTTTATTCAGATTCGTTGTACGAAATAGCATGGTAAGATTGAAACAATACTGCGCTAAGCGATGGCGGTAGGCTCCCAGTTCTTTTTATGATGGATCTAACTTGTTGTCCGGAAACAATTTATATATAAACTAATCCTTATAATGAGAAGCAAATGAAAGTTCATAAAGCAAAAAACCTCAAAAAGGGTAGAACAAAATTGAAATTGAAACGAGTTTGACACCGAGCTTAGAAAGATAAGTATAAAGCTTGAATTTCAGTAAGTATAAGTGTAATTGACCACTTTACCTCCATTAACGCCGCAATTAGTTACGTAAGCAGCAGCGAGAAAGCCAAAGTTACAGATTCCAAAAATCGGCAGTAACTCGCGTTAAAAGTAAACCTTTTGTATCGCCAATTCTTTAAATCCTTTTTACCCGACTGCAAAGGAAGGGTTATGTCTTTCGCGCGTATCTTATATGTATGTTTATATGTAATATTCTTTACCTCTTATCTCTTAAAGCCTGAGACGCTTTATATAATTATAAACATAAAAAAATAAACATGTCGAAATCGAACTACTTACAAAAAATCGATGCCGTGCGCGCAGAGACGTCGGCAGCTTGTCACAGACTGATTCACCGTGTGCTTAGGAATACGTGTGTTCACAGAGGGCGCTTATCTAATGAAATAGAGATGTTATCAACATTGTCCGATACTATACGCTGTCTCGATACTTTGTATGATTTTGTGTACAGTGGGTAATTAACATTCAATTTATCCGTAATAAAAAAAGACAAAACGCAATGGATTTTGAGGAGCTCGGTGGCATCGTGGTTAACAATTCGCAGTGGCCCCACATTCTCCTTATCTATCCATAATAGATATTCAGGCCACTATTACCCCAGCAATGGTGACTTAAAAATGGCTGAATATGATGACGATGATTTTGAATGGATTTTGATATTATAGGTCCGATCGATCGTTGTATTACTTCATGTCACGGTAGCGGGAGAAGGAAATTATTAAAAGAAACTCAATTTAACGAAAATGAGATACTGCTTCACTCACTATGAGATAGGCCAGTCACGGTCGGCAGCACTTTGCTCAAGTCGCGGCCTACAGATTTCTACAGTCAATATTGGCCTGAGTTGGGATATCATAGGCTAAAATAACATAAAAACTTTCTACGCTACTATAATAAAGCTGAAGAGTTTGTTTGTTTGAATTGAATTTGAATGCGCTAATCTCAGGAACTACTGAACCAATTTAGAAAATTCTTAGACCATTAGAAAGCTACATTTCTCCCGAGTGACATATGCTATATTTTATCCCGATATTACCACGGGAACGGACCGCACGCGGGTAAAACCGCGAGGATCTGCTAGTATTTAATATTAATTTTGATTGATTGAATCTTTACCATCTGTACCATGTTTCAGATCCACTGTGTTTCTCTACTTGATGCATGTGCCATGAATTCCTTTCATTATTGACTAGCTTCCGCCCGCGGTTTGACCCGCGTGGTTCCCGTTCCCGTTGGAACATCGGGATAAAAAGCCTATGTTACTCTCCGTTCTTTGAACTAACTCTATGCCAAACAACAAGTTGAATGGTTGGTTAATTAGTGTGTGAAGGAAGGACAAACAAACACACTTTCGCATTTATAATATTAGGATGAAGGATATCTTCCTCAGGTCCATGACCTACTTAAAAGCCCAATGCAAATTGGTGAGTGTTTACGACTACAAATGCAGTTAGCAGCAAACGTACCTTTCAAAGCACGGAGGAACTCAAGAAATGAATTGTTGGCCACCCATGCCGAGACTGACCATAGCGAATGTTGCTTAGTCTCCAAAATTGCAGGCGGAACGCGCTAACAACCTTTTCATTAAGATCAAAATTGTAACAATAAATTTAATTAGCATATACTGAAGATAAAATATTACTTTTCCAGAATTAAGTACCCTATGCATGGATGAAAACAATTTTTAATTTCAGTTATATTTCACGTTTCCGACATACTTCTCTAGCTTCCTTAACATTCATCAGTCTTTCCATACAATTTCGTTTACCCTTGGTTCTCCTTAGAACCTTGGCCTTTTTAGAACATTCTAGATCTTATTTTTGACTAGGTCGACCTTCATTTTATTTTGACCAGTATTTAATTATATTACTATGTTCTAATAAGTTTCGAGTTGGACATTGTTATTCTGGGTTATGTTTTCAATAACAATATTATTAGATCGTTACTGGAATTCGACCTCAATTTGAATAATTAATTTGCGAACAATTGTTCAGTGTGTCAATTAAAATTAATTGAATTGGACATCACCACCATTATGATGGCCAGTTTAAATTTATGATAGTTTAATTAAGAGTGATAGGGAAGTAAATGAGTGAAAGAAAAAGAAAGACAATATTATTACTTTTTTAATTTTGCATTTTACAATGCTATTTTTATGTAAATATTAAACAAGAAAATAAACTGGAAAAAAGCAACTTGTCTTATGTCTCAAGTCAGTGCATTGGGCTGGATTCCCAAGGATGCGGGTCCGTCAGAGCGACATGAGACAAGTTGCCGTTCCTAGTATATTTTCTTATTTAATATGAAAGAAAATATGTTTATTTATAACTTTTTAATTTTGAATTTGTTTAATATTTATCACATATGTTTAATTGTTTATTGGTTATATTAGACACAAACAAAATGAAATAAATAAATGGTCGCTAATCAGATATGCTGTGACCTTACACAAGGTCAGAGCTCTGGGTCTTCCGTAGCGATATCGAGTGTCAGTCACTATTAGAGCTAGCGCAGACGACGGATAACGGAGGACTTTTTGTCCGCGACACGTCTTTATTGTTAACCAAATAAGATTCAACTTAGATCGCGTATATCCATGAAAAGTACGCGATAGTCCTTGTTATTGATTCAACTTTATGTTCTTAGTAATAAGGTCGTGTCGCGGACAAAAAGTCCTTCAAAGTCCGTCGTCTGCGCAGGCCATTATGCAGCATATGATTAGCGGACCGATCGGTCCGTGTCCGCAATTAAGAGGATATGCATAACGTACAAATTATGAATACCTGTAAATTACTATTTTAGTATAAGCTTAAGCCAAAGTTATATTATTATTTACCTTATACTCTGAAAGTTATTACGAGTATAAGTAGATCAAAATTGTGGAATGGAGTCAATACTCTACTACGGGAACATCTATATGCTTCCATGCTGGATTGTGAGTGAAAAAAAAATAGAATGTGCCAGCATATTCTGTGTCCAGTGCACATAATAAAAGCCTATTTATTTTATTTATTTACACTTTATTGTACGCAAAACAAATTAAAAAAAAAAAAGATAAAGGAGACATACAGTGGGCGGCCTTATCATTAAAAGCGATTTCATCCAGGCCGCTTTCTTCTTTTCTTTCTTATACCGCTTAATTCAGCAATAATACTACATGGACAGGTGTGCTCTTTGACTTGTTTCTTGAAAATATTGATAGTTTGAGCGGCACTTAGGCTGGCAATAGACGTCCGATTTGCTTCCGATTGTCTGATCAGTATCTGATTCGATTCACTCGATACACATCCGATTTGTGCGTCAAACTTTTTCTAAACTCAGTCCAAAGAGTAAAATAATATGCGCTAGAGTCGAATCGGACGTCTATTTCGTCTCTGTACAGAAGCATGCTTATGGCGCATTCAGACAATTGTATCCTACAATAAAATCGTAAACGCGTAGCGTTGTTTCCGACTCAGACGTCCGATCCGACTATCGGATCGGAAGTGTATAGAGATTTCAACCAAATGTATGGCACGAGCGCCTTCCGATTGTCTGATCAAGACTATCAGATCCGGAGAGAAAAATCTGACGTGTACCTTTTCCCAGCCTTATTGACACCGGTAATGCATTCCAGAGGCAGAGACAGCCTGCACAGAGAGGGTCTTGTGGTAAAACTTTTTGGTATATATTGGTGTTTCCTATCAGACAGGGTATTCAAAAACTAATATGGGAAATAAGCTGACAACCAGACACTATTGTTTCCGAACAATATCACCCAAGAACACTAACTATTACTAACGTACCTAATATCGCCCAACCAATGAAAAATGTGGCGTCGTTGAAGTGTGGCTGTGAGACCGATGTTTATACATTTAACTCTCAAGCTCCTTTGTTGCTCTGCCAATCTCGCAAGGGATTTATGGCGTCAGGATATGATATGTACAATCGGGGACATTCCCGGTTGACCAGTAGAGTTTTTTTTGGGAAACGTTTTCTCGGAAAGTACTAGGCTAAAGTTTTTTTCTGTTTTTATTCTGTTAATGTTCTATCATTTGTGATATAAACGTTTTATAAAAAATATCTATTACTTTTTTAAATAAAGCTCCCTTAAAAAACTTTACTGGTCAACCGGAAATGTCCCCGATAGTACCCATGTATGTATCTCGTATTCAAAAATAATTCATTAGTAGGATTTTTAATTCAGTAGGCTAATTTGACAGATGTCAATGTCACTTTGTAAAAATAATCCTGCTTCAAACTGTTTTTCGTAATGATTTGCGCAGATCCAGTTTCAGTTCAGTAAGTATTGGTTCCATTCACGCACACGAATTTAATAATATTATCAATAAAGCTACATTTTAATTCAGCATTATTGTTACAAAGTGACATTGACAACCTGTCAAATCACTCTACTGAATCAAAAATCCGACTATAGTTTACAGTACTGTTTTTTTTTTTTTTTATTATTATTTATTAATTATTTTTTCAAAAACAATTATTTTTAGATAATAAATTAAATCAAATACTTGATTTTTTTTTTGTGCAGGCTTGTTAATTTAGAAGAACGGTAGTACCTACTTCAACAATTTTCTCTTTTAATACAACGCAATCCAATTCATGATCACACATTCGGATTTAAGGATACTCTGACTTTTTGTCATCTTTGCCGCATTTTCTCACAAACAAGAGGCGTTTCTAATATATAAAATTAAAAACAAAGGGAAGCTTGGGGAGTGATAATGATATTTTTTTTTATCATTTCACTTCAAGACAAAATTAGGCACAATAATTAAAAAAACAGTTTCATAACTAATAAAAACTTCAATTATGTTCATGAAATAAAATCAGCATGATTATATCAACCAGTTAATTATCGAAGTATGTTAACATGTAAATGTACCTAGAGGTAATTATGAAAAATTAATAATTAATCAGAATCAGAGTGGGTACCCATATTTCGTTTCCATAGGGATACTAGGAAAACGATATCCCTAGGACTTTTGCTAAAATTTGATTTATAAAATTATCCTACGACCTATACGCATAACAATCTTCCTTCATATATTATACCTTCTTATCAAATCCTGCGGGATATTATTCCTGTTAACGCAGGAAGCATGTTAACTAACAACTAAGTAAATATCTATTAATGGAAACAACCTACTAGCATTTTCTTCAGCCACCTATTTAAAGCCTATTGTGTGTTTGAAGTTGGTGTTAATAAACTAATGGATTTGATAATGCCTTTTATGGAATCAAGAACGATGGATTATTATTAATGTACAGTCAACAGCTACGGCTTTACAATTGAGAGCGCCCTTACGTCACTCGTAATAGCGGCGGTTTTCGTAGTGCAAATGTAAAGCCGTACGTGCTGTTAAGGTGCTACTCGGAAAAAGTATGGACTTTTTGATATAAAACTATAGCACGGTTACAGTTGTTACAAATCTGGTAATAATATATATATTTCTTCATACCTTTATCTAGATTCGTATAGTTTCAAAAACACGTTTTTATGATTTTGCCTCGACACTTTTTCTTTTCGAAAAGACCTCTAAAATATACGAAAATTCAAGATTATTCTTAAATGGGGTTACTTACACTATTGGAAATTGGTTTAATAAGTGGACACCAATAATATTTACGATCGAGTAAAAGCATTTTTTTTAAATCGCTGTAGTTTTTTAATACGAAGTGATTTTGTGTTTTTTTTGCCTAATCTGCAAAATCGGTCTCGCACCCGTGCGCGTGGTTTTCTCATTGCTATCTCGCTTCAGCATATTTTTTTCGAGTATCGCCTTAACCGTACATATGTGTTTTTTATATTTTTTTTTTCCTGTTGTATTATTTTTGCCCGCCATTAGCTTTTATGCAATAGAGATTTATATAAATAATGCACTTACTTGCGATAACAATTTTTGAAATTGTGCTAGACCGCAAAATATAAAATATTTATCGAATCTATCACTTGAAATTGTTACATATAACTAATATTATTACTTAACTAAAAACAGGGCCAAAGCCAAATAAAAAACTAGGTCTTTTTCAGGGCGCTGTCAGTTAGGGCCAACATGTTGGCTCGCAGATTTGCTCGATGTTCTGCGCCTGTTAAGGTGACACTTTTTAAAGCTTACTGTACCTCTTTTTACTCGAGCAATCTATGGGTTAACTATACCCAAAAATCGTACAACGCCCTGCGTGTACAGTACAACAATGCCTTCAGGGCGTTGTTGGGGCTGCCGCGATATTGCAGTGCGTCCAGCATGTTCGCGTACACAAAGGTTGACAGTTTTCCCACCATACTACGCAAAAAAGCAGGCTCACTTTTACGGCGGGTTCGCGGTAGCAGCAACAACGTTCTGCAGGCCATCGCCGGTAGCGGGGACTGTCCGCTAGTCGAGCACATGTGCCAAATTACTTGCTCAAAATTAAAAATTTATTATTAAGTACTAACATAGCTGGTAAGTTTTCATTGTTACTAACAATAATGGACCTTATAGTAGTCTGATTAATAAACATTTTTATTTTTTTATTTTATTTTATTTTTAGAATATTATCGTCATCGATAAAAGGTTTACTCAACTCAAGAACCATTAGGTTTACTTTTTTAATCTACACAAACTATGTTCAAAAATGTCACTAAAGTACATCAAAAAGGTGCTATGATATGTGTACCGTTACCTATAACCTGCCTTTTAATCCTTCTGATAGCTAGCTAGAAGCTCCTGACCCAATTCCTCACTGCACAGAGTCAAAAGGCATTAGCATGGAGAGGTTCTACGTATCGATGCTTGTGAGGTAACAATAAGGATCTTCTGTGGATTTATATTTTATTCAGTGTTCCCGCATTATACATTGGAGCAAAGGAAACCAACCTACTTATCGCGATGCCGCGAGTTTTCGAAGGTATTCTGTAGGTGCGCGGAATAAGTTTTAACTGGAAAAGTTCATGTTTTAAATAATAGTTCCACTTACAAGGGTAATTTTATATTCAACATAATGTGTGTAGTGTGCCAATCGGCTTTAAGGATCTTTTGCGGATTCATATTTTATTCCGTGTTCCCGCATTAAACATCGGTGCAAAGGAAACCAAACTTCTGATCGCCGCGAGTTTGCGCTAAATGTATTCTGTAGGTGCGCCGAATAAGTTTGAACTGGAAAAGTTAATGTTTTAATTAGTATTACCTACTTACAAGGGTAATTTTCTATTTAACATCACTTTATGGATCTTCTGTTGATTTATATTTTATTTAGTGTTCGCGAATTATACCTACGTCGGGGCAAAGGAAGGAGTTTGGGATAAAGGTATTCTATAGGTGCGCGGAAAAAGTTTGAGCTGGAAAAGCAACGGATAAACTTTTTTTGAAATAGTACAAGGGTAGTTGTTATTTAACGTTTTGGTGATTCTTGACGATTCACGATGTCTTATGGTAAAGACCTAACATTGTAACTTTGTAAAGCTTTTTTTGAACCTAAATGATAGATTAGGTTCAATAGTTGGACTATTGATCATAACAACGTATATATGTATATATATGTGTGTATATATTACGCTGTTCCTTAACCTCATACACACTTCTTAAATATTCCAAACGTATAACTATGTTTGACGTCTCAAAGATTCTTTCACGAATTTATGAATTAAGTTTATTCTGTGCTCACTTTGACTTTAATCAATTCATTCGGTAATATTCTTAAGAGTATATTTTCTCACAAGAAGATAAGTCACATTGGGATCAAGCCACCTTTCAGAAATTACTACCGAAAAATGAAACTAACTTTGCTATGTTGCAAAATAAAACCTCAATAACTTTTTAGTTTTATGAGATTTACAGTTAAACTGAATCGCAGGGTTTAAAATAGCAATGTACAGTCAACGGCAGCTACGGCTTTACAGATCTGTCAAATTTCTGTAACCGACTTTGAATTTTAAGAAGTAAGCCGTTGAGTTCAGAATTCTCAATAGAAATTTGTCATTTTGCTTAAACAAAGTTTTCGTTGACAATAGTCGACAGTTTAACATTTATTGACCTTGAGCGTGTCCTCATCCCATTTGTAATAGAAGATAGCTCTGCTTTCGTAGGGAAGTGTCATCCGTAATATGATCTTGCCTGTACAAGCTCTATTACGAATTACATAAAAAGGAAGGAAAACAAATTGGGAATTTTTTAAATACATCAGCATGACACTACAACAATACACGGATTTTTTTAAACGGGGTAATATTGGATACTGAAATTAACAAACTAACATTTAATATACTTACTCAATATTTTCGCACACATTTATTGGAATTAAACAGTGTAATTGTAAACAAATCAACTGCCCCACAAAAAATCACAAAACCTACTTGACGAGTCTTTTTAAATCGGTCATTTTTAGGGTTCCGAACCTCTAAAGAAAAAAAAGGAACCCTTATAGGATCACTTTGTTGTCTGTCTGTCCTTCCGTCGGCTCGGAAGGACAGACGGAATAACTAAGTTATTTAAAGTAGGAATATATTGTTACTTATAAATAACAATAAAAACGACTCCGTAAATGTTGACACTTACATGAGGTCAAGACAAAGACAATTTAAAAATAAAGATTTATGTCACGTTCCGAAATCCAATCATAGGTTGTGAAATCTCACCCAGCCAAATATATTTTTTTATAACAAATAGTTTAATCTTATTGTTATTGTTTTTATGATTCAATGAACTAAAATAATATAATTAAACCAAAACGGAGTCTTATAATTAATTTAAAGCTATTTAAAATAAGAATAAAATGTAACAATAAAGTCAATAGTGCGATTCGGACCGCATTATGACATTTTTATGTATTATATTAAAAAGTAAAAAGTACGATTTTCTACGCCTAAACTGACTGACAAAACATTTGAACCTATTTGTGAAATACCTATTTGTAAATGAAATAAAATACCTAGTCATTGACTTATTTAGTCTATATGTCTTCAACAGCTCAGTGAAAGGAGTAAGCAAGCAATTACCAAGCTGTTGAAGCATGACTGTAATGTACCTTTCCAAGTGCCTGGTATAAATACAAGCAATGTTATTACGTACACAAGCAAAACAGAACAGAACACAAGCTTACAGACATATGGAAAGAACATAAAAACAATGCATCTCCAGCGAGTAAATACGTAATTATTGTTAAGATTAAAACCTTGGTGAGCTTTAGTGAAATGAGCTAATTTGCAAAGCCAGTAAGTGGCGCTTTAATGTATTTTTCAATGCATGCTTCGGCTTTAGATCTCGCATCGGTGGAGGGAGGTCATTCCAGCACTTGGATGCAGCAATTCCGAAGGCAGCAGAGTGGTGTTTAGGGGTTGAGAAAACGCGAGTGTATGACCTTTTGTGGTAGCTACTGTGGAGCTGTAAACTTCTACTGTAAAAAAATCAAACTTGTAAATTAACGTCAAAAAAGATGGGCCGTTTATACATCAAAAAACTTATATTTCGACACTCTCAAGGGAATCAAAATTCATATTCCCGTTGACATGAAATTTGGTAAGTAATATCATCTTTTACTACAAATAGAGTAAAATATCTAGAAACTATACATTTGCAATTAAAACATAAATATATAATATAGTCTTTAGTTTTGGAAACTGAAAACGCGGGTAAAAACGCGGGTACGCATGGAGGTATCGAGTTGAAATTTAAACCATATATTCACGTTGACAATCTCTTGAAGCTATGAAAAAATCAAACTTCAAAGTAAACGATAAAGAAGGTAAGGGTATTTATGCCGCAAAAACTAATACTTCGACACTCTCATGGGAATCAAAATTCATAGGGTACTTTCCGTTGACCTAGAACTATTTCACTACAAGTACGGGAAAAAATCTGAAAACTGGATATTTGTTATTAAATCATGAAAAATTTAGTCAAGTTTTGGAAACTGTATTTCGGGCAAAACATCGGAAAAAGCTGCGAGAATCAATAAATATAATGTATCTACAAATACGTGCGGAACCCCGGGGGGCGAGTCCGATTCGCACTTGTCCGGTTTTCATTATACCTAAAGATGGTTATAATTATTTTATTAATGGGTTGCATTGGTAAGTCTACCCTCAAGTTTCTGAAATAATTGTATATTGACTTAACATATCACTGCAGTAAGCCAATGTTTTTCATCCTCCACAAAAACAGACGTTAAGATACTTCAATATCCATTACCGCACAGCCAGTGCTGCAGTGCTGCGCAAACAGCTGTGACAGCACTCGTCAGCAATATGCTTCGTCAAGGCATAGACTTTTAGCGATAAAAAAGAAAAATTCCGTACTTTAAAAAAACGCAATGTCTCTTGCGGTACCTATAATAGGGCTCAAAAGAGATAAGATAGCCAGTTCCTCAGTGGACCAAAAACAGCTAGTTAAGATACTTCTATTTCTAATATTCATTTCCGCATAGCCAGTGCTGCAGTGATGCGCAAACAGCTGTGCCAGCACTCGTCAGCATTATGCTATGTTTGGATTTGTCATTCCCAGTAGCTTTTTAGGGTTCCGTAGCCTAATGGCAAAAAACGGAACCCTTATAGATTCGTCATGTCTGTCTGTCCGATGTATGTCACAGCCACTTTATTACAAAACTATGATGATTACACAGTTGAAACCAAGTTTCAACTGTGTAATCTTTAGGGTAGATATATTCTGTAAAACGCTTCAATGGTTTTATCACAAAAATAAAAAAATATATATATTAAGGGGGGGTTCCCCATACATGGAACTGAAACTGTTTTTTTTTCATCAAACCTATACGTGTGGGGTATCTATAGATAGATCTTTAAAAATTACATTGAGGTTTCTAAAACAGTTTTTTTATGAAAGTCAGCCTTTTGAATGATATACACTATCAAAGTGGTAAAATGTGTCGTTTAGGCGCAGAATGTCCAATTCGCAAAATGTCCAGCGGTCGCAAAACGTCCAATTCGCAAAACGACCAATTCGCAAAATGTCCAATTCGCACAATGTCCAATTCGCAAAATGTCCAATTCGCAAAATGTCCAGTTCGCAGAACGTCCAGTTCGCGAAAATGTCCAATATTCTTCATTAGCGACCCGCCCGACTTTGCACGAGTTCCCGTGGGAATATCGGGATAAAAACTGTCCAGCGTTACTCGCTGATAATGTAGCCTTGACAGGTGAAATATTTTTTATGGTCGGTTCTGCAGTTATTGTATCAGTGTACCTAATACTTACAAACAAAAGAAACAAAAGTTTCCTATACCATAGATAATTTCACACCATCAATCACTAAATGTATCAAGCGTTGGGTTAAAATGATCAGTTAAGTGATAAGTTAAAATCAGTTTTATTTTTGTCAATTTTAATTTGAGCAACATTAAACAAAAATAATAAAATCAACATAAAAAAAAAACTTAAAAACCAAATTGCAGTGAGATGATTGTAATTTTTATTAACAATGATGGATAATTTTATCCTAACTCCAGGATAAAAAAAAACAATGTAAATCAGTGTTAATAAATGAAAAATTATAAAATCAACATACAAAAACTTAAAAGGTATATTGCAGTCAGATGATTGTAATTTTAATTAACAATGAAGAAAAATTTTAACCTAACTCCAGGACATACAAATTTTGTATATCAGTGTTAACATACTTTTTACAAGGTAATTTAAGTAACTTAAATCAAAAATAATAAAATCAACATAAAAAAACTTAAAAGGATATTACGAATTATAAATAAATCCACTAATTCACTGCAATTAATACTTCAACAAAATACACTGAATTCACCACAATAATTATAGTCCTAATTCCTAAGAACGAGTTAGGAATATTGGACATTTTTGCGAACTGGACATTTTGCGAACTGGACATTTTGCGAATTGGACATTTTGCGAATTGGATATTTTGCGAATTGCACATTTTGCGAATTGGACATTTTGCGAATTGGACGTTTTGAAACCACTGGACATTTTGCGAATTGGACATTCTGCGCCTAAGCGAAATGTGTGTGTCCCCCCCTCTAATTTTAAAAATAAGAAAGTGTAAAATCTAAAAAAAATATATGCTGTAGATCTTTATGAAAATTTTCAACGAAAATTGGTTTGAACGAAATATATTTAGCAGTTTCAAAACTATAGCACATTTTCCAAAACCGCAAATATTACTTTGTCATTCATACAAACACTATGAAATTATTTTTGCAGACAAAAAATTATAGTGGCATTTTGGGTATTTAATATAATAATAATAATAGAAACTTTATTGCACACTATACAAAAACAAACACATACAGAGAAAATTACAAAAAAAGAAGAACACGCAATAGGCGGCCTTATTTCTACATAGCAATCTCTTCCAGGCAACCTCGGGTGAGAGACGAAACTCTTCTTCATGTGCGAGTTCGACTCGGACTTTTTATATATTGATGTTTAGCGGTTTCATCCTGTGCCTTGCTACACTTTGATGCGGCTGATGAGTTCCTCAACCAGTTTTGATGAACTAATTAATAATTTCTAGATTGTAGGTTGTTTTTGGCTAATAATCTGGTCTTTTTTCATTATTAGATGATCTTACATAATGTCCGACTGATTTTTTTTACTTTGGCCAAAAACTAAACTCATGGAAGATGTGGGCTAATATGGATAGGATTGTCAGAAAAATGCCTATTCCTGTGGTTTGAAGAAGCCGAAATCGAGAAGTAGATTATAACATGAAAAGCGACGTATGACGATTATTTACTTCATAATTTACTGTTCTTCATAAAAGTTTTGCTTTACAGAAGACCGTTTTGGAGATACAAGCAAACTTTTTCAGAAAATTAAACCAGAATTGTGTACCTACTTACCAAGGACTTGGCCAAGATCTGTTTTAGTCCAAAATATATAAATAATTATTGATTGCAATCCGGGAATACAAAATTATGACTAGTTTATAAACCCTTACCAATTCGTTCAAGGTTCGCTTAACGAAGTTGCAAATAAATTATTCCCTTGATGGGAATAATTACAGTGTTAATGGAATTAGTACTACTTCCACATTCATTAGTTTAAGGTTGTTTGTTCATCAACCGATTGTATTTCACACATCGTCGTAAGTAAACAGCGCAGTCGTAATTAAAGTCATGCTCGAGTAATCTGCGGCCATGGGTGAACGTCTGCTATGCCTCACAGAGTTCGCTGAAAATATCTTTTGTATCTACCGCAATTATTTCATGCGAGGAAAACTCTGCAAGTTGTGGATGACATGCCGAATAATCGTAGAGCTATTTTTAATTGTATCTAGCGCAATAACTTGGATAAAACATTACAATCACCTCATCAGTGATATCATATACGTTGTTGTGACAACTTGGCATTCAGCCTTCATTCTATTCGTCGCCGTCTATCACAGTGGAAGTTACGCATCGTTCAAAATTCACCTCAATTTTGGGTACAGAGTGTTCGTAAAAGACCACTACTATCGCAAAAACCTTGCAGCAAAACATAAAGCTTTGGTTTTCCTCGTCATTTCTATTGCTTTAAGCAAATCTGCACTTTTTGTGTATTCTTTTTTGCCCGAATATACAACTGATATACACTGGTTCTGGCATTATTTTATTCAATTTCTCGGAGTAATATGTGATCTGAGATATATATTCGAGTATTTAGTGCTTTATTGTTTCCTTTATGTGATGTATGAACAGATTACCTCCATAACGCGATCTCTTAACGGCGAGAAATCTTTATTGAACCATGAATTGATTGTTCAAATTGTTGGTCCCACCAAACAAAAAATGGTCTCAAAGGTGCATAAGTGGTGTCTCGGATACAAACATGTGAGGCAAAGCTGTAAATTATTCAACACAATATTTGGGTTTCAGGTAAAATACCAGTCCTTATCGGAGCATCAGCTCATTGCATCATTTTAACCGCCTCTGTGGTCTAGTGGTACAACCACCGGTATCGGTCCCAGAGGTCCCGGGTTCGATTCCCAAGGGGATACATATTGTATTCGGTTTGGTTGGTGGTAGGACTTGTTTTAAGTCTGTCTGGCTAGCTATTATCTAAATCTGACGCCATAACAACAATGTTTTCAGCATTGTTGTGTTCCGGCAGATAAGATATCCAGTTCCTCAAAGATTGAGGATTCCGGGAGACGCCTTATCAATACTTAACATTAGGTATGATGAAGGCAAAGAGTCTCCCCATTGTTCATAAAAAAAATGATAAAATTTTGCTGAATTTTAGCTCATAAAGCATTACAATCCCGCCGGCGGTCTCACAAAAACATTGAAATAATTCTTTCTCATACCTTACAGGTTAAAAATAGTTTTATTATTATCGTTTTGTTTACAGTTAACTTCTATGTTGACGACTGCAATTGTGTTTTATATAGTAGTAATGTATTCAACTACATCAGAGAGTCTTAAGGTAAGAACGTAAAACTAGATATAGAACGTGCATGCGAGTTTGAGTGTGTGACTATTTTAAGGTAAAATAGCAGTGATTTCACCTAGGGTCACTTACCACCCGTGGGCGTAGTCATGTACACGGCCAATCTGTTCCTGATGCTGTACCTCTTGTTCATGCTGTCCTACTCTGCACAGCAGATGCAAAACAGCGCAGATGTCCTAAGACGTAGACTTTGCAAAGCTCTTATACTTTCTCTGTCAGGTAAGTTTTAACCTTGACTTAGACTAAGACTAACGTGAATTACTGAGATAACTAAGGTGACTAATATGAATAAATAATGGTAATAAAATTCAACCTCAACTAAGACTTAAACTAAGGCGAATTATGAATACCGAAATCCGAATTAGATTTTGACAGGGAAAAAGTAATTCTGTTACTATTTGATTACATATTTTGTAAGAGTTTTTTTTTCGTAATATTCGAATGTACAGTTGTTTGTTTTTAATTTCAGAAGGAAGCAACTACCAGGAGACCAAGGATCTCCTGCGCATGATGTCCACGTGTCCGATCCGAGTGCAGGCCTTCGGCTCTGTACCTATCGACATGACTTTGTTCCCTACTTGTATCTCGTTCTTCACCACTTACACCGTCATTGCATTGCAGTTTACTAACGTCCTTTAGAGAAGTGTACTCGTATTTCAAAATCATAAAAATAAGTTTTGTACTTGCAATTCAGTATAGTTCAGTGGTTGAAATTTACATCGGTGTATTGGATTTCGATCTTTGTTATGCTAGTTAGACTAGAGAGTATTATAGTATGCAGTGACAGGGTTTTCGTGAAATTAATAAGTATGCATAATAGAAAGAAACATTTACCTTTAACTCGAGTTGAAAGTCCTTTGCCGCGACGTTTTGTGGTCTTTATTAGAGGCAGTAACTCGTACTCTAGTTGGTCAATTAGTTCCTTAGATGTTGTTGTTTTTATCATTCAAGCAATTTATCATAAACTACGAAATGCATAATAGACTTATCCGTAACTATATTGTCTGTAACCATCAACAATTAAGAGTTAAAATTTATATTTAAGTTAGCGTGTTTGGTAGAGAATTAGGTCCCGACCCCGACCTGCCGTGGTCACCTTGCCGTGGTACTTGTATGCCCAATACTAGAGTGCAATTTAGAGCCCGGAGGCGCGGAGGGAGAGCAGCCCCCGCCCGCCGTAGCAAAACGCAGTCACCGCATTAGCGGCGATCGCGGTGTCTGTGTTTTGATACGCAAGGGCGAAGGGGCTGCACTTCCCGCAGCGCCGGAGACGTGTATTTCCCATATGTATGCTTGCATGCTTGTTTGCTTGCATGTGCTTGCATGCTTACTTTGCATCCTTGCTTTTCTTGCAAGCTTGCATGCATGCTTGCTTGCATGCTTGCTTGCATGCTTGCTTGCATGCTTGCTTGCATGCTTGCTTGCATGCTTGCTTGCATGCTTGCTTGCATGCTTGCTTGCATGCTTGCTTTCTTGCTTGCATGCTTGATATATACTGAAATACCATTATTACAAAAGTGGTTATGGGGGGAAAAAGTATGCGTTATGATTTATTCTGTATGAACGTTATGCGAAATGATGAGTATGCCAAAAAACGTTATGTAGCTCTAAAATATGCCTTTCTGTTTTATGCAACCGAATATGGACCCACGTCGAATTTGGTAAGATTGGCGACGCATTTCTATTTTATCCAAAGCATGAGCTTCTTCTAATAAAGATTTCAATAAAAATATTCTTGCCATCGTAAATAGACTGTAGGTATTCACTTAACACAAACACTGTGACTTTAAAAGTTATTTTAACACTATTTATAATGGATTTCTTAAAATCTCACTCATAAAATACTAACTTTTTATTTGACACTGAATCGTGTTTGAGTGCAAAGGGAGCGTCGAAGTGATGGGGGAATAACCTTACAGAATGCCACTTTTTATGTCATCTTATACTTTAGCTGTCAAAAACTCACGGTCATTTTAGTTCAAAAAGAAAAAACTGATACAGGTTAGGCGCCCATTCCACAAAGTCGCCGCCTTGTTGAAATAAAATAAAATATATATTAAGAATTAATGAGTAGTACCTACGTCATAGAGATAACGTCAACGTAAACCATTTTTTCTCGAAAATTTTGTAAATTTTACTTATGTCGGTTACGATTTTCCCACATGACAATGTTTTTATTAATATTATGCAGATTCCACCTTCTATTCAAAGAGAAAATATAAATGTAATTTTTTACAACTATATTTTTTATAGAATTTGAAGGCCGGTTTCACCACCGACTGATAATTCTGGATAGCTTATCTGGCAGAAAATTTGACATATTTTTTCATAAACCAACGGTCAAGTTTATGCCAGATGGGCAATCTCGAACATATCTAGGTATCTGTCGGTGGTGAAACCAGCCGGGCCCTAGACTTTTAAATTGCTTGCACATTTGTCTAATCAATTTGAAGAAACACATTGCTCTCATTAAATAAATGCGTTAACTTACATAGAGAATGTGTGCTGTTTGAGTGTTTTTGCCGTATGTTAAAACTAAAAGATGGGTATAATGGGGATAACAAGAAATATAAACTTTACGGCTAACTATTTTAATAAAATTTACCACAATAATGGCGTTAGTGATAGTTAGTATTGTTCGAAAATAGTCTATACTATCCGAAAACACATAGGTCTAATCACATACATCTAATCTTGAAAGACTCCAAAATTTGATGTTTAAATTATAACTAGTTTTTTAAAATCTAACATCCACTTACAGTTGATTGCATGACAAAATTGCAAATAAATTATTCCCTTGAAACAGTATTAATGGAATTAGTTTATTAGATCCTCATTCATTAGTTTAAAATTGTTTATTCATCAACTGATTGTATTTCACACATAGTCGTCAGTAAACAGCGCAGTCGTAATTAAAGCCATGCTCGACTCTGTCTATCTCAATCTGCGACCATGGGTGAACGTCTGCTATGCCTCACAGAGTTGGCTGAAAATATCTTTTGTATCTACCGCAATTATTTCATGCGAGGAAAACTCTGCAAGTTGTGGATGACATGCCGAATAATCGTAGAGCTGTTTCTAATTGTGTCTTGCACAATAACTTATTTGAAACATTACAATCACCCCACCAGTGATGTCATATACGTTTTAGTAACGAGTTGGCATTCGGCCTTCATTCTGTTCCTCGCCGTCTATCACAGCAGAAATTACGAAGCGTTAAAAAATCATATCAATTATGGGTACAGAGTCTTCGTGAAGGATCACCACTATCGGAAAAACCTTGCAAGGAAACATACAGCCTTGGTTTTCCTAGTCATTGCTATTGTTATATGCAGAACTGCAGTTTTTGTGTATACTTCTTTTTTGCCCGAATATAGGACTGATATACATTGGTTCTGGCATTTTTTTGTTCAATATATCGGAGTAATGTGTGATATGAGATATTTATTCGAGTATTTAGTCCTGTATTGTTTCCTTTTTGTGATGTATGAACAGATCACCTCTATAACGCGATCTCTTAATGGCGAGAAATATTTATTGAACCATGAATTGATTGTTCAAATAATTGTTGGTCCCACCAACAAAAAAATGTTGTCAACCGTTCATAAATGGTGTCTCGGATACAAACATGTGAGGCAAAGCTGTAAATTATTCAACACAATATTTGGGTTTCAGGTAAAATACCAGTCCTTAATGAAGCATGAATTAATTTCATCCTTATAAATTATATTTTAATATGAACTGCATTTTAACAATAGTTTAAGTTATAATCGTTTTGTTTATAGTTAGCTTCTATGTTGACGATTGCAATTGTGTTATACATAATAATAATGTATACAACTACATCGGAGAGTCTTCAGGTAAGAACAGTAAAATAAAAAAAAAATGTACTTTTCACCAACTTTGTGAGTCTTTTTTTTTTATACTTATTAGTAAGTATATTTAGAAAATTAATTTGTGTACCAAAATATATCAATTTACCGTAGTATTTTCACCTAGGGTCACCTACCACCGGTGGGTGTAGTGATGTACATAGCCAATCTATTCTTGATGCTGTATATCTTGTTCATGCTGTCCTACTCTGCGCAGCAGATGCAAAACAGTGCAGATAACCTAAGATGTAGACTTTGTAAAACACTTATACTTTCTCTTTCTGGTAAGTATTAACCTTAACTTAGACTAAGACTAAGGTGACTAAGACGAATAACTGGTGGTGGTGGTAGAATAGTTTTAACCTTAACCCAGACTAAGACTGATTGGTTTCTCAATAAAAAAAATTGAGAACGTCTCAAACTCAACTCAAAGCAAAATGTTCATACAATATCAAGCATGCGTTGAAATTCTCAATTCATACTTAAGTGCTCAGACTTAGGTGAATAAAACTGACTGTCAAATTCGATTTCGACTAAGAAAAACTAACTTCGTTACTTTACCTACATTTGTAGATTAATTAAGTTTTTTTTTCCAAATTGACTCGAAACAATAGATATTTTTTTGCTTTTAGAAGGAAACAACTATCAGGAGACCAAGGATCTCCTGCGCATGATGTCCACGTGTCCGATCCGAGTACAGGGCTTCGGCTCTGCCCCCATCGACATGACTCTGTTCCCTGCTTGCATCTCTTTCTTCACAACTTACACCGTAATTGCATTGCAGTTTAATAATGTCCTTTAAACATGTTTTTTACATAGCAATAACAAATTTTGTGCCTGCAACTCAATAGTGGTTTCATTTACCTTTACCTTGGTGTATTGGATTTGGATTAAAGATTGATGTGAAATATTTTCTCACTTTTGATTTAGAAATAAAATGCAAATAATAAGAGTAAAGATGGCATTGAAGAGCTCGAACACCACTGTTGGTTTAACTCTAACGACAACACTCAAAGTTGATCGCATATCGAAGTTGCAAATAAATTATTGCATTCAAACAGTGTTAATAGAATTAATCCGCTTCCTCCTTATTCACTAGTTAAAGGGTGTTTGCTTGTCAGTCGATTGTATTTCACACAAAGTCGTCAGGAAACAGGGCAGTCGTAATTAAAGCCATGTTCGAGTAATCTGCTGCAATGGGTGAACGTCTGCTATACCTGACAGAGTTCGCCGAAAATATCTTTTGTATCTACCGCAATTATTTCATGCGAGGAAAACTCTGCAAGTTGTGGATGACATGCCGAATAATCGTAGAGCTGTTTTTAATAGTGTCTAACAAAATAGCTTGGTTAAAACATTACAATCACCCCACCAGTGATGTCATATACGTTTTAGTAACGAGTTGGCATTCGGCCCTAGTTCTGTTCCTCGCCATCTATCACAGCAAAAGTTATTCGTCGTTCAAAATTCATCTCAATTATGGATACAAAGTTTTCGTGAAAGACCACCAATATAGAAAAAACCTTGCAGCGAAACACACAGCTTTGGTTTTTCTAGTGATTTCTATTACTTTATGCAAAATTTTTACAATTTTTGTATACGGTTCTTTTTTACCCGAATACGCACATGATTTACACTGGTTTTGGCATTTTTGTATCAAAGTTCACTTAGTAATTTGTGACCTAAGATATACATTCGAGTTTTTAGTGCTTTATTGTTTCCTTTATGTGATGTACGAACAGATTAATTCGATTACTCGAACTCTTAATGGAGAGAAATCTTTGGTGAACCATGAATTTATTATTCAAATTATTGGTCCCACCAACCAAAAAATTATGTCAGAAGTTCGCAAATGGTGTCTCGGATACAAACATGTGAGGCAAAGTTGTAAATTATTCAACACTATTTTTGGGTTTCAGGTAAATTACCAGTTTTCAGCAGTTTGTTCACCGCTGCCGTTACCCGGACGTCACATGAACGAGATGAGGACGTCGATGTAACGACACACATTGATCACAGTATAATTAAGGAACTAACAGTGGGACACGCGAACCTCGCGCAATGCCGCTTTTGACAAGACTTTCTTAGTATTCGACAGAAATAATTTCATTGTCCCGAGAGAGCGTATGACAGCTCGGGCTACCTAGCACCCCTTCTCGCTCCGCGAACCCCGCAAGATTGCTCTGTCTAAACGTGTTCGTCGGAAGACTGCATGATTATGTTGACATAGATATGTTTAGCATTTACTATAGTCGCCTGTCCACCGCAATCTCGTCACACAGTAAACCTATGGCATGTGCTACCATGGCGCTGTCATATCGTCTCATTGAGGTCCCGGTGACGGCGGAGGTGGATAAACGGCCTTATCCATATAAGTATCAGTAATACACCTACATACTTGTCCAAATGATTGAAGGTTCATTTTGAAATTAGTTTATCCTACTTTCTGGATGTTGTGGATTCAATAACATCTGAGATAAATATGAGTAATGAAAATTCATGTTTATCCTGTGACGGGTTGCTGACATAAATATATATAATGGAGATATCTCCGTTAGTTTTGATATACGTAACACAAGCTAAAGCTATTTAATTCGGAATGAGATCAGTGTTTGACGTTGCCGGATATTAATTACACAGATTTTTTTTATTTACTTACCTAAATTATTTTATTCACAGGTAACATCTATGTTAACGACTGCAATTGTGTTTTACATAGTAGTAATGTATTCAACTACTGCAGAGAGTCTTAAGGTAAGAACTATGAAATAAGAAAATATATTAAAGTACCTTTGACATATCTTGTCAGTTTTATTTTATAACACATAATAGTAGATTAAGGACTTGCATAATTATTTGTGAGTATGTGTGTGCATGTGTGTGTGACCATTTAAATAGTATATAAACCGTGTTGTTTTCGCTTAGGGTCACTTACCACCTGCGGGCATTGTCATGTATACAGCCAATCTTTTCCTGATGCTGTACATCTTGTTCATGCTGTCCTACTCTGCGCAGCAGATGCAAAACAGCGCAGATGACCTGAGACGTAGACTTTGCAAAGCTCTTATACTTTCTCTTTCAGGTAAGTTTTAATCTGAACTTAGACTAAGACTAACGTAAATACCTGAGATACCTAAGGTGACTAAGATGAATAAATAACGTAAACTTTTAAGACTAAGGTGTATAACCGAATTTCGAATTTGACCTAGAAAAGTAACTATTTGATTACATATTATTTTGTAAAATATTTAGAAATACTTGGAATAAATTATAACTTTATAATTTTGCATTTTTATGTGATAAATATTAAACAAGAAAATATACTAGAAAAAATTAAGAATAAAGAATTAGAATAAAGAATTAGAATTATATGGCTGTTTCATCTAAATCGATAGTCAAACATCTGTAAAGATGTTTCTTTCGAATGCGAGGATATTTCTCTCATTGATGAAGCGACGGTGGCCAACACCGTAGAATGGTGAATATACTAGAAAGATTCGACGTGTCCTCGTAGGTCTCTGTAGCATAATTGATTAGTGCATTGGGCCGGACTCCCAAGGATGCGGGTTCGAATCCCGTCAGGGCGACATGAGACTAGTTGCTTTTTTCTAGTATATTTTCTTGTTTAATATTTATCACATAAAAATAGCATTGTAAAATGCAAAATTAAAAAGTTATAATTAGATGGCTGTTTCATCTTAATCGATAGTCAAACATCTGTAAAGATGTTTCTTTCGAATGCGACGATATTTCTCTCATTGATGAAGCGACGGTGGCCAACACCGTAGAATGGTGAATATACTAGAAAGATTCGACGTGTCCTCATTAGGTCTCTGTAGCATAATTGGTTAGTGCATTGGGCCGGACTCCCAAGGATGCGGGTTCGAATCCATTCAGGGCGACAAGAGACTAGTTGCTTTTTTCTAGTATATTTTCTTGTTTAATATTTATCACATAAAAATAGCATTGTAAAATGCAAAATTAAAAAGTTATAATTAGATGGCTGTTTCATCTTAATCGATAGTCAAACATCTGTTAAGATGTTTCTTTCGAATGCGAGGATATTTCTCTCATTGATGAAGCGACGGTGGCCAACACCGTAGAATGGTGAATATACTTGAAAGATTCGACGTGTCCTCATAGGTCTCTGTAGCATAATTGATTAGTGCATTGGGCCGGACTCCCAAGGATGCCGGGTCGAATCCCGTCAGGGCGACATGAGACTAGTAGCTATTTCCTAGTATATTTTCTTGTTTAATATTTACTTGGAATAAAGTTTTTTTTTTACTTTCAGACGGAAGCAACTACCAGGAGACCAAGGATCTCCTGCGCATGATGTCCACGTGTCCGATCCGAGTGCAGGCCTTCGGCTCTGTCCCTATCGACATGACGTTGTTTCCTGCTTGCATCTCTTTCTTCACCACTTATACCGTCATTGCATTGCAGTTTACTAATGTCCTTTAAAAATGACGAGTATTTCTTTGACATTACAAAAAGATTCTTCCTTGCGACTAACTAACTCATACTAAGTTGCGATTCAAAGTTGTTTCATTGCCCTTAAGGTGTATCAGAATCAAGATTGATTTGAGTTTTTCCTTATGTTTTATGAACTTGATTTTGGAATTATTTTTAACAAGGTACCTTAAATCGAAAACCATTTCGAGATTTTTCAATTTCTAACACCGTACGTCTTTTTTCGGATTATTTATTCAATTATTTAACGAAATATTTTTAATAAACCCTGATTTGTCGTGATCACGGAATAATAATGACATTTCTTTGCCTATAAAAGTTCGCTTATAGTTTTTCCTTATGTTTTATGAACTTGATTTTGGAATAAAAAGCAAAAAATTAGTACTTATAAACATTGCATAATTTTTTCAACAAAAGCACCGATGTATTAATGTATCTACTAAGCTATTTCAGAACAATCATATTATGTTTATACATAAGTTACAAAATAAATGTGTCTTATTTATTTAGAAGACAATTTACAATAATTAAAGTGCAAATAAATACCTACACAAAAATATTTTTGTATTTAATGCAATTTTTCAATTTTAATCCGAATTATGGAGTTGCTTTTTAACACGTACCTAATGTTTAATCTAAAGGTGAACTACTTTTAAAACATACCTATGAATTCGTTTAATCACAAAAATAATATCTTCGTTATTTATGAGCACACCATCTACCTATTCCCAAAAAAGCAAAGCTAGTACCATAGTGTAACTAAGAAACTAAAAGTGGGACAACGCCCTTGAAACCTCGCGGCGTTTGACAAGACTTTCATAGGATTTGACATGACATAATATGTATATGATAATTGATTTTTTCCTATCGGACTGTAGGTTCCACTGCTAGGTTCCATGGATTTTCAATGCTATTTTGATACTTATGATAGATTAAATAGAAAAATATTGGATAAAATCAACTTAGCCACAAGTGAACTCGCAGATGAGAATCGAACCCACGACCTTTGGAAATCCGGTCCACTGGTCTACCCACTGAGCTACCGAGACTTGCGGACCACTGTCGAATTGGTCAAATACTTTTATATTTTTAATTCGGTGTAGGCCAGCGATACCTAGTAATATGGGTATAAACGGTTTAATTTATACTCACTATTGATGATTCTTTATGAAATACTAGCGGCACCCCGCGGTTTCAACCGCGTGAATATCGGGTTGAAAAGTGTGCCTTGTTTTTATTCAGGCTATCTACTATCCCAGTTCCAAATCTGTGTCATCCAAATCCGTTCAGTAGTTTTTGCGTGAAAGAGTAACTAACAAATAAACAAACAAAGTGAAGTGATATACTTTCGCATATATAATATTAGTAGAAAAACAGCCCTGGACGAGTTTCTTGCCGGTTCCTCTCGCAAGGTCTCTCGCCGTATGATGTTGCGAACCGATGGCGTAGCTTCTTTGACGTTCATAAGCACTTGTAAACCTAAATTGAATGAATCAACTTTATTTTCATGTGTTTATTTTTTTTGTAAAAACATACATTTACAAAAAGTTTAATAAATGCATAAATAAAACAACTCTTCCGCATTTTAATCGCACTGTATTTCACTAGTTAAGATCAAATTTTCCGTGTTCTTTAAGGTTTTTTGGGTTTCCCGACGTTTCGGCACATTTTTTGCTGCCGTGATCACAGGATATATATAAGTGGCCAGTAATCCCGTGACCACGGTAGCTGAAAAGGTGCCTTAAAAACCACGGAAAATCAGACCTTAACTCGTGAAATACAGTTCACTTAAAATATGTAAAAGTTGTTTTATTTCAATGAACAGTGCGCACCAAAACTTACGATGCAAGTACGTAAATGCATAAATGTATTGCTAATGGCCTATTTCATTGACCGTTAAGCGAATTAGTCACTATGACCGTTAATTATCTCAAAGGCATCGATTTTCTGACATATCTATCAAAGTAAACGCACTGCAAGTAATTTAATTAACTCTCCGACATGTAATAATTGCCTCACGACTTTGGCAAAATTATTATACATTATATACTCGTAGTTTCTCGCTTCAAATGATGACCTCCGTGATAGAGTGGTACGTAAGTACACTGGTTTCAAGGTGTCGCCTACTCTGAGGTCCTGGGTTCGAATCCCGGTAGGGGCAAATGTTTTTGTACCTAAGTAGCATTTGTACCTGAGTCATGGACATTTATATACAGTCTGTCTGGTTACCGACGTCGGACCCGTTAAGGTAGGCGATACAAACAATTTTATCGACAATTTTTTTTTTTTTTTTTTTATCAACAGTGTGGAATTTCATTTCGACTAAGCATAAATACTTGAATTTATTTAGCAATTTCTCATAATGTAGCAGTCTTACAGATACAAAACTATTTTTTTTCAATAGCTAAGAATGTACCCAACTAATTATTATTACAAAAATATTGACTATTTTTAAATAAGATACTGAAAAAAATAATAAACCGAAAAAAACAAAACAAAAAAAAAAACTTTTTTGTTGTTAATGATTTTTGTAAAATGTAGGTAATTAACCTACTTGTTTTTTCTATGCTTTGGATAGAACAAGATATTTTCTAATAATTAACACCAAAATGAAAGCTCTTATTCAAATAGTTTAGGAGTTATGATATTGAAGAATTAAAAAACGCAATTATATGGTTTATAATTTAGCAGAAAGTTACATAAAAAAAAATTCTCACAATAATAAAAAAAAAAACTCACGACAATAAAAAAAAAAATCTCACAATAATAGCAAAGTGTGCGGGCGAAATCTGCAAAATCATCCTTTGCCTGTAGGATTTTTATTACCTACCTGTAGGGTTTTATTATTGCCAAAATAATCGCCATTGGCGATAAATTGGGGGAAGATAGGGAGATGATCCGGCGATCTCCTCAACGCGTGGCAATACGAGCCACAGCATGTCTCCGACGCCATTTCGAACAATTCTTAGAACAATGCTTATGTGATTTTCTGCTAAATTAAAAGCCATATTATGATTGATATTGTTTTTTATTTCTGTCCATATTAACGGATGCTCATAAAAGCTCATATTAAAACTATCATTACTCCTAAACTATTTCATTAAGAGCTTTCATTTTGGTGTTAATTTTCAGAAAATATCTTGTTTTATCCAAAGCATACAAAAACAGTAAATTAATTAAATAGTTTTCACAAAAATCTTAAAAAACCAAAAAGTAACCTATTTTTTGTCATGTTTTTTTTGGTTTACTATTTTTTTCAGTATCTTAATGACAAAATTAGTCAATATTTGAGTAACAGTAATTTGTAGGGTACATTCTTAGCTATCGAACAAAAATAGTTTTGTATCTGTAGGACTGCTACATCATGAGAAATTGCTAAATAAATGCAAGTAACCGCTTAGTCGAAATGAAAATTAAAATGGCTGCCATTTCCACACTGTTGATTAAAAAATATAATAAAGTCGATAAAATTGTTTGTATCGCTTACCCTTATCGGGTCCGACATCGGTAACCAAACAGACTGTATATGTTTCTACTCATAAATACTTATAAATGTATAATTATATGTATTTATATCCATTACACAAGTATCCCATAACACAAGCCTTACAGTGCTTACTTTGGGGCTAGGTTAATTGGTGTGAGTGTACGAATTATTATTACGAGTATTATTTACAAATGGATGAGAAAATAGGTACTTTATTATTGAGTAACTTTATTATAAATGCGAAAGTGCTTTTGTTTGTCCTTCCTTCACGCTCTAACTTAGCAACCAATCGATTTGATTTTTGGAATAGAGTTAGTTGATAGGACGGAGAGTAACATAGGCTACTTTTTATCCCGATATTCCCACGGGAACGGGAACCACGCGGGTCTATATATTAGGTTGGGGAAAAAGTCTTTTCGCATATAGTATGTATGAACTTGTAATAAAATCTCTTTGGCTATACTATTTGTATCGGGCTGGTTTTGGTGTCATTAAAAGTTTAAATTTTAAAGAAGATAATTCTAAAATTAAATTAGGAAAATGTGTGATTTTCATTTGTATTTCTTACTGTCAAGATAAGTGAATCTAATGAAGAAATTTTAAAATTTTACTACCAAAAAGGTAAAAATGCAACGCAAGCCGCGAAAAAACTTGCGATGTTTATGGACCTAGTGCAGTGTCTGTGAGAGTAGCGCAAATTTGGTTTAAGCGTTTTCAATCCGGAAATTTTGATATCAAAGATGTACGTCGCTCTGGTCGCCCTATTACGGATAAAATGGATGCCATTTTTTTAAAAGTGGAGCAAGATCGGCATGTCAGTAGTTACGATGTAGCTAAAGAACTGGGAATTGACCACAAAATAGTTTTAACGCATTTGAAAAAAAATGGGTGCACAAAAAAGCTCGTTATTTGGGTACCTACCTCACGAGCTCACTGAAAGAAACCTAATGAACCGTGTATTCATTTGTGATTCTTTAGTACGACGTAATGAAACCGAACCATTTTTGAAGAAGCTGATAACTGGTGATAAATAGTGGATCACGTACGACAAGAACGTGCGAAAAAGGTCGTGGTCACAGACTCACATACTGTGGCGAAACCCGGGTTAACTCGCAACAAGATGATGCTGTGTGTGTGGTGGGATTGGAAGAGCATTATTCATTATGAGCTGTTACCACCATGCAGGACCATCGATTCTGAACTTTACTGCGAACAACTGATGAGATTAAAGCAAGAAGTTGAGAGAAATCGACCGGAATTAATCAACAGATGGGGTGTACTTTTTTATCATGATAACGCTAGACCTCACACATCTTTAGCTACTCAGCAAAAATTAAGAGAGTTTGGCCGGGAGGTGTTAATGCATCTGCCGTATAGTCCTGACCTTGCACCTTCAGGTTTCCACCAGTTTCGGTCCCTTCAGAATTCTTTAGGCAGTGTCAGGTTAACATCACGAGAGTACTGCCAAAACCACTTGTCGCGGTATTTTGATCAGAAGCCCCAACATTTCTATAGCAATGGAATCATGTCCCTACCTACAAGATGGCAAAAAGTTATCGAACAAAATGGCACCTACATACTTTAGTTAAATGTAAATAAACTATATTTAAAAATAGTTTGAATTTTCTTAAAAACTGCGAAGAATCTTTTTCCCCAACTCCAAAAGTGTTATTTTTGACTTGTGAAACTTTTTTAAACAAAAAGATTTTTATTTCACAAGTTTTTAGTTACATTATGTCCCGTTACTTACACTAAAAATCAGCCCATACGCAACAATGATGTCATCTAGGTAGCGACTATTTAATTGAGCAAAACGTAATTTTTTAAACGTAGTTTTCTTTTTATATATAATTTTTAGTATAGAACACGTTGTGATGTAACCAAATCTCTCCCGAGGCCCTGCCAGAATAACAGCGTGTTGTGCAGTTTTTTGGACGGCACAGCAACATCGCTGAGGCTGGGTCCTCATGTTTTATTAATTATTATTGTTTGTATGTTTTGTTTGTAACCTTTTTGTTAATTTCCATGTGTTTAGGAGACTAATAAAATATTTTCTATTCTATTCTATTCTATTTTAATTGATATTTTCCAGGATTATGAAAAACTACTCGCCAGATTTTAGATTTATTAGATTTTATGGGACCACACTTGAACTACGTTCTTTCAGATATTTTTTTTTATAAAAATTAGTTGACAACTGCCGACATTATATTAAAACAAACATAAAAAAAATATAAACAGTCGACTTGAAAACCTCCTCCTTTTTTTGAAGTCGGTTAATAAATATAAACCACATGAATTTAGGTATCTAAGGACATAACTTCGATCGGTTGCACCAAATTGGATAATTCTTTTTTTGTTTGTGTTCGTTTTCGTCAGGACAAGGTTTGTATAAAGGTTTATGATTATTTCTACGGGAAAGTGAACCACGCGGGTGGAACCATGCGCGGCCGCTAGTTTGTTATAAATTGCAGTGAATTATGAACTAATACATGAAAATTAAAGTTTAGTACTTCCTAGTAGTACCTATATAAAGTATTTTAAAACATTTTGCTTTCTTTTTAACTCACTCGTAAAGCACACTTTACCTTTAAATGCAACCAACATAATAGTATATTAAGTTCTTGTTCTCTCTCTCTCTCTCTCTCTCTCTCTCTCTCTCTTTGTGTCAGTAACTGAATGTTCTATTTTGCTTAAAAAATTTAAGAAAATTGTTCAACTTAAAAAGAGGTGTTCTTTATTTTACCGAAAAAGCAATTTGATCTCTTGTCTCAGAATTGAAAATTTAAGTTAATTATAAATATAGTATTTTATTACATATAAATTTTATACCATACCCTATTTTCGTCATCAGCCATTTTTAATGTCCCCAATGCTGGTACACTGGCTGATGACTGATGGTTGGATAAAGAGAATGGGCCTTCGTGATCAACCACGCTGGCCCAATACAGATTTGTGGGTTTTAACGACTGCAAATGCTGCTGGGACCAACGGCTTAACGTGCCTTCCGAAGCACTGAGGAGTACGAGATAGTATTTTTTTGGTTGTGATATAGTAAACACCCATACCGTGACCGACCATTACGAAAGTTGCTTAACCTCAACAATCGCAAGTCGAGCGCGCGAACCACTGCGCCAACGAACTCTTACCTACTCTCATAAACCAATAAAACAAAGACCTAAAAACAAGTATTGTATAGAATTTAATACAACGTACGTTTTAGCTCACTGCAAATACGGGCGCCACTTCACGTTCACGTGTGATATCTCGGCAACGGCAACTTCTCAAACGCGATGCTTAAGCGGGCCACTCACGCTGCTCCCCCAGCGTCGCTTATACGGATTAAAAGGTCGATAGCATCAAATTCCACAAAGATTTTGATAGAAAAACTTACGGCGAAAAAAATTATCAGCTTGCGAAACCTTGTGTAGATAGTATTATTTTTTATTTCTGACTAAAAGCTTAATTTTGTTTCTCACTCCTTTGTACTCCTTCTTACCTGGTGACTTATTCGCCCACAAGTTTCATGCCATGAGACATCTTTAGGCTTCGAGATATGGGACACAATTGATGTGACATTGTTCTTTGGTCACCGGTGTCCTGCTAGCAAATGACGAATTAAATAGAAAAATAAGTTTTTAGATTATAATTTTTGCAAATTTGCAAAATTTATTTCCAAAGCGCAAATCACTATAAACGGAGAAAGTTCCATCCACATCCTGTCATACTTTTTTTCTACAAACAGAGTAAGCTAATTATACGCATTTACATAATATTTACACACCCGTATTGTATGTCCTATGTGAATGGTCCGCCTTAGCACTCTGGTTCTATTATTTTTGCTCCCATATTTTCCAAGTCGATGCCTCCCATCATTCAGTGTTCTCTGATGGAAAATGACAGTGTTAAAAATTCCCCAAGGTATTTGAATAACTTCTTACAAAAATATACTGTCTCGCCGCCATCTTACTTGGAAAAGACGTTTTTATCGAGATCTTTTATAATAACATTATGAAAATTATTCACCGACGATTTATTTTGTACTTGGTAATGGCGTACTTTGCCTAAATGATTGTGTTTTTTTTGTTAATCTTCAATAAGTTATCCACTTTTCATAGCGGGCTTTTTGCAATTTTAAATCCTACTTTATAATATTATAAATGCGAAAGTATGTCAGTTTGTTTGTTTGTTCCTCTTTCACGCAAAAATTACTGAACGGATTTGGATGAAATTTGGTATGTAGGAACTTTAAGTAGTGAACTAACACTTAGGCTACTTTTTATCCCGATATTTCCACTGGAACGGGAACCAAGCCGGTGAAACCGCGGGCAGCCGCTAGTTTTGAAATTAAAACTTACACGGATTACAATGCTTTCGTTGACTATCATATAATTTTAGATTCAAATTATAATTCTTTACAAAGCTTTTTTATAAGATACTACATAGAAAAAACACAATTATTCGTCTCCGAATATAACGAGATCTTAGAAAAGACATTTGAATATCTGACTAGAATAATTTAGCTAACACCGGAAGTGATAGCCACCTGAAATACTTCCTTAAACAAATGTATAAGTTTAAGCACATCTTAAGTTTCTTCGCGCACTGTTCATTGAAATAAAGCAACTTTTACGGATGACGTGATGGGGTGAAATATATTTATGATACAAATAAATATATGATGGGGTGAACCCATCACGTCATCCCGTGACCACGGCAGCTGAAAAGGTTCTAAAACGTCGGGAAACCAAAAAACCCTAAAAAACACCAAATCCAAAAGTAACGTGCTAACAGTGAAATGTATGTGCACTTAAACCCGTAAAAGTTGTATTACTTCAAATATAAGTTTCATATTAGTAAGAGTATCAAGATACGCGTGTATTTCGACTACACTGACTTATGAGTTCTGATAATTATTTTAGTTGATTAGGCAGATACCTAATGATAAGTCCTGCATTAATTTTCCACAACAGATCCGTTCTTTCCTAATTTCGCATTAAAATGAGAAGCCCCGCGTTAGTGTAAAAGAAAAACTGTAAGTAGTAAAAGAGAGGGGAGACGATAAAATGAAAATGAGGAGAAGGGGGCCTCGTTAGCGAGCAGTCTTCTCACTGTGCGCCGCGCCGATTGTCACGAGCTCAATATTTACCATTACCACCCCAACAAAATGGAACCCTAATTGGTAGATGCTAAAGCAAAAAATCCCACGTCGATGGCAGCGTTAAAAATTCTGTCGGAACAAAGAACGCATTTTCTGCAATACAAAGGATTTTCAGAAATGTAACAGACGTAATAACTAATTAGATGATTCGTTCCTTGCCTTTGAGGATGGAATTGAAATATAACGAAGCATTTTCTAACAGGGGCAGGCTTTTGTTTGGTTATTTTATTTTAATAATATTCACTTACAAACGTCTGTAAAACTAGAATGTAATGTCCCAGATGTGCGGCGATATGAAGTAGCTAATTTCCAAAGGTCCATTTTTTATCTAAGTCCCTATTTTAAGGAAACTAATAACTTCACCTATTGTGAGCGACGTCGAACAATGAAATAGTTGTTTTAACACCGCGCGAACATTGAGAGACAAAAGTTAGTAAAAGAGTCGCGCTGCATTAAATAAGGAATAAGGACGAAGATTGCGAGAAATTTCTCCCGCGGAAGCGAGCGTACGATATAGTGATTTAGTAAGCGCATTCGGAAGTGTTCAAAGAAGAGTTTGAAAATAGTGATTTGAGTAGTAAAGTGTTTTAAGTGCCAAGAAGTGTCAAGCGTGAACTGTTTTTAAGGAATAAAAGATTTTATATTATTTAAAGTGCAGATAATTTTGTGGTCGCGGATTAAGCCGGTTTATAATCTTTATTGAAGTGACTTTGATTAAGAGCACCTATAGTTATCTTTAAAAAAATATCTTTATAAATGCCGAAATAACTGTTTGCCTATTTTTTACCATTTCTCGCCTAAGCACCTGAAGCAATTTCGTTATGGTTTGGCATAGATATAAACTAGACCTTGGCTTATTTGGCTATTTGAAAGACCACTATACAACGACACAGCCGGTTTTTTTTACATTAAATAGGCTTACTCTTGGCCTAATTCTGAATCGTTAGATTAAGAAGAGGCCTAAGATGGAGCGAGCTTGCCTAGAAAAAGCCTATTCAAGGTAGGTTTTAAAATTCCTACATTAGGTCGAGTACCTTAGGCTACAGTTGAGGTCGAGTGTATGTAATAGGCGACAAACCATTGCTTTTTAACCGACTTCAAAAAAAGGAGGAGGTTCTCAATTCGACGGAATCTTTTTGGACTTGGACCGATTTGAGTAATTATTTTTTTGTTCGAAAGGGTATACTTCACATGTAGTCCCATAATCATTATGTCAGGATCTGATGATGGGATCCTGGAGAAATCCAGGGAACTCTTCAAATATTATAGGCACTCCTATAGCGATTTCGGTGTTTTCTATAGTAACTTATGCATATGCTTCCGGAATGCACCATTTGGTGAAGTGGAACTGATGATGAAGACCACAAATGGTCATCGGAACTATTAAATACTTAGCATTTTACGGCAGCTATACGATTACTTTAATGTAGTTTATTAGCAATTTATGCTCGACTCAATGCATGTGATGAAGTGCAGCTGATGATGAAGTATCGGGAGAACTCCTCAATTAGTAACGTCCCTGCAGCGGGAAAAGCAGCATTTTGTAAAAGGTGATGAGAAGTTGTCATAAGGTTATCAGCGTAGGCACAGGACCTCTTCTACCTTTAAAAATTTTGAAAAAAAAACTTTTTATAAAAAAAATAAAACCGACTTCAAAAAACTAAAAAGCAAAAAATAAACCTTTTGGAGTCGGTGCCAGCCAATGCAAGAAAAATAAAAAAGTAGCACCGCAAAGTAGAATGCCGTGGCTAGCACCGACTCCAAAAGGTTTATTTTTAGCTTTTTAGTTTTTTGAAGTCGGTTTTCATTTTTTTATTAAAAGTTTTTTTATTAAACATTATTGAACGAGCGAGCGAAGCGTCTCAGTTTCGAGACTGGCCAAAAATGCTTTTGGCTGTCCGTCAGTCTGTCTGTTCTCGCCTACAGGTCGCAATTTCAACCGAATTTAAGAATTTTTAATAAACGCGATTTTTGATTGGAGGTAAAATGGGGGGATGGGGAGGAGGAAGTTTGCTGTAGCGTTATTTATCAATGGATTTCAATTAAATTTTAGAGGCACACTAAGGACATCATTCTACACAATATGACGTGAAAAAAAAAACAAAAGGGGGAGAAGACGGGTTTAAATTTTTAGCCTCCTAAGACCCAGACTTATAAATAACAAGGCATATATTAAAAGCCCATTGTGCAAAATTATGCACAAACTAGATAATTGCTGTCAGATCCAAAGGCAGAGACATTTATAAAGGTATAACCTGTTTTTTTAATCAATCAATTTTGTTTTTTTTTTAATGGCGGACCGGTGACGAGGCCAAACCGTTCCAACCCCTGAGACATTCACTATATCATAACACGTATGGAACATTATAACTTTTTAATTTTAACCTGACGGGATTCGAACCCGCATCCTTGGGAGTCCGGCCCAATGCACTAACCAATTATTCTCCTCCCAAGGATGCGGGTTCGAATCCCGTCAGGGCGACATGAGACTAGTTGCTTTTTTCTAGTATATTTTCTTGTTTAATATTTATCACATAAAAATAGCATTGTAAAATGCAAAATTAAAAAGTTATAAATTAAATGGCTGTTTCATCTTAATCGATAGTCAAACATCTGTAAAGATGTTTCTTTCGAATGCGAGGATATTTCTCTCATTGATGAAGCGACGGTGGCCAACACCGTAGAACGGTGAATATACTAGAAAAATTCGACGTGTCCTCATAGGTCTCTGTAGCATAATTGGTTAGTGCATTGGGCCGGACTCCCAAGGATGTGGGTTCGAATCCCGTCAGGGCGACATGAGACTAGTTGCTTTTTTCTAGTATATTTTCTTGTTTAATATTTATCACGTATGGAACATATTTGTATAAATTAATTAACTTACGTGGGGCTATCATCTGCACAGAATATTGGCTTCTTGAAATATTGACTATTTATATACAAAAGATTTGAATATGAGTTAGAGATTACCTGTTTACAAAAAGTGGGCGATTATTACCTACTACTAACTTTACAAAGCTGGGTCTGACAATAGTTATTTTCACCTCACACGCTCTGAAAAGGAGGTTTTGTGAATGAGATTAAGCGTAGAAAATCGCTTTTTGCGGCCTAGCGCGGCAAAGTACTTTTTTAATTTAATACCTAAAAATATGTCATAATGCGTTCCGAATCGCACTATTGAATTTTTTGTTATATTTGATTCTTATTTTAAATAGCTTTAAATTAATTATAATACTCCGTTTTGGTTTTATTATATTATTTTAGTTCATTGAATCATAAAAACAATAACAATAAGATTAAACTATTTGTTATAAGAATTTCATATTAGGCTGGGTGAGATTTCACAACCTATAATTGGATTTCGGACTGTGACATAAATCTTTATTTTTAAATTGTCTTTGTCTTGTACCTCATGTCAGTGTCAACATTTACGGAATCGTTTTTATTCTTATTAATAAGTAACAATATATTCCTACTTTAAATAACTTTGAATTAACTATAATTCTCCCTTTTTTATTATTTTAGTTTTTTATATCATTAAAACAACGAGATTAAGGTAGTTATATTTAAATTAAACAGCTCTATGTTTCAATAATTTTTTACCGGTAGTTGACCGCGGAAACTACCATAAAATGTTATTCGCTGTTGTGAGGTGAAAAATTGTGGGTTGCGCTCGGCAGAAAAGTTTTTAGCGACTTCTACCTTTGAAATCCTCGCTTCGCTCAGGGTTCAATCTTTGAAATCCTACTCAGATTTCACTTTTTTAATACTATTTTTAAGTATTAAATTTAAAAAATACTTTGCCGCGCTAGGTCGCAAAATGCGATTTTCTAACCGGAAACTGAATGACAAATCCTCCTTTTGCGAGCGTGTGAGGTGAAAAGGTATATTATTTAGTACAAAATTTTGTATGTGAGGTCTTAGGAGAGTAGGGTAGTTTCAGGTAGGGAAGGGAGTCGACGTGCAAGCCAGCAGTACGTCTGCACGTCCGGTAGAAGAATGGAGTTGGCGGGCTGAGCTCATGTAGCTCAATAGCACTCTTTTCGAAGAACCTACAGCTCATAATATGACAACGGTAAAATTATCCCACTGAAAGACAGAGGCCTTCTAAACGAAAACAAAAGAAGAGTAACTAAATTAACATACTTATCCAAATCGCTGATTGTTCTTGTGAATCGTACAGTCATTAACAAAACTCTTCAGAAGCTCAGTCGCAGTCGACGTGCGAGGGACGCAATTCAATCTGAGCTCAAATGACGCTATCTGTATTCCATCTGAAGTAGATGAGTGCAAACAAGCGTGGAGAACTAGTGAGGTGTCGCACTCACTCAAACGCGCCACACACGTCATAATCGTCTGGACGCTCAGACGAATAACCTACTTTATGTGAACACTTTGATCTAAAAGTATTTAAGGGGACTAAAGGGACGCTAAGCCATCCGGAAATCGGAATACCTTTTGGAAAATAAATAAGTACGAAATGAATGTGAGACAATTTCATCATCATCGGCCTTTTTTTAATGCTCCCTACTACGGCGCCTAAATATTCTTTGCCTACGGCTGAAGATTGAAACAATACTGCGTACAGGCCTTCGTTGTGGATAGGATAAAAGGAAAATGGGCCATTACCACTAACAATTTCGTAATCTCTGCCAGTACTAAACAACATCTGCCTCAACCGCCTCTGTGGTCTAGTGGTACAACCACCGGTATCAGACCCACGTTCGATTCCCAGCGGGGGTACATATTGTATTCGGTTTGGTTGGTGGTAGGACTTGTTGTAAGTCTGTCTGGCTAGCTACCACCATCCTATCTAAGCCTGACGCCATAACAACAATGTTTTCAGCATTGTTGTGTTCCGGCAGTTCGAGATAAGATAGCCAGTTCCTCAGTGGCTGAGGATTCAGGGAGAGGCTCGCTTCCATCTTTTAGCCTTATCAATAGGTTAACATCAGGTATGATGAAGGCTAAGAGTCTCCCCGAGACGTACATAAAAAAAAACATACCTAACTAATAATATAAATGCGAAAGTGTGTTTGTTTGTCCTTCCTACACGCCCTAACTAAGCAACCAGTCGATTTGATTTTTGACATAGAGTAAGTTGAAATGATTGGGAGTAACATAGGCTCCTTTTTGTCCTGAAATTCCCACGGGAACGGGAACCATGCGGGTAAAACCGTGGGTATATGCCTCAATAATAACGCCTACTACGCAATCGCCATCAACCCTTAACTTTTAATAAAATGCTAAAGTATTAACCGTAATAAGTCCATATTTTTCGTCCGTTAACGGCCAAGTATCACACATGCATTCATTTTCCCATGAAAAAGCTCTCTGGGGGCAAACGCAGGACCTTTTAATGGTAACTGGGCTGGGGGCCATTTCTGTTAACGGTTAGTCAAAATCGTTTCTCAATTGTGTTTCAACTTTATTACTTTTTACACTGTTCTGTCTGTCTGTCTTTCAACCGCCTCTGTGGTCTGGTGGTAACAACCACCGGTATTAGACCCAGGGGTCACGGGCTCGATTCCCAGCGGGGGTACATATTGTATTCGGTGTGTTTGGTGGTAGGACTTGTTGTAAGTCCGCCTGGCTAGCTACCACCATCTTATCTAAGTCTGATGCCATAACAACAATGTTTTCAGTTAGAGATAAGATAGCCAGTCCAGTGGTTGAGGGTTCCGGGAGAGCTTCAGCCTTATCAAGACTTAACATCAGTTACGATGAAAGTTAAGAGTCTCCCTGTCGTTCATAAAAAAAAACTGTAGTCTCAATAATTGTGTAAAAGAGCGTTACAATTGAAACACGATTAAGATACGATTATGACTGTAAATTGACATAATGAACCCCCGTGCTCCCGTGTTTGAATGAAAAATAAGAGCGACGCAGTTTCGGGGCCGCGCGGCGCGCTCTGATATCTGAACACAGATAATAGTAATAAAAAGCCTTCATAGTAATAAAGCCCTAAATCGCATAGCACGACAGCTCTGCTCATATTTCTTAGACTTATTTTCATGTATCAATGTCATTTAAATAACAAAAAATAGTAAAGATTTTTTATATTTTCATTATTACTTATAAAAAATCAACTTCTAAAGGACATGTTTATCTGTCCTAATAGCAATTTGTTTTATTGCTCATTAAATGTTGCTAGCATATCAAACTTCGCACTACTTCTTCGATAATTGTGATAGAATCGAAAAATATGTAAGAAAGACTCATTTTTTAGAGTTCCGTACCCAAATGGTTACCACATCCATACGCTGCGGCAGGTTATACAGAAGACCGAAGAGTATAATCTGCCACTTTGCTTGGCGTTCGTGGACTATGATTCGATTGAGACCTGGGCGGTGCTGCAGTCTCAACAGAGGTGTCAAGTGGACTATAGGTATATCGAGGTGTTAAGGTACTTATACGAACATGCCACCATGTCGGTCCGATAACAGAACCAGAGCACAAATTCCATCCAACTGAAGTGAGGTGTGAGACATGGAGACGTCATTTCTCCGAAACTGATCACAGCTGCGTTGGAGGACATCTTTAAGCTTTTGGACTGGAAAAGACGCGGCATCAACATAAATGGCCAGTATCTGACACACCTTCGTTTTGCCGATGATATAGTTATGGCTGAGACCCTGGAGGACCTGAACACAATGCTCGAAGATCTCCTTAGTGCTTCCCAAAGAGTGTAAGACCCACTCTTTGGGAAGCACTACGGAGATGAACATAGATAAGACGAAAATCATGTTGGATTCCCACGTCATACCCACTACAGTTCACGTTGGAAACACTACACTCGAAGCCAACTTTGAGAAGAGATCTCTCGTCGAATCCAACTCGGATGGGCAGCATTCGGGAAGCTCCGTAAAATCTTCGCTTCCAACTTACCTCAGTGTCTTAAGACAAAAGTATACGACCAGTGTGTGTTGCCAGTGATGACTGACGGCAGTGAAACGTAATCGCTAACTATGGGTCTGATAAGGAGGCTCAAGGTAACTCAGCGTGCAATGGAGAGAGCTATGCTCGGCGTTTCCCTGCGTGATCGAATCAGAAATAAGAAGATCCGCAGGAGAACTAAAGTTACTGACATCGCTCGAAGGATTTCTCAGCTGAAGTGGCAGTGGGCGGTAAACATAGCGAGAAGAACCGATGGCCGTTGGAGCGGAAAGGTTCTGGAATGGCGACCGCGTACCGGACGACGCTCCGTGGTGGCCCCACAATGTGGATCGACGATCTGGTGAAAGTCGCGGTAAGCCGCTGGATGCGGGCAGCGCAGTTCTTATGCGAACCGCTAAAGAATGGAATGCGCTGCCTGCTCATGTGTTCCCCGATTCCTACAACCTTGGCCTCTTCAAGGCGAGAGTGAATAGGCTTTTCCTGGGCAAGCATGCAACACCTTAGACCTCATCCTTTTTATTAAGCACGATGGTGGTCAAATGCCTGCCTAGTTATTATATTTTAAAAAAACCTATCGTCGTGGAGATCCTTGGGGAGGTGGGTGGTACCCAGCAGTGGGTGTCATGTGGCTGAGACCCCGACCAAAATGGTAAAAAGGAACCCTTATAGTGCTACTCAGTATGTCTGTCTGTGTGTCACAGCTGGATATATCAAGAACTATTAATGCTATCAACTTGAAATTTGGAATAGTTTTAGATGAAGTTTGCCCAACTATTCTGGAAATAAGAAAGGATTTTTTTGCAACAGAGACTGAAACTGGGGATCTTAGAAATTCAAAGTGAGGCTACTAAGTAGGGCATGTGGGGGTATCATATTAAAGAGCGCTGCTTGCACATTCTGAAACATTTTTTCTTTTATTTAGGCAGCATAGTTTTAAACTATTGATGAAAATTGTAAAAAAATACCCTTTCCCGCCTTAATCTCTGAAGTTTACATAGAGACTTTTATCACATTGTGACTCAACGGTCTAACCCAGGGCTTACAAACCAAGATTAATTTTAAAATTTTAAATTACTTTGTACCAAGCCAGCCCCCACAGGAGGGGGAGGGATCGATGCCCCACCAACTAGACATTTTGAAATAATATAGATTTCTAGTGCTATCCGCATCGTTCCTGAGGAACTTGTCCCAGACTGGTCATTCATCCACTGGCTTAATACAATTTATTTAGAAAGGGGACATACAAAGGGACTGATATTATAGGAGCAATAAATAAATATAATTAACTCAGCTAGATATTTAGGATTTAACTTACTCAATCCGGATCCGGAACAACACTACCTCCTCTCACATTTTAGTAGGAATTCTAACTCCAACACTAACTATGACAATTCATTTAGGATATTAATGGGAGTCCTAACTCCACCAATACCTACGACAAAATTTATTTAAAATAGTTGCTATGACCTATCATCATCGTGGCCGTAGCCCGAATCCTCGAACCTTCTCCCGACACCGTCGTTGTTCCTCGCCGTCCCTACCTCCCTCAATATTTCTTTCCTATGAGTTTTTTGTTTTATACCATACCATACTTCTCAGAATCAAAAGCAAATAAAACTGTTAAGGTTACACTTGTTATGTTGGTCCTCAACACTGTTCTCTTTGACACAAGGGTTTGTTATTTGATAAAAGTCATGGGAAAGATGCCAGGGTCACGAATTCTGTTATTTGTTACTGTTTTAAGTGAAACTTTACTTCATAGGAGGCTGCAAGTGGCACCATATTTTGTGATTTTTAACTGCTCCACTTTATGTGACCAATGTACATAAAGCTAGAAGAAATAAGGATTTCCCCCGCGCGTCCCGCACCCTATGCCGCTGTCGACTAGCTCCGCGCGTGTCGTTATCGCAGGCCGAGAACAAAGTTCGCTTGAGTTTACGTGCACAGTGTAATGAAGAAAACAGAGACAAGTGTCGCATGTATATACACATACTTAATGCATTCAAATAGATATTCCTGGTGAGTACTGTTTATTGTTTATTTTATAAATTACGTTTTTTAATAATATTTATAATGTTTTTTCTGTTTCAGATTGGCAACAGTGTAGCGCGATTAAAAACAGGAGACGAGTACTTTTTATTATGGTAATCCTTAGGTAACCTGAGGATTAATAATAAACATACAAGTAATAAATATATAAAAAATGTGCGACATTACATTTTGTATTATAATGTGGTTTGGTGAACCTCCCGCATTATTATTCGTTTTACATATGTTAATAACCATCTTGGGATCCATTGGTCTGTATGCCTAGTGTGAGTTTTGTTTGCTTACGTGAAATTTATATGAAAAAAACGCAATTTACACGTTCTGACAGGGGTTCAGTACGTCTCTCAATTATAATTATAGTAATTAATACACTCAACACAAACATCCTTTTCTTATTAATTCTTGATTTTAGTATAGAAATGCAAAAAAAAATATTATAATATACCCAAAACCCATGTAAGATGGAAGCGTGAAAAATAATAAACTATTCAACAAGCAACCAATTTTTTATTTACATTTTCTTACGTTTAGCTTCAATACTCATTGATATTGCTCCTTTTCGTTTATTTTTGCTTACATTTACTAGCGGACTGCTTAAGGTGGTACGACTTCCATACTAACAAACATTGCACATTAATTGGTTCATCATACATTAATAATTCATAAATACATGTGCAAGTGCAACTAACACGTTTTAGTTATTTGTTAGCGCGAAATTATTAAAAAAATGTACTTTGCCTCACTGTCCGGTTTGTCCTTGTAGGTATTATTGTTGTAATGCATGAACACATTGGATATATAGATAGATATGATACAAGTTGAAATTAAAGTTGACATAATATACTTACATAGAAAATAAATGATCAGTACGGTAACAATTAAATATTTTTTCAATGATAAGTCGACTATAATTAATTAGTTGGAAATAGGAAATAAATATTGTATTATTTACATTGCCATCGTTTAACTTTAAACCAACATCTGCGTTCATATTTGTTGGATTTTCATATAAGTTTTTATATAATTTTGCTTGTTATCATGTTTACTCTATTACGAATATTATGCTATTAACATATTATGTTACGTTAAATATTTAACTCTATTACGAAATACATTCAGACATACACACTCACATACATACACGTACACACACATACACACACGCACACACTATGTTTACTAGCTAGGCTGATATTTTTGTGTCGTTGTTTTTTGTTCTATTTGAGTTATTGGCTTAAATTTTTAAGGAAACCTGTAATTGGTCTTACTATTATAGTGTACACAATTTTTGTCAATTATATTTGTAACACTGTTGGTTTTCAATAAACAAAAATAAAAAAATAAATAAAATTATTAATTTTACAAGCTTATCTTCTTTTAAATTTCCATGGTTATTGAAGTTACTAGAATAAACTAGGACTGGATTTACACCATGTACCTGTTTATATTTGAGACTCCGATATTTCAGCGCAGTTGCATGCGCCATGGTCACGAAAGAACTGTTGATTGTTGCGGGTTGATGTTATTGGCACACGAATAGATCTACCTTCCGTCTAAGTCTAAGCCTTTTATTACGCTCGATACTGGTACCACTGTCTGCAAACTTACTTACATTTTAGCCCTCACATTGTCATTATCTAAATGTTGTTGCTGCTCATCATTAATGAAAGTAGAAGTAACATCAGGAATTATGTTTGTAAGATCTGCCAATACGATTCTAAAAAACCGAAAAATAATACATTTTATAACTGTTTTGTTTTGTCATGCACCAAAGCACTTTTAAGGTATTGGGTATTTTAAGATACCTTTTGGGACTAATACATTCGACATTCGTAGCTTCCTGCACCGTCATATTAGAATTGAACATTGAGCTACCTGTTACAATGCTGTTACTACTAGACTCGGCTCTGAAATAAAAACCGGAAACAGGTACAGCCCGAGGAAATAAAGAAAAGAAATTCTGATTATTCCGTCTTAATAATTCCGTCATCTAAACTTTGCATTACTATAAGTAAGTGCCAAGCAATATTTTGGTTCCTCGATGTGACCAATGAGGTACCAAATTGGTCTTGTTCGGAACTTACATAGAATATAATACAGGCGCGGATCCAGGATTTGTTTGAGGGGGGGGGGGGGGATTTGGTTCAGGGAGGTTATATCATAATTGCAAACATTTTGCTTAAAAACTTTGCGTAAAACTGTGTGCCGGGGGGAGGGGGGCAATGGCTATTGTCCCCCCCCCTTTTGTTTGTGCCTGAAACGAAAAATAGTATACTATGTATTTACTTATAATAAATTACTACTTTTATCTAAAAAGTACAGTCAAATAATATCTTTAATCTATTTCAAACATTTAAATTGGCACTGATTTCTGACAGATATTTGACAGTTTTGTATCTTAATATGCTGCTCGTCGAATACTTGTCTACTTTCTACAAATTTCTACAAAAGCTTATTTTTTATCTCTGTTCGCTATAATAACCTATACCTAGGTTATGATTAACAAATAGACTTTTTAAATAATCTACGTGCGAAATCGTCGCGGAGCGTAAGGCAAGCGCAGTCCACACGTCTCAATGGAGCACTCACGACTGAAGAGCGAGGAGCGAATCAGACAGAAATACGGTGAAATAACGCATGCGATAGAGATGCAAACACTGGTGTCTGTTTTAAAAACATCAACGTAAGCGACATTATCGTTTTTAATTTGTTATTAATGAACTATTTAAAATTTTGAAAAACTGTCAATCACAAAACTAGAGAACTAGCTAAGGTATTTTTTAATAATAGTTTCAAGACTAAAGGTTTAATAGCGGTTGGCACAGCATTGAAAAACTACAAAATTGGAAGTAACTTTACGATTTTTTTCTATCGAGAAAAGTTTTAGCAATCATGTTTCTGTCAATCACATAACTGAGTACTATAGTCTACTTTCTACAGTATTTTTTTGGGGCCGATAAATCTAGTAATACGATGTGAAATCCTTGATCAAAAATGTGTATTTGGCTTTGTACGGCCTAAACGTGTCAACGTTTTATAATTTATTAAACCCTTAAAATATTCGTCAGTCCAAGTGGTTGGATTTGGTTAAATATTTTTTTACAATATTTCACCCATAGCGTCACAACATATAATCTGAAATTCTTCTATGTGATTGAAGTTTGTGTAAAGATTACAGGAAAATAAAACGATGTCTCTAAATAGCATTCTTTTCAGAAATCATAAAAAAGTGATTTTATTCTTATTTGCTTTTGGTAAACTGACTGCGACCTCGAGAATAATATATATGATGGTACGGAACCCTCGGTGCGCGAGCCCGACTCACTCTTACCCGGTTTTTTATTATTATGTCACATCTTATAAAAGACAAACCCTCCGACATTCAAATAATAATCATTGAAACATACAACATTCCAAAACCCGTAGACAATAAGTAAACAATTTAAAAACGTTGACACACCAAAGATACGTGAAATATTAAAAGCCCCGCCTCATTATTTAACAACATCGCTGTTTGCTCGCCATGTTTACAGTACCTCAAATAAAAAGCCTGATTTCGATTAATTGACTTGGAAAAGCAAACATTGTTCTTTTTTCGTCGGCGTTAACCCGTCAGTTCAAATTAGGTTAGCAGGCAATGCCCGTGTGAGCGAGTTATGCAGATTGAGTTATCTGTTTTCCAGCGCGTCCAGTTAATTCAGTTCTTTCTCCGCTGCTCAATAAAGACTAGTGCACATTTTATTTTCGTTTGCCACAGAATACTTTCAGGTCCTTATAGTGTTAGTTCGTCGTTTTATCGTTGTTAGAATATGTTGGTTTGAATCCGGTTCGGAGGGCCATTAAGCATATTTGAGGTTTAGTAAAGTTAATGAATAAAGGAGTTTTATTGAATTTATAATATTATCGTCATCAGCCATTTTAATGTCCCCACTTCTGGGACACTGGCCTTCCTGAATGGTTAAGGAACTTGGGCCAAAACCCGACCACGCGGGCCTAATGCGTTCAAATTAGGTTAGCTAGCAGGCAATGCCCGTATGAGCGAGTTATGCAGATTGAGTTATCTGTTTTCCAGTTAATTCAGTTCTTTCTCCACTGCTTAATAAAGGCCAGTGCATATTTGAATTTGCCACAGAATACTTTCCACGTAGTGTCATAGTTCGTCGTTTTGTTGATTAAGTTGGTTGAAATCGGATTAGAAGGACCAATTTTTGTGTTTAAGGTGGTACGACTTCCATACAAACAAACATTGCACATTAATTGGTTCATCATACATTAATAATTCATAAATACATGTGCAACTAACTCGTTTCAGTTATTTGTTTGCGCGAAGTTATAAAAAAATGTACTTTCATACATGAGCTACATAATTGCGATTGTTCACACACACATACGTGTAATAATTGAAATTATAAGATATTAGTATATTCGTGTTTTATGTATGAAAGTGATTATTTTTTATTATTTCGCGCAAACAACTAACTGAAACGAGTTAGTTGCGCATGTATTTATGAATTATTAAGGTATGATGAACCAATAATTGTGTAATGTTTGTTTGTATAGAAGTCGTACCACCTTAAGTAGTTAATATATTTCGGTGTGTTTATAATACATATACAATGAGTTTTTATTTACTTTTTCGATTTAATTCTGTAGAGTAATGTTGATAACCCGATTGTGGACTCTACCATTTAAATGTTACATTTACTAACTTGTGGAATTTCCCCTACTTTTGTGTTTTGTTCGATTTGTTAGAAAGAACTATAGTTTGTACCCGTACGCGTGAAATATTAAATTGCATCGAGTCTTTGGGTATCCTCCCGGAGGCCGCATTACAATTTAAAACGTCATGTTTTCTTGTAAATGTTTTTGCAGTGCCAACGCACGGTAATGTAATATATAGTAAAATTTTGTGTAGAATTTCTAAAAGAGAAATAAAAAAGCGCTATTTTCGCAAAAAAAAAATATAACGGCTAGTGTGTTTCATCCTTAACTAGATGCATGAAAATTGCGCTCTTTTGCATTTTGATGAAATATTTTGCCCAAAGTCCGCGCCAAAATATTGTGTGTCGGTAAAGATTGGTCGCTCTGTGTATACGCACTCATGAATAAGATTGAATTTATAACGTCAATATGCACAACAACAGGCCCTGTAAAAAAATTCATGGGACACTTCGGTGGTAAATGAAAACACTTTGGTTTATGCGAAAAACAGTAACTTAAGAGTTTTGTTGTTTTGTTACTGTTTTTATGTTAAGTTGCAGTTATAACATTAATTAATACTAATGTTGGCGATGAAACGACTTCACTTAAATACAACTGTTCGACAAGAAATGGTCTAACCATTATTTAGATAAGTATATCATTTTGGAAAAGCTGAATAGACGATATTATTATATTCTGGATAAACTTTAGATTTTACAGAACTATATTTCCTTATTATTTATTATTTAATCGTTTCGAAAAAAACAAAAATGTTTCGATCGTTAAAGATTCTTAGGTTGGGTGAATCTATTAAATAAAAATAAATAGACGAAATATATGTACACGCATAACTTCAGAACGACTGCACCAATTGGATGATTCTTGTTTTATTGGGTTCTTTAGTTTCAATACTAGGTTTTATAATCTTCTTTTTCATAATACTGGACAGGCATAGAAAATAAGTCATCGTTCATGGCGGGCGCGCGCTCTTTAAATTAAGCGTTTAGAAAACTTGTAATAACTTCATCATTTCTGGAACGATTTGCATCATTTAGAAGGATGATTCCTGCGTGATCAGGAAACCCCAACTTGGTCACGTATACAAAGAGATCCATTCCGCGAAAATTAGTAAATAATTAATCTAAGCATGTGATACAACTAGGATCTTTTACATGTTGGGTTAGACGATATTCTGACATTAAAATTTAGGAGACGGCTCTTTCTAGCGGTGTTAGCGGGTATGTAAATCTGCATTAAAATCGTGTAACGTGTTTAATCGTGTAACGTGTTTAACCTTATTTCCGAATCTTGAAAGTACGTATTGGAATGTCAGAAATTTTTCTTTAGATATAAGTTAAATTAATACATAAAACATACCAAATTGCATTTTAAAATGTCAATAGACGAAGACCACCGAGTTTTAAAAAAGGCTTTCTATTTGAAAGAATAAATGATGATAAATCAATTGGTTTAACAGGAAATTATTCTGGATAGTGTGTTTTTCATCGCATAGCATGCTAAAGATCGGTTTTATTCATTTTAATATTTTTGAAATTAAGTATACCGGTCCTCCCCGCACTGACCTTAGTAATAATAATACTCTAACCGTATACAAAAGTTTTGTTTATTATCTAGCAATCTTATCATTAAACAATGTCTGTATTTTAAGCAAAAGGATATTATAAAACAACATAGTTTTCCCAGTAACGAGCGCCACATCTTGCCCATAAAGCAGGCTCGTAAAACCAAAGGCTGGCTGGCGACGCCATTACGCCCACAGATGTTATCACAACATAAAACGCCAAAATTAAAACCTATAAAATATCGAGACCCGACATGATTTATGTCATACGCGCCGATGTAATTCGGACAAATTGCGACTTTCGTTATTGCGGCTGTCATAAAAAAGAGGTAAGGTTTTATCTCGTAAAATGGTCCGAATCTCGTCGAGGGTGAGGTTAAACTCATAAAACTTTTAATGGATATTAATGGGTTTTTCTAAAACATTCCAACTTAGCGTCTATGAGATAGATGCGACAATACAAAGATTAAGCCATTGGTACTGATCTTATAAATCAATGCGAGCCCGTAAATGAGAACATAACATAACTCACACTATACTTAGGTATAATAGAGAAACCTCAGCATGATTTATTCAAGGAATTAAATACAATTAATTATTATATTTTTTTCCTTCAGCTCACAACGTTTTTAAATTACCGATAATACCGGTTTGAATAGTACATTGCAGCGGCCAGCAAAAGAGGAATTGATGGACAAACGTGTAAATGTGGACCGAGGCGAAGCCGAGGCACACATTCGTAAGTCCATCAATGCCTAGTTGTGGCCAAGGCTTGTATAGTACTTTTCTCAAATAATGCGCGGAAATTAAAACTACTTTTTGAAATCAGACGAACAAGGAACAACAATATTTTTTCTCGCGTTAGTGTTCATTTGTTATTTTTTTCTAAAACAGCTTTCTATTTGCAAGCCAGGGCCCTTATTCACTATGACCACTTAGCGATTCCTTGCTCAAACCACGCCAATGTCGTACTTGGTTTTGACATTTTCAAAAGTCGTTTTCTCCATGATACTTCAAAATTATAGAGTTATTGTACAAGTAAATGAAAGTCACAAGTTGTATAATTATTAAATAAGTAAAATAACTTTAAATTTTTTAAGTGTTATAGAGAAAAATAATTTTGAAAATGTCGAAACCAAATATGACATTCGCGTGGTTTGAGCAAGGAATCGGTAAGCGGTCATAGTGAATACGGGCCCTGTACGAAATTTAAATAAAGCTTTGATAAGTTACCTCCTTGGTAAAAGGTCGTTCCATTTTTAAATAAAACGACAGATATGAGTTTACTATGTCATTTATTTGGCCGATAAACACGACAGATATGGATTTTCATACAACATTTGCCGGCCGCTGCTCGCATGTATGTGGCCAGTTCAGCAATATCTATTTACCTCGAAGAAGGTTGTTAAAATAATGCACATATTTCCAAGCATGTTTGAAAAATAGTTTTTTGTTATGCAAGGATGGAAAGTTGGTTACTTAGCGGCGAGTTACCTCTATTGAAAGCCGAGCAAGAGAAGGATTCTAGGATTGAACCACGAGCGTAGCGAGTGGTTCAAAGATTGAATCCTGAGCGAAGCGAGGATTTCAAAGGTACAAGACGCTAAAAACTTTTATGCCGAGCGCAACACACAATTTTTCAACATTTTATGGTTGTTTCCGCGGTCAACTTCAGGTAAAAAAGTCTTTAAACATAAAGTTATATCTAAATATACCTTATCTTATTGTTTTAATGGTATAAAAAACTAAAATAATAAAAAAGGGAGTATTATAGTTAATTTAAAGTTATTTAAAGTAGGAATATATTGTTACTTATAAATAACAATAAAAACGATTCCGTAAATGTTGACACTGACATGAGATACAAGACAAAAACAATTTAAAAATGAAGATTTATGTCACGTTCCGAAATCCAATCATAGGTTGTAAAATCTTACCCAGCCTAATATAAAATTCTTATAACAAATAGTTTAATCTTATTGTTATTGTTTTTATGATTCAATGAACTAAAATAATATAATAAAACCAAAACGGAGTATTATAATAAATTCAAAGCTATTTAAAATAAGAATACAATGTAACAAAAAAGTCAATAGTGCGATTCGAAACGCATTATGACATATTTTGAAGTATTAAATTGAAAAAGTATTTTACCGCGCTAGGCCGCAAAAAACGATTTTCTACGCATAATCTGAATGACAAAACCTCCTCTTCCGAGCGAAAATGATATTTACAATCAGCCTAAACGTCATTATAAGTTTTTTGTAAAATGTGAGAACTCTAAAGTTATACTAAAGACCGTGGTATAATAGTCATATAAAAACTAGTTACTTAGGTACTTTATGAAAATAAAAACAAGAAAAAAATAGCAAAAATTATCATAAACACATATGATCACATATGCACTTCATAAACTAGCACAAGTCTCAGATCAACATACAGTACTAACGGCTTATCATGGCTTTGTTGCATCTACATTGCGCTATGGTGTGATTTTCTGGGGAAATTCGAGTTATAGGGAAATATTGTTAAGGGCTCAAAAGCAATGCATCCGAGCTATCTGTCGAATTAAACGTACTGATAGCTGTGTGCCACATTTTGAATCCCTAAAACTTTAAACAGTACCATGTCTATACATTCTTGAGTTATGCATTTTTGTCAAATCCAATCCCGATCTCTTTACTAAAGTGGAACAGAAACGACTTGGTCTTCGCCCTAGAAAACAAAAAATTTACACTAATGTATGCAAAACTGCATTAATGAGAAAAAGTGTTATTGAGATGGCCCCAAAAATTTTTAATAGTTTACCAGTGTCACTAAAACAACTAAACATTAATCATTTCAAGTATACCTTAAAAAAGTTGCTCATAGAAAAATGTTACTACAGTATAAATGAATTTTTCACTGACATGCATTCTAAAAGATAATGTGTTTATTCTAATGTAGTCAAGATATGTTTGTTTTATTTTATTTTATTGTATCTATATTTTATTTGATATGACCTAATTGAGACTAGTATGTAAGTAGTTAGGTAATGAATTTTTAATCAATCAAATTATAATTTTGACGATCTTATATTATTGATTTATTGTTTAACTTATTTTACGCCGTATGACCTTAAATTTATATATGTTTATTCTAATAATTGTTAAATGTTTTCAATTTATCGCTTAGTTTAATTTAATTTTACCTAATTATGTAATGATAATGAGATGAACTCCAATTTAATGATATATGAAATTGTATTCTTATGATTTATTTGACATTATTTGTATTAATATTGTAGCTTTGTTAACATAAATATAAATGCTTTCCATCACATTCGTATGCCTTAATTGGTACATCATGGTGATACTTACTATAAATATCCTGTCAACTTAATGTGTACCTGTGATGACGAATAAACATATTTGTATTTGTATTTATTTGTATTAACTGAAAAATAAGGATGATTTTACAAAAGCTCATCTCGTTTTTTTTGCATTCGTAATTTCATATCAAAATAGACGTTTGTTCATTTTTGTTTTGAAGCAGGAAAATACTTCCGGTATTGGCTGCTGAACCTCGCAAAAGCGTACATTTAAACGATGAAGGAAAAGAAAACGTTTGTCTGCTATTTCTTAATACATTGCAATCGAAGAGAGAAGCTTAAAGCTCTTTAAATGCACCACTTGCATTTGGGAAATCGACACTTAAAACCTTTATACATTGACGAGGCATAACGCGCTGAATACCCATTACCCAAATAAGTGGTTGAGCGGCTAATTTTAGTGAGTGGGGCACTCCAATCTTTTCGAGGGTTTTATACAGCTTTTGTGTGATATTTCACATAGCTGAACTTTTATTATTATAGGCTTTGACTGCGAATCTATACTAATATTATAAAGCGGAAAGATTTGATTGGTTGTTTGTTTTCATTGAATAGGCTCTGAAACTACTGAACGGATTTGGATGAAATTCGGTACACAGATAGTAGATAGCCTGGTTATGAACATAGGATATTTTTTGTCCCGATATTCCTACGGGAGCGGGAACCACGCGGGTAAAAGCGCGAGCGGCCGCTAGTCTTTTATAAAACGTATATGACTGTTTATTACATGTCAAAATTTGAATACGCGAGACCAAAGTTCTAGTAAATACGCATGTGAAAACTAAAGTAGGTGTGTCCTACTTTGATTATATTTTAACGTCCAAATTTTTTTCTATGTATTATTTCAATAGACATCCATATTAATATGTAAAAGTAACTCTATGTGTCCGTATGTCTGTACCTTTCCCTCGTAAATTGCGGAACCGTAATTTTGTGTGGAGATTAAAGATAAATTGTGCTTTTACAACAATATATAGGCTAAAGTAGGTTAATAGACTACGCATAGGTAATTTATGACTGAATAATCTATAATTTTATTATTTAGTAAACAGAAAAAACATTTTTTTTACCCTCAATAAATGATAATGATTAATTTAGTAGCAATATGGTTAACTTACTTTGAAAGCTTAAATACTAATTATTATGTGATAAATAGTAAACAAGAAAATATACTACAAAAAAGCAACTTGTCTCATGTCGCTCTAATAGTATATTTTCTTGTTTAATATTTATCACATAAAAATTGCATAGTAAAATGCAAAATTAAAATGTTACCGATTATTATGTTTTTTGTTGGCATTTCAATGATATAATTTTCCTGAATTTTAATAAAAAAAAAGGTACAATCGACTAATCAAAAGTTGCTCTTACGCACTATATGCGTATTATTGAAAAATGTCATGTCTGTTTCGGCCCAGCTACGGCTTTTCTTAAGTTTATCTATTTTAAAACATTAATATTAAGAATAAGCTGTAGACGTTCGATATTGGGCACGTAAATTAAGAATAGCCTAAGTGGATTTTAAGAACGTCATAAAAAAAATGATTTTCGGAATCAAATGCGCGAGTTACTAGGAAAACACCAATATCGATATTTGGTGTGCCTATAATATTGGAATAGTTCCCTTGATTTCTCCTAGATCGCATTATCAGATGCTGTCTTGATGACAATTATACCAAACTAAAACTACCTATATGCTACCAAATAAAAAGATAATACCTCTTTTCTTGAAGTCGGTTAAAATCATTAACTAATCCAATATATCAACAAAAAAAAGAAAATGACCACAAAAAAAATCTAATTAAAAAGTCCCGACATTATGCTAATGTGTAGGTAGTGATTGTGATATAAATTTTCTTGGTTCTGAACCTTAGTGCGCGGAATTAAAAAATACCTATAACTTTTTGCTTTATGAGCGAGCGCAATGCTCCTTAAATGAACAAAAAGAGAAGTGAAAAATAAAACTTAATTTTTACGATTACTTTTATCGGACCGAATATAACTCACAACTACCAAATGCGACCGAATTTTGACATGTTAGGACAAATATAGCAATGGCAACACTGGACTAGAAGCAAAGGGACACGTCCGTACCCTCGAAAAGCGCCTCGCGCACTGATTTGAATGAATTCTCAAACCGTTCATATTTTGGTGTTTTTATGGATTTTGAAAAATGTATTATATTAAAATGCTTGTGTTACATTCCCGGAAGAGGATTTTCCCTTGGAACTGGGACACCAGAGCGCTTGGGAGTCACCAGCTCTCTCTTCAACTCACGCAGAGCTTCTGGCTACATGTCCGGATGACACAGACCGAGCTCGACTCTTAGCAGTCTCGGAAAAAGAATCCGGACATTGGCATCACGCTCTTCCCTCCCACAACCTAGGTATCATCCTTGATCCCGCTACCCTTCGCATTTCGATTTGTTTACGCTTGGGTGCTAAGTTGTGCGAACCTCATCACTGTCCGTGTGGCAAAGATGTGGACCAGTTCGGACGCCATGGGCTGACTTGCGCCAAGAGCGCCAATCGCGCATATCGGCATGGTGCGATTAATGATTTAGTCAAGCGTGCTCTCGGCACTGCTTCGATCCCATCATCTCTGGAACCTTGTGGTTTATTCAGTGATGATGGTAAAAGACCCGATGGTGCGACGTTTGTGCCCTGGTGCTTGGGGCGTACCCTTGTGTGGGATGCAACACCTTAGGTCCTTCCCATATACGTGGTACATCCTCAAGAGCTGGAGCCGCTGCGGAGCAAGCACAGTTCCTCAAGCGCCGCATATATTCGTCGCTCTCAGTAAGCCACGAATTTGCGGCGCTTGCCGTAGAAACAATGGGCCCTTGGTCGTCTGACACCAAAAAGTTTATTAAAGATCTTTCCATAAGACTGAGTCTTTGCATTCAGCGGGGCAACAGTGCCAGTGTTCTCGGTACTATGCCAAGCGGCTGTGAGTTGGACGGCGTATTTTTGTTAGACTACAAGATTTTATTATCTAACGGTTTCTTGTTTTTGTACTAATATGTAATAAAATTATATTAAAATATAATTTTATTACATGTTATGAAACTTGCCTTACAATGATAAGCAAGGCTTGTTTAACGACAAAGAATTGTGTAAATTGCGAAATATTGGAGGACAGGTTTTTTGCTGTGCTGACGATACAGCTCTAGTATTCTCTGACTGCTCTTGGGAGTGTGTGACAATCAAAGCGGAATTCGGTTTAACTGAAGTATTTAAGTGGCTGAACATGAATCTTTTAACACTGAATCTAGAGATAACTAATTACATTTGTTTTGGCCCCAGTATAAAAACCCAACCATCTGACAAATACAATATGTACTTTAAACCATATCGTTACCCACCGTAGATCTTTACAGGCTGGAAAGGCTGGACTGTTATCAGTGAGAAAATTATACATGTTAAACACAAAACATTACGTTTCGACTCCGCAAAACTAGCCAGAAGAAGAAATGCCATTGTGGCTCATCCACCCTCAATACGGACAAAGTTCGCCAGACGTCAATATCCCAGTCTAAGCATTCATATTCATAGTACTATTAATCGTAGAATGGAAAATAACATTTACCCAATGTTGACATACAAGTGCAAAAAACATATAACAGAATGGTTGAAGGAATATGAAGAAACAGAAATGATCTTAAACAGAATGAGAAAAGTTGTAATAGGTACTCGTATCAACAACAATAAATATACAAAATAAAAACATCATACTATAAAACCGATCATCCAACCCAAATATAAAATCGTTATACACGCACACACACTCAAACACATATTCACACACACGCACACACAAACGCGTGCGAACACATTAACATTATTTAGTTCATCGATTATTTTGGATACATCCCAAATTTGTAGAAGGCACAAGGTTAAAAGCGAGGCACAACACAATTAGTATTGCATTACTTTCTGGGGCTGTCTCAACCAGGTCTCAACACAACTACTTTGTTTATTTGGGAAACAAAAAAAAATTTTTTTTTAGTACATAAATATTAAAATGGAATATTTCATCTATTAAGTAATCGAGAAATATGTAGTCAAATAAGTTTGAGGTGAATTTGAGATGTTTTTTCTTTTATAAATGTATTTTCTGTCTGTGTGTGTGCAAATAAAGTGTTAATAAAATAAAATAAATAAATAAGACAAATTTTCGTAAATTTCGTAAGTGCTTTTTCTTTTTTTTTGTTTTAATAAAATTATTTTCAAATTCGGTATCCTACATGCCCTCATTCACTATAATTATGATCAATCACAAAACAAGCTTTTTAAATAACTTTGAAGCAAAATATCTGCTTTTGCTAACTTAAAACGTTACTCTGACGCGTATTTTTGAAAATGACATGTAAAGTTTTACTTGTATTTCCAAAAATATAATTAAAATTGAAATTCTACGTCCTACATGCACTTCATTAGGATACTGTGCTTCTAAATAAGTAACTTCCATACAAAAAAACATTGATTATAGTAACAATCACCTTCTCCGAAAAATCACTAAATCGTCGATTTTAGAAAATAAGGGGTTGCGCCCTCACGTAGCTACGTTTACACCACCGCATAACGGTGAGAAATGCTAAACATACCAAAGTACGTAAAAAAAAAATCACTTAAAAGTGTCAAAACTGTTCTATTATTCTTCTTCTTTTAAATGCTACTGCCAACCACATAAATAAATAAATAATATTAAAAATATTTATGCACACGATAATTGCTACATAGCAGTATCTTCCACTCAACCTTGGATGAAAGAAAACAGATAAATAAAATAAGGTAATAGGGGAATGAGTGCACGAAGAAGGAGGAGAACATGTATGTACCTATTAATAAATAGATGGATACTGAAAGAGAGAAAATATGTGATAATTTATAAGTTAGGAGAAAGAAAAAGGAAATGTCTTCTAACTTCATCGCCAAAGGATTTTAGAGTCTGAGCCTTTCTGATACCCTCTGGTAGTGCGTTCCAAAGCCTAACCGCGTCCATTGAAAAGGAATAGGAATAGAAGTTGGAGGAGTGACGAGGAAATTCTAGGGAGAGGTTAGAGGAAGAACGAAAAGTACAATGTGAAGATGTGGTATGAAAATGTGGTTCTTTGAGGTAAGGTGGGGAAATTGGTAGAAATTGGATCGGTGTCCTGCGTGGTCGGCACAGCGCCGGGAACTCGTGGCAGTGGTAGGAGGGGATCTCTCCCTACCCAGCATCGTCAGTAAGATGCTGGGTAGTGTCAGATCGTGGCAGGCGGCAGTCTCCTTCTGCGAGGATGTGATCCTCCAGAAGGAGACAGCGGAGAGGGCTCGCGAGCAGGACGCCCATGCGGCCCGAATCCGTCGCAGGCGGCTAAGGGGAAGGAGGCGACGGTATGATCGCCTCATTCCCTTATAAAGAAACCAAGCTGGCGTTGGTGGGTGTGCCATCGCCGGCCTTGCACGGTTTCCACCGTCTGAGAAGATGGCTAAACTTGCTCGGCCATCTTTCAGCCGTGAGGGGGCCCGGGTAACCGGGCCACGGCCGCCTGGTCTTTAGGGGTGATTGCGAACCCTACCCCCCTAGGAGTTTTAGTTGGTAGTACCCGCCCAGGTGAGTAGAATTTCGAATCGCCCCTGCACCTGGGGGCGAGGGATGCGTAAAAGCATTTCTCCTAGTATAAAAAAAAAGGGAGAGGTTAGAGGAAGAACGAAAAGTACAATGTGAAGATGTGGTATGAAAATGTGGTTCTTTAAGGTAAGGTGGGGAAATTGGTAGAAAAAGGATAGATTAGAGAAGCTTGAGTGTGTGTAAGTCCCTGTGCCGGCGGATAGGAAACCAGTTAAGTTTACTACGAGAGGTTGAGACATGGTCATATTTGCGGAGGTTTAAGATAAATCTAATGCAGACATTTTGCAGACGCTCTAGTTTGTTGAGTAGTTCCTCAGATAAATCAGTGTAGCAGACATCAGCGTAGTCTATTATAGGTAACAAGAGAGATAGGAAAGAATAATCTTGGTACTAGTCAGCAAAAAAATACGTAGACGACGTAATGACCCATACTTTAATACTACTTTTTTCCTAACGCCTTCCACATGAGTTCTCCAAGTTAAGTGCTGGTCAAATGTTATGCCAAGGTTTTTGACAGTATTCGAGAAAGGGAAATTAATACCATCTAAAGAGACCACCGGAAGCCCATCAAAATCAATCCTCGAAACGAAATGAGAGCTACCAATGATAATATATTGAGTTTTGGAAGGGTTAAGGGTAAGACCGTATGACTTACTCCAATAATTTATGTGAGCTAGGTCTATGTTAATAGTTGCAATTGCACGTGAAAGTTCAGGTAATGGTGCCTGTGTGTAGATCTGCAGATCATCAGCGTGGTGGTGAAAGGAACTAGAAAGGGATTGTTTGATAGAATTAAATATTATTTCTTTGAGATACCTTCTAGTCTTTTTAGCAATAGAGCACAGTTCTGACGCTGCACGTCTTTGTTATATGTACATTGCTGTTATTAATATGTATGTTGTCGATTGCCGTGCAGTGTCAAAATAAATGATTTTTCTTTCTTTCTTTTCTAATAAATTATTAAGCGGAATTTGATATAACATTCACTTTTGATAAATAAAAGATACTTTCGATGGCATAAATGTTTAAAACCCATTCCTGTTTCCTAAAAGTGAATCAAACAGTAAAATACACCAAACAAAGATTTTACTGGAAATTCCCATTAGGCAAATAGGCGGTTTGCAAGAAAACTGCTAATTTCCCTAAGTGGAAACCTACTAGTGCTTCGGTAAGGGGAAACTTTTTCACGACGATAACGACCTTTCTGGAATACCTTTCTACTTTTAGCTTAGACTTTTAGCAGATACGCTGTAGGAAATCGTTTCTATCTATAAGCAGTTGCATTTTATAATTGACTACTTCAAACAGTAAGTACTCGGAACAGTAGCTGTTATTATCATTATGTTCTAGGTAAAATGCAACATTTTATGACCGTTTTCTCGATAATCTGGTGCTTACAAAATATATTATTAATAATGTAATGTGATATTTTATCAAAATATGTACCCCACAAGGTTACTATTGAACACCACTGAGAGACGATTATGACAAAAATTTTGCAGAATTGACCCCCTGGTTGGCTTTCGCCATTGAGTGAGAAAATGGCCTCGTTCCGTGCAACTTCGAATCTTTAAAATTATTAAAACTAATGAAAATTGAGTGATCTTGCTTTAATCTCATTGTTATTCAATTTCTATCGTGTGTGCGCAACTGTAGTACTGTTTTCTTGCGAATCCGTGCGTGAAGTTGCCAGCTGGACGTCATCTGCTTTCCAACCACGCGATGGTACTACCATCTTCAGCCACCCCAAGAACTAACCGAAGAGATACAACTGCTGCGAGGCTTGAAGGACACGGTGGTGCGGTTAGTCAATGTAAGGCGGTGTACCTACTTGCTTTGCTTTCAGCCCAAACGAACCACATCTTAATTTCATCGTCGGCGGGAATATTCTATTCAAAATTTGATTCCTGACCCAGAGTGGCGTCTAAAGCTTTTCTATACTTTCGGCTAGGCTGCGTCGTCACAGTCATAGCAACACGCGGCGTCTCACTCTCGCACCTAGGAGCGCAAGAGAGTGAGACGTTGCTATAGGAACCATCAGCGAGCGATTAGCCAGCAATCACATCCGTAATACCATTTTTATTTTGACGATCCGCATCGATTGCGCGATATCTGCGCGATATTGCAAATTTTTAGTTAATAGCCCCGCCGCAAGTGTTTTAGGGCGTTAGTGGCCTGCCGGACAAAATGATGCTATTTCGTACTATGTATGATTACCTATAAAATCTCTTAAAATTTTCAAATATTGTGTAATCACCTGCAAGATTATTACGCGTTAACTGAAAAATTTTCAGACACTCAAATTGCCAATAATTCTCAATATTAAAACATTTAAGTAGCTAAAATGATTTATATTTAAATATTTTTATTTCAGATCAAAATACAATCTAAGCTCTATTCCATGTTAATTACTACACTACACACAACAAAAAAGAATTACACATAACACTTATTGCGCATAATAATGAATTCGCATAATAAACATTTAATTATCATAAAATAAAATAAGCAAAGCTCCCACCTTGGCCTTCAATGTTAGGTAGTTTTTGTTCCAGCCCGACAATACATATTTTCACATCCTAATTAACTTCTTACTGAGAGGGTACTGTTACGAGGCGGTTCAGGAGTTTCTTTAAAAAAAACAATTTTGTTAAACTGGTAGAAACTTGTATTTAAAAAGAAAAGTAAAATGCCTAACCACGACGAATGTCCAATCCGAACTGATCGCAAAATACATACAATGGGAAACTCAGCGATTTAATTTTATATGTTAATTAATGTAAAATCTAGTATAACAGTGCCTACCTATTTGAATGTCTAAAATTTGAAGCCTAGTTTGTCTTATTTATGTAGGTCACGTGGTATGTAAAAAATTTAGTGTGTACTTTTTTTTTACACACCAATTATATATTCCCCGTTATGTTTCATAAAGAACTTCTGTTATGGTTACTAGATAACGGATAAACATACCCATATCCTTTTTTTTATGTAAATACATACATAATATACATGTTTAACACCCAGACCAAGACAAATACACATGTTTATGCACACAAATGTTTTGTCCGGGGATCGAACCCGGAACCCCTGGCGCAGAAGGCAGGCTTACTACCCCTGCGCCGAACAGGTCGTCAATTATTTCTTATTGTTAATTTTTTTATACTTGTGCAAAGTAACGTTCTATTTATTAGTAATCAATGTAACGTTACTTTGCACAAGTATATTTGCATAAGTATTGTCATAATGATGACTTGGGATAAATGTAATAAATTATTACATTTATCCCAAGTCATCATTATGACAATTTACGTTATACGCATAAAAAATGCGTATTAATTTATGCAGAATAATGTTAAGCGATTTAAAAATTATGCCATTTAACGTTTTTTGAATTTGAATTAGGAGTATTACCTTAGGCGAATTAATATAGACCCGTCAGTATTTATCACAATCTGCCAATACGGAATTAAGACATCTAAAAATCCGCAATAAATACTGACAGTCGTCTTTAAATGAAAATTTAATAGTGGCCGAGTCATAATATGAAAACTCTCACAATACCTCCTTTAACCGCCTCAGTGGTCTAGTGGTACAACCATCGGTATCCGACCCAGGGGTCCCGGGTTCGATTCCCAGCGGGGGTACATATTGTATTCGGTTTGGTCGGTGGTAGGACTTGTTTTAAGTCCACCTGGCTAGCTACCACCATCTTATCTAAGTCTGACGCTATAACAACAATGTTTTCAGCATTGTTGAGTTCCGGCAGTTAGAGATAAGATAGCCAGTTCCTCAGTGATTGAGGATTCCGGGAGAGGCTCGCTTCCATCTTCAGCCTTATCAATACTTAACATCAGGTATGATGAAGGCTAATTCTCCCCGTTGTTCATAAAAATAAAAAAGTAATTTGAATAAATATGACAAACTTAGCATATTGTGGGGTGTTACATAAAAAATTCATAGACTCACGTACGGGAAACTGGGTAACATACTTTTTGCAGACCAAATAGAATTTAAATCGCACGCTACAATGGAACCGAGTAAGCTTATTAATTAACAATGAAAAGGCTTTTATTCCGGCTATTATAAATAAATCAGGTTTTAAGCTTAAACACATGTAACGAAAATGTTTTATTAATATTTGGACTGTATTTATGTATTCTATATGCTTTTCTCTTAATTTTGTTTTGTTTAAGGATTAAGTAAAATCCATTATTGCATTTATTTACAAAACTTTTTATAAAATAAACTTCAACTTCAAAAAAAAAAAAACCTTTTGGAGTCGGTGCCTGTATTTTACTGTTTATACTGTGTGGGTGTTTCGCTAAGATATTGTCGCTCATATCGTAGGCAAACTTCCAAAAAAACCCATTACATAGAACAATAACGGGACATTAAATAAAATTACGTACAGCCTATAAACATAGATTACACGAGAAAGATCGTTGAAAGTTTTCTGCCACGCGTCGCCATCCTTTTGTGGGAAATACAAAATCAGTCCATCCATTTTCTTCCCCCTATTACACTAATAATAGTGTAATAGGGACCTTAGTACTACGTGAACTTGTAAAATTCAAAATGGTACAAAAGTATGATCCTAGATATGATCATACATATGAATCTATGATTATATCTAGGATCATAGTTTATTTTCTCTGTCATACTTACCTCGGTAAGTTGGGAGAAAGATAACTATGATCTTATATATGATCATAGGTATTTCTATGATGGTCTAATAGCAGCCTGAAAAGTGTCACATCGAATAATGACAGAGTGTCTGTTTTCTATATGACGCTTTTCGCAGAACTAAAATACGTAATGCGTAACATGCTCCTGTTTATCTATGCCACTAACATTCTCAAATGTATTTCGAGGTAGAATCATAAACAAAAAAAGAACACTATTTTATTTCCTCCCAGATTCCTAATTAAGGTAAATATTGGTATTAGTATATTCCCAGAAGCAAGCTGGGGGCTTACTGCCGTCTCTTAGCGCAATATTGTTTCAATCATACCAATGCTATTTCTTACGACTCTCTTAAGATAAGCTTATTTTCCGACAGAAGTTTAGTGCCTTCAAAGTGTGAATTGTGGAAAAATTTGACAACTTCAATTTGTTCGTTGGCAGGAACAATGATAATAGAAGTACATGAAACTAAAATAGTTGTCTTAAGAAACTTACATTACACATAAGTATTTCGATACCGATACTTTTCTTGCGAATATTCAGTAGCTGACTAGTTAAGTCCGCCATTACACAGTATCGAGTGTAGATAAGCACGTTTTTTGTTGGTATTTCAATCCATAGATATATTTGTAGGGTCATGGTACGAATTTTAAACAAAACGATCTTATATCATGATGGATTCTAAAAGATTACAGTAGGCCCCCTGGATTTCTTAATTAAGACCACGATACACAATGTTGCTCATACACGCAAAGGAACCTCTGGTACTATGATGGTGGTCCAATTTGCTCACTTTATCGTCCCCTTAATGAGAGAGATCGAGGGTGAAATTAACTTATACCATTGGTTTATTTGCAGGGAAAACTATAGCCCGGTCTCCAATGCCCTGAAGGTATAGTTGGTTTAGTTATTGTTCGTGTAATGATATTTTTTTGAACCTTTTGTTGTGGCTGGCCGGAAAACGTATCAGATTTCTCTTCTTTTGTTACTACTGGACGGAAATTGTATCGAGATACTCAATGTAGGTATAATAGTGTTCGAAAAAATAGATTATAATGAACTAGTTTATTTGAAGAAAAAAAACTTAGAGTAGAATCATTTCGATTTAGCTTATTATAAATATTGCATTTTAAACCCTATTATCGCATACATTTATCTTATCTATGTCTGTAAAAATGCGATGCTTTCCCAATTCTTAAAAAAAGTTTTATGCTATTTCAACGTCATGCTACACCTGTAATACACGCGGTCAAAGTCCTATTAGTTGCCAGTAGATGAAATATTTTTTTCCGAAGTAATTAGTTTAAAGCACCCTGGTGCGGATATCGAAACCAATAAAAAATTATTAGAAATATATAGGTATAGTTATACTACCTATAGATATATACCTACCTAACACCCAGACACATATAAATATTTGTCCCTCCCGGGAAACGAACCCACGACCCCTGAGGCAGTATTAACACCACTGCGCCAGCAGCCCGTCTATTGATATTATACTCCAAATGTAACCTGTCACTGGATGCAGTCTGTACAGGAATTTAAAGTGGGTCAAGCGCCAGAAACCGCAGCGGTCCGGCCTCATCTCAACTTCGCGTTGACTGGGAATATCGAGTTCGTAACTCACTCGCCGACGCCTTAGGGTTAGGTCAGACGAACGTATTTTGGTGACTCGGTTGTGATTGTGAGGTGTATATTTTCGGATGCATTCCCTCTAGTTTGATATGTATGTCGTATTATTTCCGCTGCATTCTCTCTAGTTTGATGTGTACCACCTAATAAAGCAAAATAAGTTGCTTGTAGTAAATACTTTTGGGCAATATAAACCGCAGCGGTCCCGCCTCATCCCAACTTCGCCATGACTGGGTATCGAGTTGTAACTCATTCGCCGACGGCGATGTTTAAGGGTTAAGACGGACGAACGTATTTTGCGAGTTGTGAGCAAAGACAATGGAGATGGTTTTGAGTTGTGTGTTTTTGAACGCATATTTCTATTGCATTTGGTTTCATCAAAAATTTTGGCTAATATGTGCCACACGACGAGACGCAAAATGAGCTGTTTGTATTATTATCGCATACTTTTCTTTCCCATAGGTAACCAGTTTTGTAATAATGGTATTTTTGTATATTTTGTCTTCGAATAACTGTTTTTACCATAATGATTACTAACCATAACATTTATTGACATATCAATCTTTGTCACAAAATATATTTCAAATACTTTAATGTTAAAAGTATACAATGCATGCATGCAAGTAAGCAAGCATGCAGGCAGTCAAGCATGCAGGCAACCAAACATGCAGGCAAGCAAGCATGCAAAGCAAGCATGAAATCAAGCATGCAAGCAAACATACAAGCAAGCATGCAACAAGTAAGCACGCAAGCAATCAAACAAGCATGCAAGCATACATATGGGAAATACACGTCTCCGGCGCTGCGGGAAGTGCAGTCCCTTCGCCCTTGCGTATCAAAACAGAGACACCGCGATCGGCTACGCAGCTTCGGCTTGCTGGTCGCCGCCGGCGACCAGCCTCAGCCGCTCCGCCTCGCGCGGTGACTGCGTTTTGCTACGGCGGGCGGGGGCTGCTCTTTCTCCGGTCTCTAAATTGCACTCTAGTATTGGGCATACAAGCACCACGGCAAGGTGACCACGGTAAGTCGGGATCGAGACGTAATTCCCTGCCAAACACGCTTACTAAATATAATCGTTAACTCTTAATTGGTCATGGTTACAGACAATATAGTTATGGATAAGTCCATTATGCATTTCGTATTTAATGATAAATGCCTTTAGATGTATAACAAATATGCCCTTTAATTTTATGGTCATTAAAATTATGTTAAAGGAAATTAGAGTAAGTAAGAATTATGCTGATGGAACCATTCTGCGTTCATAAAACTATGCTGATCATAATTTATATTATATAGAGACTATATGCCAAAACAATTAATTACTTCCATATGCTCAATTCCAATAAAATTACCTAAATAAAAAATATTTTTAGTAGGAAGTACCAGGGTCGCATAGCTAACCAAGAGGTTATTTTAGATGTATTGAAAAGTTCTGATTTTATATTCGTTTAATATAAAGTTTATTTTTTTATGTGTTAGTGGCAGGGCTTTTTAAGTATAATGACTCCTGGTTGGTTATGCTGCCCTGGTACTTGTGGTTCATTATTTGACTAATTTCGTTTGTGGTTGAAAACGGTATTTAAAAAAAACTGATACTTTTCTATATCCCAAGTTGAGACCTGATTTAGTTATTGGCAGTACTTTTTTTACTTTACATTGATGTGGGGCGAATCGGTACAACTTTGGAATGTGGGGCGAACCGGGAAAACCTTGGAATATGGGGCGAACCTTTGGAGCGAATAAATCGCTTTTCTTACTGCTCATTTTTAAAATTAAATGTCGTTGGCTAATATTGTAACATTATTTTCTGATGATTTATTCGTAGAACAAGCAACGAAGGTAAATGGTAAAAGTTACAAAATCAGCTAGCACGTTTAACCCTACGCCGCCACTTCATCTAAACTCGGCGCTCGGGTTAATAACTCACTTACCGACGCTTTTGCTACTTAGAACGAAAGGACAACGGTCAAAAATAAGGCTGCTCGTACTAAAGCGATAGCGATAGCGGATCGGCAGCTTTAGAGACTACTGGGCCCGTAGACAAAGTAACATCGTTATATAGCGAAACGATAGTTCGATTCGTTATTGTCTATATTCGCCAATTAACTTGCGGCAAGACCACGTGACTTAGCGCGGCCTATGCCAATCCGCCAATCCCATACATTTAATTCTTGTCGAACTACGTTATCGTTTTTGAATTGTTACTTTGGCTAAGGGCACAGGGCTTAAAAGTAAAATCGATATGTAGCGATACGATAATTCGATTCGTTATTGTCTATTTTCGCCAATTAACTTGCGGTAAGACCACGTGATTCAGCGCGGCCTATGCCAATCCGCCAATCCCATACGTTTAATTCGTTTCGAAATATCGTTTTTGAATCGTTACTTTGGCTTTTATCTTGTTTCTTTTACAAAATGCATGTTAAAAAGATAAATAACTTATCAAATCTTTATCGTTAAAAGTTTGTTAAATCCGTAGTTCAATTGCAAACTTTAAGGAATATGGTACAGTCAGGATCAAGTATTTATATCGGTACAACCAAAGTGTTCTTTAATATGATAACTCTATAGAGCGTTCTATGGTGTTGTCATCAATTTGAATACTAAAGTCGTATTAATAAAGTTGATCACTTTGGATGTTACTGAATATATGAAAACATTAGCTGAGTTTATGTAGGTATATGACGCTGACTGTACCAAAATGTTAACTTAAATCTATATTACCTAACTACATTATATTTAGACTGCATTATTTTATTGCTTCTATAAGTTCTATAACCATGAAATAAACATAAATTATAAAAAATCCAAGAATAGATTTTCAATATTTCTCCTATTTATCCTCACATCTCTAACTCAAAAAGGAAAATTATACCTACTACAGTCATAACTTAACTTAAACCAAAAGACATAACAACCAATCCTAAACATGTGTACCTACTCCATGCTATTTATTTTTAGACATCAAATACCTATAGAATTTATCATAACTTATTACTTTATTAAAACAAACTTATGTATTCATAGGGACTACAAAAATACATGTCCAATATCTCCTATTCGCTAGGTTTTTCCTTAACTAAGCAGTTTGCACTTCGCCAGCTAAAAGTTAGTCACTTTAAATTTTTCCCAGCGAAATTGGCAGATAGGAACATTGGACATTTATGAAAATGTCCTCTCGTGCACTCGTTTCATAAGCATAAAATATTCAAAAGTTCACGCGGTGTGCTCGCACAGCACTATGGAGATAGTAAAGGGGTTTTAGCAAGCCCATAACTCTATGTGAGTGTGCTTATTTAATGGCTCCAGAAGATTAATGTTATGTTTTTATTTTTATAAGGCTTGAAGGGTTAAAAGAAAAATGTTGCTTTGGTGTTCTCGTAGGTAGTACAACTTTTGAATTAATTTGTATAAGTCATTGATATTTTTTTAAGCATAAAATATTGAAAAGTTCGCGCGGTATGCTCGTACAGCACTATGGAGGTAGTAAAGGGGTTTTGCCAAGCTCATAACTCTATGTAAGTGTGCTTGTTTAATGGCTCCAGAAGATTAATGTTATGTTTCTATTTTTAAAAGGCTTGAAGGGTTAAAAATATATTATGATGCTGTGGTGTTCTCGCGCGTTTGGACTTACTAAGCTTTTGTAAGTACAGCTTTTAAATTGATTTCCATAAGCGATTGAGCTTAGCAAGCCTATAACTCTATGTGAGTGTGCTTATTTAATGGCTTCAGAAGGTTAATGTTATGTTTAAATTTTTAAAGACTTGAAGGTTTAAAAGAAAAATGTTGCATTGGTGTTCTCGTAGGTAGTACAGCTTTTGTGTCTCGGGGTCCTGAGAGGTTAATGGCTCCAGAAGATTAATGTTATGTTTTTATTTTATAGAGACTTTAAGGGTTTAAAGATTGAATTGATTTGAATAAGCGATTGATGCTTTTTATAAATATTTTTGAATACTTGTTTATCTGATAATAATGCATAGTTAATATAATTGTTGTAGTAAGTAGTAGTAATTGTTGTTGTAGTTATTATTATTACATTATTATTATATTATATATTACTGTTTTGAAGGAAAAATAGAAATGAAATAAATTCACATTTTGTTTAGCTTTTAGATTATGATATTGACTATGACAGATCATTTCTCAGAAAATAAGTTTTTTTAATCTGAAATCGGATAAGAAAACGTCTTTGAGCTAGTCTACACAGACAGACGCTTGTCGATTCTTTTAAGTCTCCCAAGGGTAAATACATAAATTATAACCAGTAACAAAATGTACACACAACGGCACATCAAATTTTACAGTTTGATCTAGAAAGCGCTCTTACGTCCCTTGTAATAGAGACGGTTTTCGTAGCGCAAACGTATAGCCCATGTGTAAGTGTAAAAAGAAGAGTGGTGGGGTACCACTAGACCTGGTGAAGGTTACGGAGAACCAATGAGTGCAGGTCGCTCACAGCCGCTGCTTGTAAGGAGCTCTCTATGAAGGAGGCGTCCAGAACCTGTAGGCAAAGTAACATCATTATGTAGCGAAATGACAAATAAATTTGTTTTCGTCTATTATGCGCTAATCAACTTACTGTAAGACCACGTGATTTAGCGCGGCTTATGCCAATCCGCCCATCCCGTACATTGAATTCTTTTCGAACGTCGTTTTCGTTTTCGATTTGTTGCTTAGTCTAGCCTACCTGCAGTGGACTTCTAATCACTGATGATAATGATGGAAAGCCTGACGTGCCGTTGACTATACATTAATAACAGTTTTAATACCTACACAGACCTTTCTCAGTACCGCGTGTCTTTGACGTCAATCTGACGTCAAAGATGAGTTTTGTTAATGTGAAGTTTGGTGACTGGTAAAACACTGTATCTAACTTTTTATCATAATAAGATAAACTACGTAAGTGTCATCTTTACAAATTAGAAAACCGCGTTGTCCAACCCACCGAAACCGCGCCGCGGTGCGGCAGTGCGGTTCGCCGCTCCGCGCGGAGGCGTGTAGCTGTCTGTCAGAGAGAGTCGTTTATTGAAACAATCGAATAAATGATTTAAAATAAAACCGCATTCGCATGTAAATCTTGCGATAACTTATGTGGTATGTAATACGATTGTTTTAAAAATACAACTCCTGCTTCTCCGTCGCCACGCGCGGCATCCGCTGCTCCGCGGGGCGCGGTGCCAGTGAGTGAATCGCTTAAATTTCCACCCTGTCTAAATGTTGCGGACGATATTTTGGAAAAGTAGAAAATAATCATTTATTAACCCTATGCCGAAAAATGTTATACAAGGCAGGTCACTTACGTATTTTATCATATTATGATAGAAAAGCAAGATTATGTTTCAGTGTCTTACCAGTCACCAAACCTCACAAAAAGTTAACTAAGATCATTAAATTACACAGAGTGCAATAATTTAACAGTAATTATCAGTATTAAGATAAATATTATTTTTCTGTTCTAAAGGTTACATTTATATATTGTATATGGTAGAAAATAAGCGCAACTTCCAATAAACACGAGCGCGCTAAACTTTTTCACTATTATTTCTCCTATATCTGAGTTTTCTTGTTATTTGGAATTACGTATAGTTAGAAACGCTAAATCAGGCAGCTTCGTAAGACAAAGTTAGTATAGAGTTTTTACATCGTACATACCTACTTATGTATCTACTTATGTACATACCTACTTACCTTTTAACAGAGTTGCACAAGATTGTTATTTTTGGTCACCCACCCCGCGACCGACCTTAGCGAAAGTTACTTAACCACTATAATCCGCATAATTTCCCTTACATAGGCTGTATACAGCTGGTTAAATAGTATACACGTAAAGAGAAATACGTAACACTCTATAAGAAAGTACTGGTCGACTGGGAAGTCATACCATCATATCAATCATGGTTGCACAACATGAACCCATTCTTACCCTGTACCATTTGCTCTATCCACAAAACAAAACAACTTTACGGGCCGTTTTTACCACCTACTAATAAGTTCTGGATAGTTTAATTGACAGATCTTTTAACAGTTTGTTATTAATTACAAATTATATGCCACATAAGCTAACCAAAGCTTATCAGTAATTGGTGAAACCGAACCCTTAATGTTATACCCACATTTCGATTCGTTTTAAGCCATTTAAAGTGCTGAGGAAGAACAAAAAGGTCATGACGGCCTTGTCAAAAATCCATTTACAAGAAATACGCTAGAGTCAATCACGCATAAGCTTTAGTAAAGCCTTATAGAAACATTTATTACAGACTCAATTCACTGATAGTATGTAAAACCAACTTACTCAATTTGTTCTACATGGTTAACATGGGGGTTGCTTGATTGCTATACCAGACGTGTATTATACATGCTTGTGCCGTCCTTTATTGTAAGTTTTAAACAGTATCGTTGTTATTGTTTTGTATCTTTTGTGATCAATCATGTATTAATTGTGTTATGTACGTGTTTTGTTTTTCTTTGTATACACATTGTGATATTTTTCTTTCATTTTTCCATTTGCCATGTGCTTAGCACTTTGCCACGTCAAGGAAAGTGAGTGACACAACCAAGTGACATGACATGTGTGACTGTTACAGATTTATAACTATTTTTTACTAATATGACCACGTGTCACATTTCCGCACCAAACTTAATTGGCTCCCTAGTCGCCGGCGCAGGGACTTACACACTCTAAAGCTCCTTCACTCTATTATTTTCCTTCCTACTTCCCCACCCTATCTAAAACAATGCTTTTCCTTTCGTTCTTCGTCCTCAAACTGTACTTTGCGATCCACTTTTAACCTTTTCCCCAGAAATCCCACGCCACTCTTCTGATTTTGCTTCCTACTCCTTGGCACGGCATGCACACATGCCGTTCGCTTATGGAACGCGCTTCCTGAAGGTATCAGAAAGGCTCAGACTCTGCGATCCTTTGGTGATCAAGTAAGAAGTTATTTCCTCTCTCTTTCACATTCATTTATTATATTGTCTTAGTATTTCCTTTATAATAGTATAATATTTGTAAGTATTATATTGATAATTTGTCACTTTCTATTTTTGCACCCAATCCCCATTTATCCTAATTATCTGTTATTTTTCTCACCCTTTGTTGCCTGGAAGAGATTGCTACGTAGCAATAAGGCCGCCTATTGTGTGTTTCTCTTTTTTCTGTAATCTCTCTGTATTTGTCTTTAAATCGAGTGCAATAAAGATTTTATTATTATTATTATTATTAACTGTTGCTGAGCAACCAAATCCTGAACGACGTGTAAACTCCAACTCTGCCTTTTGCATACGCGCGTTACAATATAAATTCCTCCGTCCATCCTCTCTTTAAAATGTAATTACTTTTGATAGAGTTCAGCAATTTTGATGAAATATAGCCTATACGGTAAGTTGAGATACGGACTTTAAACATATAAACAATTCTGTGGACTTAGATCAGTGGTTTTGGTGTGATGCTCACTCAAACACATAGATATACAACAGACGGACAGACATTATTTCTAAAAATGATAGAAATTGGTTCTCCCGCTTATTCTGAGGCTATCTATTTCTTTTGCAAATCCAAGCAATTTACAGACACGATGAACTTTGATTCTTATTATATGTATAGATGTAGGGTATGATGTCATATGTAATAATCTATATACCAAAGTATACCTATATGATCTTATCTTAATGCGACAACTTAGAGTAATACTTAGATATGTACTTCTTTTGATCGTTAGCTAATTACGTTTTTATTGGAACAAAAACACTACTTTTGATTTTGTATTGCATTTAAGTCTATATTTAGAACCATTTCAGTCAACCCTTTACGAGACGCGTGTGAAATTAGGATATTAGGCGAGAAGCTGGGTGTTATAATGGCACTGTTTTATTTAGTGCATAAAGTGACGAGATCGTATTCGGCCCGGCTGCTCCGCCAAGATACCACTTAACCGCACTTAGGAATAATATTTTCTCGTCGCATATATGAAACTTCCCGTAATGTGGGTACAACTTTTAGAATTATGAGCTAAACTTCCTTAACTTACCTAACATTGTATTATCACAGTCTATCTAACTTGGTATTATTATTGTATTTAAAATGATAATGTGAACTTAACTATTTGGGATTATGTGTTCTGTGATATATTTTTTTTGGAATGTAATATTTAAGTATAAGGGAGATAAAGAATTTTCGTTGTTTATACATTGTCTCTTCTGTATGTTTGCTATGTTTAATGGTACTCGGTTTTTTCAAAGTAATTATCATACCATTGTAAGACTTTTATTCTCGGGTATAGTTAGGTTCTTGCCCAATCATCATCATAAAGGAAACTTTGCATTTTAAAGCATGCTTTACGCGAAATACACTGCTTCCCGCAATCGCTTAACTTTGCCTTGTTATTCGGTCCATAAAGAACAACGGGGTATGATTTATACTAATATTTTAAAGAGGAAAGATTTGTTTGCATTTAATAGGCTCTGAAACTACTGAACGGATTTTGATGAAATTTAGTACACAGATAGTAGACAGCCTGGTAACAACATAGGATACTTTTTATCCCAATATTTAAACGGGAACGGAAACCACGCGGGTGAAACCGCGAGCAGCCGCTAGTTATAAATATTGCTGTTACACATCACTTCCAGCTAGAGTTGCTGCCGGGAAAAAATCCGAATCATTCCCGTGGAATTCTTTCGAAATATTCAGAAGTATTACGAAACATTCGGAATACTTCGATATTCCAAAAATACCCATGGGAGGGAGCAGGGGCGTGCATTCCATATAGGCAATTAGGCAGTGCCTACCTCATTCAAAACCTAAATAAATATACAATAAGTGTTAAAGTTATTTTATTTTAGTTTAAACTTCTATTCAACACTCACCCACTAAGATATTCCTTACGCTAAATACTGAATACCTACCGATAGGCAGTCTCGGAATTGCCTACTCGAAACAAGCAGCGTTTCATACAAGAATACAACATATTTAGAAAAAGTATTGCTCAAGTATTAACCGCCCATGGCAAGAAGGGCGCTGTTTGTACGTGTAACGTTCTAGCTTAAACTTCCGGAATATATCAGTATAAAGTAAGCATGCCTACCTGACGAATGAATTTGGTCGCGAATTATTTTGTTGAGGAGTTATTTTAAAACTATCATATTTCCTAAGATATTCATTAAAATTTAATGATGTAAAGGACAATTTTGTTCAAAATTAAATACTTGTGATGATTAACATATTTATTTAGATAAGGATTAATATCATGTTTATGAAAACCGCTTCTCAAATAATACATTAGTTTAGAACAAATTTTATTATCTGAAAAATGGTTATAGTGAGTTAACCATAAAACATAGACATATGCTGTCGCGGACTTTTTTTTAGAACTTTTGATGGGGAACAATTTTGTCATATATGATTATTAGGTAACTTTAACCGTTTACACACCGTCCGCAACGGAAGCTCCCAAAACTAATATTTTTTTGCCGTTTCTGTAACGTTTTAGATAAATGCTCTGCTCTTATTAATCGTACCGTGATATTAAATATCTTATTACCTTCCGAGATAAATGGACTATCCAGCACAAAAATAATTTTTCAATTCGAACTAGTAGTTCCGGAGATTAGCGTGCTCAAACAATCAAACTCGTCAGCATTTTAATATTCCTACTAAATATCACGAACCTTATCATTTATGACTAGCGGCCGCTCTCGGTTTCACTCGCCGCGTGGGATACCGTGGGAATATCAGGATAATTATATAGTAGATTGTTTACCAAGGGCTGTATGACACCCATAACAGTCGAGTGTTTTGGCGCCCGAACGAAGTGAGGGCGCTGATAGTTCGAGACTGTTATGGGTCCATACACCCGAAGTAAACACTCTACTTTTCATTTTGAATATGAAGAAAGTAAAAACAAACAGAATATTCTAAAAAAAATTTCTACGATTTTAATTATTTTATAATCTAGCAAAATAAGCTGTATAGCTAAATATATAAGCTGAATACTTCCCCGGGGGGACCCCCGCCACTCCCCACCGCTGCCGCCGCACCGCGCTGCCCCGCTACTAGCTAGATTGTTGTTCTGTGGCGTCCCGCCGCGGCGGGGCGGCGCGCCGCGCACGTGTTTTTCGTTCGTTCGTCCATCTCGTATCTCATCGTGTCGGCGTCGTCGCTTCGGTCGAGCGGGCAGACGGTACTCGGGCATACGATATTTGCTAGCAACATTAAAGATAAAAAAATGATAATATTAATTTATTTATTTTATACTTATGGTAAATTTTAAATAGAAAAATATTGGAAAAAATTAACTCTGCCACAAGTGAATTCTCAGACGGAAAAAAATTCTAATTGAAATAAACTTTCTGAGAATTATTCCATAAGTATTCTGAATATTTCAGAAATTTTGCAACTCTACTTCCAGCAACGATCGTTTTGTCAATGCGTAAAGGAGAATGCTAAGAAATATATGGGCCAAAACCCAGAGCAGATTAAAATAATTCATGTATGGGGAGATAGAGAAAAGATAGTATGTTACAATGGAGAAGATAACAGGGTTACAATATTACACTTTTAAATGCGTAGAATAAAAGTCTAGACCGTATACACTATTCTAGATTTTATTTCACATCGATCGGTGCAGTATTACCAAAGTTATAAGCGTGGGAAGTTTGCGTAGGTTTTGTAAATCTCGTCAGTGTTCGCGAGTACCGTGTGACGTCATCTCGTCCATACGGCACGGCAGGCGACCCCGCCTCATACGTCCGTAGTACATTTCGCGGGTAAGTTGTCTGCTCTCGTGCGCTCTGGTGTTATTTATTGATTTTAGATAATGCTGATTGATTAGAAAGAAAGAAAGAAAAACTATTTATTGGCACACTAGTGTGTCCGGCCAACTAGGCCCCATCCTCAGCAATGTCACAGTGACATACGTAGCATGCCACTGCGACGCTGGTATTCTGGAGGAGCCTATTTGTTGACAACAAAATAACAAAACAAAATAACAAACAAACAAAAATTGAACACTGCAATACAACAAAAGAGAAATTATAAAAACAAAAAATAAAACTATTTAAAACAAAAAGCAAATTAATATTGGAAAGGCTGCACAGTCCCGGGTCCCTTTGCCTTGCCAAAATTACAAAAAAAAGTTATTGGAGTCTAGTTTTAGTTTGTCTGTGCTAACTTCAATGCGGTGCCATGACATGATATAAAAAAAACAAAAGGATATAAACAGCAGAGAAGGAAAAATAAAAGTATAGTGCTACAAACGCAAAGAAAACAAAACAATAATTTACACAATAAGTGTATTGTGTAAATTATTGTTTTAGAACTGAAATAGAAGAAGGATTTAAAAAAGGTAAATCCGACAACCTTCCCATAGTCGACGATAAGATGGTGGCAGAATATTTTATAAAAAATTAAGATTTTGTTGATAAATATATTTACACATTCCTTTACAAATAATCAAACATCAACCCCTAAGATCATATTTATAAACATTTTACTGCAGAACATGCGCAAACTTTCGAACTCTACGTCAATCTTGAAGAACGACTTAGGTCATTGACCTATCTACTTGTGTAACCCAAGTTTGAGTGTTTATTTACATTGAATACTGTAGTTTTAAACTTATAATCAATGTTTCTTCTTGAAATTATAATAATCATTAACCTTGGAAACGAAAATTTCAATACCTACATTGTTAGTTTCAATACACTGCGATCGAGTGCCTACATACCTACTAAAAAGCATGTACCTAGTTACTATCAATAACCAAGTACCTACCTACTACTTAGTATTTCACATGACAAGGTATAAGTATAAATAGTATTTTAATACTTAGATACATCGAAATGATCCTCACAACAAGATGCTGTCGTGTTTGGTCCTGATGGATGCGCTCTTCTCATCGCATTTGTCCATTTTTTTCTGATTTTCGGATCCCTAGGAACGTGAAAAAACAACTTTTCGGGTTGTTTCGTGGCCGTATTTTTATACTGAGGCACACTACAATATTTAATAGATGGACTCATGTGGTTTTTATTGTTTCTTAATCAAAATAAACAAAGTAGTTCCGCGCGCGTCGGGCTCATTCGGGTAAATTCTTCGATTCACCGAGTTGCTCGCGCGGAGATGGACGACGTGACGCTGACGTCATGAACGATATCGCGCTCGGTCCGCGGTTTAGACCGAAAATGTTAACTTTGCACTTTTATATCTCGGTCAGTTTTAAAGATAGAAAAATAATAAAAACACAGTTATTCTTGTAATTTTTTGTAGAATTTTTTGGCATATAAAACAAAAAATGGTTATCTTCTCCATTATAAATGCTTATATTCCATTTCACAAAAAAACCCATGTATAAAAAATAATAAATGAAATATATGGTTCTGGAAGTATTAAGTATTTTCTTTTACAAAAAAAATATATTGACCGTTACTTCAATAGTGATGTCGAAGCACTCATGGCGGAGCTTGACAGACTAATCATTATCCGATTAAGTTTGTTAAGCAACGTCCGGTCCGGCGGTGTCGGGTGGGTGACCATAAAGGGGCATTATAACTAAGCGCTTCCGTACTTTTGAGGGCTGTTGTCATCTGATAACAGTCGACAAGCGAAGTCAGAGGCCTTATAGGCGCTTTGATGAAAACTCTACCACCAGAGGTGGCCAATAATCTGACCCCACCTAGCTCAGGCACCAGTTCTCTCCAATATTAGTTATTTTTAACATACTTTATAGCTTATATATTGTAATTTAATATTAAATAAGTACAATGTAACTTTTGGAGAGAAAAATAAAGATTTATTATTATTATTATTAATCATCATAAGAAAGATTTTGTTGATTATATTAATGTATGTTAGGCTATCATTGCAATCTGTCAAAAAAGCAGCATTAAGTGTAAACTGTTAAGCCTGGAATACACATGACACTAATAAGCTTGCTCGCTTGCTACTAGGTAGCATGCTACTACGAGCATTCTCCGAGTGTATACATGACCAACATGCTGTTTTCGTCTACACGTGCTAGTTGCTTGCTACTAAGTGGCACATGCTCGAAACTAGCATGCTTATGTGCTACTACAAAGCTTGTGTATTCTGCGCTTAAAGATTTGTTTGATAAACCAGTTATGAAACGCGGTTCATTTTTCAGTACCTAATGTACTATACATTAGGTACTGTAGCGGACAGCAAAAGAGGCATTGATGGACGAAGTGTAAAAGTGGGCCGAGGCGAAGCCGAGACACACATACGTAAGTCCATCAAAGCCTAGTTGTGGCCAAGGCTTGTATAGTACTTTTCTCAAATGCTTGTATATTATTATACTTTTGAAATCAGACGAACAACGAACAACAATATTTTTCCCGCGTTAAAGTGTTCACTTCTTGTTTTTTTTCCTAAAAACTTCGTTTTGCAAGCCAGTTCCAATTTTAAATAAAACCTTTGATAAGTTACCTCCTTGGTTGCCATATTACGGAGTAAAAGATCTTTCCGTTTTTAAATTACACGACAGATATGAGTTTACTATGTAAATTATTTGGCCGCTAAACACGACAGATATGAATTTTCATACAACTTTTGCCGGCCGCTGCTCGCATGTATGTGGCCGGAGCCAGTTTCATAAAAAATATTAGTCTAATATTATTAGTCTTAGACTAATATTAATAGTTATAATTATTAGAGTCTGTTTCATAAAAATACAAACTAATAAAATAAGTTAATAGTGTAAACGTTAATATATATTATTTGTTTTAATATTAAACTGTTTCATAAACCATTTATACTATTATCAGCTAATAATATGAGTTACTTTTCATAAGTCTTTCTAGTTTAATAAATCAATTTATTAGTGTTTCGAAAATACTTTTAAATTAGTTATTCAGGGTCAAATAAAAAAGACAATGTTATTATGAGATGCTCGAAGATATTTAGACAGAGAACTTTATACTGGCATGGAGTTTACATACAAATTCAACGAACTATTAGGTCCTTATTATACTTACTCGAATGGATGGCGGATAGCGATGTGTTTTGTTAGAAGAATATATTTATTTACTGACTGAAACTTTATTGTGTATTTTCCACCGATTATACGAAATCATGATTAGCATCATCAGTATTTTAATGTCCCCAGTTCCCCACCAGCCTGTTACTAACAGGCCTTCCTTATGGATGGGTAATAAGAAAGGGGCCCCACCACATGCTCCTAATGTGGATTGGTAGGTTTTAACGACTGCAAATACAGCTATAATAAATTTTTCCATCCCATGCTAAACCACTGTGAAAGTTGCTTAGCCGCTACAATCGCAGGCCGAGCGCGCGAGCCTCTGTGCCACCGAGCTCTATTCGATTCTACAGGATGAAGCATGGTATAATGAAGGAAAAAATTCCATGCTTGAACCATGTTCGACTTACTGATATTATTAGTTTATATTATAATTTTAACCTATTAAAATTATAAATGTCTATGCTAGACTAATAATATTATTAGCGTCATCGAAAATTTTATGAACCAAAAAAATTATAACTAATGAAATTATTCTAATAGTCTAATAAAATTTGCGTATAATATTAGTAACTTTTATGAAACAGACCCCTGTACAGCAATATCAATTTGTCTCGAAGAAGGTTGTCAAAATAATGCTCACATTTCCAAGCATGTTTGGGAAAAACAAATTGCGTATTTTAGACCTTCTTTATGGCTTGTACTCAAATATTGCGCGGAAATTAAAATTACTTTTCGAAATAAAAAAAAAAAATTGTTGTTATATTATTTTTTGCGCGTCAAAGTGTTAATTTGTTGTTTTTTTTTTCTTAAACAGCTTTTTATTTGCAAGCCAGTTCGAAATTTAAATAAATCGTTTGATAAGTTACCCCCTTGGTTGCCATATTTCAGAGTAAAAGATCATTAAATTTTTAAATTACACGACGGATATGGGTTTACTACGTAATTTAGTTTGCCGCTAAACACGACAATTATGGATTGTCATACAACTTTTGACGGCCGCTGCTCGCATGTATGTGGCCAGTACAGCAATATCGATTTATCTCGAAGAAGGGTGACAAAATAATGCTCATATTTCCAAGCGTTTGAGAAATAGTTATTTTCACCTCACACGCTCTGAAAAGGAGGTTTTGACTCCGTTTTGGTTTTATCATATTATTTTAATTCATTGAAACATAATAACAATAATAATAAGATTAAACTATTTGTTATAAAAAACAAATATTAGGCTGGGTGAGATTTCACAACCTATGATTGTATTTTGACATAAATCTTTATTTTTAAATTATCTTTGTCTTGTACCTACCTCATGTCAGTGTCAACATCTACGGAATCGTTTTTATTGTTATTAAAAGTAACAATATATTCCTACTTTAAATAACTTTGAATTAACTATAATACTCACCTTTTTATTATTTTAGTTTTCATTATAACGACGAGAATATATTTAGATTAAACTTTATGTTTAAAGAATTTTGTACCGTAAGTTGACCACGGAAACAACCATAAAATGTTCCTCGCTGTTGTGAGGTGAAAAGTGTTGAGCTCGGCAGAAAAGTTTTTATCGTCTTGTACCTTTGAAATCCTCGCTTCGCTCAGGATTCAATCTTAGAACCACTCGCTATCCTTCACTTGCTCAGCTTTCAATAGATACCTCTATTGAAAGCTGAGCAAGTGAAGGATAGCGAGTGGTTACTCGCCGCTAAATAACTAACTTTCCAGCCTTTCATAACAAATAACTATTAATCGACGATGGGTTTATTTTTGCCATTCTGTTTAAATAAAAAAATATTTCAACACGATCTTTTTCGTCCACAGCAAAAGAAGTTTACATCGTCCGAAACTCTCGAAACAAGCGACTAAACGACGTTTCACTAACTTCCAACGAAAGCTTGTACAGTTTGAAAGTTTCTTTCCTTCCCCCAAGAGGATCGACCCATCGTCGGTGACAGACAATTTTATTTGCACATTTTTGTGTAACAATTTTTTTAATTTAGACGTCACAGACACGCGGTGCTGAGAAAGGACTGTGGAGGTATCAAGATGCCATTAATGTATAGTCACTGCAAGATATAATGTATAGTCACTGAAGGCTAGATAAAGCAACAATTTCAAACGAAGTTTGAAAAGAATAAAGTCTGCCGAATGCGGATTGCGATTATTAAAACTAGAATTATATAAAATATGCTAATAATAATGATAACAGCGACATTGATACTGCTCACATTATTATATTTTTGTTTTCTCTTCCAATGTATATTCTGCTTGCCTAATAATCGGTGTAACGTGTAGTGGACATGACTTAATTATTGAGACCCTATGTTGCATACCATGTTACTTGCTGAATAAATATTTTGTATTTGTATTTGGCATAAGCCGCGCTAAATCACGTGGTCTTACAACAAGTTGTTTGGCGCAATAAAGACGATAACAAAATTATTTGTCGTTTCGCTACACAATGATGTTACTTTGTCTACTGGCCCGGGACAGGCCTCCTTCATAGAAACCTCCTTTCAAAGAGCCTCTGTAAACGACTTGCACTCATAGATTCCCCGTAACCTTCAATAATATTAAAATCCGCGCCTCCGCGCGCCGCGACGGAGGGCGGAGCAGGGTTTACCGCCTAAGACGGGGCATGAAGGGCAGGCACCTCAACCATTATAGTTACATCAAAACGCACTTAGGAAACCATTCTTAAAATTTTAAGGAAATTTTGAAGTGCATTCACAGATTTTTAAAAAAATAGTACAGTCAGCAGGAAAATTTTCATATTTAATTTTTTTTTTATGCCAATCGATCCTGTTTATTATTAGGATCAAAATACTCTAAGACACCAACCGAGGTATAGAAACATTTGCGAAGAAAATATGTTCATTCAACAAAGATACTCGTGAAGTGGATGCGGCGGTGTGGTGCGCGAGTTTTTCGCGTTTCTTGCGATTTCTGACGTTTCTAGTACTCATACCTCAGTTACCTCAGTGCTTACTCGAGCAGTGTTCTCTACTTGAGAGCAGTTAGAAAGGGACGTCGACATGCGATGTATAAGCGCGATGTGTAAGTCACGTCCTGTATTACGGGCCTAAGAGTGTTTTGATCTGCATAAGAAACGGGGTCAATTGGCATCAAAATAAATATTTTTGAAAACTGCCCATATGCCTGCTGACTTTTTTTTCAAAATCTGTGAATGAAGTTCAAAATTTCTTTAAAATTTTAGGATGGTTTCCGCAGAACGTTTCCATGTAGCTATAATGGTTAAGCTACCTGCCCTTCATCCCCCCCCCCCCCCTCCCATTTAAGTTACAAAAAGTACATACATTTCCCGTATAGCGTCTTAAAGCGTCATACTAAACGGTAACTACTTTTATATTCTCTACCAGCCCAATAAATCCCTATTTCAAACTTTATTAAAAAACCGTCAATCAATTTCCTCGCATCATTTAGAACTTTGGGGGATTGTATAAAATTCGGCATATTTTTTGTTACCGGCTGTTCGGCCAAGTTAGTTTATATCAATTTAACCCTAATCCAATCTGGGCCGAGTTTGTGGGGCACGTAAAAAATAATCCAAAGTTTCGTTAGAACCTTTCGTTTCGCGTAGGATAAAGCTGAGAACAAAAGCTTGAATAATTTGAGGGAAAATAATTTTCGGTGAAAAATAATTTTATAAAATTTTATTTATTTTAGAGTAGAAAGAGAAACATCAACCTTTCTTATTGATTTAAGGAATCTTATAGTCTATTTTGATAATTTCAAGTTGAGAAAGTTTAAACAATCCACTCACGCACGATATTTTATGAACATTTTGCTCTGAGTCGAGTTTGAGACATTTTTAACTTGAAGATCTCAAATCAGAAACCGACCATAAATGTAATAAAATTTCTTAATTTCATCATCTCCAACCAAATAAATATGGCAAAGTACCTATGTACAGGTAAAAAAAACAGGAAAAGTGCAAGTCGGACTCGCTCACCGAGGTTTCCGCACAAAGGACATGTCTCAATATGGGCCACGTCTACGTACACCACCCCCAAAGATGGAGAAAAAATTACAAAATGGTCCTATAAGGGTTCCTTTTTTTCCTTTAGAGGTTCGGAACCCTAAAAAAGCAATAGAGTTACCATACATAAAACAAAAATGGTCGTTAAAATTAATTTCGAACGGTGCACATTCATTTGACAAAAAGCAATTTGCGGGCTCTAACTAATGAGCGGTGATCGCAATGAGCGAGTTATATGAGAGCAGATTTAATTTCCACGAAGCTCGCCTTGATATAAAGCTCAACTAAATAATACGGACATCTAATGACTCGTTTATATGGTGCGAGTTGCTGTCTAGTCAGTAGACAGCTACTCAGATTAACTACTCGTATGCTAGTAGCTCGACTCGCATTGCCTGTCTGCACGATGATAGTAGCTGCCCAGTCTAGTGTCAGTTTTCGCATAGGCGAAAACAAAAAACCGAAGGTTTCAGTCTGTGGGGCGAGCAGGCGAGTGAAAATGTGGATCCTGTTTTAGCCCCTGGTCTGGAATGGGATAACGAGGAATCCCATTGACAGTAAAAAAAAAAACAAAATTTTTTGAAGTAACTCGCATGCGAGCTACTGTCTAACTCGCAGTAACTAACTAACTTGCCAGGTCCGTGGCGAGTTACTGCTCTGCAGCTACTCGACAGGCTGACGTGAAAGCTGATGCGCCAGCTAGCTCACAGCGTGTACCTAAACGAGTCATAGCCCCCCCACCCCTCCTTCGCAACTCTACCCCCAGATTAATCTTCCACATGCCTCAATGTCATCTAGCGATGCAAATGACGCAAAAAATAATGATAAACAAGCGAACGGTCTCGAATTTTCCGCTTTTAAAAATATAACCTAATTTATGCAACGTTGGCAGCTGTTATTCGAGTATTGTTTCGAAAGTAAAAATAGATAAAACTCTTTTCGTTTAGCTTTGTTCTAGCCAATAAGCCACTTTAAAAAATGGGAGTCTTATTCTTGAAAGTTGCTCAGTTTAATTCGCAGTTGACTAATTGACTTGGCGACCAGTCCCCCTAGCATGAACACCGCTATAGCACGCGATATGATATGGCGCATGATGCTGTCTTGCTTAGCCCGTTACGATTTGAGTGAGACAGAGACACGTTATCGAGCTATCGAGTCGATAGCGTAGGGGGTAGCGGACCTGACTTCTGCTCAGAGGTCCTGGGTTCGATTCCCGGACAAGACAAATGTTTGTTTGCATGAACATCTATTCGTCTTGGCCTGAGTGTTTATACGTATACTACTATGAAATGGTTGAAACTTCGAAAAATTTTGGTTTTGAAGCTTATCGCTCAACTTTACTTTCACCAAACTTATTCCCAGAACTCAACGTCAGTATTTTAATAATAATTGACCTACAGTTTTTATATGCTTTGACATAAATAACAAATTAAAATAATGATACTTACGAACATTGAATTGAAAACACAGAAATAACGGTAAATAGTTATTTGTTATGTAAGGCTGGAAAGTTTTTTTTCACGGCAAGTTACCTCTATTGTAAACTGAGCAAGCGAAGGATTCTAGGATTCACGACCCTAGCGAGTGATTCAAAGATTGAATCCTGAGCGTAGTTTCAAAGGTACGAGAAGATAAAAACTTTTCTGCCGAGCGCAACACACAATTTTACACCTCACAACAGCGACAAAATTTTCAACAATTCTTCTAACAAAAAGTTTAATCTAAATATACCTTATTCTTGTTGTTTAAATGTTTGTCTTTTTATAAAAACGTCATTATTGTTAATTCAAAGTTATTTAATATTGGAATTACTTATCATAATAATAAAAACGATTCGGTAAATGATGACATTGACATGAGGTACAAGACAAAGACAATTTAAAAATAAAGGTTTACTTATGTCACGTTCCGAAGGATCCATATTCGGTTGCATAAAACAGAAATGCATATTTTAGAGCTGCAAAACGTTTTTTGGCATACTAATCATTTCGCATAACGTTCATACAGAATAAATCATAAGGCATACTTTTATTCCCCATAACCTCTTTTGTAATAATGATATTTCAGTAAATATTTTTTTCGCCTAAATGTTTTCACCATAACGATTACTAATCATAACATTTTTGGCATATCAATCTTTATCACAAAATATATATCAAATATTTTAATGTTAAAAGTATACAATGCAAACATACAATGCATGCAAGCAAGCAAGCATGGAATCAAGCATGCAAGCAAACATACAAGCAAGCATGCAAGCAAGCATGCAAGCAAGCATGCACGCAAAGCAAGCATGCAAAGTAAGCATGCAAGCAAACAATCATGCAAGCATGCATATGGGAAATACACGTCTCCGGCGCTGCGGGAAGTGCAGCCCCTTGGCCCTTGCGTATCAAAACACAGACACCTCGATGACAGCGTTTTGCTACGGCGGGAGGGCTGCTCTCCCTCCGCGCCTCGGGGCTTTAAATTGCACTCTAGTATTATATATACCTCTAGTATTGTAAATATACCACGGCAAAGTGACCACGGCAGGTCGGGATCGGGACCTAATTCTCTACCAAACACGCTAACTTAAATATAAACTTTAACTCTTAATTGTGGATGGTTACAGACAATATAGTTATGGATAAGTCTATTATTATTTCGTAATTTATGATAAATTGCCTTTAGACGTATAACAATTATGCCCTTTAATTTTATGGTCTTAATTATGTCTTAATTATGTTAAAGGAAATTAGAGTAAGTAAGAATTATGCTGATGAAACCATTCTGCGTTCATAAAACTATGCTTATCATAATTTATGCGAAAAAACTATATGCCAAAACTGTTATGCTAAACGACATCATAACTAAAAACATTATGCAACCGAAAGGGCACCCCGTTCCGAAACCCATCATAGGTTGTGAAATCTCACCCACCGTAAATTGAAAATTCTTATAACAAATAGTTAAATTTTTTTTTTTTTAATAATATATTAAAACAAAAACGGAGCATTATTATTAATTAAAAGTGATTTAAAACAAGAATAAAATTTAACATAAAAAGTCAATAGTGCGATTCAGAAAGCATTAAGACGTATTTTTCTTCTGAATTAAAAAAAAGTTTACTATGCTAGGACGGTGATATGCGATTTTCGGCGCAGAAATTGAATGATAAAACCTTCTTTTCCGAGCGTGAGATGAAATAGTACATTAAGTCCTGTTAACTGCGATTACAACTCTAGCCTGAATAGTCCATTTGCAACAAGCTGCCATAACTGTCACAATAAAAACCTAAGATATTGTCAGAAGGACACATTACATTAGCGAAATTAAAAAAAGTAAGCATTGTTACATTTTTTCTTAACAGCAATATTAGATATTAAATATCTTGCAATAAATGGCTAAAGCCGGAATATAAAAGCTAAGAATGGAATAAAAAAATAAAAGAAATAATCTTGATCATTCTCAACTTCTACCTTAAAAGAACAAGAAAATATTGCAGTACCTAATTTAACACCCAAACTCATCATCATTGTCATCCTTATGATACCTAAGGCTGACTGAAAAAAGACCTGTCCAAAATTGGTGAAACAGAAGGGAAGAAAGATCCAAAGTAACCAAATAGATGAATTCATTCAGTAGACTACGAGTTTAAGCTATCGCTCTGTCTCTTTCATAACCATTTACTGTTTTATCGACATGAGCAGTGTATCCAATAGTTTACGTTGACGTTGACAGTTAATGTCATATTAGCCAAATTCGTACCCAATAGCGGTAGATACTGTTGACAATGAAGTTTCACCCGAGTTCTTTTCGTAATAACACGTGTTGTGAGGCTCTATTTTTAACTCAATCTACCGTATAATTTCTATAAAATACAAAAATATATTTACTTGACATTGGAAAAATACGCGAAATTTATCGCGAGCACGCCATTAATTAAGAAAGAAGAAGAAGACTGTTGGCAATACTTAGGTATATCCGGCTCTACTTGGCGCGGTTGTAGATCAGGGGGTCAATTCTGCAAATTTTTTGTCAAAATCGTCTCTCAATGGTGTTTCAATAGTAGTGTTTATTTACACTGTTGTAACAAAACAGGACTACCATTGAAACACCATTGGAATACGATTGTGATTAGCAGAATTGGGCCCCTGAAGTGCCGAGCTCGTGTCGTTCTCTATTGATATTGTATTACATAGTCACGTAATTAAATATCAATAACCTCACAGGAGCTCGGTGCCGTACGTAACACACTCAGCCTGTGATTGCTACTTTCGCTATAATTATCTCGTGCTCCTTCATACTTCAGAAGGCATTTAACTAACTTTTTTCAAACGACATTGGCCGGTATGGTGGGTCACAGGCTTTATACAACTAATCCACCCGTAAGGATTCTATTAAAATAAATACGGTTCATAATGAATCGAACACCTTAAAACTGTGTGCTAACCACGAAAATTCACCAAAACACCCGAACAAAATTCACAAAAGCATCTCAAATCGAAAACGAAATGAACGTAAGCTATTTTGGAGGGTGAATTAAGCAGCATCGATATTCGCTGTCGAGATCGCGACTATTTGAATCAACGCCAGACCAATATCCAGCCGAGCGACAAATCAGCAGTGCGATATTGCCTCCATTTGGGCCCAACCTCAATATATGGAAAATAAGATTTTTCACGGCCCCATCAAATGGCACGCGCGGAGCTGCATGCGTCGCGCTCGGTACAAAATTGCGTTCATTTGTTTATAATTGGTTCAATACTTTACGTGTGACACTGTGATCAACGTTTTAAACGCAGGCTTACACACTTATAATCAGTGATCGGATAATCGAATGCATATTTACCTAAAGTTTAACCGCCTTTGTGGTCTAGTGGTAACAACCACCGGTGTCAGACCCAGGGGTCCCGGGTTCGATTCCCAGCGGGGGTATAATTTGTATTCGGGTTGGTTGGTGGTAGGACTTGTTGTAATTCCGTCTAGCTAGCTACCACCATAATAATAATAAGAAATAGAATTATATACTCTTAATTTGGCTAAACATCATCCATTTTTTTTTTTCAAAGTTGTTCTCCTTATTTCCATTCGCTGTCCAGAACCCAGAATCACACGTTCTACCTTTAATAGTCACAAAACAGCTATAAAAATATTGCATTACTGTCTATATATTTTGAAACTAGCTTCCGCCCGCGACTTCGTCCGCGTGGTCTTTAGAACTTGGTCCAGAAAGATTTAGTAAAAGAAAGAAAAAATATCTTTCTATTTCCTAACCTAACTCCATAATTCATCTTAAAAAAAATACTACTTACGCCACTTATGGCGATGTTGTGTACTTTCCTGTAGAAAATAGGGATTTTACGCGACAAAATGTATCCAATGCACCTGTGTCCTGAATTTCATGCAAACCTGTTCAGCCATTTTTGCGTGATTGAGTAACAAACATCTATACATCTACACTTTTACATTTATAATATTAGTAGGATTGCAGGTTTTATAAAATTATGTGGCGCCGCCAATTTTACCCTACATTGATTTTTTACGTTTTCCTTTAGGAATGAGATATTTTAACGCGACAAAAAGTATCATATGTTCCTCTTCATACTATAAAGTGTATGTGTCCCGAATTTTATTCAAATCCGTTTAGCCGTTTTGCGATATTAAGTAACACTCCCGTGAGACTACCGGGATAAAAAAGTAGCCTATGCCAGTACCTATCCAGGCTTTCTTCTATCTGTGTGACAAATTTCATCGAAACCAATTCAGTAGTTTTTGCGTGAAAGAGTAACAAAAATCCATTCATCCAAACATCCTCACAAACTTTCACATTTATAATATTAGTAGGATAGGATAGAATTAATTACTTATTGTTCAAATGCAACGAATGACGGACTTTAATGTCGTTACATCCGCGAGGAATTAGATTATCGCGCGGACTTATAATGTCGCGTGGTGGTGCCATTTATCAGAATAAAAATAATTCTTTGTCCATCTCCTCGGTTCAAGTTATGTTCATACCAAATTTCACTAAAATCTATTCAGAGGTTTATTCGAGAAAGGGAACAGCCGGTCAGACAACAATCACTTTCACATTTATAATATTAGCATGGATACGTGTGAATGTAGAAGAAGTATTTGATGTCACGAAGTATTTTAAAAAATATTATTATACTATTTTGCATATTTTTTTAAACAAAATTTAAAGTCCTCTTTCAAATCTTTAAGGGTTGAATTATGTCCACCGCGTCGGACTTCAAAATAGATGCTATTTTAGTAATCAACATCCCATAAAATCTCAATAACGACACCCATATCGATTTTAACATTATTTACACCTTTTACCCCCTTAGGGGTTGATTTCCATAAATCAGAAAATTTAAGTTTTTTTCTTTGTACTAAATTTTCAACCATAAAAAAATTGTGACTTTAAATTTGAAAATAAAGGACTTTTCTTACTCAACTTCATCCCCATTTTCAGCCCTTTGGGGGTGGAATTTTCAAAAACGCCGAGACAGGTTTTTAAAAATAAAATACAATATTTAAAGATTCTAAGAATTCTTTTACTTTGAAAATAAAGGACTTTTCTTACACAACTTCATCTCTTTTCAACACTTTAGGGGGTGAAATTTTATTTGTTTATTATATGTTTATTTTCAATCGTCAACCTAAATACAAAATTTGAAGATAAGTACTTCAAAGTTGACGGACTTTTATACAAACTTTCAACCCCTAATTCACCCCTTAGGGATGTAATTTGGAAAAATCCTTTCTTAGCGGATGCTTACGTCATAACATCTAGCTGCATGCCAAATTTCAGCCCGATCCGTCCAATGGTTTGGGCTGTGCGTTGATAGATCACTATGTCAGTCAGTCAGTCACCTTTGAGTTATATATATTCAGATTAAATTAATTCATTTTGTTCGTTAAAAAATATCATCAGTTTAACAAGTGTATTTATTTAGATAGAACGAAAAAATCTTAGTCAGTTAATTTTACCTAATTTCCGCCACGCTTAAGGAACGGCGAATACCTCACTAGCTGAGTAAATTATACCCATATTCGGAATACGTTAGTCAGTAGTACGTCAGTCAACCGAATCCGTCGATGTCACGTACATACGTTTACGCGGTCAAAGTAAATAAAGCTAGTACCTATTTCCGTTCGCATGGTTTTGAATTTCTCTAATTTCTGTTCGCTTATTTAATTTTATTCTGTTATGCCTGATTTTTTTCTCAATTAAAGTATTATTATGCAGAAATGCATCGTTAATTCATCCTTAAAGCATTATTGATCTCTCGGCCAAAAGAAACTACCGCCCGATATTTCTTGCCGTCGCTGAAGTTTTAGACGGTGTGCGTCAAGCACAAGCTTGAGAAGAATATAAAATTAAGCGATACGCAGTTCGGTTTCTGAACTGGATTATCCACTGAAAGCGCAATATTATGACTCAAGTACACCGTTCACTACTACACAGAGAAAAGCACGCCGGTGTACGCTTGTTTTCTTGATCTATCAAAAGCCTTTGACCTAGTTTCATACGACTTGCTGAGGGAGAAGCTCAACAAAACAAGCGTACATCCTCAAATAGAACGCATGTTTCATTACTGGTATGCTAACCAGTCAGATCAATAATGTGAGATGAGCCAACTGTCTCTCGGACACGTGTTGAGTGTGGAGTTAGGCAAGGTGGGTTAAGTTCTCTAAAGCTCTTTAATCTGTACGTGAACGAGTTTTGGTTGAGCTCAGTAGATTTCAAGTCGAATGCTCCATAGATAATGTTTGTATGAACAATTTTAGCTATGCGGACTTGGTTCTGCTGAGCCCTACTACTGTAAACGCTATGAGATCTTTGCTAAGCATTTGTGAAAAATATATATAACCATGGTCTTATTAACAATGTCATGAAAAGTGAATATTTGGTATTCAAGGCCAAGGGTAAGTCTCCGTAAACTGTACCCGCTATCATATTAAAACTATGACTGGATTTCATCACTGGTAGCTTTTGCAGTTAAGAGATATCTGCTGGTGGTATCATATGCATACCCGATGGTATCAGACAACAGCAGGTTCGAATGCGAGGATATTTCTCTCATTGATGAAGCGACGGTGGCCAACACCGTAGGACGGTGAATATACTAGAAAAATTCGACGGGTCCTCATAGGTCTCTGTAGCATAATTGGTTAGTGCATTGGGCCGGACTCCCAAGGATGCGGGTTCGAATCCCGTCAGGGCGACATGAGACTAGTTGCTTTTTTCTAGTATATTTTCTTGTTTAATATTTATCACATAAAAATAGCATTGTAAAATGCAAAATTAAAAAGTTATAATTAGATGGCTGTTTCATCTTAATCGATAGTCAAACATCTGTAAAGATGTTTCTTTCGAATGCGAAGATATTTCTCTCATTGATGAAGCGACGGTGGCCAACACCGTAGGACGGTGAATATACTAGAAAAATTCGACGGGTCCTCATAGGTCTCTGTAGCATAATTGGTTAATGCATTGGGCCGGACTCCCAAGGATGCGGGTTCGAATCCCGTCAGGGCGACATGAGACTAGTTGCTTTTTTCTAGTATATTTTCTTGTTTAATATTTATCACATAAAAATAGCATTGTAAAATGCAAAATTAAAAAGTTATAAACAGCAGGTTGTTGATGTGCAGAAGAAACAGTGTCGCAGACAGGACATATCCTTGGGAAACACCTGCATCAATTTCTTTTGAATTTCTTTGATGGAAGTCAGCAATCCAAGTGCAAAGTCCACCAGAGATACCATATGAGGGAAGCTTAGCAATTAGGCTGTCATGCCAGACCCTATCAAAGGCTTTGAAGATATCTAGCGATACGGCAAGGGCTTCGCCGTGTTTCTCGATCGCTTTACTCCAAAGATGCGATCTCCTGTCGAACGACCTCGGCGAAAACCAAACTGGTGATCGCTGAGGAGGTCGTTGTCTTCAAGGTATGCCAAAACACGGGTGTTAAGTACACGATCCATAGTCTTACAGAGTATGGACGTAACTGAAATTGGCATGTAGTTGGAAGGGTCGGCACGGCTGTCCTTTTTAGGCACAGGCTACACATTTGCAAGCTTCCACGACTGAGGTACTTGTCCAGCCTTAAGTGAGAGGTGGTACAGGGGAGTTAACACAGAAGACAGTTCAGGTGCACAGTTAGTGTGGACAGGGAGCGCAGGGCGTTGGCGATCCGCTACAATATGCTTGCTCGCTTTTTGTAGTATAGTAAGATTCGCTTGTTGTAGTAGACAAGTTAAAATCACATTGTTTAAAGCTTACTGCCAATCCTTTTATACGAGCAGCCTGTGGTTTACCTGTACTAAAAGATCACTCAACGCCTTGCGTGTACAGTACAATAATGGGTTTAGAATGCTGTTGGGGTTACCCCGCTTCTGTAGTGCCTCAACTATGTTTATGGAGGCGAGGGTTGATGGTTTTCATGCAATAATACAATAATACGGAAGCGGGTGGCATCGATACTCAATAGCGTAGCGTAGTAGTAGCAGTAACAGCATCTTAAACGTCATTGCTGATAAGTATGACTCGACGATTATGAAGGCCTTTATTCGTGTCCTGATTGGATAGCGTTGCAAGACATTGTCCAGTCAGATGCGCTGCTAAGGGTCGTTATGTTTATTTTTATTGTTCTGTCCCAGTATTTACTAACATAGTAATTAAGTATTGTTACTAACAAATATGGATTGTAATTATCTGAATTTAAATGAAATATTATTATTATACAATATTCTTAACCTATTTTTTTTTATTAAAAAATATTCTCGTTCCCTAATTTCCGTCACCTTATTTCGTCACTCTAAAAAAATGAAGACAATTACAAAATACCTATTAACTTAAGTTTTTTTCTATATTATTGTTTTATTTTATTTGTTTTGTTTCCTTCTTATAGAACAACTTATTGATTATCACCGACTGAGCTGATTGTATGATCAAAGTACATAGCATGTATTTCTTTTTCTTATTTCACACAACCAGTAGTTTTTCTTTTGGCCATTTACATCTGAAAAATGACTTGTATGCTGATTATTTCTATGTATGTCTTATTAAAAAGGAAATTCCTAGATTCTCGGCTTAAAAATTATCGCTTCATAAATCCAAAACTTAATGGTTTTTTGAAGTGCCAAAAGTTCATATTTATAAAGTTTAACGTGTTTCTCAAGTTTTTTTATCGGTACAAAGAATTTAATAAAAAATAAAAATTTACAGACTCAAATAATAAATATAATCGATAAAATCTATATACGAAGAACACCTTGTCGTGAGAATGACCGATAAGTAAGCGATGTTGAATAGTCGACCATTTCCTAACATCATTTTTTTTTTTAATTAACTGATAAGAAGAACACGCAATAACCATTTTTCACACAATTCACACAGAATATTGAGTTCTATGCTGTGCCAAACGCAACTCTCTTTTAGTTATGTATGGGTTATGGATTGCGCTTTCAATAAAATGATTGCTGAATAGGGCTGAGAAGTAGCAATTCGTTTGTTCTTTTTAGACGCCAAGAACAGGATTAATAATTTGGTATGTACATAGGTACATACCAACTCACGGTTAAACATGTTAGCCCATTTTGGCGCAAGTGGGCCTTCAATGAAAACACGTATATTACTTATGGTAAATTTTAAATAGAAAAATATTGGAAAAAATTAACTCGGCATTAATGATGACTTAGTAGCTCGTAGTCTCGAAGTCTCGGTAGCTCAGCGGTTAGAGCATTGGACCGGATTTCCAAAGGTCGCGGGTTCGATTCCCGTCTGAGAATTCACTTGTGGCCGAGTTAATATTTTCCAATATTTTTCTATTTAAAATTTACCATAAGTATAAAAACAGCATTGAAAAATGCAAAAATTACAAAATCATAAAAAAAAACGTATATTACTATTAATATACGTGTTTTCATTGAAGGCCCACTATATTTAACCTAGAGTTAGTGCTACTTTTGCATGGAAAATCTTTGGGTTAAATTTTGACTTAGCTTGGCGCAAATGGGCCTAAGTACCTATATAAAATTAAGATTTCAAAACTATTATGGAAAAATACGCATACCTCCTACATTCAAACATTATCGAATTAAGACTCACATAAAAGTTGAAATAATAAGGTTCAAAGTGATTGTTAATATTTCAATAATTTCCAAGTTTCCTTTCGCAAAATTGTGCAAATCCAATTAAACGAACAATTCCATCTTCTTAATAGACCATTTGCTGCTTACTTGTTGGTATCAACGACGTATCGATCAGGGGAAATGCCGCTTCTATTAAAACTTTGGGTCATAAACGAATAATTATAAAGCTAAGTTACTCTCACCCTTAATGGTTGATTAAAAACTTTAAAATTAAAAATGTTTAAAAAAGTACAAGCTATTGATTTAAAGTGCTTTAATAATTACTCGGCCAACTGTCGATTAGAATACTTTATTTTTCGATAGGTTGCTTTATATTAAAGCACTTTCACAGACAGACTTTACTTTTAAACTAGTCCGCGACATGGCTCACATAGAATTTTGTAAGTACGAGTATGGCAAACAATATTCTAAAATTTCGAAATGAAACAGCTGTTTCATACATGCTGAAATACATGAAACAGCTGTCTTTTTACCGATTTCAGGGTTGCTTCCTCACAAAAAGTTATTCGAAATGATGACTTTTACAAATGGTTTTGAGTAAATAGAAAATAACCATGCATATATGAAGTTGTTATTGTCAAAATGTACATACATGAAAAATACGTTGTTAAAGGTAGGTACGAGAGATCCTTTCGGTTTAATCTATCGCAGTTTTTGGGTTGAAAGCGGATTCAAAATATTAACATGGATTGAACACGGACAACATCGAAAATAAATATATTTTTTCATTTTAACTCACCTATAGAAAAAATAACGAGATTCTTAATCCCATATTTATCGCATCCCATTCCCATAGGGTAACAAAATCTCATTTTACTAATGGCTATCAAATAGCCGGTATAATTTCAATGCACGAATGACGTGCCTACATCTAAATCCATTTGTGGTTTGCTTACAAAGGATGGAAATGGAATTGTATTTTCAAGCATAAATGATGTTTGATTGAATGACCCAAATAGTTATTGATGATGTAAAATTAAAATTCACTTTAGGTGATGATTTATTTAGATAACAATTTAAATTATGAATTCAGAATGCAATTTTCTAAAAGTACTCAGTACACAAAAACAAATAAATTTAATAAAAGAGTTCAACAAGTAGGGCTGAAGATTCGTCACCGTCAGAATGGCTGGTTGCCTAAGGCATTTCGCTGTGAGAGTTAATTAAATAATTGCTACATAACTTAGATTATTAGAAATCCGCAATTTTTTTGACCCGCCATTCTGATGTTAGGTTGACTGGTCGTTATCTAGTTCTGTGCATATCATGCAAAGTTTCTTAAAATGATTAACTGCAATAATTGCTACATAATTGCTGCATTTATATATTTCAGTGTTAGCATCGTACATATATTAAGTAAGAAGATATAGCATTTTTATGATTTGTTCGAAGAAAGGTGCCTAACCAATGCGGGATTTTCTTTTTTACATACATTTCTTAAAGCTTCAAATATATGGCGTTGTACGCTAGAACAATTTAGTATTCTGTGGTTGAAGTAAATGCAAGGAACGGAACGTATCTTCGAAATGGGAACTAAGGATCATATCGCAGTAGCATATAACTTTTTAAGACATATTGTTTTCAAGTGACGAAGATTGGTCGTCAAGAAGTATTTCTAATTCTGTTTGCAAGATATTTTTACTCGAACAAACAAACGTTGCAAGTCGACGAATCAGCGTGCGAGCGCTTACACGAGCGTACGTGTTACATACATTTCACCATACATCACGTTACTTGAATCTGAATTTCAAATAAGACTATAGAAGCGGTGGTAATATGTTATTATCTTAATCCTTGACCTTCACCTGATCCAATTTTAAAAAGAATTTCATAATGTTCTTATACTTACCCCAATTATAATAAGTAGGTACAGTCACATGCAATGACATATTTAGATGCAATCAAATATCGCGCTTGGTCGAGCGGTTCTGACGCTTACAACTTTGTCACATTACAATATTAAAAGACATTTGTTAACTGAGAGAACTTTATTTACCAATGCGATAAGGATGTAAAGTGTATACATGTCATTGGTCATGACTGTACAACAATCTTTCTGTTTATTAAGAAGCCTGAAAGAGTAATAGTTATTTGTTATGCAAGGCTGGAAAGTTGGTTATTAGCGGCGAGTTACCTCTATTGAAATCTGAGCAAATGAAGGATTCTAGGATTGAACCACGAGCGCAGCGAGTGGTCCAAAGATTGAATCCTGAGCGAAGCGAGGATTTCAAAGGTACAAGACGCTAAAAACTTTTCTGCCGAGTGCATCACACAATTTTTCACCTCACAATAGCGAGGAACATTTTATGGATGTTTCCGCGGTCAACTTCCGGTAAAAAATTCTTTAAACATAAAGTTCAATATAAACATACCTTATTCTCGTTGTTTTAATGATATAAAAAACTATAATTATAAAAAAAGGTAGTATTATAGTTAATTCAAAGTTATTTAAAGTAGGAATAGATTGTTACTTATTAATAAGAATAAAAACGATTCCGTAAATGTTGACACTGACATGAGGTACAAGACAAAGACAATTCAAAAATAAAGATTTATGTCACAGTCCGATATCCAATTATAGGTTGTGAAATCTCACCCAGCCTAATATAAAATTCTTATAACAAATAGTTTAATCTTATTGTTATTGTTTTTATGATTCAATGAACTAAATTAATATAATTAAACCAAAACGGAGTATTATAATTAATTTAAAGCTATTTAAAAGAAGAATCAAATATAACAAAAAAAGTCAATAGTGCGATTCGGAACGCATTATGACATATTTTTAGGTATTAAATTAAAAAAGTACTTTGCCGCGCTAGGCCGCAAAAAGCGATTTTCTACGCCTAAACTGATTGACATAACCTCCTTTTCAGAGCGTGTGAGGTGAAAAGAATATTGTTTTCGAATCGAAAATTATATTTACGGAAACTGAAAGAATACCGCAGCCAGACCCAGTGTAAGGACGACTCACAGCACACAGCGCTGGGCCCGTGCCGAGCCAAGGTTTCGCTGTTGCACTTTGCTCGGCCAACGCTCGGTTCCGCAACCGAGTATCCATACACATAAGTTGACCGTGTTACGGCTGAGACTCGGCTCGGGCTCGGCACGGACTCAGCACGGTGTAGCACATGCGAAACCTAACTCGCTCACCGCATATTACACCATAGAATGCGAGCACGTATTATGAATATATTTACGTATAGCAAGACAGTTTACTTACGTTAGAAGCGTCTTGCAATGGAATTCCTGCACACGTCCCGCCTTTGTCTTGTCGTGATTACTATTGAGTAGGGAAACCAAAATTAATAAAGCTTATTTGGAACAGCTATTGACGTGTTTTGACCTGACGTCATAGTTAAGCATCATAATGCTATAACGAGATGAAAGATATTAAAATATTTGATATAGGAGCCTTTACGTTAGGTCACTGATTGTGTGCTTAGAAAAAATATTAAGGATAACGTTGTTAAAGAAATACAACAACAGACGATATTGATTTTTTATTGCTTACCTAATCAGACTAAGAAGTGTAAAACCTCAGTAGCTATCCAGTGACCTAAAGTACATTTAACACCTTTCCCAATATCGGCTTCCTTATCAAAAATCGAATCTATGGGTCCTAAGTATTAATGTTCGTACTTATTTAACTAACTTACTTAACATTAATAAAGTAAATTAATCTGTTGTACTATTTGCAACTTCGATTAAAATTCACTAATATGTTACAGATGAAATTATTTACTGTGTAATGTAACGAAACTTCATTTTGATAAGTACTTTGAAACTTTGCTATATCTACTTCACTTTCTTTGATACTCCGGCTTCCCTTCTAAAAATATATTCACCCATCGCTACTGTCTATTCATATATTTTATGCAAACTTTCGTATGTATGACTCATTCCTGAATGTCCCTCTAGAAATGGCCGGTACTTTTAACATTCGTATAACACTAGACGAAGATAAGGGCCACAGGAAGGCGGGAAAGTTTTTGAATAAACGACTAAACAATAACTGTTTCTGAATCTGCATTCAGTAACAAATAGTTAACAGACCACTATTCAAAGCAAGGCCATTCATAATGGCAAAGAAAAAAACCTATTCTTTGATCGCGCCAAAATTAAACGCATTTCGTTTTACACGTGCAATCGGGGAACTTCCCGGTCGACAAGTAGAATTTTTTAGGAAACTTTTTTTGAAAAGTAATAGGTAAGGAACAATTTATTACTCAAAGGAAATACCTATTCATGTTCTGTTATTAGTGATATGAACGTTTTCTATAAATCTATATTATTTTTTGAAACAACGGTTCCTACCCAACTAGCACAAACTGGTTGCTTAAGAGCTTTGGAGCTAATCCGATTATTCCCAATGGCGCCAAGCTCAAGCGCCAGAGCGTGCACTGCAGACCTTATGCAGCCGCTTTGCAGCCAAAGGGGCACAACTTTTTGCAACCTACAGTTCCATTAGAACTTCGTAATAGTGGCATAAAAGCATTACAGGAGCTGCAACTTATAATTAACACCACACTAAAGCTCTTGTGGCGCTTATTGAATGAATGACAGGTTTAACTGAACGATTAAGGATCACTGATAATTCACCTTATGTCTCATTTAATTAATATATCTGTTGTTCCTGAGTCACACATTACTAAATACAAATAAATAATAAGTGAAGTGAAGGTAAGTGTTTTTGAGCTATATTTTGTATAATATGCAAGTGGCTAAAAACGCAAATCAGTTTATCGTGCATATAGTTGATATTATTGGAGTATTTTTAACGCGCCTCAATAATTACCTCAGAATATTGTAAAATATGTTAAATATTATTCAATATCGTTTAGGTATGTGATATAATAATTTTTAATATTATTAAAAATTATTATATCACATACCTAAACGATATTGAAATTACATACTTGATTACATTTGTATTTAGTAAGTTGCTGGTTCTATATTAAGTTATATTTTACTACAAATTGTGATAAAAACCTATAAATTTCTCAAGTAATGATAAATATTATTCTTGTAAACATGGCGTCTATGAGAAGCAGCTTTGACTTGCAACTTCAACATTAATACTTCTGCTCTGCGCGTCAAAGCGTTAAGTTTCACTCTTCTATAGGTCCAAGTAATACCTGTACCACTAATGCAGTTCAAGTCTTTACAATCACTTTTATTCCGTACTTACTGCAGGTATCGAACCACACTAATGGTTATTTGTTTAGAGATCCGTAGAACTCATTGAAAACCCTAAAATACGATAATCGTTTGTAGCGGCTTCTATATTTTTCCCTTTCAATTATTTAACACTTAGTCTTATTATGTCTTACCATGTTTTCAGAATGCCTTTATGAATAATTCAAGCTTATAATGAACAATAAAATAAACAAGAACATTGCATCTGTCCATCTACGTGGGAAAACATGGTTTACTAATTGAGAAAACAAAATCTACGGGACCCTCGCTTGTATTTGTTGAACTCGAACTTGGCGCATTCTAGAGAATAAATTAAATGAAAGCTAATTACTCTGACGTAATTAAGTAAAAAAAAACTTACGTGTTATTATTACGTTTAATATTTCAATTACAGAATTCTCACACACAGTTGTCTTTTTTAATTTCTGCATATTCTGATAAACTCCCCCCCCCCTACTATCTTGCGATATCCTAGTTCTTAGATTGAACTTCCATGCTGTCAGATCCATATTTCTTTTAACCTGGCTCAAATATTTTATAAAATGTGATTTCTCCAATAAAAATAGCAGAATGTATCCAAATGAGTAGGTATTGTCCATTACGCTCCTGCTTCTATTGTGAAGCCTTAATGTCGCTATTAGTAAAACAGTCGATCAAATTGCTACTTAAGTCTGCGTAAAAGTACAAATCACTTCTGCAATGAATCTTTCAGTGGCAGAACAGTGATAAATATATCTTTTATACAGTTCCGTTAAAAAGTCTGCAATTAAAGTCTTTATGCAGTTCGGAAGCGCACAGCGGCAGCAATAGTAGCTTTTTAGCAGCTTTAATCTTTAACATACATGTTTTAACTCTCTTTTTAAGCTATAGACGGCAAATGGGTTGAAAAATAAACTCTTATAAAGCCTAGAGTGTCATTTGGCTCAGTTATTGCTACCCCTAGTGACATTTACAGCTATGAGCAGTTACGGAAGCAATAGTAGAACTTAAAACCACTTTCTGAACCCCTAAAGCGCTATTGTACAGCTAAAAGTTGCAAAATAGGCTGCTATTTCCACTAGTGTGCTAGTTGGGTAAAAAACTCTACAGGCCTATCGGCGGGACGATTACCAAAAATTTGCAATTATCAAGCAAGCAGCTGGCACACCCATATTTTTCTTTCACTCCTAGTCTAGCAGGGTAATATCAAAATTCACAAAATACAGATAAAGGCTAAATTAAATATAGAAAATATTTTCACCTCGTAAATTCAAACAGCGACAACATCTTAAAGGATTCATTCATATTAAACCCGAGTCGTATAACGACCCAATTTCTATGGGCCTAATTCAATTCCATCCGATTGGCTCTCATCACAGCGATGCGATGGCACGAATATCGAAACTGTCATAAGCGGCTTAAAGTGGCTTCCAATCTAGAGTGAAGAGCTATTGATTTCGACCTGCCTGCTGAAGCTACATATATGTATAAAACCTACATAGTAGGTATATTATGTTACCGACGCGTGTGATGACGGCTTTTGCGATGAACATCACCTTATAAGTAAATACGGTATTAAAATTTTGTTCGCCTTTTGATTTCCGTTTAACATGGAGTGGAGTTCAGGCTTTTTCATTTATAGTCATACATAAAAATCTGTAATTTAATATGGCACTTCTCGCAGCGCTTCGATTAAAATATTTTTTTTTGTTTTAAAACCCATGTTGTTATGCAAGGCTGGAAAGTTGGTTATTAGCGGCGAGTTACCTCTAATGAAACCTGAGCAAGTGAAGGATTCTAGGATCGAATCCTGAGCGAAGCGAGGATTTCAAAGGTACAAGATGCTAAAAACTTTTCTGCCGAGCGCAACACACAATTTTTCACCTCACAACAGCGAGGAACATTTTATGGTTGTTTCCGCGGTCAACTTCCGGTAAAAAAATCTTTAAACAAAATGTTTAATCTAAATATATCCTATTCTCGCTGTTTAAATGATATAAAAAACTTAAATAATAAAAATCGGCAAGGTGCGAGTCGAACATGAAGGGTTCCGTCTCTCATCCAAGGTTGCCTGGAAGAGATTGCTATGTAGCAATAAGGCCGCCTATTGTGTGTTCCTCTTTTTTGTCATTTTCTCTGTAAGCGTTTGTTTTTGTATCGTGTGCAATAAAGTTTCTATTATAATTATTATTATATTAAATACACCTACCCAAAATGCCACTATAATTTTTTGTCTGCAAAAATAACTTTGTTTTTCATAGTGTCTGTATGAATGGCAAAGTTATATTCACGGTATTGGAAAAAGTGCTATAGCTCTGAAACTGCCAACTATTTATAAATTTTAAATTTTGCATTTTACAATGCTATTTTTATGTGATAAATATTAAACAAGAAAATATACTAGAAAAAAGCAACTAGTCTCAATTCCCGTCAGGGCGAATTGAGACTAGTTGCTTTTTTCTAGTATATTTTCTTGTTTAATATTTATCACTGCCAACTATATTTCTTTCAAACCACTTTTCGTCGAAAGTTTTTATTTAAGATCTACAGCATATATATTTTTTAATTTTTCACTCTGTTATTTGCAAAAGTTAGAGAGGGCGGACACATTTTACCTCTTTGGAAGTGTACATCTTTCAAACGGTTGACTTTGAAAAAAAATCGTTTTAGAAACCTTAATGTAATTTTTAAAGACCTATAATATATATATTTTTTTATTTTTGTGTAAATCCGTAAAGCGGTTTATAGAATACATCTACCTACCAAGTTTCAACTGTGTAATTCTCATAGTTTTGGAATAAAGTGGCTGTGACATACATTGGACATGACGAATCTATAAGGGTTCCGTTTTTGCCATTAGGCTACGGAACCCTAAAAAGGGAGTATTATAGTTAATTCAAGGTTATTTAAAGTAGGAATATATTGTAACTTATAAATAACAACAAAAATGATTCGGTAAATGTTGAAATTGACATGAGGTACAAGACAAAGACAATTTAAAAATAAAGGTTTATGTCACGTTCCGAAATCTAATCATAGATTTTGAAATCTCACGCAGCCTAATAATTCTTATAACAAATGTTTAATGTTATTGATGTTATTTTTATGATTCAATGAATCAAAATAATATAATAAAACCAAAACGGAGTATTTTAATTAATTTAAAGCTATTTAAAATAAGAATAAAATGTAACAAAAAGTCAATAGTGCGATTCGGAACGCATTATGACATATTTATAGGTATTAAATTAAAAAAATTCTTTACTGAAATCTGGTATTTTATAGATATTTATGTTGAAATTTAAAATAGTGATGGTAGCCCCAGGCAAGTCGAGGGCTTTAAATTATTTTATTCTTTTTAAATAATTTTATCATTTTTAAATTACATTTAAACCGTCGTGGGTTTTATAAATTTTTTAATTTTAATTTCAATTTCAATTTTTCTGGTGAGCATAGATATATATTAGTATTAGTGTAGCATAAGTAAGAATTATAATGTATATAATACATTATCATAATACATAAAACACATTACGGAAAAGCACATCCATATTGGACAAGTAGTGCCTATTGTTTTTGAACAAACAAATGTTTACTGCAGCGCCGCCCCCTGGTGACTTGTCACCGTAACTCTTATCTAAGAACATGCACCAATCAAAAGACGACTTATAATTTTGGAGATAAATCGCAACATGGGTTTGCACAAACAAACAAACATCCTCTCACCCCAAACGCAAATACCGTCTCCGTACCGTCGTTGATAAAAATCTAAGACCAGCTAGGGTGCGATTGCGTAAGGTAATCGTATTCATTTGACAGTTCATATCGTAATCAATCGTCTGCAATTTGTATGGAATGACATTGAATAAGATACAATATGAACTGTCAAATGAATACGATTACCTTACGCAATCGCACCCCTGATTCACAAACCATCGAACGCGGAATCGGATTCGAATTCTATTCTTTGCCTTTCTCTATTTTGAAGTGAGTGACAGTGACAAATGCATGAATTCCGTTCTCGGGAACGTTTCCGAAGGTTTGTAAATAAGGGGGCTGAAGACTAATAATCAACCGATCGATTAAAACTAAACGTTATTTAATAGTTATTTATTTGTTATGCAAGGCTGGAAAGATGGATTTAGCGGCAAGTTAAATACCTCTCTATTGAAACCTGAGCAAGAGAAGGTTTCAAAGGTACGAGACGATAAAAACTTTTGACTTTAAAATATTTAGGTTGTTTTCGCGGTCAACTTCCGTTAAAAAAATCTTTAAAAAAAAAGTTAAATCTAAATATACTTTATTCTTGCTGTTTTAATGATATAAAATTATTATTATTATTAAAGTTATTTAAAATAGGAATATTTTTTTACTTACATTATCACTAAAAACGATTCGTTAAATATTTACATTGACATGATGTACATACAAGAGTATTAGACAATTTAAAAATAAAGAGTAACGTTCCGAAATCCTGTCATAGGTTGTGAAATCTCACTCAGCCTAATATGAAATTCTTATAACAAACAGTTTAATCTTATTGTTATTGTTTTTATGATAAAACGAAAACACAGTATTATAATTTTATAATTATTCAACGTTTTTTAAAATAAGAATAAAATGTGACATAAAAAGTCCATAGTGTGATTTCGGAATTGTGGTGATTTAGGACATATTTTTAGGGTTTAAATTAAAAAAGTACTTTACCACGCTAGGCCGGTAATATGATCATTTTCGGCGGAGAAATTGAATGACAAAACCTCATTTTCCGAGCGTGTGAAATAAAAATGTCATTGTATTTCAGTCGTTTGCTCGAAGCGCTCGTGGTGGCGCTTGAGAGACTGATCGTATTCCATCACGATTGCTAAGCAACGCTCGGTCTGGCCAGGTGTTGGATGGGTAACCGCAAAGTGGCATTACAACTGAACGCTTCCGTGCTTCGGAGGGCACGTCAAACCGTCAGTCCCGGTTGCTGAATAGCAGCTTTATGAACTTTGACACCATAGGCCACTAATCCTCAAACGATAAGAGGAAGAAAAGTCGTTTGCTGATGCTAAAAGTACGTTAGTTAGATTCCACCAGCTTGGGACCCTATTATCCATAAATTAAACTCTCAACCCAAATCACGCACTGCAAGACCCATAGATACGGTTAGCTCTTTTTGTAGATACATTAATATAAAAAAGTAAAGGTGGAGACAACATATCCTAATTTTTTAATATTTTTTATAAAGATGGAGGTCGGCCCGCTTTCGAAGTTTTCTTGGCAGCTTCTTTCTTCGAAGGTCCTCCCAATTTGTGAACTGCCAGTAGAGTCTTTAGTTTTCTCTTTTCTTAATAATAAAGAATTAAAATAACAATTAAATCAAAATATCAAATCAATAATAATTTGTGCCATAGTAAATGTCTAACCGTATCCGAACGAAAATAAATTAACTTTTCGAGGGTAGACTTATAAGTAGCCAGTCATCCCGTGACCACGGCAGCTGTAAAGGTGCCGGAACGTCGGGAAAATCAAAAACCCCTAAAAAACCTAAAAATACGGACAATTACAACTTAGTTCGTGGAAATATAGCGCGTTTGATATCCGTAAAAGTTGTTTTATTTCTACGTTAGTAATAGTTAGTATTCTTTGCTAAAAGTAATATAACGATGTTTTATTCCACAGTTATCTAATCGATAGATCTAAAGAGAACATTTTAACGGTCCTTGTTAAAATATACATATAATTGAGATGACACTGTACATTAAGGTGTGGGTATCGATTTAGCTTTCACCTGCTCAAATACACAAAACAAAGTGTCCATAGTTATTCTTCTCTTTATTGATCAATCATAACAATACTTCCTACAAACGAATTCTAAAACTATATTTGCGCGAACAAAACATCAGACCTCTGTGTTATAATGGCCTGAACGGTTGGGAAGAATTGCAGCATAGAATCCCAGGAATCGAGACTCAGCGTCAGTATTGTTACCTGGAACGATGAATTAAGCAGAATAGACATTGCTAGTTGTTAGAAATGAGACGGTCAGAGAACAATTTAACGGAACACTACAATTAAAATACAATTTCAATATTTATATCCCAATGCAAGAAACAATCAAGTAAGCTGGTACTCAATGTATTTATCTACCTACAGGTATATATGACGTCCAGAAATACATATAACATACATAACTATATAATATGTGCATAAAGGTTGAGATATATGATTTATTTTATAATTAGTAATACTAAGAACACGGTGAAAATATAATATTTTCTTTAAACATTGTGGTTATGATTATGATACAAAATTAGAGAGTCAGCTAAAACTCAAACTGCACGGACTTCACGCAGATCTGTTTTGCGCTGATAATAATATTATATTTCAATACAAGACCCACAGGACACGTGTACTCTTGTTCTGGTTTTAGCAAACTACCTTGGCCAACAATCTCTAAAAACGCCTACCTTACTTTCAGCTCTATAAGAGAAGCAATGCGGTATGCCCCGATTCAGTCCTTGCAAGATGCCGAAGACGTCCCCAGTGTTGAGCGTTTCGTGCGTCGTCTCAGTCAGGTCTCGCCTGACAGACACGACAGACACCAGGCCAGATGCCACCCAGAACATGCGAGCGTCGCAATCGCCAGCTACTACTATATAGTTTCCTATAACAACATTGATAATATATAAATGTTAACAAATCATCAGTATAAGTATGTAAGACTCCTGATACTGATACTGCTGATTAGGGCTCCAAATGTTGATATTGCTCGTAGTACGCTTTGGAATGTATAAGCATAGCCGCAGATAAAAAAAAATATCTTTATTACAGCTTCTATTATCTTTTATTATCTGCACTGGAACGCTAGTAGCTGGCATGTTTTTTTTTCGCGAGATAAACAAAACAGAATAAGCCCGATATAATTTGTACCAGAGCTACCTTTTATTTAAACGTTAATACCTACTTTTAAATGTGAATAGTAGATATAGCTACACAAATAGCATATTACACATGAAATAATAAAAAAGAAAAAAGTATACGTTAAACGCTTTGTGTAGAGGTAAATCAGTTTCTCTGTAAAACAAATACGCTCTCATGTTAACAATGACTGAGTGAGAAACGAACGGGCAAATTAATGTAAACAAAAGACTCTTCGGAATTAAATTCAACATTTCCGTCGAGAACTTTAATTAATTAAGTTTCTTTAATGTTTGTTATAAAGTTATGAATGACAAGTTGTTTAGCGGTTACTGTTGTACTATAATACTGTTGTATTCGACTGTTGTTTGCTCGTGTCAGCATTTGAGAGTATGACAATTGAATTCTGGAACTATTATACTCATTGATTTTAAAAACAATTCATTTCGTATAATCACCGTATAACATAAATTCAAAATATTTAATTTTAAAACGTATAATGAACATTTGATATAAAATCACGCTCGCTACGCTCGCTCGGCTCGCGCATTTTTCGGTTACAGTTCAAACCAAACCCAACCTAAAAATGTATAAAGAAAAATATGCGTTCCGCTTAATCAAAATCTGATTTCGTGATGGGGGGGATGGTTTCGTGATTCTTCTCAATATGTTTAAAATAGCATCACAAAACATACTTTAAGTTTTACTCTATTGGCTCTTTGGCTATGAAAATATTTCCATAGAAACTAGCGCCATTGGTAGAACGGTCGGAGCAACTGAAAAAAAGTAATTCTTTGTCGCTATAAAGGTACTATTTCTATAAAAACCGGCACCTGGTAATCGGTGATAGCGACTGAGCTTTCATAGTTTCGTTACATTTTGGTCTTACTGCATTGGTTTTAGTTCCTTTGACAATGACAGCCTACAAGTGTTTCCACTGTCGTTATGTCAAGAATACGTTCGTTTCATAGTTCGTTTCATGACGACCGTTACGTATGTATACCGGTTTCAAGGTGTCGCCTACCTGTGAGGTCCTGAGTTCGAATCCCGGTAGGGGCAAATGTTTGTATGATGAATACGAGCATTTGTACCTGAGTCATGGACGTTTATATATATTTCTACTTCATAAATACTTATATATGTATAATTACATGTATTTATATCCGTTACCTTAGTATGCCATAGCACAAGCCTTACAGTACCTACTTTGAGGTAATAGGTAAATAGGTGAGAGTGTAAGATATATATATATAAAAGTATATATTTATATTTAAAAAAAAAACATTGGCTAGCTTTCGAATTTTAATAATTAGGTGAGAACATTCGGATTTTTAAGCTTCACCGATTAATCTCATTATGCCAGCTGCTTATCAAGGGAATTTTGAACCGTCTCCTTTCATACTAGACTAATGATTCATTCATTCAGTTTTTATGAATCGTTCATAATAATGTCCCATCTCTAGTGCTTTGATTTTCTGCCATTAACCCTGCTAGTGGTCGCACGGATTACATATTTGCTCATTCCGGTAGAATAACAGCACAATATCACATTTATTGCATTACTGCTCACTATACGGGAAAATGGATTAAGTTCTTGAAATTGTTTCATCTACAATAGCTTCAAATCCTATCAATCGAAAACATTTTATAGTGCTAATCTGTGATGTTTATAATATTCTGAAGATGTTTATTCCTCGAAGTCAACTTATACTTATGGAAATAATGTGCGCGACCCCTTAAATACTTCTTCAAATTAATGCGTTATTTACGCGAGTGACTGGACTTAGTTTTTCAGAATTACGGACCCAGCAACTGGGTACGTGTAGACAAGATTGGGCAGTAGTCTCAGCTGGACAGCACGACAGTGCTCTCGCGCTCCTGCATGTCTCGCTAGGAGCTATCAAATATTGCATTCTCTCAGTCGCCGCATTATACGTTTAAATCATATTTTCTTGAAATTGTTTCGGCAGTGGAAACGGCGGGTCCCGTTATTCAAACTTTTATACTTTTTGAATTCAGTACATCGATATTTGAACTTCGTACTTTAGTATGACAGTCAATATTATGACATAATTATCCTCCGGTAGAATAGAATAACATATTTTTTCTATTATCATATATATTTGGCAGACTCCTGTATTTCTCGCGACGACGTCGCGACCAATCAGGTAATTTTAGTACGCGACCACTCTAGGGTTAAGACTGTCTTCGAACAATTCTTGTAACAGTTAATATCGTTTAAATAAAATTGTTAGACATGCAATAAAAATCATGTAAAGCTATTTACGGATGATACGATATTCCATAGATCTTGTTAACTATTGGGTCATAATTTTTGCATCATTTTACTACACAAATTCGGCATTTTAATGAAATGACAGCTAACATCTTTCAACTTCAGTCTCCAGTAGACAACTGAATCGCCGTTGGCCCTAAACTGATATTTTAGGGCCAACGATTTGGCACGCTTTTTAGCTCCGTTGGCCGGGTCCTTACGCTAATAATATATAAGTCAATGTTGTGAGCCCGGTGTTGCAACTACTAACGCTGAGCCTGTTAAATATAATATTAAAAACAGAGGCTCTATAGGTCACTAGTAATTGAATCATTATGGACCCAACTAATTAAATTAAAACCAAATCTTTACTTTTTGATTTTTTCTAACAACTTTTTACACTATGATCATCTTTTTAAAATGATCTTAATGTAAAAAGAGTAGAATCCATAGAATTAGTAGGTACTACGTACTAGTACTTAATAATTCCATGGCTGATTCTACTTGGTACAAAGAGTAAACTTGGTATTGATTGAAATGACATGTCACAATTTTATCCATCATTCAGATGGATAAAATTGTAAACAGATAACTGTCATTGCGATATTTAATAATAAACCTAAATAAATAAGAGATTTTAAGCTGTGGGAAGTAGCGGGGGCTGTTGCTATTCAAGGAGTTAAAGGAATTTTTTTTAATGGATAATGTGATATCATGATGTTTTACGGTATAAGTATTTTTATTGTCCCCTGTACCACGATACGGTTTTGATTAACTGTAATCTTTTTAAGATAAATACAAATAATCTAAAGAGTCTCTATTTTTTATATTTTCCTCGGTTTCTAGACCCCACACGGTACATATTAAATGAAAATTAAATCAATTAGTCGATAAATAAAAATAAAATTATTACATAATGATTATATGAAACAAAATTATACCATACATATTAAACAAGAAAAATATACTAGAAAAAAGCAACTCGCTCTGACATGAGACTAGTTGCTTTTTTCTAGTATATTTTTCTTGTTTAATATGTATTACATAAAAATAGCATTGTAAAATGCAAAATTAAAAAGTTTTATAAAAATTATACCAAATGACCGTTAGAGCAAATAAGTTTTATATTTTTTTTATATATAAAATGAGCGCTATGATAAATAATATTATAAAAAATGATGATAAAATGAAATGAACTTTGTGTAAAAATAAATTATTTGAAGTTTATGACTAATGTTTATTATGTAATATGGACGTTATTAAAAAATAATTTTACCAATTCAAACTATGTAATCCAAATAATAAGGTTACCCGTTTATAAGGTAACCGTAATTTATTAATTTTGGGTAATAAAGTACGAACCAGGAAAGAACACAGTGTAGTCCAGTGCGTTTGCTAGCTGTCGCAGAAATGACTCTTCAGTGTCAGCAAATAAGTAGCAGTTCCTTAGGTGATGGCCAAACATGGCCGACATCAGGTCGCAGCGACGGACGTAAGGGGTCTGCTCCAAAAGAACTGGTAACTGTAACGAATTATTATCATCATTTGCTCTTTTAAGATCTTCTTGTAAAGGAGATGCGAGATTCTGAAAGGATGCAGTAAAACGGGGCAGGAGTTTTAATCTCTGATATCAATTACTCACTTATGAATTTCGGATCTATCAAACTATAAATAATACTAGCTTCCCGCCCGCGGCTTCGCCCGCGTGGACTACACGACTTATGCTATTGTGGGTTATCCATAAGAGATAAACATATACCACCGCGGAGTTTTCTGTAGACCTTTTCAAGGTATACAAATACTTAGTACATTATTTTGATAAATCTAGTAGGGTTCAGCCTGCGTTTGCAATGTAAGCGGAAAAAATGTAATCATTTACGACATCACATTAGAAACCTCAAAAATTACAGTATTTCTCTACTCTATATTGAAGGTTATTTTACATATAAACCTTCCTCTTAAATCACTCTATCTATTAAAAAAAACCGCATAAAAATCCGTTTCGTAGTTTTAAAGATCTAAGCATACAAAGGGACAGACAGCGGGAAGCAACTTTGCTTTATACTATGTAGTTATAAAAAAACATACTTTTCATGACTATGTTAAAATATTTCCGAAGACAAATTAACGACGTGTATAAAAACCACATTTGGTTTAGATGTGTATTAAGTATATCTTTTATGCGTCTCCCACGTCACTGCAAAGCATGTGAATCATTAATAACTAGGAAACTCATGAAAAAAATGTAACTCAAGTCACATTTTTAGCCTACACGCGACTTCATCCATCAAAAGCTGACATTACTTTCATTCTGCAGTGTACAAACACGGCTCTTTTTAGTTATATTTATTCGTATGCTTTTTCTTTTTTACTTACACTTTTTCATTGAAACGCTATTCAAGTTATGTAACGTACCGGAAAGGTGTCAAAACATCGGAAAATCGAGAAATAACACGCTGTATAAAACATAATGAAGCGCATTTTAATTCTTAAAAGTTGGTGTATGATTTTTAAATTTTGCATTTATAATGTTTTCTAGTAAAAGATTACCCAGTTGATTTCAATGAAGTACCCGCGATAATTTAAGATAGTATTATGAAAAGCAAGCAAGTACCTGACGACCTCTTTCGGTGATCCAGAGCTGACGTACATACTTCCAGAACTTTTTCAACTGGTAACCTTAAAAAGTGTTATAATTACATGTATTATTACCTAATAGTATATCAGATGACTGAACTAATGGGCCTTATTAGCCTTTCAAGGCTAGAAGTTATTTAAATAAATTTATGTGTAGGAAGACACACAGCTAATTGTTATTACAAGGTGATGTATCTTCTCAATCAAATTTTTCCGATTATACCTAATCTTTTTAATAATATATTAACACCTGAAATTGTGGTAAAATAAAAAAACAGCACACTACACAAGAGAATAATTCAATACATTATACATTATTACTTTATTTGTAACCACATCACAGAATCATTAATTACTACATAACACACATCGATCCGATGTCATATCCAATGGTATTACGAAAATTGGCGAGTAATTAACGAAATAGATGAACCATTAACGATTTGCCAAATGAACATTGCAAATAGCCCTGTACTATGTTAGCCCAGTTTCCGCTATTCAAGTGGCACATTTTCTATAGGTCGATATTTCAACATTATTAGGAAAAACTGATTTTTACCATTCGAGACCCTGATATTTCGGTAGTTGCATGAGCCATGGAGTCACGGACGGAGTAACAATTACTCCGTGATCATGGCATGCAACTCCCGTTTTTCCAAATAATATTAGTGATAGTAACCATGAAAGATTGAAGTGTTATTTAAGAATTTCAAGTTGAGAACGTTTCGAACTTCACTCATCTGTATGTATAAAATGCTTTGGGTAATCGTGTAACTAATATGGCTGTAAACACACAGTATAAAAGTCTTGCACTGCCTACAAACGGCTGAAATGAAACACTCACACAAATACGCACCACTACACGCGCGCTCGCTACTATTTTACCAGTGGAAACCAGTGAGGCCGAGGGGCCGGCCGTGTAGCGATATGAGTGCAACGACAGTTTATTTTTAGACTGTGGCTGTAGCATAAAACTTTTAGAAAGAATGCACCACAGAATAAAAGAAAGAGGTTAGAATTAGTAAGTTTGCGGGCCGGCGAACTTCCCGGTTGACCAGTAGAGATTTTTTAGGGAGCTTTATTTAAAAAAGTAATAGATATATAGAAAATGTTTTTGTCACAAATAATAGAACATTAACAGGTATTTCATGCGAATTATAAATTATTTCTTTAACCTTAGTACTTTCCGAGAAAACGTTTCCCAAAAAAACTCTAGTGGTCAACTGGGAAGCTCCCCGATTGCGCCAGCCTTTTGCGTGAAAAGCAAAAGCAGTTCATATATTTCCCTTTGTACTATTTCGCATTTCTCCCGTTTCCATGGCAAAACGTGACATTGCGAAGCGACACTTTTTGTACCTTGTAACATACTCCTTCTAACCATATTCCTGTGTTCTGGAGAATCCACAAAACACTCACTTGACAAGCCTTGATTCTTCAACATATCGATCAGTTCACCGGTCGCCATCTCGTAAGTGGTCAAGGCGTATTTCGTTGAGTAAGCAACTTGTATGGCAGTGGCGACCACGGTAGCTGCCAGCATTTTCCCACAGATCAGACATACGAACATTATGGCCATGCAGACTGTAGTGTCGACGACGTACTCATCACCTCCAGTCATTGTGAGCTCGGAAACCACCAAGTAAATTGAAGTCACGTAATCCCAATTGCATTGTGGAGTCTCTCTAAAAATATAAAAAGACTATACTTTTGTCTGAGGCTTGCTCCACATCATCTTCTATCGAACTGAATGCGGTTCGCGGAACTTCTAAAATTTTTTTTACAAAGTTTTCGTTGTTCCGTAGCGCTATTTCAAAGAGCGAAACTCATCCCATATCTTGCACTGCGAGTTCAGGATGGCAAATATCCAGATATTTGTCTGATGATTCGACTTTACACTAGCGCCAATTATGCGAGTGTAGCACCATGTTATACCAACTTTAACCTTTAAGTATGGACGTGTAGACTTACAGGCTCCTCCTTATACCTACAAGGTAGAAAGAAAAGAGGGTCCTCGGAAGGGAAAGTACCCGGAATACTGATGATAGCAAATTATGGTGAAAGAAAACATTCCTTTATTTTCAAAGACAAGAAAAACTGCATTTATAGATTTTTGATATTTGTCTGAACCGGTAATCGAACCGACACCGATCGATGATGTTTAACATAAGGATCAATTTATTTTAAGTAACATAGTATCAGTTTTCTCCGACGACCGTCTTTTTCCACCCTGTATAGGAATCTCATAAATGAGTCATTTCCTCGCGCTCCCGTGCACTGAGCAGCTCAGTACCTTCCGTATTAGTGGCAAAACTAATGTAGATGTAGGTAATTGTGTCATCGGCTTCAAAATACTTGAGTAATGAGCTTGATTAACTGAGCCGGAGCCTCCGAGACTACGCGTCCATGTTTTCTATACAACATGTTGTATTTTTTTTTGTATTTTTGCTAGAAATGGACAAGAATATTTTAAAAGAATTTAAACTTTCGCGTTCCATTATGCTAATAGTTTAGAGCAACGGGACTCATAATAAATGTCGCGTTTGAGTCCCGTTTCTCTCTCTTATCACGATAATTGAGTCAAAGTTATGGAATTTTTATTGCAAAATGAAATTAAAAAATTTTGAAAATATTTTTTATTATATGATGTAACAAAAAAATTGGAATTTTTCCTTTATTTGTTTTATAAGACGGTACTTCGTACCAAATTTCAACATTCTAAGTTCACGGGAAGTACCCTGTAGGTTTTGATTCTCGTGCGAGTTTCGAAATCGCTTTGGCTTAGAAGTTTGATTTTTTCACAGCTCCAAGGAACAGTAGACCTGAGTATTAGATATAAATTTCAGTTTGATACCTCCACGCGTTCCTGAGAAAAACGGTCTTGACAGACGGACAACGAAGTGATCCTATAAGGGTTCCGTTTTTCCTTTTGAGGTACGGAACCCTAAAAAAGGTAAGTATAGTGCTTAATAGACCCTTAAATTTAAAATAAGATTTCTGTTTCTACTCAAATAATCCGACATTGTTAAAGTTTGGCAATTTTGATGTTTTGTTACTCAATCACGCAATAACCACTTAACGATTTTAATGAAATTGGCATTAAATATTTTATAGTCTGGATTGATATATATAGGATACATTTTATCCCAATATTCCCACGGAAACCACGCCACGGGGGTAAAACCGTGGGCCAAAACTCATAAGTTAGGTACTTAGTTTAAATGTGTTGTCAAAAATTTTATTTTACTGTGTAAGAGGTTTATTTATGTTTATTTTATTACTTACAATAATTTATATTTAAGAAAAAAAATTGTTGGTGTTTTTTTATAATATTATTCCCATTTTAGTCTTATCATGTCGCCAATAGCTGAAAATGTACCTTATTGTTTCTTAATTCGTATTGATTTTGTTTTATTTAAGGCTATTCATAAAAACTAAGACATAAATTGTATCCTCCTGTTTAAAAATAGTGTAAACTAACACCATGACGTAAAGGAGTCTCACAGACTACACGTCAATACTAGTGTAAAAAAATCACGTCCACACTTAAAGGTTAACTAAAATGACAAATGCGTCATTCGATATTGTAAATTATGTCATAGAGTTCTTCGGAAACGGAATTATGACGTTGCTTCTGGTTTCGACGGCAACTCAAAAGCTCTTATTTTAAAACGTAAATATTTATTCAAGCGTGAAAAAGTAACAGACAGTCAGACAGGGTAACTTCCTATTTTACAATATTTCTATGGATTAATATTGTTTACATCATAAGCATTACCTTATAATTATATTGCTGCTGGTCGGCTTAAAAGAAGAAGCTCGGATGTTTGAATCATTTTATGTTTGCCACTCCTTCACAGATCTAAATTATCTTAAGTTATTTTGTGATATTTTGAATGGAATTTTATTGATTTGTAGATATTTTAATTTAAATTTTTAATACATATAGGTAATAATGTAATCTATGGACATCCTATGAGTCTGAAATAAATGTATTTTTTTATTTTAACTTCTGTTGGCAACACTGACGTGAGGCGAGAGACGGGCGCCATGTTGGTGGTTTTGGCGTGAATTTGACGCGGCTCGCTTCCGGTTTTGTTTTGAGGGAAAGAAAAAAAGAAGAATGTGTGTGTAATGATTTCGCGGCACATTTGTTGTTTTTAAAGTACACTATTAGAAATTAGTGCATGAGTGCAGTTTCTTTTAGCGGTCCTGACCTTCAGTAGTTTTAGCTTACATCAGAAGTTGGCTGCTCACACCTACTTGTCGTGCATACATAAGTCGAGATGGGAAACAAAAGGAAGCATGAAAGTAAACGCAAAATTAAGAAGAAACGTGCTCGTTATACGTCAACCAGCTCGTCAGCGAGCGATGAAAGCGGCTCGACCTCGAGAACACCACCGTCACCACCGGCAACGGCATCCCGGGCTCGAAAAAGAAATAAGGTATCGAATAAACTCGATACCGGTACTGTAAGTACAAATACTGTTACTCTCCATAACATGATACCGGATTTCGACCCGCTTAAAGATAATGTTGTGTCTTGGCTACAAATAATCGAATCCTATGCAGCAACCTTTTCTTGGACAGACAACATGATTCGTTACCAGGCCCTAAATAAGCTTAAAGGGTCTGCTAAGGTGTGGTATGAATCGTTGCTTCGGAATGATCTCACATGGACTACTTGGGTATGGGAAAATTGGAAAAGAAAGATTTCCCAAACATTTAGAGTGAAAAGAAATATGTTTGAATTATTAAAGATATTGTTGAACGCAAGCCATGTGAAAATCAGTCCTTATATGATTTCTTTTTTGAGCAAAAATCTAGAATTGATAGTCTGTGTCAAAATTTTTCTGATTTTGATATAATTTCAATTATATTGGGAAATATTGGCGATCATAACATTACTGCTTCAGTTGAAGCGAGTAACTTTGAATCTTGTGATAGTTTGGCTGGGTTTTTGCATAGCCGAGTATAAAAATCAAAAAATACTAAGCAACCATTTGTGAATAACTCTTTGAATGTGCATGATAATAATAATAATAATAAAGTGTTGTCACAATCGAGTAACACAGTGTCTCAAACTTCAATTACTACTAATCTACCCTCTACTTCAACTAGTCAAAATAAATCAAACTCAAAATCGTAAGACAATTGGATGTTATACCTGTGGAGGTAACCATAAACGTATAAACTGTAATGTGAAATGTGAGTTTTGTGGGAAAAGAGGACACTCGACTACAATGTGCTATTATAAAAAGAATTCAAAAGAAACATCTGATAAACAGGAAATAAAATTTGTTCAATCTTCTAACACAAAAAATAAGTTCTTTAAGAGAGTGAAAATTAACGGTATCATTCACAACGCTTTTATTGACACGGGTAGTAGTTGTTCTATCATAAAATCTGATTTGGTAAATAAACAGAATATGAAAAGGATTGAAATGACCACACCGGTGATGTTTTCAAAAGATAATTTCAAAGTTGTCAAAGAATTTGTCCGAATTAATCTTACTCTAGATTCGGTAAAAAATTGTGGAGTAGACATGTATATTCTAGACGAGTTAACCGGATGCGACATACTAATTGGACGTAACGTTACTGAACGTTCTGACTTAATGTATTCACGCATAGGAGAAAATCTTACATTTGAGTATGTGAAAAATTTGGAAAACTATTGCAACACCATCGATGAGTCTTTGGAAAGCTTCGACACAGACTCACACGAACATGTACTTATTGCTCTATTTCGTAAATATCGCCAGTGTATTGCATCCAATATCAAGCAACTAGGAGAAGTAAGTGGACATGAAATGGTTATAAATGTACCTAAATGACCAAAATCTGTTCAATTCAGACCATACCGGACACCATATAGTGACAGGCTAGTTATAAGAGACATGATTGAGGAATTGTTGGAAAATGGAATTATTAGAGAAAGCAAATCTGCATATGCTAGTCCTGCTTTATTGGTAAATAAAAAAAACGGGGAAAAGAGATTGTGCATTGACTACCGCGCATTGAATAAACTGACGGTGAAGGATAAGTATCCTATGCCCCGCATAGAGGACCTTATAGATAGACTCCAGGGTTGTCGTTTTTTTACTAGTTTAGACCTTAAAAGTTAGTACTACCATATAAAAATGGCTGAGGAGTCTATAAATAAGACTGCCTTTATAACGGAGGATGGACACTATGAATTTTTGCGATTACGCTTCGGTTTAGTCAATGCGCCGGCTTGTTTTCAGTCCATGATGAACAGAGTGATAGGAAATCTTAGATTTGGCCAAATTATTCTGTATCTTGATGATTTATTAATAATAAGTAAAACAATTGAGGAAAATCTAGTCTTACTAGAAAAAGTATTACAAATCTTTAATGAAAATGGACTGACATTAAACCAAAAAAAAAAATTTTTTTTAAAACTGATATAGAATTTCTAGGTTATAGAATGAACACTAAAGGCCTTAAGCCTAGTAAAAATAAAATTAAAGCTGTAAAGGATTTTCCGGTATCTGAAAGTGTCCATCAACTACGACAATTCCTCGGCCTCATTAGTAACTTTCGCAAATTTATAAAAAATTGCGCGATTCTTTCATGTCCTCTAACTAAACTATTGAAGAAAGAACAACAATGGGTTTGGAACGTAGAACAGGAACAAGCTTTTCTAGCTTTAAAGGATGCCCTCACTTTAGATAACGTTTTAACACTATTCGACCCTTCTAAGGAATGTGTGCTTTATACGGATGCTAGTCGCGAGGGTATTGCAGGCATCTTGATGCAAGTCACAATAGACGGTGAAAAACCTGTGCATTTTATAGTCGCCAAACTACCGAAGACGAAAAAAAGTTTCATTCCTTTGAACTGGAATTGCCTAGCTATTGTTCAATCACTGGCTAAATTCAGACATTATCTATTAGGATCTCATTTTCGTATTGTAACGGACTGTAATGCTGTACGCTATGCGCTCACCAAAAAAGAGATAATACCACGAATGTATTTAAGGGGCCATTTCAAATAAAAAAGTGCCTTGGTAAAGATTGATACGAAGTTCAGGACATGAGAGGAAGTGAAAGGAGTAACAGAGCCTATACAGGGATAGCCGGTGCGGAAAATATTAAGCCGTGGATTAAAATTGATAATTGGAATACTGATTAAATTTTTATTCATTAAACTTGTGTTGGCAAGGTAATTTATTTATTTAAGTTATATCAAATATCTTCTTAAATTATTCTCTCATGCAAATATAAATTATTAGGTAGAAATAGAAATAGAATAGAAATAGAAATTATTTATTTGCTCAATACAGTGTGATTCATTGAGATGGATGACAATGTGTGTTTACTGTGGTCTACTGTATTCTACCTTAAATATTGTAGGCATGCAAAAATTATATATTAATTTAAATTGTACAATGTCAGATTATTAAATATTAATTAAATTCCAACTCGTGATAGTGTCAGTATATGAAAAAAAAGAAATTAATACAATATAATTACATTATAGTTACATTTTTATGGTCATATTCCTGAGTCAATGTCCTCAAAATTTATTGTTAACTTGTTTGTAGTCTAAGTATTCACTTACAGAGTAAAAGTTGTTTTCGATAAGCCAGCGTAACAAACAATGCTTAAACTTATTTTTGGCTAGCGGTACTTGTACGAGATCAGATGGCAGTTTATTATACAATTTGATTGCCATGAAATATACATTTTTCTTAAATAATGTTAATTTACAATGCGGTATTAATAATTTATTTTTTCTGGAGTCTCGTACATTTTCTTTAACATCATCAATTTTTGTAAAATACTCTGGATGTTTTTTTACTAACATACACATCTCGGCTATGTAAATGCAGGGAAGAGTCAGTATTTTATTTTGCTTAAAACAGAGTTTACACGTATCCCTGCTACTTCTAAGACCACATAGTGAACGAATGCATGCTCTTTCGAAGTCGACACTGTTTCCCCAAATTATGATGCCGTATCGTAATATGGATGATACGTATCCATAATAAGCTTGCAAAGCAACTTGAAAGGAAGCTTTTTTTTTTAATCTTTTTAGTGCGTATACAAACTTATTAACTTTTTTACAAAGATTGTCAACGTGGTTTTTCCAATTACAATGCTCATCAATAGTTATTCCTAAAAACTGTGTGCAATTTATAAGTTCTATTTTTTCATTATTATATTGTATATTGAGATTTAATTTATGTGATTTATAAATATGAAAATGAATAGCTTTTGTCTTATTAATATTAACATTTAAATTATTTTTGTCCATCCAATTAATAACGTCAGATAGTGTATTATTTATGTCAATTTCAAGGTCGTCAATATTTTTATTTTTATTTTTAAATAGCAATGTGCAGTCGTCAGCAAACAGAATACATTCATTATTAATTATGTCAGGTAGGTCATTTATATATAAAATAAACAGTAAAGGTCCCAAGATGCTACCTTGTGGTACACCGCATTCAATTTGACGATATTTAGATCTTGATGTCACTTTGGTTTCATTTTCTACTCTAGTAATTTCTGTACATTGCTTTCGATTATTCAGATAACTTGTTAGCCAGCTGTGAGCTGTGCCTCTAATGCCATAGTCAAAAAGCTTTTTTAGTAAGATTGTATGATTTACACAATCAAATGCCTTTGACATGTCTAGGAAAACAGGGTATTCATTTCAAATTACTTTTACCTTTTGCATTCACAATACAATTTTTCTAATACTTCATTTTCAATATGTATTCATTTGCCAATTAAAAGTACACTGTTCAATACTATTACACTATTATATATTCTGTGCTATTACTTTATTCCTTAGTTTTCTCTTGCATTATTTACTCTGTGTTGGATTACCCAAATAAGACTATAAAGAAAACTCTCACTCAAGTTATAAGGAGAGTGAGCTGAAGCAGTCACTGCCTAAGTAAAGGAGTTAACTGGACCAGGCACTCTCACCCAAGTTATAAGGAGAGTGAGCTGAAGCAGTCACTGTCTAAGTAAAGGAGTTAACTGGACCAGGCACTCTCACCCAAGTTATAAGGAGAGTGAGCTGAAGCAGTCACTGCCTAAGTAAAGGAGTTAACTGGACCAGGCACTCTCCGGTTCTAAGGGAAGTAAATTAAATAGTGGTTAAGAGGTTACCTAAGACTAAAGGTAACAGTCTTAACTTGGGTATTTCAATACATCATTCGGCCCATAACTTATGCTATAACAGTGAATCTAAGATCATAATTCATAATTCATAATTCATTTATTCACATACATAATGTTACAAATTTACAACACTGAAAATTAGAAATTTAATAAACATTATGACCTCTTCCGAGGCACTCGTGAAATTAAACTAAACATACTTAAATAAATAAAAAAAAAATTGGCATTACAAATTTGGATTAACGATTGCAATAAAATTACTTATAATTAAAATTTTTCATTAAAATATTCATTTAAGTTATAAAATGGTTTATCTGACAGAAATTTTCTCAGTGAATTCTCAAACTTTTTACCCTGGAGGGTTTTCAAGGAGTTAGGTAGATGATTATATATTTTAATGGCCATATAATAGGCACCGCTTTTAAATAGGGTAAGGTTTGGTGTGGGAAGAACAAGGTCATTTGCACGACGTGATGCATAACGTCTCGACATTTCATTAATTCGACAAAAATATTTTCCATGCGCTGTCACAAATCTGCATAATTCAAATATATAAGTGCAAGTAACAGTGAGTATACCAAGTTTTGTAAATAGCAGTCTACATGAGGCTCTCGGTGCTGTTAACGTTATAATTCTGAGACATCGCTTTTGTAATACCGACACAGCGTGTATGTCAGTCGAGTTTCCCCAAAGTATGATACCGTATCGTATCCAAGCGGCGGCATGACTGTGATACGCTATAAGGGCACATTCTTCGTTAGTGCTTTTGCGTAGTTCACGTAGAGCGTATGTAAAGCTACTCAATTTTTTTACAACTGTCTCCACATGCTGCTTCCATGACAGAGTCGAGTCCATTGTAATTCCAAGCAGCTTAAATGAGGTGACTTCTTCAATCCGATGCCCCTGTCGGGATATGTTCATGGATAGTTCGGCTGGCCTAAATTGCATAAGCTTCGTTTTTTCAAAATTCAATGCGAGGCCAAGCTTCTCCAGATACGTGTCTATTCTACCTAGACAATCGTTTATAAGTTCTTCCAAACGATCCTTATCATTTTGACTACATGTGACCAAAAGGGTCGCATCATCTGCAAATAAAACTATCTTGTATGGCACTACAGATGGTAGATCATTGATATATGATAAAAATAGAAGACAGCCGAGTACACTTCCCTGTGGTATAGATCCAGATATTGTATCAATTGAAGAGGTGACCTGCCTTATTTCATGTGCTTTTTCATTTACATATGTTATCTGTACGCATTGTTTTCTATTAGCTAAATATGATGTAATCCACTCCAGTGCCCTACCTCGTATGCCCAACGATTCCAGCTTTTCCGACAATATGTTATGTAGGACCCGGTCGTACGCCTTGGACATATCCATAAAAATAGCAATAGCACACTTATTTTGGTTGAGGGCTTTCAAAATTTCTAGATTTAGGTCAAATACAGCTGATGTGGTAGAGTGATTCTTTCGAAACCCATGCTGGTCCTCACTGAAAACTTTATATTTTTCAAAAAAGTTGTACATGGTCTGACATATAATTTTTTCAAAAAGCTTCGAATTAACTGGTAATAACGCAATTGGTCGATAATTTGAGATGGTATGTTTATTACCTTTCTTAAAAATAGGCTTGATGATTGCTAATTTCAAACTATCTGGAAAGATGCCTTCGTCGTAAGATTGGTTAATCAAAAATGTAAGTGGCATAATGAACTCTTCAATACAGTATACTAGTAGACGAGCCGGAATTTCATCATATCCACACGAATTGTTGCGCTTTAGAGATAGTATGGTCTTTCTTATATCAGACTCAGTAACCTCTGCCAAATATAAAGAATTTGTCAAAGTCCTCGTTTCGCGGTGGTATGATATATTAGGATTAGAACTTATGCCAGTGAAGTACTTTTGAAATTCGTTTGCAACCTTCGTTGGTGATGTTATTTCTTCATTATTATGACTGAGAGTAATATTTTCAGATCTCATTTTGTCAGATGGTTTAATTTTTTCATTAATCATGGACCACATTGCTCTATATTTATTTCTTGAAGTTTTTAGTTTATTTATATTTGATTTCTTTTTTTCTTTTGCAATTATTTTCTTGAGAATAGTATTATATGATTTAGCATAGTTTTTTAAGTTTTTGTCTTTATATAAAGATGTTAAATGACGGAGAATTCGTTTATGGTAACAACATTTTTTCAAGCCTTTTGTTATCCATTTTGTCTTCTTATTATTTTTTATTGTTATTTTTATTGATGGAATGAATTTATCTAATAGAAGTCTTACTTCAGTTTCAAACCTGTTATAATTTGTATTCATATCATAGTTCAAAGATAAAATATTTGACCAGTCAATATTTTTTAAATGTATTTTAAAGTTTTCCATGTTGCTTATATTGAAGATTCTTTTATAAGTTTTATATGGGACTGCGCTTATATTCTTAAACCCTTGTGATGGGATTTGTCCAATTAAAGTATGATGGTCTGATAAGTGGTTATTTTGAACCTCGGTGTTGATGCGTACACTTTTAGTTACAATGAATTGATCTATGCACGACGAGCTATGTTTAGTCTCCCGTGTAGGCTCTTTTATGAGGGCTGAAAAACCAAAAGACTTTATAAGATTTGTGAATCTTCTTGTCAACTTCGTATTCTTCGTGACATCAATGTTTATATCGCCAGCAATAATTATTTTTTTGTTGATTGAATGTCGAGACAGATGTTCTAATAGAGCTTGCATTTGCGAATAAAATGTTTCTATTTCCCGTTCTGGGCGGTAAACAGATATTATAAGGAGATCCAAATCAATAACTTCCACTGCACAAAATTCTACAATGTATTCGATTGTGAAGGATTGGATGTCCAAACGTTCACTAGTTTTCATATGTTCCCTAGCAAAAATTGCAACGCCGCCATGTTCATGTCTTTGACGAACGTACTTTGCACGTAGTTCATAACCCTCCAGTGTATAAAGCTGATAATTACTAGGTAACAGCCAGTGTTCGTTAATAACAATTACATCTATTTCTGTATCTTACAAGAACACATTTAATTCGTCAATTTTATTCGTTATACATTGTATATTTTGGCACATGATAGTAAAATTATTGGACACGAAAGGAATGGTTCACCTGTGACTTTGAATCAGAAAAGTCCTCCTTTATCACATCATTGCACATTAATTCCTGATTAATAGCTACTATAAATTGATTTAAATCACATAAAATTATTTTAATGCCATAATTGTTAATCGTTCCAAATTTTTTAGAAAACATTTCGTAAGAATATTTTAGGTTTTTATTCGAGTCTAATAGATAACAATATTCAAATTTTAAATTATCTTTATACAGTATTTTGTTAAAAATTTCTATTCTATTATTGAAAATGTTAGCTTTAAAACAATATTTAAATGTAGGTACACACAAAATTATATTAATATGTTGAACAGACAATAGAACCTCTCTTAAGTGCACAACTAAATTATTATAATTTTTTGATTCTGTAGATTTCTTTTGATCACCTAAGTCTAAAGGTACCTTGAACTCCACTGTGGTGATAAAGTGAGTCAAAATAATGCCGAGCTATCAAAACTACAATGTTAAGGCATTTATAATGTTTTCAGGCCGTTGTAGCTCGCTCAAAACATCGAACACTGCGACACCAGACGTGCCTGAAGACATGCACGATGCAGGAGGGCCGTGTTGGCAACACTGACGTGAGGCGAGAGACGGGCGCCATGTTTGTGGTTTTGACGTGAATTTGACGCGGCTCGCTGCCGGTTTTGTTTTGAGGGAAAGAAAAAAGAAGAACGTGTGTAATGATTTCGCGGCACTGAAATCAGTGCATGAGTGCAGTTTCTTTTAGCGGTCCTGACCTTCAGTAGTTTTAGCTTACACTTCACAGTTTTTGTTTTGTAGGCAAGGGCAAAAACTAGTTAAATAAAAACAAACTTACTCATCAATCAAGTGCATTTTCACGGTCCGTATCATGCTATCTGGGGCCAACGCAATCAAAGTTAACAGCCAGATGCATGTAAATGTGTGAATAAGCAGCACCACCACAGCAATTGTCATCACCACCTACAAGTAGATAAGTAAGTAGCAAATTATAGGTATTAAACTAGATATTCACATTCGGTGCTGGTATTGCACGGTCTAACAACTCCTGAAATATGCTCCGTGTGTGGGCGAAACACGTCTAGAGTACCTAGTCGGTGAAGGTGCAAGGTGTGTCACTGTGTTGCATCTGCATTTATTTGCGGGCGGGCGGGCGTTGCATCTTGTGTGCAAGTTTTTCTTGCGGAATTATGCCACATATTTTTCGTTTTCTACTAAAATGTGATTTCTGTTTTGCGAATCGTGATGATACCCAGAACAAAATTGTAACGGTCATAATCTAAATGTATGAGGGCGGTATCTAGTTGTAGCAACGCGGAGATGATAGAACCAATGACAAAACTGTGGTTACAGTTAAGTGATTTCTTAATTTTTTTAAATATTATTAAATTGCATGCGAGTCATGGAAGCCACATGCAATGCAAATCTTTAAGATTTTATAAAAAAAACCTAGATAACATAAATAACTTCTTATTATAACTTTTTAATTTTGCATTTTATAATGTTTAATATTTATCTCATAAATAACATCGTTTCAGCTGTGGTTTTATGGCTTCTTTGACCTTTCTTAATAACTAGTAATCCTTAATTAGATGTTTGTTATTTACATTTACATCATACCTAAGTAATTTTTAATCATCAAGTCACCCGGTGCGCTTTATGATTCGCATTGCCTTGTAAATTGCTTATAAGATCTACCGGAAGGAGACGAAATATTTCCATTTTAGGATTGATATCCTTTTTAGAGCTTTCCTCTATAGAAGCGTTATTTAGTACATTTTATACTTAGAACAATGATTCCAATTTTTTGCGTCAGTTATTACGAACCCCGAAATTCAATCTCCGGACTCGTCAGAAATCGATTACCTCGAGATAAAATGCGCTCTTTGATATTACTCTATTGTACGTATTAAAGATTGTTATTTTTATAATATTACTTTTTGTATGATTCAAATAGATTTATTTTTCCATCGTTAAAGATATAATTTCAATTGACCTTTTTTCTTGACCTTAATCGAATCGAATCAAAATAGAGGATCTTATTAATCTTGGAGTTCGATTTATTTTTTGATATGAGAATTTTAATAAAGCTAAGACAAAAATCAAATTGGATATCAATATTCTATCTGGTAGAGATGCCAACTCTTGAGTAAAATATTATATTGAATAGGTATAGATTAGCTATCGTTCTATTTTCAAAGTAAGTAAAACATCATATTGAACGACCAACACACCGCTCCAATGAGAATAGTTTATATATTGACTTGTTTTTATCATTTGATCCCCCCGCCACGAGAACCAAATGATACTTAAGTAGAAAATGTAATAAAGCAACTTACTTGTAAGGAAGTTAGGCTATTGGTAAGCTGCGCTGATGTTTTCCTGTAAAACTCGACTAAATACTTCAGCCTCAGAAGTCTATTAACGCGTAAGTAATGCATGATGGTCAGTTGCTGCCTATCAACGGAAAAACAGAGTCTAGGTTTTATTCTTTGAATATAATAATAAATATTATAATTCTATAATAAAGACAGCTGCATTGAAACGGCTAGATAGACAAAAAGTGGCCTATGTCAAGTTGACACGATGCGAGATTTCACGCACGAGAATCATGCCTCCTTCTCGAACGAGACAACTAGCATTCGTAAAGCGTTCGTGCTGCGTTCGTTATCGTTGTGCTCGTGCACGCATGCGAGCTTACGAGAATCATCTACTCGTAGAAGCATTTCTCGTGCGTGAACTCGGATCGTGTCAACCAAAATGAAAAAAGTGGATTTTAAATAATGGACCTCTATCTATTTAAGCCTTAACATATTTCGATAACCGAATAAAACAATATTTGAAGTTAATGTACCTCCATTAGCATCAATAGCAATTTGAATGTGAGGCTTTTCCTCGACGCAAAATTAGTAGTAGTAGTAAAAGTAATTATGAATAAATTCGTTCGAAATTGATGTTACTGTATTTAATATGCAAATCGTTTCAGAGTACTATTTAGATAATTTGAATTAGTTTATTGTTTACCTCGAAGATAATTATACCTTTAATCCCATTTAGTGTTATAAATTATAGATGAACATTAATAAGTTACCTACACATAATAAAATATAATACGTGGTAGGTAAATGTTTTATAAGCAAACTACGCGGACTACAAATTGATATAGGTACCTACTCACTAGATGCACTATGTACTAATTTCGGAACATGGAATATATTTTCTGATGGCTTTTAGGACATCCACGGGATAAAGGATTAATAGAGCATTGAAATGATACACTAAACCAGCCGCATACGTTACTAAATTTCAATGAGCATCATCACTATATAAAGACAAAAACTAGAGACATCTCATATTAATGTCTCCATTATCCTTTAGGAAGGGCCTGACGGAGTACACCAACAAAATTAATAATTTGAATAAAAATATTTTAAATGTCTTTGGAAAAACTTTATCTGAAGTCATTCAGATCCAAACAATATGAGGGTCATTATTAATGTCTCTAATATTTCCAGAGTCAATACAACGACTACGGTAGATCCATATTTCGCGTCCCTCTGATCCGACCCGGCCCTCCGGAGAGTTTCACAAAATCCCATTTTAATTGCCTTCGTCACTCCGGAATGTAATGCTTAACCCTTGCGATTTGGAGCCCATGATCTATGCCCTTTTTTGTTATATTCAAAGGGCAGAATTGAAGCATTGTCTCTATTCGTAGATATCAATGAGCCCATGATCGCTTTTGAATCCACTTATGGTACTTTTAGATCGATTTTCAGTGTTCACTTGTTTAGTTGTACCTAATCCTATTGTATTTTTAGGAAACTAAGATAAATGAGCCCTATTCAAATATTTATTTATTATTTTTTATGCTTGCAATTATTTTTTTGTTAATTTAAACACCCTGTCCGATATCTCGTACGATCGTATTTAAATGATGGAATCATTAATCATACAAATTATGTTCATTAATTACAAATACTTACGGAAAGCACAATCCAAATAACTCGAGGGGAAAATTCACTATTATGTCTGACCAAACCCACATTTTGTGCTTAATATATCGCTTTCGGCATTTGTAGGGATCCACTACAAGGTCACCATGTTTCGTAAGGTAGCCCTGAAAAAAGTATAAAATATACATAATTGAAAGAATGTGTCACCCCGCAGAAATTGCGCAAACTCAAACTCACCTGATGTATCTTCTGAAACACTTTCGTATAAAAAAAAATATCAAAGACACTTTGCAACCAAAATATGATGTAACAGTTATTTAGAGTAGTTATTTCGTATAAAGTTATTACGTAGTTGCAGGTTACAACAAAACATGTGATATATCCAAACCCCTGAAACAAAAATGTGTCAACAGAAATATGGAGCTCAATTGCGATTAAAATATCAAAGCTTAAAACGTAGTCATCAAAGATTTTAGCTTACGCCAAGCTAATATTTAAGCTGGAACTAAAATGCAAAAATAAAAGTGGATATTTTTAAGTAGGGTTTTTTTAAATAATAACTGGGCAGACATTTGACCACCATCGTGCTTAACAAACAGGATGTGGTCTAGGGTGTTGCATGCTTGCCCAGGAAATGCATATTTTCACACTCACGCCTTGAAGAGGCCAAGGTTGTAGGTATTCATAAACAAAACGTATCAAGACGCTAGTTTTGGTTTTATCATTAAAAATAATATGAATCAGACTCCAGTTTAATGTTATTATGAGTACAATTAATTCTGTTTTTGCAAGTAACACAAGTAAGTATAATGATGATAAAGTAAGTATATGAGTAGCTACCTGAAATAACCAGGAACCAGGCCTCAGCAGATTGACTAAGCTTGTGTAGCTGTGATAAGTCATCACGCTTACTGACGATGATTTGGCTTGACTGATGTCAGAATAAGAACTCGTGAAACCAAGCTGACCTAAAATGTTTATAAGAATATCATCATCATCACCTATGTCTATAATGTCATCATTAACGTGGACTTCCCTTCATTATAGATGGATAAAATGACTGTATGGGCCACGTGGGTCGGATAAACGGATTAAACCAACTAGGTTGGTACAGTCATCACAAAGAAATTAAAGTACCTACAACGGTGCAAGCTAGCTTTGAACGTAGCTGAAGATTTTAAGCAACCCTATTACGGAAATGAAAAATGATTTAATGACCAATGATAGGAACTCAACAGGACTTATCCATCATGGGTGCAATAACAGACTTCTTATTCTAACCAAATATATAAACAACAGCTATAGTAGAAAATAAATAAGTGGCGCATTAAAATACGAAATTCTAGTCTTCACACTAATAGCTAAATAGGGATAAGCTTTGGGTAGCACTGGGGCATGACGTCACTAAAATGGACCGAGCGCAGACGAGACAACAGCGTAGTTTGATTAGAGTCGTCTACGGTTACAAGTTATCCTGCGACCAGGGTTACCATCAAGCTGTCGCCAGATATTTCAGACATTTTACCACTTGATTGGTCCGGCTGGCATGTTTCGAAGTCAGGAAAACAGGGACTTCCGTTTCCGTTTCCATTTCCGTTTTCTAGTTACTCATGTTTTTTTTGACACAACGGGGAAACGCTTAGCCTTCATCATACCTGATGCTAAGTAATGGTAAGGCTGAAATCACGCTGCTAACGGAATCCTCAACTACTCCGAACCGGTTATTAAACTGACGGAACACAATAACGCCTAAAATATTGTTGTTACGGCGACGGAACTTGGAACAAGTCCAACCACTAACCAAACCGAATACAACACGTATCTACTCCCACTGGGAATCGAACACGGAACCTCTGTATCTGATATCGGTTTTTTTTATATTTTAAATTAACCTATAGTCGGATTTTTTATTCAGTAGAAATAATGCTGAATTAAAATGTAGCTATAATGACAATATTGAATTAGTGTGCGTGAATGGAGTCAATACCTCCCGAACTGGAACTAGATCTGCGCAAACCATTACAAAAAACAGTTAGCAGGATTATTATTACAAAGTGACATTTGCACTTGTCAAATTACTCTACTGAATTATAAATCGGACTTTATACATTTGTTTTTACCTTAGAACTCGACATTGTCCGTTAAAACCAGGTTTAACGAACAATGTCGAGTCCATTCCATCCATCTGTCAAATGAAGCCGATTTCGATGCCGACGCTACTTGCGCGGTACGGCCCCTGAAAGTTTGACTTCAAAAGTCAAGCGTAGCTTTTCAGAAATGGTAACATTTTTTTTTGTTTTGTGAGAGGGGAATCCAGTCTTTACAGATTCCTGCCTTGAGGATATGCTTTGGTCGCCTAGCATACCCGAGAAATGGTAACCCTGAAGCCGAGAGCAACTTATTTAATTTAGTTAGCGCGTGTTACATGCTGGGTTTGTGTCGAGAAAAATGGCCATTGTTCACATTCACAAAATGTTAAATAAGCAGAGATGTAGGTAGGCACACAACAGCCATCAAGCTTAAAAATTTCTCTATGAAAACCACTCTTATTACGAATGCAATAAGGTCGCGATCTAACTCGGCATGGAAAGCTTGACGTGGAAAACTAAATACGCAACAGTGAAGTGACTGACAAAGAGCAGATTAAACACTAACCCTGCTTCACAATTCATAGAAATTCTGTTCCATTAGTATTTATGTAGAAGTTAGTGTCTAACCGTAGACATGAAACAATAGCTTGGAGCCAATTTCAACTAACATCCTGACGACTGTCCTGTCCTGGTGACTGACCTTTGACGACCTGTTTGGCGCAGAGGTACTAAACCCGCCTTCAGCGCCAGAGGTACCGGGTTCGATCCCCGGACAAGACAAATATTTGTGTGAAAGATCATGTCTATTTGTCTTATTATGTATGTATTTACACAAAAAAGTAATATAACTATGTTTATTCGTTATCTAGTATCCATGTAGCAGCCAACTGGTTAAATCAGGCATTCAATTGGAGGGGGCTAGCCCGTTAATTAAACGGCTGCATTCAATGAAATGGCTAAGGGACAACTAGCCAAGTCGTTGAATGAAACGTTTAACAATTTGGCTGAACGGCATATTTAGCCGTCTCATTAAATACGATGTAATTTTAGATTCAAACTATTCGTGAAAACTTCTAGACGGCGACGGTGTAATATCAGGCACATTTTTATTTTATTAACATTGATAATATTATATCACTTTAAGTTAGATTGAAACGACAAAAAACACATAAAATTTCCAGCTGATGCGAGCTATCTGACGCCATATTTGTTTTCGTGACTATCAGCGCCGCTGAGGCAAAAAATTAAACTAAATTTAAATCACCTAACTGATTTTACGTCAGCCATCTTCAAAGGGCTAACTTATAATTAGGTAAGTCAACTAGTTTAACATGAAGTGATGCTGGTTCAATCAACGATCAGCCTAGATATTCAATTGAGTGCCGGCGTTTAATTAACGGGCTAGCCCTACAATTGAATTGCTGATTTTACCAGTTGGCTGCGAAATCCACACAAGTTCTTAATTAAACTAAAGTGGGCTGGATAATTGGTGTTTTTGTATCCAATATACGAGTAAAACCCTGACACATGCATTTAATGTATTCGTGTTTAACAAAATAAATGATTATGATTATGCGTTTATTTTATTTATTTATTTATTTATCGCTAATCAAGATTAACTATAATCATGTTTATAACACTGTGGCCCTTTAAACTTATAACAAACCAGTGAAATGGAATGATAGTGCACTTGATAGACCTCACGGTTTGCTCAAAGTTGCACCTTTGAACCTTGCATCCATCCACACAAGGATTTATGGCGTGTATGAAGAATTAGAGTTGTTAAATATATTCATTATTCATTAAAATTTACAGATAAATAAACATATGATTTACAGTCAATAATTGAAATCAACATTAACCATTAAAATTATCATGATTCGATTCAGACATACGATCGAATTTGATTTCAATTGCCTTTTATTTAGGGATGTTTTTTTCTTGACAACCATTTCAATCAATTAATTTTATTGAATTTTTTTGGTTGCACTCGATTGTAGGCGCTTTCTCTTTCGGAATAAGTATTAAATTATTTACAGTTTATTTCTGTACGATTTTTTTCTTCGATTGAATATTATTACTCGCAAGTAGTCGGTTGAAAGGTACGTAAGTGTTAATTAAGCTTGTTAATGTATGAAGGAAAGTTCATTGATTCCACTAGGTTTAAATTAAAAACCAGTTAATTCTATAATTAGATTGAAAATATCAACTAATATTTTAAACAGATAAAGTTAAGTAATAAAAATATTTATCTTTTCATTTTTAACAGATATTATTTTTTATCGGTTAACACCATCTCTAGTATGAATGTATGCAAACTGTCAAATTTATGAGGCATGTACGCGGCCATGGCATGTGACGTGAGATTCTTGTTCAGAAATTAATATAGTATTAAATAAATTACCTAAGGTGTCGGTCCTGCTGGATTCACTTCTAGAATCTAATCCAGACTCTAATGAACCCAAATGTGCTTCAGAATCGTCTGAAAAATAAAAATACTTAAAATGAAAGCAAACATCAATGAATTGTTCTATTAAAAACTGCAACTCAGAATGTGGAGTTTGAAAAATAACGTAGTTTTCCATTGCACTCGAAATAATACTTTTTGAAATAAAAATCAATTTAAAAGTTCGAGAATTGGGTCGCATGTAAATTTCCTTTCGCAGACTGTGAGCTGAGAACGAGCGATAAAAATTTGAGCATTGGCAGAGCTCGTAACATTTAAAAAACAGAGGTACAATGACAGTCCTCTGACGTCACTATTGTTCAAATAAAAATAGGTTTTACTGCGAATATTTTTTGGCGACCTACTGTACTATTTACGGAGATCTACAAACAATATTTTACTATCAAATTGTTACATCGTCATTTTATACGAGTATAGATACTCGTACGTACAAGAAAACAACAGTTACTCGTAAAGAGCTTATAGTACCCAACATCAAAAACATTTAATACCTTATCAAAAAGCATAACACAACTAGCTTCCACTATAATTTTCCGCCAAACCTCCACCGGCAACACCAAAAATAATAATATTCGGATAATTGTGCTTACATTTTAATAGATCTCGTAAATTAATTATGAAATATAATCCTCACGAAGAGCTATAATGGTCCGTAAACCAATATTGTAAGAACAAAGTACAGGCCTCTTTGAAGGTAGATCGATTAATCCTCCCTTATTAGTTCCAACTTGAAGCGCTCATGGCGTCGCTTGACTGACAGACTGATCGTATTCGATCACGTTTGTTAAGCAACGTTCGGTCCGGCAAGGAGTAGCATGGGTTACCGTAAAGTGGCATTACAAATGAGCGATTCCGTGCTTCGGAGGGTCCCGGCTGTTAACAGTTGTTAAACCAAGCCTAAAGCCTTATAGGCGCAGAGGTGGCCACTAATCCTCATACGATAAGGAAGAAGAAAGAGAGAAGAAGATTTCCAACTTACCCGACGAAGTATCATCTGCTACATCCATAGTTATAGGCATAATGTAATCTTTGGATATTTGAAAGGCTTTGTTTAGTGGCTCCTGTATTTTCGGATAATACTTTATGAGGTTGAAGAACGTTTGGCTTGGTATCACTAGCAAATCTAAACTTCGACTCGAGTATACGGCTACAGCTGAACATGCTAATGGTTGCTGGAAATAAAAATGGAAGTTTTCATTGTTATGCATCATTATATAACCAGCCATTTTTAATGTGTACTCTGCTGGGACACTAGCCTTCTTTATAGATGGATAAGGAAACGGATCATGCGAGCCAATTCGGGTTAGTGTGTTTTAATTACTGCAAATCCAACCGAGGTCCACGACTTAACGTGCCTTCCAAAGCACAGAGGAACTCGAGAGAATAAATATTTAGTCATCTATCCCGCGACCTATCATTTCGAAAGTTGCAATCGCAGCGACCGACCGAGTAACCGAGTAACCGATACAATCGCAGGCAGCGCGCGAACACCGAGTTTTCCTCTGGTAATATTACAGTTTATAGTCCAGTAACAAAATAACACAAATCCTACAGTGCGGATGTCTTCTACAGTCATTTTATCACTGTATACGTTTTTTTACAAATCCTTTGCTATTACTGGGGTGACTTTTTAGGTATCGTGTTAATTGGTTATTAAGAGCCCCTACGTAAACAATTCACTCGTGTAGATTTAAATATTTTTAAGATAGAAGTATACGACCTTTACAAAATAAGCTCCAATAAAATTTTGGGGAAAAGTTAAAAACATTATTGCATACTCAAGTATAATCAATAACCAGCAGCCGCGTAGTTCCCGTTCCCGTGGGAATATCGGAATAAAAAGTATCCAATGTATATAACCAGGCTATCTACTATCTATGTACCAAATTTCAGCCAAATCCGTTCAGTAGTTTTGGAGCTTATATAATGCAAACAAACAAACAATCAAATCTTACCACTATAATATTACTATAGATTAAAATCGATTTGAGTGTAGGAATTAAAGTCATTTCCTCGAACAAAATAAATTATCTTTATTAGACTGTTTTTTTACCGCCTCTGTGGTCTACTGGTACAACCACCGGTATCAGACCCAGAGATCCCGGGTTCGATTCCCAGAGGGGGTAAATATTGTATTCTAAGTCTAACGCCATAACAACAATGTTTTCAGCATTGTTGTGTTCCGGCAGTTAGAGATAAGATAGCCAGTTCCTCGGTGATTGAGGATTCCGGGAGAGGCTCGCTTCCATCTTCAGCTTTATCAATACTTAACATCAGGTATGATGAAGGCTAAGAGTCTTCCCGTCGTTCATAAAAAAAAGACTATGAACTAAATTATTAAAATAAGTCTCAGCTATTTGCCAACAACACCGCGCTTTGCATGTGGATTGCAAAACGTAATCGTCAATATTTTAGATGCTAATTCTCTTTCTTAGCTGTGCCTGTGCTCTCTTAGACGGTTTTTGCAATATTTTATTAAGTAAGTTTATTCTAAAATGTGACAAAACCGATACAACTTAATAATCTGATAGGATGTATGACTTACTCCGGAAAAGTTTCCAAACATTCCTCCCGGCCCCATGCATGTAATCATTTCATTGTATGACGACATCACATCGACCTGAAGATTATAATAATTATTATATATATAATTAACTAGCGGCCGCCCGCGGTTTTACCCGCGTTGTTCTCATTCCCGTGGGAATATCGGGATTAAAAATAGTCTATGTTTTAATTAAGTCTATCTTCTATTTGTGTGCAAAATTTCATCCAAATCGGTTCAGTACTTTTTGCGTAAAAGAGTAACAAACAAACAGACATACTTTTGCATTTATAATATTAGTAAGACTAGTAAATCATTTGTTACTACTATATTACAGGAAAAATGAGTAACTGCTCTAACTCAGATACTATTCCACAGGTGAAGGGTCTAGAAATGGTCAAGGTCAAGATCTCTAGTATAAAAAAAAGTCGATAACAATAATTTGATAAAAAATAACATGACGCAGGCAGCGGCTAGTAAATTATAAATTGTAAGATGATCTTTTGAAAAAAATATTCTTTATTGTTTCTACATAATTGAAAAAGAAAACAAAAGGTAATTAATTGAAACGAAAATTGTTCAGCTATTATTTACAAACAATATTATATTTTTGATGATTGTTTTCGCAAGAAGTTCTCTTTTATTACGGTTTCCTGTTTCATTAAATAATAAAATGCTCATTGAGTTGCGTTCTTAAGAATATAATAATTTTTTCTAATAATAAGTATTTCAATGTCCTTTTCTGTCACTTTCATTCCTCTCCCTACTGTGTTGTCTGCTCGTTTTCCTTGAATATTTAGCTTAGCTAATGGTTACTTACTCCTATTTTTATTTTACTAAATAATTAAAAAATATTCTAAAAATAAATTAAAACAGTAACAGTTGATTAAAGAAATAACTCTTTGAACTTTCAACGCCTTTGAGGTTGATGAAAGATGAATTGATTAGTAAGCTGATGTTGAGATTATGTTAAAGTGATGATTTATGATGAGCGTGGCGGGCGCGAGCCGTGCCGACACGAGGCGCGGACGAGTCTTGATTAAAATCTTCACCAATCCATACAGCAACTTTGTTTGTTAACATGTCGCGCCTGAACCAGTTTTCACCAATTTTGTTTATCGAACAATTGAAATTACGATGACGCCGCAGCCGGTTGTATCTATATAAAAAATATACTCCTTTGATATAAACTCGAACTTGATACCTCTACACAGCGGCCGACAAAAAGCGGAACGTAAATGACTGACAGATAACCTAATGATCGATGGGACAAAGGAGTAGTACTATTAAAGTCCATGGTGCCGAAGTCTAGGCTGGTTAGAGGCAACTTAATTTGCTAGTATAACATTTAAAAAATATTAAAGTAAAAAGCATTCTGACCTTTCCTCTATAGATAATATAGATGTGGGGCTGAACATCATGACACTGTATGACAGTGTCTCCCTTGATGAAGTACATCTCGTTGAGGTGCTGCGTAAACACCCTGATGAAGGAGCGCTCCACCTTCCCAAAGAGTGGCACTTCACGTAACGCCTTTTCATACATGAAGACCAGGGTGTCTTCCATCAGGGCTGTGTTTAAGCCACGGCATATTTTCTGCATATTATTGTTGCAGGTAGTCAGTTAAAATGGCCGCAAAACGAAATAATGAATCACATTCGTAGCAAAATGGGATTTAGCTAGCGATTTTATTCACTTAACATCAGTAATTTATTAATAGATATGTGAAATAGTCTCAATATTAGGAGGTAGGACATTATCTACTGAGTACTGACTGATTTCCGACTGAAGTTTTACTTCAAGAATCATACGTGCCAAAACACCTACGAAAATATCTGCAATAGCCACTTCTACTTTTTAACAAATATCATACCTAAACTCACCTCATTAAAAGTTTGCACTCTACCCGGCATCGGCAGGTAAAAATATTATAATAAAAAGGGCTAACAGTAACAACTTTTGCGAGTAAATATAAAATCCAAAACTAACTTGAGGGTTGCTTCCGTTCGTTTTCTTCCATACGTATTCGAAATACTTCATCGTATTCGCTGTAAGAACAGGATCGACATTCTCCTGGTACAGAAAGTTTGCGAGGTCCTTTGTCTTCTCCTACAACACGTGTGAACTGTACTCATTAAAACTAATCTTATTACTGTTCTGGCAACATTTTTAATGGTCGAAGTTGCGCCATTTCGTTATAAAGATTTTTTGTTAAGACTTTCGTTATTTAGGCTTTATTGCGGAACTGTCTGTAAGACAACTATGAAAATGTGTTGATAACTTTTATCACGTGTTTAGTTAAAATTAAATAAAAATAAGTTGTAGGTTAATGATTACGGCTATAAACATTCTGTGATTTTGGAAACACATGGAACATTTAGAGCAAAAATAATAACAAAAAATTATAATCAAAAACAATATTTTTGACATGGTTTTAAAATATTCTCTTTTACTCTATTGTTTGTACTGGTTACATCAGATAAAAAATGCTAAAGGGGTTAAAAATCACGTTATTTTTTTATATAAATAATGCTTTTGTAATTTTCAAACATAATAAGTCCTCATGTAATAAGAGAACTTTAAAAAGGTTGTTTTTGAATATTAGTATACTATCAATTTGAAGATCTTATGACATTTTGTGATTTTTTTTTACTCAATCACAGAATGTTTATAGCCGTAATTATTAACCTACAACACACATTTTTATTTAATGAAGTCAAGTTTTCAACACACTTGTTTTGGCAAGAGATTTAAATAAAATGGTGGTAGTTAGCCATGTCTACTTAGAACAAGTCAACTAACCGGAATTGTTTCTTATTATTGTAACTATTCGTACCGAATGTTCCAACAAAGCGTGCGCTTGAGTGGAGCGCGATGCTGCGACGTATCCAAACATGAATGCGAAGTAAAGGTACCCGATTATCTTGAGACCCATGCTCAGCCACATGTCCACGTTGTTCGATACCCCCACCGGGGTACAGCCGCATCCTTAAATATAACTACTTATTACAGTTTACACAGACAAAACATTTACAATGTTAACAGTCAGCTCAAAGGTCGCGACAAAAGATGAAAAGAACTCAACATTTTGTTTTAGTCTCTGTGCATTTTGTATTGTTGCACTGAAGTCAATTTACGTACCGCTACCAACGCTCCATGAGTAAATTTTTTATCGGTACTTGTAAAATTGACCCTAAAAATTATAATACATGCACATCAAAGTAAAAATTACTTAAGTGTACATTAACAACTCACCGACAAATACTTCGAATACCCAAAAAAATGTAGTTACATACTCAGTTACTGCATCTACAAAACCATAATATTATTTTAGATTATGTTATATTAAATTACACTTGTTATTGTATTAAATGCCATTCATGGCATTTTATCTTATTATTTTAACGGTTTTTCATTAAAAAAAATACTCAATTTGAAGATCTTATACCTAGAACATATATTTTTTATTATTTAAAACTAAGACTGGTATGAGTAAGCTAGTATATAACACATATTTATATTGGGGACATACTAATAAATCATATGATCATAAAGGGGGCGAAATGAACGATGAAAGGTTTTAAAGTAATAGCTTTGCCACCGAGCACGTAGCGTAGCAAAGGTAGTGATAATGTTTTTAAGGTGAAAACTTCTTTAGCGGCGTTGTGCACATCAGTTTTAAATTTTTGGAATGGGTAAAAATGTTAAAGTCGCCTCAGGACACGTAACCCTGATCGAAAGTTCGTAAGACCATTTACCGTTGACCTATTTCAATTTACTAGAGTCTCACACTTGAAAAATCTACGTATATTAGTTAATAACAACCATTATATAAAAATCTCTCATTACTACCAACTTTCATATTGATGCCAGGTCAGTTTTAATGGATTTATCTGCCCAATCAAGTTGGTCTCCGTTTTCATCAACTTTTTATGAAGTTGTGGTCAAGATATAGTGGATTTTGATCGTTATTTTCGTTTAAGTGGTTTTCACTTCTGCCGGCACTCCCAGAGTGCAACCCGTTGTTTTTTTTATGAACGACGGGGAGACTCTTAGCCTTCATCATACCTGATATTAAGTATTGATAAGGCTGAAGATGGAAGCGAGCCTCTCCCGGAATCCTCAATCATTGAGGAACTGGCTATCTTATCTCTAACTGCCGAAACGCAACAATGCTGAAAACATGTTGTTATGGCGTCAGACTTAGATAGTGGTAGCAAGCCAGACGGACTTACAACAAGTCCTACCACCAACCAAACCGAATACAATATGTACCCGCTGGGAATCGAACCCGACCCTGGATTTGATACCGGTGGTTGTTCCGCTAGACCACAGAAGCGGTTAATGTTTGCATATGATGAACTAACAAGTAAATCAGCCCGTATTTACTCACACTTTATATCAAACCTCTCAACAGAAATCACCATGATCCTGGCACATTTCACCATTACATGTCCATCAGGTGACAGCAACGGAACGCATGAGTGCGTGAAAATGATGGCTGTAGCAAAGTTCACCAGGGTTACCGCTATCGGCAAAAACTTTATCAGTACTATGATTGCATTCACGTTTAATATATCTGACTCCCAGTAAGAAAATGCACCTGTTATTCTTGTCACCTAAAATATAATTGGTTAGGGTATTTTCTTTTACTTTGTATAAAGATCCCTTTATACATATTCTGGTCCACCTTATTTCCTGGCTATGGAAATAATTTACAATCTAAATGAAATACCTTATAATACATACAAGGGTCAAAAAGTTTTTAGAAGCCAATAAAGCATCAGTTATATGACAAAAAAATAATTTATTTTTCTACGTTACCTCCTGCTAACTAACATTTGGTATAATGCTTCTCCAACTTTTTTATTCCCAACGAAAAAAAAAGATTTCCTTGACTTTCGAAAATTCCTCTACCGCGGCCATTACTGTGTCATTGTCATGAAATCTTGTTCCATGAACATGCTCTTTCAATAAGTGAAAATCACTAGGGGTTAAGTCCGAATGGCGGGTTTTTTTTTCAGAGCAATACTCACGGATTGCCATAAGTGCAACGTCGGAGCGATGAGCTGAAGCGTTACCACGGTGAAACAAAACCCAAAAGTTTTTATGAAAATGAATTGGAAACTACCAAATGAAATCTTTAGGGTATCTGCATGTTATTTTAGAGAGTCATCAAGTTCAATTCTTTCCATTTTTTGACATTTTCTTCGTTTTAAGATGTAGACGTTCGACCAGAATGAGAATCATCTTCAGAGCTCGATTTGCGTTTTTGAAAGTCGGCTACCCAGTAAGCGACCGTGGAATAAGGTACAGCATCAGTCCCTAATAACTGCTTAATAACCGAATAAATATCCGTACTTGAAATTTTTTTTGAGGCACCGGTACTTTTATCCTTGTTTGGTAGACTTTATCAACTTGTTTTACAAAAAAATTAATAAAATAAAAAGGACAAGACGGAATCAATTTATATTTGGCATAAATACTAAACGATAATGACACTTGAAAATAAAAATAAAAACTTTCACTAAAATAATTATAGTTTATCCATTTCTATGAACTTTTTGATTCACCCTCGTATAAGTGCGTTATGTCAGAAAGTAAAATTTCTGGCATAACGCACTAAAAAAAACTCTACTGGTCTACCGGGAAGTTTCCCGTATTACCTATAAGTTTACTGTATTTACAAGGGGGGCGGAACTTTTCGCATAATGTCGATTGTCCTAAAGTCGTTTGTCATACATCAATTGGCATAATCATCACATAGCATACACTAATATCACATAATTTTTCCTTCACATAACTTTTAAGTAGCATTTCTGTCTGAAGGCATATTATTATGAAGCATAATAAATTAAATCCCTAATTTCATTTGGCGTAATATTAGGCAGTCCTAAAATCCCTTAGTATAATTTTATTTGTCATAACTATAGAAAAAACCTAATTTTATTTGGCATATTATCGGTAGTCCTAAAATTTTTGACCATTATATATATATATATATATATATATATATAAAAATTATACATAACAATTTCTATTATAGTTTTGTACACTAGTCAGTGACAATAATATATAATAAAAACCGACTCCACGCAGTCTTGTATGCCCTACCCCTAGACTGTAATTTAAACCCGCGTAGGCGCGGAGGGGCGAGGCGGCCCGCGAGCTGAGGAGCATGTGCTTTGAAAGGTCGCCGCCGCGGCTGAGGCTGGCCGGCCGAAGCTGCGGTGGTGACCGAAAACCATTTGCGACGATAAGCTCGCGTGGGACCGCTAGAGCCCTGCAGCGCCGGAGCCGTGACGGAAAACCGTGCATGCTGCATGGCTGCTTGCATGCCTGCTTACATGCAGTATGTTGCAGCAGTTGTGTTTAAAAAAATATTTGTAATTCTATTATTCCTTGTAATTATTATGCTATACATGCATTATGCTTTAAACAAAATATGCGTTAAGATATTATTCGTTGTGTCTATTATGCTTGACATAAGTTATGCTTTTGAAAATTCTGCTTAAAGCTATTCTGCGTTTCAAAATTTATGCCTTTTAATACTTATGACAAACAATTTTAGCCTACACTATATTAGGACTTTTAAAATTATGCGTCGCGATAATATGCAACATGATGATTATTGGTAATAAAATTATGGAACATGATATTATGACAATAAACGTTATGCTTAAAATTATGGAGCTTTTACAAGACGTCGGTATATTAATGACAATCCGGTAGAGCAGTCGAGTCGACCGGAAACTTCTTCGATTGTAATGTGTCTATGACTCTTAAAAGTTATGAACCGTTTAATACTTTTCCAATGGAACTCTGCATTTTTTGATCTGACAAAACCAAAATTTTTTAATTATAAATACTTACCAAAAGCATCCTATTCAGCCTATACAAATCCATATCGGGATTTTCATTTACAATGCGTAACTGCAACAAAATACGAAATTAAAGTAAACTTTTAGTATACCTTCTCGTAAGTTAATTCTTCTGTGCTAGTATTACAATTTCTTCTAAATAACAGAAGTTAGTTTGTAATAAAAATCGCTATGAATAAAATTTCGTAAACTTCTTCGAAGGCTTCTGTATTTTCTAATCCTTTTTCATTTCCAAAATTTATCACGTGTTTAGTTAAAAAGTTTAAAAGATATTGCAATTTTGAAAATGTGATAGGTAAGTACTAAGTTTTGACGGCCATTGTATATCTTACCACTTGCTCCAAAGGGAAAATGCTAATTAAATCTAAAATAAATGTGCCTCGCAAGTATTTGGACGCCGTGAGCAGTGGATGCGTTACTAGGAGAGACTTCTCGTTATAGTATCCCACATAAGCCATCACTATCACGTCCACGTACAACAACAAGTCTGGCCATGTGTATGTCGTTGTAAACTTGTGTTGTGCAGTCTGAAATATACGCATACTAATATGCATTTTAAATTCGAAATCTTTGCAGGTCTATACACTTAACCATTTTTTGCATTGGACAAGGACATGGGGATACTTGTTTCGAAAATGATCCCTAGAAGGTCCATGTACGATCTGTCTGAAAGGATATCGTGACGATCGTTCGAGGTCAATACACTGTCGATGCATTGCATGAGTTTTTGTTGCAATTTCCAATATCATATTCGATGTAAATCGTTAACGATTTTGATACACTATCGATTTGTCGTTTCGATCGGTCTGAAAAGATGGATCGTAAAGATCAATCGTACCGTATATGGGATCCCATATACGGTACGATTAAGGAGCACGATATATCCGAATTCTACGAGGATGAAGGCGCAAGTAAAATTCTAAGAACAAAAGTAAAAACTTGCTTCATCTCTCTAATGCTAAAAAGTTATTAGACATGGATATAGATTATAAACATATCAGAATACAATACTTACAGCTATATTGTACGGAATAACCAAAATGTAATAAACGGCCCACATCAATCTCAAAATACACCAAAACTTTAGGAACAAGCCGTGTGGAGTGATACTGATGGGTAGGAAAATATACTGAATGTATCTGAAATTAAGGTTCTTTGTGTAATAAAAAGTAACGCGTCTGCGCAGGCCTCTACATCACGCGGGCGGGCGAGCATCGTTTCACCTCTTTTCATATATAGGTTCACACTGTACAGTAGCGAGCTAAGCCGTGCTTGCGACTTAAACTAAAAGACCGAAATGTCCGACGACTCCAGCGAAGATACACCCCGGAATTCCAGCCGGCGACTCAAGCGAACCTACACCCTCATACAAGTATCACATTTAGGTACGTACTTTGGTTTTCTTGCCTTAACAAAAATACAAATAACAATATACACTTTATTGCACACAAAGATACTAATCACAAAGTTGGAAACGAAGTCATAAAAAAGCATTAAAAAGGCGGACTTATTGCTGAATAGCAATATCTTCCAGGCAACCTTGGACCGATTTTACTTCTTCGTAACTATTTCAACATTTTTAACTACATTGAGAGAACAATCAATTTCATATCACAAACAGATAAGCATACATAATTACGATTATTGTATACTTTTCCTCACTTTTCATTACACATTATATAGAAGTCAATCGACAATAAATCCTTAATTAATTCTCATAAATCGTACTTTCTTACCTCATAACCCCCAGGCTATTGAAAGTTTTAGCGTAATGAATTCTATCCCGGCCGGTCAGAAACACGAAACTTTCTTTTATCTCCCGCTACAACAAAACGACTCAACTTTGATAATACTTTAATGTTAATGTTTAGTTACTGTGTTGTCAGTTGAGAACAACTTTGTGTAAGTAGTACCTAATGAAAAAGAAGTTTAGCTGATTAATCTTGTTTACTGAGAAATTTTAGTATTTAAAATAATTTAAATACTTTAATCCCTCACACTCTCGGAAAAGCAGGTTTTCTCATTCAATTTCTGCGTCGAAAATCACGTTTTCCGGACTAGGCCGGTAAAGTATTTTTTTTAATTTAGAAAGAAAAAAACATTTTATAAAAAAAAATTCAAACCGACTTCAAAAAGTAAAAAATAAAACTTTTGGAGTCGGTGCCAGCCAGGGCATTCTACATTAAACTTCTATTAACTATATATTTTTTTGGCCTTAGCTAGCTAGCACCGACTCCAAAAGTTTTATTTTTTACTTTTTGAAGTCGGTTTGAATTTTTTTTTATAAAATGTTTTTATTTCAGATTTTTTGTTACATCATGTGCCGTAACTTACACTAAAAAACAGCCCATACACAACAATGTCATCTAGGTAAACGACAACTTGCCAAGAGGTGATTGATATTTTTCAAGATTATGAAAAAACTACTAGCCAGATCTTCGTAAAAATTATATGGCACCACACATAAACCATAAACCATTTTCTTTCAGATAAAAAAAGAATTATAAAAATCTATTAACAACTGGCGAAGTTATGGTAGAACATACATAAAAAAAATAAAAATACAGTCGAATTGAGAACCTTCTCCTTTTTTGAAGTCGGTTAAAAATACGTCTACATGCGTTCCGAATCGCACTATTGACTTTTTTGTTACAACATATTCTTATTTTAAATAACTAAGAATTAATTATAACACTCTGTTTTGGTTCAAATAATTATTTTAGTTCCTTAAATCATAGAAGCAATTAATTAAATATAAATTTAACTATTTGTTATAATAATTTTCAATTTACGGTGGGTGAGATTTCAGAACCTATGGTTGTATTTCGGAACGTGACATAAACCTTTATTTTTATATTGTCTGTTTCTTGTGTCAATATCAACATTTACCGAATCTTTTTTATTGTTATTTTATGTAACAATTTATTCCTATTTGAGTTAACTTTGAAATAACTACTTATAATAATCCCTTTTTTTATTATTTTAGTTTTTTATATCATTAAAACTACAAGAATAAGGTATATTTAGATTAAACTTTTTAGTAAAATAATTTTTATTATAGTATTACAAAGGCTACGGTCATGCAAATGATCTTTCCTTTCTCAAGATCATCAGCAACAGTTTATCTACACTGGTTGGGGCGGGGAATCGAACCAGGTACATCAGATACGGCAAACACATTAAACTGCACACGAAATATTACACAGAATACAAGAAAAAGGTAGGATAAAGGAACATTATTTCATTTAGTTATGTAGTATGTAAGAAAACGTGTTATAAACAGGGTTTTTGCCATAAAAACGTGAAGGAATTAAAAATAAATATGTTCAAAGAGAAATTTATGGACTAGGTATTTCTATTTTATGCACAAGGGGTGGCGATGAATGACAGCTAACTTACTGCTTCTTCCCATTTCCTTTTATTCTGTCACAGAATAGAATACACAAAATGTCTGTGTAATATACAATGACCCAATGACCACTCTAGTCAATAGTTATGAAAAACAAATCGATCATAACCACAATGCTTATAACTTTGGCAAGCAAAGCACAAGTTTCCTCGAAAGTTCCAGAAACAAATGTAATGGTTACCGCTATTCTGTTAGTTTTGGAATCCATCTTGCCGGTTAGTGGTTTTGCCTCCTCGTATGGTTTAAGTTGACTGCGGAGGTCGGGGTCTTCTATGACCTAACAACAAAGAATTGTAGATTATTAGTACTTGTAGTATTAAGCGGAAACATATGAGCCGTTTTTCCATACAAACGAAGTCCCCTACTTCCTCCCTGGATAATGCCGATAGAGTAATATTTTTCCTGAATATCTATGGCCATTATTAGCATGCCCTGTGATTTCCCTTTTTTTGATAAATTTATTATTAAAAGAGATATGAACGTTCAAAAACCTTAAAAATGACCCGATTTCCCGTTGTGTTCAAACAACCAGAAAACAAATTTGACTAGATTACATAAAAAAAATTAACATAGGAACACAGCTTAAGCCTTTCGGTTAATCGGTTAAGTTTTGGAGAAGGAATCAGGGGACTGCGTATTGTTGATTTTGTCTACTTTTCATATGATTTTATTAATTTCCTTGCCCTTGAGACATTCTCTTAATTCATAAACCTTACCTATACTCGTAGGTGGCATTGACAAACTCATACTACATTAAAAAAATTGCGTTTAACTTCGATAACGCCGCCAGGAGAAAATAAAAAGGATTTCAAATATAGAAAAGAAAAGTTTTTAACACTTTCTATTATTTAATGAATCCAAACAGTACAACAATATTTAGTAAAGTATTTATGTATCTCGGCTTGGCCCGTAACGCCCAATATCTCATCCTAATGTAACGTTGGTAATTCATGCTTTTAATATCGCGCGGTATAATGTGGCTATGCAACGCGCCCTCTCATTTGTACCGTAATGGTCGTAGGTGGCGTGAGATATTGTCCCGAGACGTCACGGTAATTAAGTGATTATTCATTTCATTAAGCTTATAAGCTCCAAAATTTGGTAGTATCCAGTTGACGACGTTATTGTGAATTATATTTGTAGTCATTGTAATTAACATTTGTTAAGATCGTTTCATATGACTACGGTAAGGTGGCTATGTAACGCGCCCTCTAATTTATACCGAAATGACTCGTATGTGCCGTGAGATAATTATTATCCCGACATCTTAGTAATTAAATGATTATTTATTTCATTTTTTCCGTCCCTCTGCCTTCCGGGAGCATTTCAAAGTCAAGTCCCCTCTCCCTCGGGAGTCACAAGTGTTCGATGCTGGGTGTCGTGTCGAGGATTTAATAGTCAGATTTTCTGCAAAAGAGGTCGCCTCCACAATCAACAAAATGGTCAGAGGTAATTAAGTCAAGCCCGGTCACGATGATCTCATCATCAAGCATCTGAAGTACGCGGGGGTCCACTTGCCGCAAGTTCTGTCGATGTTTTTTAATCTTTGTATAAGTCCGGATGATTTAACATATAATGTAATTGACAACATTTCATAAAATATGTCCTACGTTTTTAGTTTTTATTTAGTAATTACGTATGAGACACGTATTTTTTTCCTTTAACTCATCATAAAATTAATTTGAAAAATTGCTCATTCTAAAAGACCTTAAGTCCAGTCGTACGGATTTCTGGCGGACATACATTGGCAAATTAATTTAAAAAATACACTGTGACGTTGTCATGTCAATATGACACTTAAATGAAGTTTGTTTGTTTTGTTTACGTTTGTATTTCTTGTATGGTTTTCGCCTGCAAGATTGTTTTGTTGTTGTTTAATTCTAGTCTTGCTATTTTAACTTGATTTTAAAGGGAGGAAAGGCCAAGCCGTTTATGGAAAAAGTGAAATTTGTGGCGTTATGAGAGTAAAAATTACTTAAAACATATTCTTAGCCAGATTTTCATTGGAGCCTTATAGGTACACCTAAATAGGTCAGTTAATCTAAGATACTAACAGTCTTACTAAACACATGTTAAACAACCGTATTCTTAAACAGTGTATAAGCAGTGATTAAGAGTTACACACTTCTCTTACTAATAAGCAACGCGTAAGCATTGTATAGTTATAAATTAGCTACAACGAAACTCACTGGCAACATTAATTGGAAACGTTCTGAAACCTCTTGTTGATAGCATTTGTCATGTTTAACCGTTGCGAAAACACTCTTAAATAATATTAAAAAAACAAAATCGGATGTCAATTATTAATATATATTTATATATCTTTATTTGCTATTAAAAATATAATTTTTTTTATTAAAAACACTTCGGAATATGTAGTGACAGTGTTTCTTGTTTATAAACGTTCCTTTCAGAGTTGAATCAGATAATAATATGTCAGACATGACATTGAAATTCAGCCAGAGAAAACATTTTAATTTTTAATACTTAAAAACAACTTTACCCGTTTTATCTTTATTTAACTAAGAATTGTTCATTATTGTGAAATAATGGCGAACGCACTGCAAGATATTAAGAAGCGGAAACGTTCAGCAAATTGGCATAATTTAGAAAAGATAGTAAAAGTTTGAGTAAAAATCATAATTTGAGCATGTTTGATGTGATGATTAACCATACTATTTTCTTTCAGACTTTAATAAAAAGTTGCATGAAGGAGTTTGTGTCCATTATAGAAAATAAAAACACAGACACAAATACAAATAAAAGTAAAACCACTGCTTGGCAGTCAGTGGCAAAAAGGTATGAAAAATACCACATGCTTTGAAATCAAAACATTTTTGTGTCTACATGTGTGTTTTTAGGTTTACAGAATTAAATTCCCGTGAAAGGGAAATTTCAGAAACATCATGACGAGGAAAGAAGTTTAAGAATTGAAAAGTTAAAATTAGAAATATCACTATTAAAATAAAAAAGGACAATAAATGAATAGTCTTATTAATGTTTGTTTTTCTTGCAAATTACCTTTATTATTATTAACTATAAATATTATATAAAACATTATATACAATGGATAATTAAACATGGCACTTGCAATGCAGTATTAAAACTTTTGCATTTAAATTTGCATTTAAGCATCCTGGATTGATACTAAAAAATATATGTGTCAAGAGACTATTTTAAAAATGGGTTTCATCAATGAATAATCTTGACGCTTGCCCAGATATAATAGTATCTGAAGTAAGTCTTTGTGTCCGGCTTTGTGTAGTTTCAGGTACATCGGATAGAATAGGGTCTAGGAACTCGATCTCTTCTTTCATGTCAATGGCAATATTATGCAATACTGCTATGGCTACAATGTATAATTTTGCATTATCTAATGAGACAGTGAAACCATGGAGTAAACACCTAAATCGCTGCTTCCAGACACCAAAACACCTTTCAATTGGGTTTCTTGTTAGTATATGGCATTTGTTGTATATTTCCTTTCTCATTATGGGGATTCAGAACTGGCGTAAATAGGTAATCCATCAAGCCATCCAAGCAAACGTCCATTAAAATCTCCATTCTGAAATCTTTGTCGAATCCGGCTTTCTCTAAATATTCTAGCATCATGTGTGCCACTATGTCTCTTATTTTAAACGTGAATCGCACACTATTTGAACGTTAAGCGATGAAAATCCCTTTCGATTTATATAGTACTGGGCGCTATCACCAGATATTTTTTTAAATTTTTATGTGTGTACAATCGATAGCACCAATGACATTTCGAAAGCCGCAAATGTTTCTGAACCCCGATACAACTTCTTCCTGTTCCGCATTATTTCGAGGCATAAATATTAAATGCGGTGCTTTGCTAGCTACAGACATAGCTACTCTTCGACATACATTGGTGATGGACTGCTGGCTAAGAGCGTGTAAATCCGCTGCATCATCTTGGACTTATTGACGAGCCCATGTTCTTAGAGCAGTGCATACCTGTATTTCTGCAGATAGTCCGCCACCATTAGTTTTAATCTCGATATCTGATCTAACTAGATCCACATTTTTTTTTGTATAAATTTTACTAAAACGATATTTCTTTCGAAAATCCTCTTTATTTAAGGTGAAAGGATCAAAGCGATTTTTGTATGATTTCCTTTTTCTTTGTGGTTGTTCTCTATCCATTTCATCAAAAACATAGAAATAATGCAAATAATCCATTTTGGATTTATTTATTGAATTATTATGTTAGGTTATACGTAACACGCTTGCTAAACAAGAGTCGGCGACTGTATAACGGTTGGTTAAATCGGCATACAATTTATCCACTCGTTATAACAGCTGTGTACAACTAAACTGTCAAAATGATGCTTATTAGTAGTCTTGATGTTATTACGGTGTTATACGTCGTGTGTAAAGTGTTATTAGTAAGACTGTAAATATACACGCAATTTCTGATGCCTAATTATTGAAACATCATAAAAAAGCTGAATTATTTATGAGAAATCATTGAAAAATGCATATATTTTTTATGTAAATAACGCCAGTTATATTGAGGTGCCATAAATGTGCAATATATATTTTTCATCGATATTTTCGGCGATTGATTTCTATGCTATGGTGTTTATAATATATGTATTATACTGTTTTTGTTGTTGCAGCCTCCGAAGGGACCGAAATTCGAGGCAAACTAAAATAGAGCAGTTTTTTCAGCAACGTATTTTCATTAAAATAGATTTATTTAACTCGCTGCTTAATAAATAACTTGATTCTTGTCCTTTTGTAATTCAAAAAAGTAAGCGATAATCCATTTACCGCGTCATCATCAGGAGAACAAAATCCAGATTATTTTTAGACAACTGTGTTTATCATTTAATGTTGACAATTGTTTCGAATAAATTTGTTTTTGCTAGCATCAACACACATGGATTTATCGCCTGGTTTTAGTTCCAAAGTTATAAATATTTGAGATTAATGAGTTATTTATTAATATTTTTATCGATATCATGTTCAAGCTGTTAAGATACTTCACTATTCTTTAGATTTTTCAGTTTACGTTGGTAGTACGATTTTATTTATTAGGGTGGTAGAAACTTATTATTTGGAGTGTTTAATATGGATGGGTAAATTTCTAGAAAAAAAATATTCTGTGAAATATTTAGAATTTTCATTTTGAAAATATATTAGTTTGGTGTGTTTATTTTTGCAGTTTTATTTGGCATTGAACCCTATCAAGGATTATTTTCGCAGCAAAATTGCGAATAGTCATACCTAGTCCTAGATTCTATTCTATCTAAAATATTTGCCAGGAAAAACTCGCAGTCACCGGTGATTCCTATAAAAAAAGAAAAAGACTTATCCAAAATACGTTAAAAATATTATATTTTAAATTTTGTGTAAGTATAATTGCATATCTCCTTGTAAATGCCAGTAAAAGTTTGAGAACCGTAGTTGCGGGCAAATTCTTTTGTGCGTTATCGTGTGTCTTTTGTGTGCAACAATGTAACCAAGGTCGTTTCTTTTGTATTGCTAAACAAAGAAGCTATTCATTCATCTATTGCCTTTTTGCATTTGACGTGTTTTTATTATTTTTGTGGTCATGCTACCTGCACTTTTTTGTTATTGCTGCGCTTAATTATTGTTTTTTAAAGATATTATTGAAAAATTTGCTAATGGTCGGCTTTTGTCTTAATTCTATTTTGCAAGTCAATGTCGAAGTGGATTATTGTGATCTCATTAAAACTATTTATTTTATACTTATTTATATAGAACGAGCTTTGCTATTGCAAAACAATGAAATAATCACGGGTTATTTAACATTCTTTAGATTTTTGGTAATGCGAAGCAGAAATTTATTATTGTATTGTGAATGCATTAATTTAAGTATTTTTAAGCGTATTAATAACGGCTAACCTTCTAATTTACTATCAGAACGTAAGGGGGCTCCGGACCAAAACTGATATCTTCCTTCGTAACTTGAAATTAAATAACTACGACGTTATTATGTTGACTGAGACATGGTTGTTGGATGGAGTGTTAAATGCCGAACTCTTCGATGATAGGTACTTGGTTTGGCGCCGGGATCGTCATTATGCCTCGACCGGTCAATCTATGGGGGGTGGTGTAGCGATTGCTGTGCGCCGTGACTTGGTAGTTACCTCGGATGCTGACTGGTATTCCAGTGCTGAGGATATTTGGGTTTCGCTAACCGTCACTGATTCAAATACTAAAAAGTCATGTAGATTACATTTATGTGCACTTTATTTATGTGAACAGAGAAGAGGTAATTCGTTTTATACTCAGCTTGCAAATCATTTAGCTCGTGTTCAATACCTCATACTGAGTCACCCTTCTGACAAATTTCTTATAGTAGGCGATTATAACATGAGTAATATTCATTGGTTATGCTCGGAAAACGGACTGTATCCGACTGGTATGTCTGGCGATAATCAGTCAAAATTTATTGATATTTTATATGACTGCAATCTACATCAGTACAATAATGTGATTAATAGCCATGATGGTATCCTAGATCTTGTATTGTGTAATGATTCCGTGAGTGTCCTCCCGTGCTCTGACCCCTTGGTAAAAGAAGATCCTTATCACAAGTCAATAATAATTCAACCAACATTCATTGAACTGCATGCTCTTGAATTTCCCAAGCGTATCGCCTATTCATATCAACGAGGTGATTATGAACAAATTAGATCCCATCTCTCTAGTACGGATTGGGCTATTCTTTCTCAGGGTAGCATAGAGGAAGCTATTGAATTATTTTATTCTATTATTTATAGATTGAGGGACGAGTTTGTACCGACTAAGCAAGTCGGTAATTACAAATATCCTCCTTGGTACAAGCCGTCTCTTATAAAAATAATAAAAGAAAAGTATAAATTTTTTCTTAAGTTTTAAACTTATGGCAATAAGTCAGACGAGTATAGTTTTCATCTGCTTCGTGACAGGGTGAAAGTTGTTGAAGATCAGTGTTATAAGGAGTATATGAAGACTATCGAGGATTCAATTCAAAAGAACCCTAAGTTATTTTGGTCCTTCATGAAAAGTAAACGACAATGTGGTTCCTATCCTGCAAGCATGAGTCTTGGTGACACATTTTGTAACACCGGTGTGGGTATTAGTGAGCTGTTCTCTTCTTATTTTCACTCGACCTTTCTTTCGTCAGATACGTCAAAATCTTCTACTCACTTCGACGATCTAAATGTTGAATCACCGTACGACATCTGTTCCATTGAAATAACCGTGGAGGGGGTAAGAAAGCAGCTTTTATCTCTTGACCCTTGCAAATCAGCTGGCCCTGACTTACTACCTGCGACATTCATAATCAACTGCGCTAATGAACTTGCCATACCTGTCAGTATTCTGTTTAAGAGGTCGTTGGATGAGGGGGTAATGCCTTCTATATGGAAAAAAGCTTTTATTACCCCTATACACAAGAAAGGATCTAAGACAGCCGTGGAAAACTATAGGCCTATATCTAAATTATGCTTATTTGCCAAGGTGTTCGAACGAATAGTATACGATCAACTTTATAATAGCATTAAGGCATCTTTCATGGAACAACAACATGGGTTTTTAAGGGGTAGGTCAACCGTCACAAATCTTGCGATCTTCAATGACTTTATTTCCCATCACATGGATGTAGGTAATCAAGTCGACGCCGTCTACACTGATTATAGCAAGGCATTTGATCGAATTGACCATATTATCCTGCTAGCTAAGCTTCAGTCACTTGGCATTCGCGGCAACCTGTTCCGATGGTTCACTTCTTATGTTAGGAATCGGACCCAGGCAGTGGTTTTAAATGGTTTTTCCTCTTCATGGGTTGGGATTCCGTCTGGCGTTCCTCAGGGTTCGCTCTTAGGACCTCTCCTTTTTGTGATATTTGTCAATGATATTCATTCATGCTTTAAAAACTCTAATTATCTCCTTTTCGCTGACGATATGAAAATTTTTAGAGTAGTTAATAACTCAAGTGATGCGTTGCTATTGCAAGAAGATCTTTTTAGACTTGACAGTTATTGCCAGAAGAACAAATTAGACCTTAATGTTTCTAAGTGTTTTACTGTAAATTTTACTCGAAAACGTAATAAATTCTATTTTGCCTATGAATTAAAACATCAGGTTATTTCTAGTAATGTTAGCGTCAGGGACCTAGGAGTTATCCATGATAATAAATTACTATTTGACAGACATATTGAACACATCGTTGACAAATCTTATAAGGCACTTGGCTTTTTGATTAGATCATCCAAATCATTTAGAAATATGAAAACTATTAAATTTATATACTGTGCATTTGTTAGAAGTCACCTTGAATATGCCTCACAAATTTGGAACCCAGTTTATGATATCTACATTAATAATATTGAAAAAATTCAAAGGAAATTTACACGTTTTCTGTGTGCTAAATTTAATCTGCCCTCTTGGGACTATGATCAACGCTGCTGTCGATTACATCTTTTACCACTTTGTTTGCGTCGGAAAATTGCCGACATTAGCTTCCTTATGAACTTGGCTCAAGGTAAGATAGATAGTCCGGAACTCCTTAGTAAAATTAATCTGAAAATTCCAGCCCCAAATCTTCGTCAGAGATATGTTCTGCTTCGCATTCCCTTCACACGAACTAATTACAGAGCAAACAGTTATTTGGTTAGATCATGCAAGCTGTTCAACACTTTCAATTGTGAGTTTATGAATGATAGCCGATTGGATCTGTTTTGTAGCTCAATAAGGCACGTGCGTAAATTGATGATGGATAACGACACTGCTTTTCAACAGCTAAGTAATGCTTAAATTGTTTTATATATTTTTTTTTCTATCTTCAAATGCTTATTTATCTGTTAATTTCACTTACCATTATGTAACTACATAGCTTTTATCTGTGGAAGTTTGTAATTAGCTTTTAAGTGCTTGCTTATTTACCTAATTTGTAAATAGAGCTGTAAACTTCCCAAAGAAAATAAAATAAAATAAAATAAATAAATAAATCTCTATCCTACAATTTGTGAGTGTTTGTATGTTTAGTTTGGGCACTTAGATCTTTGTTACAAAATCACGCAAAAACGGCTGAACAAATTGATTTGGATAAAATTTGTCACTCAAAAGTGAAATATTTCAATCCGTTTTGAAACATTTTATCTTTTATTTTTTATTTTCATTTCATTGAAACGCACTGTTACATACTCTTTGACTATATTGACAGCGATTTTTTATATTGATTTTTAATAAGAGAACTTTTATAGGCAAAGGAATGTCATTATTATCCCGTGATCACGACAAATCGGGGTTTATTTTCACAGCACACCGGACAAATCCTAGCGATTTTTGGTGCGCTTGTCAACTATGTAAAAGTTTTATTTAGTCAAATAAATGAATAAACAATCCGAAAAAAACGTACGGTGTTTGAAATTGAAAAATCTCGAAATGGTTTTCGATTTAAGGTACCTTGTTAAAAATGAAATGAAATATTTGACAGTTTGCTTGACAGAAGATTGAGTGAGCATATTAAATTACATGATGCGCAGTGGTCATCGAACATCCCAAGTGGAACACTGGTATAACAACTGGTAAAACAAGTAAAGATAACGCTTTTCAAAGCTTACTGTCAATCTTTCTACACGTGCAGTCTTTGGGTCAACTTTACGCAGTAGACATACAGCGCTCTTCCCGTACCAACGTACCCGTAACAACGTGTTCAGAATGTTGTTTGGGTTGCTGCGCCATTGTAGCGAATCATTGTTCGCCTAGGCGCGAACTGATTGTTTCTACACAATCATCAGAAGGCACGTTGGGTAAACGGTGGGATTACCCACTGCTACGCCGCTGGCTGCAGCTCCAGTCCATACTCCTGCCTGTAGCTATAAGTATTTGTAACACAGGAGCCGCCCGCATTAGTGGCCTATACTTGTACTAAGACTAGAATAAGATTTTCATGTTACTAGCACCTATGTATGGTTTTTTTTTTCGAAACAAATGTTTCATAATAATAAAAATAATAATAATAAGCTCCAAAGCTTGGTAGCATTCAGTAGCCGTAGTTGTGAATAATATTTGTAATCATTTGTAACCGCTCATATTGATCAGCCCGTCAGATATTGTCTCAATATCTAGGTAATTAAGTGATTATTCATTTCATTACGCTCATAAGCTATAAAATTTTACTGTAAAAATTAATTAACAAAATTAACGATGTGTGTACTCGTTGTAGTTAGACTATTTTCATTTGATTAGACAACAAATGAAGAAATCTAATTGGTTTTACATGCAACTTGCAAAAACAAGACATGTCGAACTCCTAGACTTACACTCTTTTCATGAGTGGCAAACTAAACCCATATAGTTCAATTTTTTTAATTGAAACATATTGGAAAAAATCAACTCGGCCACAAGTGAATTCTCAGATGGGACTCGAACTCACGACCTTTGGGAATCCGGCCCACTGCTCTAACCAATGAGCTACCGAGACTTAAATCATAAAAAAAAACATTAATGAAATCAATAAATAATTTTATCAATAGCATAAAACTTGCATTGAACAACGCAAAAATTAAAAAATCATTTAGTTCAACTATTTGGGTCGGAGTGCTCTTTTCGCTCAGCTTTTTTCCCTAATCGGATTTAAGATTCAAAACTTTTTTTTTCATTGACAAACAAAAAGCATCCCATAATTCTTTTTTACCCTTAGAAGCTACGAAACACCATAAAACGTTTTAAAGTGTTCAGTTATTACATCTTCTAATAAGAAGCTTCCCAAGCAACCCAGACTTTCTCCCCTCACATTTGTCTTAAGTTCAGCTTATATCTCTCCGCACAGTTACCTTCATAATAGGATGACTGATGTCGGGGAAGGTGCCCCAACACTGCACCAGCGCGCTGTACTCGACGTGCAGTAGAATACAGTTTGTCGACGTCACCACCGTGTACACCTGCGACCGTAGATCATGCAGTTAATCCGAGTAGTTTGCAGTTAGCGTTGTTATTAATATGACTAGGAAAAAGTAGCTTTGAGTAAGACGTTGAGGAAATAATGGGAAGACGACACGCAAAAGAATGCAGTTTGTCGATGTCACCACCGTGTACACCTGCACCTGTAGATAATACGGTTAATCCTAACTTGCAGTTAGTGTCGTCATAAATACGACTGGGAAAATTTGATCGGGTTAAGTTAAAGAAAGGATAGAAGATCTAGAGATATCGTTATAATATAATAGGAAATTAAAAGGCTGAGGTCAGTAATCCTCTCGGAGTTTTTGCCATGCCAGTTCCTTTCGGGAAAGGCCTCATTAGAAGATCTATAAATAGCTGTTCTTTAGCTTTCAAGTAATAAATGAATTATGGATAAAATCTAAATCCAACGTCAATAATTTTATATTTTTTTTTAAGACAACACCAATATTTCAAAAGATTGTGTTGTATTAGTTTTTATAAATTAAATATTCAAGAAGTATAACCATGTCATGTCTCATCCCGTCAGGGTGAGACTAGTTGCTTTTTCTAGTATATTTTCTTGTTTAATATTAATCACATAAAAATAGCATTGTAAAATGCAAAATTAAAAAGTTATAAGTAAAACCATTTCGAATAATTATTCCTGTTGGACAAATTAGTTTGACCACGTGGAAGAAGAGATATTTTGTGAGCCATAGCCAGTTTAGAATTTGTATACTCACATCAAAATTATAAACGTAAAAGAATGATCATGAGAGAGACCCGAATAGTAAATAAAAGAGGATATAAATAATTGCATACAAATAATTGCAGACAAATACACCAATTATCTAGCCCATATTAAGTTTCATTAAGAACGTGTGTTATGGATACTAGATAACGGATAAACATACTTATATACTTTTTTTTTGTAAATACATACATAATATACATATTAAACACCCAGACCAAGACAAATAGACATATTCATGCACACAAATATTTGTCTTGTCCGGGGATCGAACCAGGGACCTCTAGCGCAGAAGGCGAGCTTAGTACCCCTGCACCAAACAGGTCGTCAAATAAGAGTAATAAATAAATAATATAAGAGTCTTTAAACTCACCTTTGGCAAACCATACAGCATCTCAATCACGCCGAAATGATCGCCTGGACCAACCCATCTAATAACTTTTGCTTGGTAATTTAAAAGATTACAATGACCCTGTTAGAGATAAAAAAGACATTAGGCACTTGGGAACTGCAAATCGACTCGTATTTATATATTTTTTATGAAAGTACCATGAACTTTGGTTGATGGTAGGATTTGTTCTAAGTCCGTCTGGTTAGCTACCACCATCTTATCTAAGTCTGACGCCATAACAGCAATGTTTTCAGCATTGTTGTGTTCCGGCAGTTACAGATAAGATAGCCAGTTCCTCAGTGATTGAGGATTCCGGGAGAGGTTCGCTTCCATCTTCAGCCTTATCAATACTTAACATCAGGTATGATGAAGACTAAGAATCTCACCGTCGTTCATAAAAAAAACTACGGAATAGGGAAAACCAATACCAATTTAGCGGGAATCAAATGTTTAAAAGTGTTACATTATTTCGAGTCTCATCTGAGAATAACTTGTAAACCGAGCCCTATTAAAATTTATCATATACGATGGCATTGATATGAGTGAGGAGAACTAAAGTAACTGACATCGCTCGAAGGATTGCTCAGCTGAAGTGGCAGTGGGCGGGACACATAGCGAGAAGAACCGATGGCCGTTGGGGCGGAAAGGTTCTGGAATGGCGACCGCGCACAGGACGACGCTCCGTGGGTAGGCCTCCGACAAGGTGGACCGACGATCTGGTGAAGGTCGCGGGAAGCCGCTGGATGCGGACTGCGCAGGACCGATCGTTGTGGAGACCCTTGGGGGAGGCCTATACCCAGCAGTGGGTGTCATGTGGCTGAGACGACGACGATGGCATTGAAAATGCTTAAAAAACATAAATTACATAATTTTGTTTCTGCACTTTGCTATCATCGCTAACCTTTTGTATGATATACATATCCCGGCCAATGTCTCCTCCATGCTGGACTATCTCATTGTCCGGCAACACTATCGTCCTGCTGTTCGCTGCTACGGTCTGGAGCAGATCTCTGTTGCAGTCCTGTTACAGATAATAAATAGATATGAGCTGAAAATTGTGTGTACCGAGTAAAAAATAGACACTAAATCTAAATGTGCGTAGACAGTAATCTCTGATTAATTTCAATTGGATTAGGTTTATGTTGTTTTCCTCGGATTTTGATTTGGGTACGACCAATTTGTTTTCTTTGACGGCGTTTTCTTGTTATAGTTAGAATAAGGTAGTGTAGTATGTTTATTATTATTTATTTGTCTGGATAATGTTGTCATTTGTTATTGAATAAAATTGTCGTGGACATGCTTTTTATTATAATACCATATGGACAGCTGCCTAAATTTTTATGACATCCTAAAGAAAAAAAAAACAATCTTGTTTTCTTTTATTTTGTTACTATTTGTTGTATGGATTATGTTAGTTCTTGAAAACGTTAACATTAGACCATCGCATTAAAATATTGATTAGAAGATCATTAGAAGAGCATTATATTAAATGCACATAAATAAGAAATAAGAACTTCTTTGTAATACATACCTGAAATAAAGGACAATATAATAAAGTTTCAACCATTTCGATTGACAGAACTTCTTGTTGTATGTTTGAAGACATGTCTTTGAATATTTCTTCCGTAGACACTGCATTGTTGTAATACCTTAATGAGAATAATTTTAGCCATTTTAATTAGCAAGTAAGTCACCACAATTATGTTCTATTATCGACGAATATATTAAAATTAAACTTTAATGCTACTAAAATCATGTTCTTAATTTGCACAATTGTCTGACTTATAAACCTTATAAAATCCTAACTGAAAAGTTTCAGCAAAGGGAAACAAACGGCACTGAATGAAAATTATTTGACTAAGACTTCTGTATTTACCTATATAATATATCTTTAATTTTTGTTCTAGAATTGTCGATTTAACACAACGACTATCAAGTTAAAAACATAATATGTTTTTAACTCATCCAAAAAATTTTAGTTATTTTATTTATACCCATAGGAAAACAGAATTTACAAATCACAAAACTATTAATGTTATTTTTCCAAGTAATAGGAATCAGGGTTCGCCAAAGGCCGAGGAAAATTTGAGTTTCTGAGGAACTCCGTAACCTTGTTACTGGATAAAAGGCACAGTCTAAACCACAGATATAGATGTCTGTGGTCTAAACAGTATTTGCACTGCCTACAAACGGTCGAAATGACGCACTCACACAGACAGGCGCTGCTACACACGCGCTCACAACTGTTTTACCATTGAAGACCATCGAGATTGAGAGGCCAGCCGTGTAGCGAGCGGCGCGCAGTGCAGCAGTGTGACCAATTGTGGCAGATTTCTGCCATTTGGTCAGATTTTGCATCTAAATTTTAAGTCTGGCAGATTATGCCAACGATTTCAAAAAGTGGCACAATTTGGCACATTAGATAGCAAAGCTTTAAAATTCTTAAAATAATTAGGATTTTCAAAATTCCTTCACTATATGATTATAATTTATGACTATGAATGGCAATTAATCTGTATTAAGATTCATTTTGTTATTAATGTAACTTTCTGATCTTAAGTTTCTTATTTAGTAAATTGTAATAGAAGTTCTTCAAATTCCTTATGAGGTTGTTTTGTTTTTAGTCAGTTCCGTTCAGAATATTGGATTTCTGATAGTTTGGCAGATTTTTTGCCATTCCCGGGCAGATTCGCCATGGTCACACTGGCGGCGCGTGTCTGTGTGAGTGAGTGATATCTTCCGAGTGCAAAGACTGTTTATGTTTAGACTGTGGTAAAGGTGACTCACCACTGCACACAGAAAAACTTCTTCACGCGAGCTTTGATCTTGCCGCTGACGTGATTAACAGTTAGGAAGTAGAAGAGTTCCCTCATGGACTCCTGTGGACAAAGTTTTTATTGGGTCCGAAACTATAGTTTATGAGACACGGATGTACTATCGATAACACGTTAAGCTTAACCTTTGGTATGTGAAAACAATTCTAGTTACGTAGGTAGATGTAGGACGCACTCTACGATGTCATGTAAAGCATGATGTTTTGTTAACAATACAATTTGGCGATTTAATTTTCAATGATATATGTAGTGTTTGACTTCCTTTTGTTTTTTTTTTAAATCCGGTAAGGTAAGGCTTGATGGTATAATTTTAGTTAATATGTCACGGTCGTTTTGCAAGAACCGTTTGTTTGTAAATAATCGAGGGTATTTATAAACCGTCGAAATATAATAAACGTACAATTATATTTGCAATAAAACTGATGATTTTTCGATGATTTATAAATAATCAGAGTTTTCTCACATTACTCGTTTACGCCGCTCTATTTGCGAATAGAGTTTAAATTCTCAACCTTATTCTCATTACATAAAGGACATCTGTCAAAATGTTACTCTCACGCGATGGTAACGTTTGGACAGTTGCAAACTCACACTAAGCCCTATACGTGACAACGTGTGCTCGAAAGTGTTTTTAGTGATAAATAGGTGAATCAACTTTTAAGGCATTTCTTTGACAGAGTTTTTAAATAGAAAATCAAAATTTAATTGGGTACGGGTAATTGTACATCGTGCCGCAATTGGTGCATTTGATACGGGTTTGTTCACAATTATACTGCTGATCTCGTTTGTTTATAAACTGACCGCTGAACAAAAATTGAATAATAATTAATTTAGCCTCTTTATTTCATAACTAATTGGTAAAGTGCATAAACAAAACTATCAAGCATACCTTGAACTTTAATCTTCTTTGCGTTGCTTGCAAAAACTGGCTGCAAATGTTTGCAGTATACAGGTAACTCAGGTAAGTTCCAATAATAAAGATAATTGGTACCTGTAAATATTATAATTTTGTGTCAGCACATTTAATTATTAGTAGCCGATGCTTTTAAAAAATTTATTCGTCTATCGTCCCGTCAAAAATCAAAAATCAAACCACACAAGGCATTCTACTTTTGCGGTCCTACTATTTAATTTTCTTGCCTTGGCTGGCACCGACTCCAAAAGGTTTATTTTTTTATTTTTAGTTTTTTTGAAGTCGGTTTAAATTTTTTTATAAAACGTTTTTATTTCACCATTTTTAAAGGTAGAAATATGCTAATAACCTTATGACAACTCCTCATCACCTTTTACAAAACGCTGCATTTCTCCCGGAGTTCTCCCGATACTTCATCACCAGCTTCACTTCATCACATGCATTGAGTCGAGCATAAATTGCTTATGAACCACATTAAAGTAATCGTATCGCTTCCGTGAAATGCTAAGTATTTAATAGTTCCGATGACCATTTGTGGTCTTCGTCATCAGTTCTACTTCACCAAATGGTACTTTCCGGAAGCAAATGCATAAGTTACTATAGAAAACACCGACATCGCTTTAAGATTGCCTATAATATTTTAAGAGTTCCCTAGATTTCTCCAGGATCCCATCATCAGATCCTGACATGATGACAATGGGACCACATGGAAAGTATACCCTTTCAAACAAAAAACGAATTACTCAAATCGGTAGAGCCGTCTTCGAGTAATCGAGTAAAATACATTAAAAAAAAGATTCCGTCGAATTGAGAACCTCCTCCTTTTTTTTGAAGTCGGTTAGAAATATTACACACTGTAGTGGTTCCCTGGTAGATATTATACTTACCTTCTGTTTTGAATATGTTATGTCAAACTAAAGATAACTAATTTTTACTTAAAGGATTTAAATACTTACTTCATTTTGATTAACCTCAGATTACTAGGTATAGTTCTCTGCTACCCTAATAGGGATTGCCACCTGAACGGCGAAGATTCCCAAAAATTTCAGGGAAAACAGTAGGCCGTCTTTGTACCCACCGAACCCAAGAACTCCAAGAAAAAAAGGATAGTTTTATTCTAGGCCGGTACTGATACGTCAGGAACAAGTAACTTACAACAAATAAATCTGCTGTCCCCGGTGCTATATCTGAAGTTCCAGAGCCCGTAAACACCGATGTTCCGAATGACAAAGATGACACTATAGGCTTGTCATGTTTAGCGTCCGTCGTCATAAACACTTTCGTCTCCCAGTAAATTAATCGGGCCATCCAGGAATTCTAAACATTTTCACAAACGTACGGTCAACAGCAACACGGTACGGTTTATACTAAATGTCAAATTTCTACAGACAAAATCTGAACTCAACGGCAAATACTTTAAAGTCTAAGGTCGATTGGAGAAAGGAGAATGGGCAAGTGCCATTGAAGACCCACCCATCATCAACAAAAACAAATCTATCCCATATTTTCACACACGTTAGCCTTATATAAGGTGGATCCGAATCATACTTTGGCCAAGCATCAGGGGGTCAGGTCAAAAGTAAAGAAAACATTTGTGCCAAAGAAAAAATTATAAAAAAATAAAAATTAAAAAAAAACAAAATACAATTTTTTTGCATTGGTTTTCTCTTGAAAACTTGACGCAAACAAATTCAAACGTAGAACTAAAATAATTTTAAATTATCATGGCCATAGAAACAGCAAATTTATTAACGCAATACACCGAACAAGTCGATGACCCCGCGCCACTACGCCGCCGCGCACAATCAGCTGATCGGTAGCGATTATTCCGCGTTTGACACTAAGTTCGTAATTCGTATGCATCAAATAACTCTCGATTATTGTTTGCTATTAACTTTTCCGTCTCTCTGACCCTTTTCTCATTAAGATTCCTCACGTGAGGTATCTTACTTTCGTATCTAATCATAATGTGGACACAGTAATAGTACACACTACTTAATTACATAAGTATTATGTTATCAATAGGTAGGTATCTAAAAAGTTGCTGCTTTAATAATTGGTGTAGGTACTCACGTGGTTGGTTCGGTGTTCATAAGTTGATTTTGACAAAACGGTGATAAGCTTTCCATCACACTTCACAGGCTTTGAACTGAGTTGATTTTGACAAAACGGTGATAAGCTTTCCATCACACTTCACAGGCTTTGGACTGGCAAACTAATGTAATAATAACTTAATCGAAATTTGACTCTTGCTAAATTAGGTAGGTATGGTTATAAAATGCAGTAAAAGAATCAGAATTAGTACATTATTATTACACTACTTTGACGTGTTTAAAAGTTCATCACCTATTTACAAGTCCTATTTACACATTTTTAAGTCCTATTTACAAATAAACAGGTCATTTACAAGGTGTACAAGTCCTATTAACACTTAAAAAAACTATCTACAAAATTGTTGTACACGGTCACCTTGTCTTTCAACACACAAAAAGGCACGCTTGCGCACGTGTTTTTCCACTTTTTTTAAAGTGTCTCTATCACTTTTCACCACGGTAACAGAAACCATTTCCAGGTACTCCTGGTTGGTATATCGATTCCGAGGCATATTTACGCAAACGTAAACGACACACCCACACGCGTTAATATGCACAAGTAGACTGCAGAAGGAATCAAAATTCAAAAAGATATCAAAGGCGTGCGACGCGCGCGGATATTATAAAGGTAACACTACACAAAACTTCGGCATAGTCTCTGGATCACAAGTGATTGGGCGACTGAAATATCATTCATTATTACGTAAAGTGCATTTTAAGTTATAAAACTGCAAACCTACTTTGAGCAAAGTCAGAAAATTATGTTAACTAAATAAATTCTTAATAAAACCCTGTGTAACTTCAATGAAAATCATTAGGATTTGAAGTTATACTTACATTTATAAAAAAGTTGGACCCTAAAGTATTACGTCATACGTTTTGGTGGACTCCTAAGATAATAAAATGAACCTATGAACTGTCAAAGAAGACTTCGTTTAACTAAGTACGTAATTACTAAATCGAATTATGCGGAAAAAGTAAGATACGTTCACAAAAGATAAAAGCTACATCTGTTTTTTTAGATCACGGCTTCTTCAGTTTTTCAAATCTTTTGTTGAAACTCCAACTTTCGCAGCCATTGTTAGTGATTCGTCGACCATCGCTTTGTAAATAATTAAATAAAACTACTTTCACGAATTTAATAAAAAAAAACTATGCAACACTTTAACGTTGACGAACGACACGCGTAAACAATAAGTCGTAATTATAATAAATCAATAAACTGTATAGTGGTCTTCACGCAACAAGCGACAAGTCGCTTGTTGCCTGTCATGGCGGCGTACCTTTATGAGAGCGGGGCCTTTTGAACTTGTGTGTCGGTCGGTGTCGCACGCGCGGCAAAGCGACACCGGCATCCGCACCGTCCCACCTCGCCTCGGACTCTCTCTCTCTCTCGGTCTCTTACCTATTTATCAATTTTATCATGACGTCTTCTTTTTTATTTCTTTAGTCTGTTGAGGATGTTAGCGACGGATGGTTGTCGTGTGAGAGATCACGCGAGGCAACGACTCTTTCAAACAATATCCTAATACATACCTACTTTATAGTAATAACGAAATAATAATGTGAAGTAAAATGTAAAAACGTAATAATCAGTGTTATAACAAATTAATTAGTGTTAAGTTTGATTTTTAATTGAATTGATAGTTATTATTACATTTACAGCCTATAAGTGTGATGTGAGTGAGTGAATGTGATGAAATGTTATCGCTTATATTGTATGGAGATGAACTCGATTTCATGAGCCCATGTAAGTACTTTCAACAATTTTAAGAAGTCTTTTTAGAGTAGGTAATGGCTTTCAACTTACTGCAAGTTAAAGAACATTGGTTATCTTAATTCCGTATGTGATGGGATGTGTGTAAACTGGCGAATTAGATTACTTCTAGATAGATCTAGATACGATTATTAGTTCTAGATTATTAAGTATTATTTTATTCATTATTACATTAGTTTACGAAGCTTGACGAGAGTGGGTTGATATGAAACCATAATTACTTCAATTGCAAATTGTAGGTGAATCTAAATCTTGTTTTAATAGGATTCAAATGAACAAACTTAACTTTAGACGCAAAAGCGAGGTAAATAATCGTTTTTGTAGGTAATTAAGTCTCGTTAGGTACTAGATTTGAATTGAAAGCGTGAAAGTGTAAAATTTAAGTACAATTACAAACGTAATTTGGAAAGTAGTATTAGCACAGAATAACAAAAAAGTACCTAAGAGGTAGTATTGGCGATTACGTAGGTAACGAGTGTGATTTTGTTCTTTTTATGAATTCGTAATAATACGTTCAATGTTTATCGAAACTGAACTGGAAAACTAAGCCAGTTCAAAGCCTGTTAAGTGTGATGGAAAGGTTATTAACGGGATATCAGTTGATTTAGTTTTGGCCAATGTTTGACAATCCTGTTGGACGCCAAGTACCTACTTTAAACAATTGAATCTTTGCAGATTTACTTAACTATTGACTATGAGCTATAGGTACTTGTTTTTTTTTCTTTAAACTAGTAAAATTAAATAGTGTAATAAAATAACAGACAACCCCAACACAACACGTATCAGAAAATTGTAGGTACTGTGTTATTTAGGTGCATTCATACGAACTAGTGTCACACGTTCACACGCAGAACAGTCGTCTCTACCGATCAGCTGATTTCTCGCGGCGGCGGCGTCGGCGTGGTGGCGGGGTCATCGACTTGTGCGTTAATAAATGAGCTGTTTTTTATGAATTATTTTAGTTCTACGTTTGGATTTGTTTGCGTCAAGTTTTTAAGAGAAAACCAATGCAAAAAAAAATGGTATTTTGAATTTTTTTAATTTTTATTTTTTTATAATTTTTTATTTGGCATAAATGTTTTCTTTACTTTTGACCTGACCCCCTGACACTTAGCCAAAGTATGATTCGGATCCACCTTATATATTTATCACTAGCGGATCCTCGCGGTTTTACCCGCGTGGTGCCCGTTCCCGTGGGAATATCGGGATAAAATATAGCCTATGTCACTCGGGAGAAATGTAGTTTTCTAATGGTCTAAGAATTTTCTAAATCGGTCCAGTAGTTCCTGAGATTAGCGCGTTCATACAAACAAACTTTCACACTAACTTCAGCTTTATAATATTAATATAATATATAGTATAGATTATTTGTTTGTTTGATACTTCTGTAGGATGAGAGATAGAAGGCAGTTTTATTATCTATATAACAGTTGTAATTAATTAAAACAGCATCATGTGTATTAATGTTCATTTATTTATACGGGTTCTGTGGCAATGAATATCTATGGTCTAGTGGTAACAACCACCATTATCAGACCAGAGGTGCCAGGTTCGATTCCCAGTGGGTTTCCCGGAAGTTTCTCCCTTCACCCCCTGCGATGACTTACAATTCGCGATAGCATCAAAACTACTGGTTGGATTTGAACGAAATAAACTGTAACTATTTGACTCACTAAGATCAAAACTTTATTTACTTTGGAAGTCATCGAATTCACGAAAAAACTAACGATTGTAGCCCGAATTATGACCACCACGTTTTGTTTGATTATAACCCATGTGACCACCAAGCAAAAAAAAATTTGATGTAATTGTTGCTTAATGAAGGACTAAAAACAGACATACAACTCGTTTCTATTGGTTTCTGGGTGAATATTGCCCATCACCTTTGACAGACATTTTAAGCCGTAGCTGTTGTTGACTGTACATAAAAAAAATAGATTTATTTATATAAGAGATAAGGTGAATAAAAGTCTACAAATACCAATAAATATGTGGTTCGAAATCGGAGTACAAGACTTTGCCATTGGTTTTTCAACTTTGAATGGACTCTCTCATTACAAATTGGAATTGACACCAACTAATAATACTTTATAGACATACTTTCAAGTTTTCGCACAATTTAAATAAAGTTATTGCAGTCGAAAGAGCAATAGTGATCTGAATTCATGGAATGACTGAAAACTATTGAAGTTCTTTTACGATCAATATTATCTTAAAGAACGTCGCAACTTTACTACTACTATAAATTTCATCATTTTCAAACTTTTCACTACCTCTTTGAATTACTACAAAAGTTTCAAGCATAAGCAAGACTGATAGACTGAATTCAAAACTCAAAGAAATTCAAATGAACGTAAACTATTTTTAGGTTTCGGACTTGCAGAATAAAGCTGATGAAAAAGGAAAAAATTAAGAAATTTTATAAATAGAGCAACATAAATACAGATGGCTAATTAAAAATTACTAATTGCACCAAATTGTTGAATTGTGTGTTCGTTCAGAGTGCCGTTGTTAAAGTGGATATATAATTATTTGGATTTTGGATCTTCATTATTACTGACATCGGACGATGTATGTATAGGACACTTGTGTTTTAACTACTTATGGGAGTCAAATCAATGTAGGTGTAATGTCAGGTGTCTTTTTGACACGTTAGTAACTCAATAGATATGAACTCAAACGTACCTCGTAACATAGTTTCCTTGGACAAGAAAACATATATAGGAAGCAACCCGACCAGTAGCAGAAGATGACCAATAATAAGCAGAACTTTAATAAAGTTAGAAGCTTAAATAAAAAAGAAATTTGGTGTTAAATATCTTATACTAATGTAATCTATGGCAAAGATTGTAAAGTTGCACGATCATGCGGTTCGTTTAAACGGTTGAATGAATTTTTATGATTTTTTTCATATAGCTGGACTTTGGCATATAGCTGGACTTTGGCATATAGCTGGATATTCGGAATAGTACTAAGATAACTTTTTTCTACTGTGTGAAAGTGTTTTTAGCAATGAGAACCAAGCTGGTAAAACGTGAGTGCATACGTACACATAGCTAGTTGGTCACGTCAATAATTCAAAGCAAAAATGAAAATGAAACATTCTCTTCCTATAATTACATCTTTAACTTTAAGCAAACCGACATTTACGATTTACCCACACCTACATACCATAAGCTATATATTTTGAAGCTCAATAAGGCACGTCAGAAATTTAATGATGGACGCCAACACTGCTTTTTAAAAGCGTAAGTAATGCTTCAATTGTTTTCTCTTTTTTTCATCTCATAGCTTTAAATGCTTATTTAGCGTCAATTTTACTTACTATTATATAACTAACTACATAGCCTTTATCTGTGGAAGCTTGTAATGTGCTTTTAAGTGCTTGCGTATTTACTTTATTTGTAAATGATGCTGTAAGCTAGTAAGCTCCACAAAGAAAATAAAATAAATCTCTGAATATCTAGGCAATCATATATCAGAAATACGATCGGGATACTAGCCCCATTTCATATCCCAAAGTGATAACAAACCTTAACGTTGTTATTGAAATTCTTCATCCACTTGTTAATGTAGTCCCAAACGTGCCAAACTTGGAGTATTGGGAACAGTTTGACGATCTGCCCGGACATTGATTCCCCGTTAGGGTCCAAAGTATCGGTGAAGATATAAACAGGGAATAGCGACACAATATCCAAATAGAATCCTAATGTTGCCATTTTCACTACTGCTATTTCTCTCACAGTTACTTTTTTTATATTCTGGAAAAAACAAGTGAGAGCTGGATGAATGTTTAAAATTATCTCTCTTTATAAAATGTTGTTTGATGAAAATCATCTCATATTTTTTAACTAAACATCAGCGATTTCTTGTTAGAAATACTTTTATTTATTTACTAAATCCGTTTTTTCTATAACCTTTTGCTCACTGGATCAATTTTAATAAATTTCTTCTTTTATTAATGGCGTGCTCGCGTCAAATACGCGAATTTTGCCAATGTCAAGTAAATATATTTTGTAATATATAGAAATTGTACGAGTACGATAGATTGAGTTAAAAATGGAGCCACACAGCACGTGTTATTACGAACAAAACTCGGGTGAAACTCTTTAATAAATTTACTAGGACAGAGTCCTAAATAGGTTAGATGGACCTTCTCGCGCAAAAATAAAACTTTATAGGAATTAGTTTGTATGGGGTAGAAACTGGAACGGTTGCTAGTTTATACATTATCATTATATCAGCTGAGTGGCAGGGGGCCTACCGCGTAAGTGTCGACGGCATCGCTGTCAGCTTCACTTTTACAGCCGACGGCGTTTTCGTACAACGCAACTTCAAGGTTATCGTCCTAATAATAAGATTCCTTCTCCATAGTCGGTTAATACTCGACTCTGTGTGCGACCGAGACGGCGCTATAGCATCAGCGCTCGCGTGTGAAGAGTCGCGCTCATATTTGACAAGTCGACGGCGCCGTCGACGACACTTACGCGGTAGGACCACTGATGGATTACTAATGTTCGCGCAAAAAAGGTTTCCCAAAGTATTACTTGCCAAAGCATGTTTCCCAAATTTTCATTTGGCAAAAAAACATTTTGCAAAACAAGTTTTCGCAATTTTACAGTTAGCAATTTATTTTCGGCAATTTATTGTTTAACAAATAATTTCAAAGCAATGTTTCACTTTACCAAGTATTATGTAGTCAAACATGATTAGGTATAACATGTTCTTCCCAAAATATTGCATATATATAATATGATTTACTTTATTTTATTTAGTGGGTAGATATAACTTTTTACGGTGTATCAATAATTTACACTGGCAAAAAGAATCACTAATAATTATATACAAATAAATTACTCTTTTGGGGTCACAGTTCTAACCTAACCTAACCCACTTTTCTGGCAATTCTAATTTAGCATATAACATATTATAGAATATATTTTTTTACAAAATAAAGTATTTGCATAATGTATATTTCAGTTATTAAAACTTGAGCAAGTAAAAAGTTGCCAAATTAATAATTGACCAAGTAATTGAAATGCGAAATATAAAGGACATCAGGCAATCTCCATACAAAGTTGGTCCAAAAAAAAAAGTGAGCGGCCAGACCCAAGATTATTTCTAATAGGTAGTTCATATTAGGACCTAAAAAAAAATATATAGACTTAACCCTGTAACCGCGTGAACTGAGAAGCTATTTAAGATAAGGCATTCTGGGCAAAAACACAAATAACATTAGGCGGACAGACCCGGGATTATTTTTAATAGGTAGTTCCTATAAAGACCTAAAAAAAAATATATGGACTTAACCCTGTCACCGCATGAACTGAGTTGCTATTTCGAGTTCAAAAATCAGGACAAAAAAAAAGTGAGCGGCCAGACCCAAGATTATTTCTAATAGGTAGTTCATACTAAGGCCTAAAAAAAATTATATGAACTTAACCCTGTCACCGCATGAGGAGAGTTGCTATTTCAAGTCAAAAAAATCTAAACAAAAAAAAGTGAGCGGCCAGACCCAAGATTATTTACAATAGGTAGTTCAAATAAGGCCTATGAAAAATTATACGGACTTAACCCTGTCACCGCATGACGAGAGTTGCTATTTCGTGTCAAAAAAATCTATACAATATAAAAGTGAACGGCCAGACCCAAGATTATTTGCAATAGGTAGTTCATACTAAGGCCTAAAAAAAATATATGGACTTAACCCTGTCACCGCATGAAGAGAGTTGCTATTTCAAGTCAAAAAAAATCTGGACAAAAAAAGTGAGCGGCCAGACCCAAGATTATTTACAATAGGTAGTTCAAATAAGGCCTAAGAAAAATTATACGGACTTAACCCTGTCACCGCATGAACTGAGTCGCTATTTCGATTTAAAAAATCTGTACAAAATAAAAGTGAGCGGCCAGACCCAAGATTATTTCTAATAGGTAGTTCATACTAAGGCCTAAAAAAAATAGTTCATAGCAACAACAACAACATATAACAGTTCATGTGGTAACAGGGTTAGGTCCATATATATATTTTAGGCCTTAGTATGAACTACCTATTAGAAATAATCTTGGGTCTGGACGCTGACTTTTATTTTGTACAGATTTTTTAAATCGAAATAGCGACTCAGTTCATGCGGTGACAGGGTTAAGTACATATAATTTTTTTTAGGCCTTAGTATGAACTACCTATTGCAAATAATCTTGGGTCTGGCCGTTCACTTTTTATATTGTCTAGATTTTTTTGACTCGAAATAGCAACTCTCGTCATGCGGTGACAGGGTTAAGTCCGTATAATTTTTTTTAGGCCTTAGTATTAACTACCTATTGTAAATAATCTTGGGTCTGGCCGCTCACTTTTTTATGTCCAGATTTTTTAACTTGAAATAGCTACTTAGTTCATGTGGTGACAGAGTTAGGTCCATATAATTTTTTTTAGGCCTTAGTATTAACTACCTATTGGAAATAATCTGGGGTCTGGCCGCTCACTTTTTTTTGTCTAGATTTTTTTTAACTTGAAATAGCTACCCAGTTCATGTGGTGACAGGGTTAAGTCCGTATAATTTTTTTAGGCCTTAGTATTAACTACCTATTGTAAATAATCTTGGGTCTGGCCGCTCACTTTTTTTTGTCCAGATTTTTTAACTTGAAATAGCTACTCAGTTCATGCGGTGACAGGGTTAAGTCCATATAATTTTTTTAGGCCTTGGTATTTACTACCTATTGGAAATAATCTGGTGTCTGGCCGCTCACTTTTTTTTTGTCTATATTTTTTTACTTGAAATAGCTACTTAGTCTATGTGGTAACAGGGTTAGGTCCATATATATTTTTTAGGCCTTAGTATTAACTACCTATTGTAAATAATCTTGGGTCTGGCCGCTCACTTTTTTTTTGTCCAGATTTTTTAACTTGAAATAGCTACTCAGTTCATGTGGTGACAGGGTTAGGTCCATATATTTTTTTTTAGGCCTTAATATTAACTACCTATTGGAAATGATCTTGGGTCTGGCCGCTCACTTTTTTTTTGTCCAGATTTTTTAACTTGAAATAGCTACTCAGTTCATACGGTGACAGGGTTAAGTCCATATAATTTTTTTAGGCCTTAATAGAAACTACATATTGAAAATAATCTCGAGTCTGGCCGCTCACTTTTTTTTTGTCTAGATTTTTTAACTTGAAATAGCTACTCAGTTCATGTGGTGACAGGGTTAGGTCCATATAATTTTTTTAGGCCTAAGTATTTACTACCTATTGGAAATAATCTGGTGTCTGGCCGCTCACTTTTTTTTTGTCTAGTTTTTTTTAACTTGAAATAGCTACTTAGTTTATGCGGTAACAGGGTTAGGTCCATATACATATTTTTAGGCCTTAGTATTAACTACCTATTGTAAATAATCTTGGGTCTGGCCGCTCACTTTTTATTTTTGTCCAGATTTTTTAACTTGAAATAGCTACTCAGTTCAAGTGGTGACAGGGTTAGGTCCATATTTTTTTTTTAGGTCTTAGTATTAACTACCTATTGGAAATAATCTTGGGTCTGGCCGCTCACTTTTATTTGTCCAGAATTTTTAACTCGAAATAGCTACTCAGTTCATGCGGTGACAGGGTTAAGTCCATATAATTTATTTTAGGCCTTAATAGGAACTATCTATTGAAATTAATCTTGGGTCTGGCCGCTCACTTTTTTTTTTTGGACCAGAATGCCTGATGTCCTTTGCTAAAGATTCATTTGGGAAATGAAACTTTGCTATAAGTTTTATGGGAAGTGAAATTACCTTACAGTAAATTACCTTATCAACAATAGCTGTGGTCAATTGAATGTAAATATTGAGCATCATCCCAGCAGTTACTAAAGTCGTAAATATAATTTCCAGATCTGTCTGCTCCGTCTGTATAGCGTAGTGCGGGGAGAGTATACACAAGTATAGGACCATCAAGAAATGGCCGTATTCGAACATGTGAATCTGTGAAAGAATTGAGATTGCAGGGAATTATTTTCTGTTTTTGTCAAAAACCCCGAACCGTACACCGGTGTCCAGAGAACAATGGAAAATCTATTGTGTCTCATAATCCGGGGTCTGAAAGGTTAAGAAATAATACGCTTCGAGGTTTAACTTTTTTGATATTCAATTCTTGAATTTTTACGAAAAAGCTACCAGTCAATACAATTTATAATGAAATAAAATAAATGAAAATTAAATGAAAAAATCTTTATTGCAACATTCACCAAAATTACAATATAGTGTACCTATGAATAAAGTAAACTTTTGTATATATAAAGTGAATTGAATAAAGTAATGAGTAAAGCTCATTTGGAAATTGATGTAACAGCATAAAGACTAGTAAAATGAATTACTAACCAAAAACATTTTTTTTACGACTAAAATATTTTAAGGATTTTCCCTATAATAATAATAAAAAAAAGAAAAGCACTACTAATTAAATACACTACATGTGTGTGTGTGTGTGTGTGGTGTGTGTGAGTAAGAGAGAGAGGGGGGAAGTGTGTTTGTGTGTGTGTGTGCTAATGTGCATATAAGTGCTTTATGTATTCAATAAGTAGTAGAAGATAGGGGATCTTCGGTATTTATTATTGCACTTTTATGCCTATATGACTATCACAAACTAAAGGTGATATGAATGCGTCAATTAGTTGTCAACGTCCGTATATGATAATTTTCATCTGAGAATTATAATCGATCCCAAGTCAATTTTACAAAATAAATAGTCTGACCATCGGATGCTTCGTCTATTAATATCGTACTCTTGCGTGTTCTATCTACCTCATTGCAAATGTTGATTAGAAAATCATGATTCCTCCATTACGTACAAAAGCAGTATTAGGCTCCAATATCCAAGGAAACTTCGCTCTCAAGCAGATCCGAGGGGCGTCAATAGTAGTGACGTTGCTTGCCAACTGATACAATTCCAAATATTCCGATGTAAACTTCGGCTGCCGAACATTATCCTCATCTAGAACAAATTATTCAAATATCTTTCTCTACTGTAAAATATAACCGCCCTTCAGAGCAATATAGACTTTATTACCTTTGTAATACATATGAGAGTCGTCCACAAAGGTCGGATCCTCTTCCTCCACTCCAGCTAAATTGTCTTTGAGCACTTTCATAGGTCGGTAACGAGTTCGAATTAGTCTCGAATCGCCTTTGTCGTATTGAGTTATCGCTTCCTATAATGAACAATGATGGTAGAAAAGTGACCGAAAATATCTGAGGAAAATTTCTTTTGAGTTGAAAACATTGTCGTTGTGTTATAAATGTGCCAATTTGTCAGCAAACCGTTAAAATATAAATATATTAAATAGAAGCTTAAGGCTATGTGTAAATAGAAGCATTAAATGGTTATGTGTGTAACATAGCGCGAGAATGGTGGAAATATGTAGGCAAAGCATTGCAATCCCTATTGCACGAAATGATCTGCAGGATTTGGGAAGAAGAAGAACCGGAATGGAAGGTGGACATCATCTGCCTCATACACAAGAAGGGAAATAGAAAGAAGTGCGAAAACTATAGAGGGATTGCGCTTCTCCCAACTGCCTACAAAGTACTCTCATATGTGCTCTTGGGCCGTATACTTGGCGATACCAGTGTGGATTCCGGAAAAACTGCAGCACAGTAAATAAAATGTTCCTACTGAAACAGATTATGGAAAAACGGTGGGAGTTTGCCCAAAGCGTTCATTGTTTGTTTGTGGACTTCGCAAAAGCATATGACAGTATTAACCGAGAAGTGCTTTACCAGATTTTAACATCCTTTCAGATACCGGTCAAGCTTGTCAAACTCATCAGAACAGCCACAAGTTCGAGGAAAATGCGGGTTAGAGTTGGCGGTGATCTGACCGAGGAGTTTGAAGTGGTGACTGGACTATAGCAAGAAGACGCTCTGTCACCTATTTTGTTCAACCTGGCTCTGGAATATTTTAATTATTGACGGAGGAGTAGAGTTGAATGAAAAACACAAAATCATAGGGTATGCTGATGATCTTGTAATACTTGGACAGAGGAAGGAAGAGGTGGTGTGTATGACCAGGTCCTAGAAGAGAAAGGAAAGCAAGTAGATCTCAGAATCAATCTGGAGAAGTCTGAACACCTTTACATGAAGAGATACAAAGACCACCAATCCAAGCGAGAAGACCTTCGTGTGAATGGCACCGCCTACAAAGGTGTGGAAAATTTTAAATATATTGGATGCCCTATTACCGACACTAATCAAAAGGAAGATGAAATTGATATCCGCAGTCAATGCACTAAGATGCTCCGGACCTCTTCACATGGTATTGGTGTCCAAATTGATAAGTCGAAACACTAAAATACAGGTCTACAAAACCGTCTCCAGACAAATATTAATGTACGGGTGTGAAACATGGACATTTACGTTAAAGGAAGATAATAAGCTCTTAGTAGCAAGCGAAAGATTTTACGAAAGATTCTGGAACCAACAAGAGGAGAGGATGTGGAGTGGAGGCAGAGACGCAACCTGGAGATAGAAGAGCTAGTGGCCGAACCAAACATCATTGGAGAATTAAAAGCTGCCCGACTTCCCTGGCTTGGTCACGTTGAAAGGATGGGTCAGGATCATGCTGCAAAAAGAGCATATCTTGGGCAACCAATTGGACGACGCCCGGTGGGTCGCCGAGGTATCGCTAGAAAGACGAAGTCGCTAAAGATCTAAAAGAGCTTGGCGTGCCCAACACATACTGTTCATGTATATGTATGTATATGTACTGTGGTACATACTGTTAAAAAATAGGAAAGAATGGCGCACTTTGTTGTCGGAGGCCAAGATCCACTGCGGGTTGTTGAGCCAGCTAAATAAATTAAGGTTATGTGTATGTTATTCGTATGTCTTCGCTTTAGTAAGTTGTTGATATTGATGACGACCTGTTTGGCGCAGGGGTACTAACCCCACCTTCTGCGCCAGAGGTCCCGGGTTCGATCCCCGGACAAGACAAATATTTGTGTGCATAAACATGTCTATTTGTCTTGGTCTGGATGTTTAATATGTATATTATGTATGTATTTACAAAAAAAAAAGTATATAAGTATGTTTATCCGTTATCTAGTATCCATAACACAAGTTCTACATGATACTTAACGTGGGCTAGATAATTGGTGTGATTGTATGGAAATATTTATTTATTTATTTATTAATTGATGGGAACAAAATACATAATTTTTAGAAAATTAAAGATAGATAGTACTATCTATCATCTAGTACTATAGAAATATAGAAAAACCGGATAAGACCGAATAGAGTCACTATAGAAAAACAAGGGGTTCCGCACAAATTTGTATGTACCTAGCTAGGTACATAGTATTATGAATAGTTCAGGAATCGAGTCTCGCAGTTTTTTTCGAAGTTTTCCCGAAATTCAGTTTCAAAAACTCAAGACAACATTTTTCATGATTTAATTACAAATACGATGTTACTTGCCAAATTTCATAGTTATAGGTAAACGGAAAGTACACTATGAATTTTGATTCCCTTAAGAGTGTCGAAATTTACGTTTTTTGCGACATCGGTCCTACATATATTTTTTAATTTACAAGTTTGATTATGTTACCCCTTCGACAGACTGTTGACCTGAATATATGGTTTTAATTTTAACTCGGTACCTCACGCGTTCTAGAGATAAACGAGGACAGACGGACAACAAAGTGCTCCTATAAGGGTTCCTTTTTTTTCTTTAGAGGTTCGAAAACCTAAAAACTGACATCTGAGGTCATGGTATGCCCCCAGGTATCTGTAATAAATAAGTAAGATCACCTGTCTCACTCTTGTCGAATGCAGTCTCTTATAGATAGTTTCGCGAATGGTTTGAAGCATTGCAGGGTGTTCGGGTATGGCTTTCATGAAGTCCGTTCGACGCAAAACCTTCAAATATAAGTACACGAAGTAATACCCAACTTTTTTAAAGTGTGGTCTACTTGATAATTTTTAATCAAGTAAATATACTAGAAAAAAGCAACTTGTCTCATGTCGCCCTGACGGGACTCGAACCCGCATCCTTGGGAATCCGGCCCAATGCACTGACCAATTATGCTACAGAGACCTACGAGAACACGTTGAAATTCTCTAGTATATTCACCTTTTTCTACGGTGTTGGCCACCGTCGTTTCATCAATGAGAGAAATATCCTCGCATTCGAAAGAAACATCTTTACAGATGTTTGACTATCGATTAAGATGAAACTGCCATCTACTTATAACATGTGGTCTACTGATTTGTACATTTCTCAAAATGATAAACAACAAAACTTGAGGTGCTGTCAAAACTGTACATTATACATTCTCTTTAAATAATTTCAACAAGGCTATTCTTTTAAAATCCTGTATATTTCATCGTAATAAAGTTAATATAACTTACCTGAAGTTCGATGTAAGTAGCAGCTTTCACAGTAACTTTTGCCGGGATTGAGTAAAATAAACTTAGTTCACCTAATACCTGGAAGGAAATTTTACGATCAAAATTGGATAAAACTTTTCCCCCTTAGTATTATTTAGGTATTATATTTCTTAATTTAAACACCTTTAGCAAAGAAATTTAATTACTTACGTACTTACGTAATCTTAAAATTAAACACGTCCTAAATTGTCCTAAAATGCGCACTGCTATTTTATGTTTTTATTTTAGTATGGTTTATTATTTTTGAATACTCAGGTGTTTCGGCACCTTTACAAGTGCTGTGATCACGGGATGACTCTCCGATAATTGAAAACAGAAAGACAGACCGATAGTCAACCCGCGACCACTTTGACTCGTTTGAATCATTCTAGCTATCGTTTACAAAACATGGCTCTTGCAATTCCTTAACAATTTTATTTCATCTTTATTGGTGATCTTCACAGCATAACGTTTCATTCATCAAAACTATATGCCATTTCATAGTAACAACTCATTCCGAAATTCATACTAACAGTGCCTTCCTCGAAAGCTATCATTGGACTCTCGTCGTCTTCATCAGAGAGCATCTCAATAACTCCTCTCTTAACGCATATCATTCCATTCTTCACCACACCCTGACTCCAAACGTGCTGACCAGCAAGAAATATTTCATGACGCATCAGTAACGATATTTGTCGCAAAAACGCTTCGTCTGTAATCAAATAGATACGAAAATGCAATGTTTAAGCAAAATTTTCATTACTGTAAGTTAGAGTTTGTCATCGTCAGCTGTAAGAACATCTTTCGTTTTATGTGTTGTTATAATACCAATCCTGCTCTTTCGACTCTTAAGTCTAGAGAGAAGGAAGGAGCCATGTTCCGTATTATCTCACGTGTAAGTACGAGAAGCAAAAGCTCATGAAAAAATTGGACTTACGTAGTAGACCATTTTGCACTTTATAGTGTCCAATCAGTACAGAACAAACCTGCATTCTTAAACAGCAGTGTATTATGGAACTCCCCAACATTGATGTCGAATATCAGCTCCATCTGCAGCGGCAGCGGTAGCTTTTGCAGCTGGTTGGAATTCAGGATGCCGTCCTTCATCTCCCACAGCTGCTGCTTGTACTTGGCGGCCTGTTCTATCAGCCACGCGGGCGCGTTGCGAAACTTGAGGTAGCGAATCATGTGGTGGTACTAAAACATAGATATAATTCTCACTGTCCCCAAGGTAAGCAGATCTTTCCACTTCACATTGTATCTCTTGCTTTTTTAATCTCATCAAATTCCTTATTCATATGTCTTAAATCTAACATCTATTTTACCTTTGAATCCAATAGCCAGGAGAATGACAAACAAGAGGTACTGTGGATTCATCATTGATTAAAAGTATATGAATGTTGGATATCTGTTTGGGAACAATCATAAAAAATTGTACGAGTAAGTTATCTTTATCTAGTCACCTTACTATCATTATAGGATTTTAAGGCGTCGTTAATACAAATAAAGTTATATTCATTATTAGCACAAACACTTCAGTCGGAACTCGGAATCAGATTGATATGATGTTGACTAATGTGATGACCTAAATAATATCATTAACTTACTCTATCGACAAACGCCGACATCCTAGAACTCTTTAATGCCAGCTCCCGAGTTAACAGCCCGATAAACTGGTACTTCGCGAAGATGTAGCCGACTAACATTATAAATGTAGTAAGAATCTTGTCTCTTTTACGCTGAAAATGATGGTGTATAGTAATAACATGGTTATAATGCTAATTAATGAAACGCACTTTAGAGTCAATTTCGAATGCCTCAATAAATATTATTCCATAGACAACAAACAAGAGAATTTTATTTTGAGTGACATTTGCATATTTGTGGTTCCATATAAACGAAACTTAATAGATAAGCTTTTAATTGAAAGCTTACCAATGGAAACACATCACCGAATATACAATTGAAAAAGCGGCAGGAGCAATAATACCAGCAAGCTAGGTATCTGAAAATAAAATACATATGGATTTGGAAATTACATAATTTTGATGAAACTAAATAAACTTTCAATGACAAGGGTGATTATAGATAAAGGTACTTATACGACGATAACGTACGATACAGACGTACAGATAATGTGGACCTTTTGTACGACCAAAAGATCTTACGGAGCAATATAAGCTACTTAGATGATACAGATCATGAAAATTTAATAATTTATAATTTACATGAGCTGATAGAAAGAGAAAACATTTCACTCCTTCTTATTACAAGTTTAAAATTCAAATAAGTTGAACTCGTATACATTGTGAATGATAAAGCTGTCTGCATGAGGGTAGATACCCACAGTGAGATAGAGAATAAATTAACATACGTATTGAACTGCAGCTTTCGAGAGTCAACGTGTGGTGGGTACCCGATATTGTACCACGGCTTGGCCAGGTCTTTGCGCTGCTGCAACCCATACCAGATGCAAGTGCTGGCGTGCAAAAATAGAAATACTGCCACCACGTGCTCCACCAAGTAGAGCAACTTGCGAGACTGACGCATCTAAAAATTTTTACAATTCTGTAGGAAGGCACATACATCACGATACCTTTTTCATATCTTTAACATTTTAAGCGGCAGGTGATGTTTAAGAATCCGGTAAAGATAAAAAGCTGTTGAGCATTCAGGTGAATTAAAAAGGGGTATCGGTAAAGTTGGCGTAATTTTCAACTTCCTTCTAAAATTTGAAAACGGCGGCCAATTACGAAAATAGTCAATTTCAAATTAACATATTAAAAGATACAAATCTCGTTATGGAACATAAATAGCTAAACTATATCGGAACCGAGATTTCAGACGTTTATCAAATTTACATAGAATTCATTATTGTAATATTTGGTAAAAAAAATAAAACAAAAAATCATATCTCAGCTCCGTTATTAATACACATATGTCTTAATTGGGATGCTTTAAAACAGTAATAGATGCTTTTGTGGCCGCTGAAAAAAAAAATACGCCATTTTATAGTCCATCCAAAGTTACCCCTTTAATATTAGTAGTATTTTTTCTTTTTGCAAATAGCTACTTTTGTTGTGAAGCAGAGCTAAATAAATCAAAGTTTTATTCTAACATTTTGTCAGCATAATTACAGTTATGTAGTACCAAAAATCTCTAGTATGGTCTGCCCTAATTTGAAATTCTTTAATAACTTACATTCTCATTGATTTGTTGAAAGTAACTAAATAATCTGTAAATGCGTCCAATACATAGCCATCTACCGACCATAGCCATTGATGGATTTTTTTTCAAGAGAACTGTAAATGAATAATAATAAATTTTAATCACAATAACTAATACATACATGTTAAAGAACCTAAATGGGGTTATAAAATATACATTTCATTGACTTTGGGCATCGGAAATTCAAATTGGATCATATTTTGGGACTTCTCATAAAAATATTAAGTGTCAATTCAGGTTTTGTTTATGAAATAAGTGCTCATTCTTGTCGTATTGTTGCCAGTTTATTAATTTTAATGCGAAACACTGTTAAGTTTTCACATTTCAGTTTAAAATCACCACAGGAAAAAACATGGCATTTTTCTTTATCCGCTTAGATCTCGCTACGAGATTAACAGGATTAAAAAGGTCATATTTCTTTTACGAAATCAGTACGGTAAAACCAAATGTCGGTTTGTGTGGATTTATTATTTCATTTACGATAAAATTATAGAGATTTCTTCTGCATTTCTTTATTATTACTGTTGCGTTGGACCAGCCGAATGGCTCCTTTAGTTTAGATCTTGTAGGAGGCATGGGTTCAATCCCTACACAATATTATTCATATGATGACCCAAAACAATGTTTGTGATGGCTGCCTGGTATTTGTTGGTGGTTCTACATCTTCCCTTCAATATATAGTATTCGAATACCAACTTTCAGGGTTTCAACTATTTTATTTATTGATCGATATTGAAATTTTGTTTTTTTTGTAAACTATGTTAAGATTCAAATTGTCATGAATTCGTTAATCGTGCAATACAAATTCTATAACAACATCCAAGACGTCTACTTACATATCAAAGTCAATGGTGTCAGGCTTATAACATCGTACAGGAGAAAGAACAAGTTCCTTCTGTAAGCTCGTATGTTGAATCGGACTAGAGGCCAGAACATGTGCAGGAGGTGGACGATGACGTCACACACAAAGAGTACCTCCGTCATCATGACCGTGACTTCTAGGATGAACCAGTCTTCGCTAAGGAAGTACCCCAGGAGAAGATGCACGATGAACTTGTATATGATCGATATGAGAACGATAGTCTGAAACAAGAGTTTGACTGAAGTTTTATGCCCAATTAGCTCTGTGTCCCCAGAACGAACTCAAAGTCAAAGTTGATATTGCTCAAATACCTCTTTTGATAAAAAATCTATTGATATGAATGAGACAAAGCTATTCTTTTTGATAAAGAAGAAAGAAAGAAAGAAACATTTATTTTCGAATCACATGACAAAAACACATACAAACAATGAAACATTACAATAACTACAAAAAACAAATGATTTCGTGAGAAAGTCATGTAATGCCAAAACTAATAAAGTTTGCTGTACCTGGGAACAAACAAGACCCGTACCAACACATTTAACTAATTTCATTCTTTAGGTACTCGAGAAAATTTGACAAGTAAATCTAATATCCTGTCGATTCATATGGTGTTAAAAAACTTGATTCTGAAGTACCTGAAACCACATGTTCCATGGTGTTAAAAGAATAGCGAGAGTAAGCTTCCTAAATCGGCCTTTAAATAAAAATTTGCCTCGTGACTTTTGGAACCTCGCCGTGCGATGAGTCGTATGGCTGAAGACATCAATGTTTGCATTGACGGTCCTAAAAATAAGAACGGATTCAAAACTAGCTTAACACAATTACTGAAATAAATATTTAACTATTACAACAAATCATAAGATATATTATGTTGTTGAATTCAGCAAACAAACAACAAGATAAACACCCATTTGTACTAAACTAAAGAATCGCCAAGAATCGCCTAAGACTAGTCTTATTTATTTTAAAACATAGCTTTAGATTTAGGCGCTCGATATTGGACCTGTGTGCTAAAAATAACCTTAGTGGATTTTATGAAGGTAATATGATTAGTGCAAAGCAATTGTTTATTTAGATAAAGAAAGATAAGAATAGCCTTAGGCGATTCTTAAGTTTAGTGCAAATGGTTGTAACTGTTTAGTTTTATGTCAAATACGATTCTAGGGGGACTACTACTAGTGACAATCACTTCAGTAACGTTCAGAGCTCGATTATCGAACACGATCGTTTTGACATGCAGTTGAGAATAAGATAAATTGCGACAGTAATGTAGAATTGCAAATTATTATACCGATCACAGAAACAACTGTCTTTATTTATCAGTAACGCATCTACACAAATTTTCAAAACGAAAGCGATCGTGTGAAACACTAAGTAGCATAATTAGGCTTCTCATCCAAGGAAAATAAGGTTCTTTAAGAGATCACTTATGTGTGTCAGCCTAATCGTAGGGACATGTGAAGACATGAAATCGTTATGAGTTCAGTAATGTAGAGTTCAGAAGAAACAAAGAAAGGCCAAAAAAAATTTCTTACTTTTATTTAATTGTAATAAATATTAATATAACTTTAAAAATAACAAGTTTCTGGATGAAACCAAATAAAAGCTGCCATGGGTTAATGTCGCTAAAAAGCGATTTTGATAAGTCATCAAAATACTAAGCGGCCCAGCGTCCGTGATAGGGACAATAAAAATGCACGACTTAATTACTTAAATACATATTTTATGTCGTATCAAAACATTACTAAACGAATATTATGGTTTCCTTCATTCACTTAATTTATAAACATTTTATATTATTTGTAATGAAGGAAATCTTTGGATCAGCAAACTAGCATAAACATACAAAAATAACGTAATAAATAGAAAAATATTGGAAAAAAATAATTTGAATTAATTAATTGAAATGAATTTTTGGAATTCACTTGTGGCCGAGTTGATTTTTACCAATATTTTTCTATTTAAAATTTATCATAAGTATAAAATTAGCATTGAAAAAGCAAAATTAAATTTTGAAAAAACCCACGACGGTTAAAACTTAATTGAAAAAGATAAAATAATTTAATAAATGGATTAATTTATATTCATGCTGAAATTTATAATAGTGATGGCGTCCCCCCGACGGATAATTAAGTCGGGGGTTTTTAAATTATTTTATCCTTTTTCAATTACGTTTTAACCGTAGGTTATTCAAAATTTTAATTTTGCTTTTTATTTCAAACTTTTAAGAGAGCATAGATATAATGACATTGTACTATATAAAATCCATTACTGAAACCCGCATCAAAATTGGACAAGTAGTTTTGGTTTTGCTCAAACAAATGTTTACTGCAGCGCCCCCTGGTGAGTGGTCACCGTAACACCTATCTAAGAACATGCACCAATCAAACCCAAACCCATTACTGAAAACCGCATCAAAATCAGACTAGTAGTTTTCGAGATAAATGATAACATTGGTTTGCAAAACAAATATTTACTGCAGCGCCCCCTGGTGAGTTGTCACCGTAAAACCAATCTAAGAACATGCACCAATCAAACCCAAACCCATCACTGAAAGTTAAACCGTTTGAATACAAAAAACTGCAACGTTGTCGGTTTAGTAGTTTTTGGGAACTCTTAAAATGCCAACTTATCTGGTTGCTGCTACGCCCCCTGGTGGTCTACCACCGTAAAACATCTAAGAACCTGCTCTGAAATGAAATCTTTTGAATGCAAAAAACCGCATCGAAATCGGCCCGGTCGTTTCCGAGGAAAATGGTAACAGACATACATATAAACAAACAAATAAACAAACAAACAATCTCTAACCCCAAACGCATATACAGCCTCCGTTCCTTTCCGTCCGTCGTGGGTAAAAAAATGAAGAAAAAAAACAAAAATCATAAAATAATGCAATAATTCCTCATAGAGTAACTATAGTTTTTGCTAAAAATTAGTTACTACATACGCATCCTCATAGGTCCTTATAGAGGTTTCGCTGACACTTCTCAATCGCATTCTGAATTATTTCTCAATTGTATCAAGCAGGAAACTTCACGAAATGATAATAATGTATGTCAAACTGAAGTCGGAACCTACTGGATTTATATTTATGTTTTAATTTACTCGCAGCAGCTGTTTAAAGCTCTCTAAAGTAACTCAAGTTTTAAAATATGGAGGTATTACAAACACATACAGAGACTGTACAACAACAAAAGTTTAATTATAACCTCTCGTTTCTGTCGCATCTACTAACGCATGCAATAATAAATTACTTGTATATGCATACCAGTGTTTTGATTTTCATATTTTAATACTTGCTTCGAATAAAACATCGTTGTTAACAGTCTAAACAGAAAGGCATATTTTCTGACATGTTAAATATTTAACTGTGACCTGTTTCTGAGGCGACAAATGACGGCGCGAGCGGAGTGTGTATAATAAAGAATACAATAGTTGGAAGCTGAATACAGTAAGGACCGTAAGGAGTTATTTAAAAATTTAAGCATATTTTATTTTACAGCAGAGCCCACAACACAGTTTCTTTTTTCTCATAAAACTGAGCCGACGGACGTGGCATTTTTTATTTTTTAAATCTGAGGCTATATTTAAATCATTCGTATATATGAGTTACTAACACTTAAATATTATACTATGCATGCAATGTAAACTCTACACTATAATACTTTGTTGTTCGTAGCAACCCAACCACACAACACTAATATGACTACAAACCCAGTCTGTCGTTTAGCAGTGCATTAACAAATTAACACTCAGCTTCATAATCTGTGCTGAACATTAAAGTTCCAAAGAGGTTACTTAAAACACGAAAAAGCAAAACTTTTTTCACGTAAAACGGAAAGTTGCACAATGTAACTGGCTACATCTCAACGTCAGCAGGATTCGAAAAAATAAATTAAAAACTGGCGAAAAACGGCCGCAACAAAAATGCTTACCGAGCAAAATGGGCACGTACAACGTAGGGCGCTCATATAAAATGTAAATATGCGTCCCAACTGTAGCTACGAAAGAATAATTCATATTCGGGAGGCAGCGCGGGCGGCGGGGCCCGGTCGTCCATTTTGCATGGTTATTTTGGTGAAATCCCCGCATATCCCGCTCTCATGTAATTAAGAGATTAAAAGATCAGCGAGCGAACGAGGATTTTTATGAAAACATTTTTCTTTAAAACGCACGATACACTGCCGGCTCACACTCCGCCGTATTCATAAAATGCAAATAGGAAAGGTTTTGAAGTGTTTTCCGCACCGAATATACTGTTTTATAATATACTATACGAATGCTGTGCCATAAAGAAATCTTATATTATACAATCATATAGCATTCATTTAAGTATTTTTCCTCAATTTCCTCGTCTTGTATGAATGAGTTCTGTAGCTACAGTGAGTGTATTTTCTAAAGATAGCTCAACAGCTAATGAAATTCGGTTAACTCAAACTCAAACTGTTTATTTACAAACTAAGTGTTACATAGGTGTTACATATTGCTCGTACTTAAAACTTAGTTACCTTGAAAAGGTATCGCAAATATAATAATATTAACGTTTGAAAAATCATTTACGGAAATTATTAAAATAAACAATAAGCACATCTGAAGTTTCTTCGCGCACTCATAATTGAAATAAAACAAATTCATAATGTACTTTATAAAATTTAAATTGATAGTGTAGGTACAAATTCACCATAATTACATCATATAGTAAAAAAAAAGCAAACAATTAACTTTAAGTATTTCAAATAGCAATTTTAATAAAAAATATAGTTCAAATATGTACTTATCTTATTAATAACAATAGTACATTATTGCAAAGGTCGTGAAATAGGCAATTGCAGGTCGAGTATGAGTTTGAAGGCCGAGCCGTAGGGGAGGACTTCACTAATACGAGACAGCCAATTGCCATTTTCGCCGAGGCATATATAGTGATTTTCTCAAAAGAATGCAGGGAAATAAAACATACTTTTTGTATTATACATTTAATAATTACTAAAAGAAAATCAAATTCATTGCAGGAGCGCCTTTTTGAATTTGGAACATTACAGCGCTCCAGCAATGTTGTATGAGACAAGAAACAATTCAGTATAAATAGTCACAATTTATACTACAAAAAAAAACAACTTATTTATAATCTAATTTACAGTTTAAAATAAATTTACATATGGAGAGCCCACATTACATTCCGCCTTTAGGCGGTTACTAATTCGTCGTGTAATAAAAGCAGGCATCATGTTTCGTTTACAGTTTCAATCGTACTCTCTAGGACCCTATTCTTGAATCACTCTCGTTTTCAAATCAAATCGCAAATGGACTACAAAATTTCCGTATATTTATTACTTTTCTAAATATTTTTTATCATTTGTTTTAGTGTTTAAAAAAAATGACTAGAATTCACGCCTGCAGTGCTCGGTGTAATGCGAATAAAAAAGAATTTGCAATGTGAAAGCTTGACCGGACACGAGATCAAAAAAATATCGGAATAGCTCGTGTTCAGCGAGTCCCGCAATATTCAAGTAATGTTGATTAAAGAACGCAGCTATACTGCGTATACCGCCGTCATAATGCTTACAATGACCAACATATCGTCGCTTGAAACTGGTTTTATGTATCATTTTTAATTATTTATCCAGTCAATCGCTAGGCAACGCTATAGATAAATTTTGATACTATTACATTATTTTAATGTAAAATGAAAATCTACGAAAATTAATACAAATCGTGCAGTCAGACGATATAAAGACGAACTATACCACGATAGAACTCTTTTAGTGCGGTAACGACGCCCCCGAACTAACCTTTAAACCTCAGACTTGGCACTTAACTTGGTTCAAGCATTGTCGTAAAAGTTTCTGAAACGAAATGTAAATTAATTTGAAATAGTAGTATCTTACTTTATAATACCACAGACTATAAAATTTAATTTTATTTCAAGTTAAATAGATCGAGAAAAAAACAAATTGTTCAAGCTTTCATAATCTGTAAATAGGATTGAATAGGCTTGATTAGAATCATGAGCAAACCCAAATTAAAAAAAAATACAATGTAAGCAACACATTAAAAAAAACACTGTATAGATACGTATTAAAAAAATCGGCTCGTCTCACAAATTACTTAGGCGAGTCGCAACCTTTGGATGTATAGTCTCCCAGTTGACTGTCATAAGACTCGGTAGCATAAAAATAACCGCCTCTGTGGTCTAGTGACAAGTAACAACCACAGATATCATACACAGGGGTCCCGGGTTCGATTCCCAGCGGAGGGTACATATTGTATTCGGTTTGGTTGGTGGTAGGACTTGTTGTGAGTCCGCCTAGCTAGCTACCACCGTCTTATCTAAGTCTGACGCCATAACAACAATGTTTTAAGCATTGTTGTGTTCCGGCGACTAGAGACAAGATAGCCAGTTCCTTAGTGGTTGAGGATTCCGGGAGAGGCTCGCTTCCATCTACAGCCTTATCAATACTTAATAATAAAATACATCAGGTATGTTGAAGACTAACAGTCGTTCCCAATAACTTACCCATACTAACAGATAGGGCTACTATAGTTTTGTTGCTTAGTTATTTCTGTTAAATGATGGCAAATAACAAATATTGCCTAGCAACTCAACCACAGTAGGCTTACCTCTTACTGCGGATAGGTTATTGGGAATGGCAGTTAGAGTCACTCCGTGATGAATAAAAAAAATAGAAAATCATAAACTTTCATTAATGAAAATAAGTATTATGCATAAAAAGTGAGTATAAGAACATTTATAACTTTTTAATTTTGCATTTTACAATGCTATTTTTATGTAATAAATATTAAACAAGAAAATATACTAGAAAAAAGCAACTAGTCTCATGTCGGCCGTCCTGTCAGGGCGACATGAGACTAGTTGCTTTTTTCTAGTATATTTTCTTGTTTAATATTTATCACCATTTTTCTAGCTTAAACAAAAATTGTGAAAATTTATGTAACTGGGGCGAGACTTTCTTAGGAATAAGAACGACCTAGTTATCCCGTAACAGGCTTCGTTTGTGAAAATGCGCCGAGCTAATTAGCACGTGGCTACGTAATAATGGAAAATGCATGTTACTTCCCACTACACCGCCCACCTAAGTAACGTATACATACCCGTGTACGAAATCTACAAAGTGAGTGTACAATCGTGGATGTTCCCGGCAGACCCGTAGAGGTTTTAAAGGTGCGCTGTTTCAAAAAGAAAAGTTTTATAGACAAAGTTTATAACACAAAATCCACATATCATAGTAGGTAGGTACAGTACGGGATCTTCCCGGTTGACCAGTAAAGTTGTTTTTAGGGAGCTTTATTTAAAAACTAGCGGATCCTCGCGGTTTTACTAGCGTGGTGCCCGTTCCCGTGGGAATATCGGGATAAAATATAGCTTATGTCACTCGGGAGAAATGTAGCTTTCTAATGGTCTAACTAAGAGTTTTCTGAATCTATCCAGTAGTTCCTGAGATTAGCGCGGTAAAACAAACAAACTCTTCAGCTTTATAATATTAGTATAGATGTAAAAGATACATGGAAAGCGTTTATATCACAACTAAAACAATTGAATATTGAATTATTTATTTTACCTTAGAACTTTCAAAGAAAATGTTTCCCAAAAATCCCTACTGGTCAACCGGGAAGTTCCCCGATTGTACATCAATATATTATGACTACGTAATAATTAAAATGTCTGTTAGTTCACACTACACCGCCCACCTAAGTAACATATATGTACCGATGTACAAAGTCTACAAAGGAGAGTAAAATCGAGGAAATTCTCGGTAGACCAGTAGAGTGTTTTGTTTCAAAAAGTATAATAAATTTATACGTCGTCGTCGTCGTCTCAGCCACATAACACCCACTGCTGGGTATAGGCCTTCCCCAAAATGGGGGGGTTTGCCATAATCGCCACGCTTGGCAGGCGGGTTGGCGATCGCAGTATGGCCAAGTTTGCAGGAGACCCTGCTGCCCGTCTCCTGAAGGCTGAGTCCCTTAGTCGCCTTTTACGACACCCACGGGATGAGAGGGGGTAGTGCTATTCTAAGCCGACACTACACAGCTTTACAATTTATACGTAGATTACGAAATATATTCATTGTAGAATCATGTCCCCCGTTATTGAGCGTTTCGAATATACTAAAATTACACGTTTAAGCGTGAGGTTTTATTTATGCGCCGCGAAAACGCTTCAGTTATTCCAGTATATGGTACAGTTGGGGAACTTCGCGGTTGACCAGCAGAGGTGTTTTGGGAAACGTTTTCTCGAAAAGTACTAAGGTCGTCGTCTCAGCCACATGACACCCACTGCTGGGTATAGGCCTCCCCCAAGGATCTCCACACCGATCGGTCCTGCGCAGTCCGCATCCAGTGGCTTCCCGCGACCTTCACCAGATCGTCGGTCCACCTTGTCGGGCGCCTACCCACGGAGCGTCGTCCTGTGCGCGGTCGCCATTCCAGAACCTTTCCGCCCCAACGGCCATCGGTTCTTCTCGCTATGTGTCCCGCCCACTGCCACTTCAGCTGAGCAATCCTTTGAGCGATGTCAGTTACTTTAGTTCTCCTACGGATCTCCTCATTTCTGATTTGATCACGTAGGGAAACGAAAAGTACTAAGGTAAAGGAAATAATTTATTACTCAAATAAAAACCTGTAATTATTATTTGTGATACAAACGTTTTCTATATATCTAAGTTTTTTTTTTATAAGGCTCCCTCTACTGGTCACCTAGGAAGTATTGTATAGAGACACCTATCGATCCATTGATAATCCTCAGTAACTACCGACTATACTCCTAATCGAAGGTACTATACCTATAGACAAGGAAATACCTCAAAATAAACTTTTTTTCTTTTTATATTTCGAAAACACATGTAGACAGTCGCACTAACAACAATGTTTTAAGCATTGTAGTGTTACAACAGTTTAGAGATAAGATAGCCAGTTCTTCAGTGTTTGAGGATTCCGAGAAAAGCACGATCCATTATTTAATATCGTAGGTATAATGAATAATAATTAATAAGCGTTGGTCTGTTGCAATACAAAAAAAAAACTTGTCGTCTTGTCTTTTCTGCAATCATAAACGAGACGTTACCGTTTTCTGGTTTTATCATTCAAAATTAGATTAGGCTTTGCCCATATTTCACAAATGCCTCACAGAGCTCCCTCGGGACGTCGTATATCCCAAGCTGAACCATAACTGAACGAAAAAGGTGGAAAATGGGAGCACTCACAACGAAAAATTGGCAAAGCTAGCAATGTGAAAGGTGTGAACTTTGAACATTCTGACTCGTCATGCTCTGACTAATTAGTTTTGCAGCTATTCATATAGGTGTTCTGAGGTGTGAAGTTTTGTGAAATTGCACTTTTTAGGTAGATACACTTTTTAAGGACAACATTTGAGGTAAATTATCGCCGTTTCGACACGAAACAGAGTGATGGAAAGTAGTGAGACAAATAATAGACTTATTGCTCTAAAGAAACTGTTGGGTAATGGCGGAAATATTACCCAACAGTTCTTTTCAAAACCCTAGAATGCTCGAAACGTAGCATATCCCACACAAAAAACAAAAGACAGAATTATGTCGTTGAAATTAACAGTTTTGATTGATGAGACACCAACTATAATTAAATGCTACAGAGACCTATGAGAACACGTTGAAATTCTCTAGTATATTCACCTTTTTCCACGGTGTTGGCCACCGTTGTTTCATCAATGAGAGGAATGTCCTCGCATTCGCGTTTTACAGATGTTATACTATCGATTAAGATGAAACAGCCATCTAATTATAACTTTTTAATTTTGCACTGCAATTTTTATGTTAATATTATATATGATAATTTTTAAACAAGTTAATATACCAGAAAAAAGCAACTTATCTCATGTCGGTGTTGGCCACCGTAGAAAAAGGTGAATATACTAGAGAATTTCAACGTGTTCTCATAGCAACTTGTCTCATGTCGCCCTGACGCAGGGGCGTGCATTCCATATAGGCAATTAGGCAGTGCCTACCTCATTCAAAACCTAAATAAATATACATTATGTGTTAAAGTTATTTTATTTTAGTTTAAACTTCTATTCAACACTCACCCACTAAGATATTCCTTACGCTAAATACTGAATACCTACCGAATAGGCAGTCTCGAAATTGCCTACTCGAATCAAGCAGCGTTTCATACAAGAATACAACATATTTAGAAAAAGTATTGCTCAAGTATAAACCGCCCATGGCAAGAAGGGCGCTGTTTGTACGTGTAGCGTTTTAGCTTAAACTTTCGGAATATATCAGTATAAAGTAAGCATGCCTACCTGACGAATGAATTTGGTCGCGAATTATTTTGTTGAGGAGTTATTTTAAAACTATCATATTTCCTAAGATATTAACTAAAATTTAATGATGTAAAGGACAATTTTGTTCAAAATTAAATACTTGTGATGATTAACGTATTTATTTAGATAAGGATTAATATCATGTTTATGAAAACAGCTTCTCAAATAATACATTAGTTTAGAACAAATTTTATTATCTGAAAAATGGTTATAGTGAGTTAACCATAAAACATAGACATATGCTGTCGCGGACTTTTTTTTAGAACTTTTGATGGGGAATAATTTCGTCATACATGATTTTTACATAACTTTAACCGTTTACACACCGTCCGCAACGGAAGGTCCCAAAACTAATATTTTTTTCCCGTTTCTGTAACGTTTTACATTAATGCTTTGCTCTTATTAATCGTACCGTGATATTAAATATCTTATTACCTTCCGAGATAAATGGACTATCCAGCACAAAAATAATTTTTCAATTCGAACTAGTAGTTCCGGAGATTAGCGTGCTCAAACAATCAAACTCGTCAGCATTTTAATATTCCTACTGAATATTACGAACCTTATCATTTATGACTAGCGGCCGCTCTCGGTTTCACTCGCCGTGTGGTTGCCGTTACCGTGGGAATATCAGGATAATTATAAATATTTGCATACAATGTGGTTTTCTAATATATAAGCTACATTGCTGTAAAGTTTCATCTTAATCAGTTCAGTAGTTTTTGAGTAAAATAGTAACAAACATTCCTCCATCCAAATATCCTCACAAACTTTCAAACTTATAATATTCGGTAGCAGTATAGGATAAGTGCAAAGTTACTAGTTAGATCTACAGTGCCTACTACGCTGGAAAACCAATGCACGCCCCTGCCCTGACGGGACTCGAACCCGCATCCTTGGTAATCCGGCCCAATGCACTGACCAATTATGCTACAGAGACCTACGAGAACACGTTGAAATTCTCTAGTATATTCACCTTTTTCTACGGTGTTGGCCACCGTCGTTTCATCAATGAGAGAAATATCCTCGCATTCGAAAGAAACATCTTTACAGCTGTTTGACTATCGATTAAGATGAAACTGCCATCTACTTATAACTTTTTAATTTTGCATTTTACAATGCTATTTTTATGTGATAATTTTTAATCAAGTAAATATACTAGAAAAAAGCAACTTGTCTCATGTCGCCCTGACGGGACTCGAACCCGCATCCTTGGGAATCCGGCCCAATGCACTGACCAATTATGCTACAGAGACCTACGAGAACACGTTGAAATTCTCTAGTATATTCACCTTTTTCTACGGTGTTGGCCACCGTCGTTTCATCAATGAGAGAAATATCCTCGCATTCGAAAGAAACATCTTTACAGCTGTTTGACTATCGATTAAGATGAAACTGCCATCTACTTATAACTTTTTAATTTTGCATTTTACAATGCTATTTTTATGTGATAATTTTTAATCAAGTAAATATACTAGAAAAAAGCAACTTGTCTCATGTCGCCCTGACGGGACTCGAACCCGCATCCTTGGGAATCCGGCCCAATGCACTGACCAATTATGCTACAGAGACCTACGAGAACACGTTGAAATTCTCTAGTATATTCACCTTTTTCTACGGTGTTGGCCACCGTCGTTTCATCAATGAGAGAAATATCCTCGCATTCGAAAGAAACATCTTTACAGCTGTTTGACTATCGATTAAGATGAAACTGCCATCTACTTATAACTTTTTAATTTTGCATTTTACAATGCTATTTTTATGTGATAATTTTTAATCAAGTAAATATACTAGAAAAAAGCAACTTGTCTCACCGTAGAAAAAGGTGAATATACTAGAGAATTTCAACGTGTTCTCGTAGGTCTCTGTAGCATAATTGGTCAGTGCATTGGGCCGGATTCCCAAGGATGCGGGTTCGAGTCCCGTCAGGGCGACATGAGACAAGTTGCTTTTTTCTAGTATATTTACTTGATTAAAAATTATCACATAAAAATAGCATTGTAAAATGCAAAATTAAAAAGTTATAAGTAGATGGCAGTTTCATCTTAATCGATAGTCAAACAGCTGTAAAGATGTTTCTTTCGAATGCGAGGATATTTCTCTCATTGATGAAACGACGGTGGCCAACACCGTAGAAAAAGGTGAATATACTAGAGAATTTCAACGTGTTCTCGTAGGTCTCTGTAGCATAATTGGTCAGTGCATTGGGCCGGATTCCCAAGGATGCGGGTTCGAGTCCCGTCAGGGCGACATGAGACAAGTTGCTTTTTTCTAGTATATTTACTTGATTAAAAATTATCACATAAAAATAGCATTGTAAAATGCAAAATTAAAAAGTTATAAGTGTTCTCATAGGTTTCTGTAGCATAATTGGTCAGTGCATTGGGCCGGATTCCCAAGAATGCGGGTTCGAGTCCCGTCAGGGCGACATGAGACAAGTTGCTTTTTTCTAGTATATTTACTTGTTTAAAATTATCACATAAAAATAGCATTGTAAAAGGCAAAATTAAAAAGTTATATTTATAATCAAATGTTTATTTAATAATACATAATAATTTATACACCAACTGATGTAAAAATAACCATCAATTCCTTCCACCCTAGCCTGTGAAATGCACAATGTACAAACTCCGTTCTTTTTGATGCATTTCCAATTAGCGGGCGCACACAATGCTTTGCAACGAGTCGATGTGTCGTGTCGAGAGTGACGTTGCACTCTTCTGTGATCATCGCGATAATTATTTGCTTTGTGACGCGAGCAATTAAGCTTGGAAAGTCGCATACGTAGTTACAACGTCTGTAAAGTATCAACGAATCCAAATATTTTTGTTAAAAATCATTGCTAAGTATTTAATTAAGATTTAAGTTTTGAACTAGAAAAAATACTAGATGAAACCAATCTATCTCCAAGACAATCGACATAGGTACCTACATTAATTACTGACATAACTGAAAAGACTTTTATCCTATGCTAATAAACAATAATAACTGACTGACAGACAACGCACAGCCCAAACGGCTGAACCGGTTAAGCTGAAATTTTGCAGACAGGATCCTTGTAGGCGAGAATGTGTTTTGATATTCCCACGGGAACGGGAACGCTAGCAATAAATAACAACAACTTATTAACAAGAATAGGATTTTGAAAAAGTTTCCAAAAAGATCTAAATGTTTAACCCTGGTTTTACCACAACTGCGACATGCTGATATGGCCGCTACAAAGAGTTGCGTAGAATGAAATATTATGATAACAAAATAAATATTACCAAAAGATGACCATCTCATCTCTGAAACAAAGTTGCATACAAGTTTAAAACAAAAAGTTTAATCAATAGAGCCCAGCGAAGCGGGCGTAATAAATTAGCCGAATCTCAGCGAATCTGCATAATCTCGCAGTACGTACAGATCAGTGAACAGTCAGCATTATTTTGTACTAAAACTTTGCACCTTTAAAAGAATAGTTATTATATGAAATATCATATCTGCGAAGGATAAAATAATTGTTTTCGCCACAAAATACAAAGATAGGAGGAGTAATGTCATGCATTTGTACGTTACACCTTACAACCTTAACGCATTGACACACACACACGGAAACAAAGCTCTATCAGTCCACAAATGTCATTCAATATTGTAATGTGACAAGGTTACTTACCCCCATATTCTAAGTCGTTCCTCCAAAACTTTTAACATTCCACTCAACCTCGTCGTGGGTAAAAATGGTAGTGTGCGCTAGGCCTAACACGGAGTGGCTACGTACTCTTTGGCTTCTCCAGGTCCTTACGGAGTTACGACTTAGAATACCGATTTCGATGAGTATTTCGAAGAGGTTTTCAATGAGGTTTCGTTAAGTCGAGGACGAGTAAGTTTTGGAGGAACGACTTGGAATATGGGTGTTAGTGTTTCTATGTCATTGCACGTGACTGTACAAAAAGAAGTATCACCTCGAAAACAGGCACTTTGACATGCCAAAGTGAAGAAATTTAATGTACCGGCCACAAATGTTCCATGGTAAATGTTTTTGTTTCTGTTCAAACTGATAAGTTTCTTGTGGCCGTTTTTCTTATCAGTTAAAAAATGTCCTAAATGGCTGGTAGGGAAAAAAATGGACTATTCGAAAGCACTTATCTATAAGTCTATTTGAATAAAAATCTTTGATTTTTAACTTTGACACGCAACGTCTTACCCGAAAGCATGCCTGCACAAACCCGTTTTTTTTTTCATTTATTGACCAAAAGTATTGTAAAAGACATGATATTTAATTTACACACCGCTACAAAAGCCGTTTCCGCTTTAACTGTGGCGGCGGAGTTCAGCAAATACAACAAATTTAAAATGTTAATAAATGGCCGGCAAGACGGTATCCCGTGCGCGTATATGGCTTTCCGTTAATACCTCGTCCCCTTGATGTGTGACGACGTCGATACGCTTTTTCTGGGCCAAAACGTCTCGAAACCCGTATTCACCTGGTCGCTCGAGGGGTCGTGCTAGATACGGCTTTTTAGCTACTTCAAACGGTCACGCCTCGAGAAACCCGTCTCCATTTCGGGAACTTATAGTAGACCAGTTGACTAAGGTTTTATACCAACATACTTCTAATTTTGTATTATAAAACCGTATTTACTACGTCTCTCACTTAGCGACAGGGAATTTAAGCACAATCTAGAATAATATTGATTAAATGTAATAGATGATATTATGATTACTTATAAGTACGTATTACCTATACTCGTACCTACAAAATACGTAGTGTATTACATAAAAATCAGCTTTCTGCTTATTTTCCAGTCAATCTTAGTAATCATGCTCTAAATTATAGTGTTTGAGTAGTACATGTATATTCAAAAGGAACTACATAATAAACCTGTCGGCAAAAAAATACTATTGACCTACTTAAAATTTAGGTTGAGTTGGGGAAAACTTGGTTTAGGTAAGTTAGATTGGCGGCTAAGTCGGTCACCTAGTATTTTCATCTCACAAAAAGTTTTTATTCGATCGATTAATTACTACCCTCTTCAAAACTTATTGTTATTTCCATGACAAAGGGAATCATAATCATATAAATTAGTCTCTATCCATTGGGTAACACTTTTTTCAATTTTACTACGGAAAGCCGTTTAAGTATGCACACTGCAGAAAAAGACGGATAACGCCATTACTCTCAGTAAGTATGTAGACAATAATATGTATCAATTTCAGCGCTTACACAATGCAATAAAGTGTAAGCTAGTGAAAAAATAGAAAGGCCAATAGAGATCGCTGATAACAACTGATTCGCAAGGAAACTTCACCGTTTATACAGTGCAATGGAGCTGTAGATAAGTAAGTATATCCAATTCATCACTTCAAAGTGACGAGCTCGCTTCGCGATTTTGACGGTAATACGCGCATATTACTTAAAAAATGTGTATCTATCTCGTCGCTCTTTAGTTGACGTGGTGAACACGGGTTTCTAGAGAATTTGTATTTGATGAGGCGCTGTAATCCCGTCTCTAATAAGTCCCCTCTGGTGCCCACATGGATACGGGTTTTCCGAGGTTGAGAGTTAAAAAAGGCGTATCGATATCGTCGCACTTCATGAGGACGAGGTGATAACGGAAAGCCATATACTCATCCCGTGCAGTCCTGAAAGCGCGGCCTGAGTAATCATGTAAATGCTAATGAGCAGTCGGACTGTGCGTGCTTACCTGCACGTGTGGCCGGTCGCTCGGTGTTCCGTCTTTTGCTCCGTCATGGCTGCGCAGTCACGGACTGCGCAGCCATGAATGAGCGTGTGGCCGGTATATAAAATCGTATAAAGTGACATGTATGGACTACTCTATCTTTGGCGCAAAAGGAAGGCGACATTTCTGCGGTGGTGTCGTGTGAGGCGGGTCGCTACGTTCCCTAAAATATGGTTGAGCGAAGCGATGGCTGGTTCATGCGTCATGCTCGTGAACGGGTGCTGCCAGCGGGATGGGTCTGCTCATGTTTGCTTGTGTTAAAATGTGTAGAGATATAATGTTGTTTTGATTTTATGTTATTTATGATGTTTTGAGTTGAGATGCGTGGCACTGCTTGATCAGAGTAAATAAAGGTAAATAATGTTTTCAATTATTCCAAATATATAAAACTTTTTTTTTTTTTTTTTTTTTTTTAATTACGCTTTGAGACTGTGTCCCAGCTGATGCGTCTTCTGCGTGACATTGTAGGTTGTGTTGTGTCTTACATTAAGGCACTTTTATCTTTCTTTTTTTTGCTGTTGCCATTGTATTTTTTTTATATATTTATGCAGCTTAACATAAGTACCTGAAGTACGTCATGTTCACTCAAACGTTTCTTCGGCGGTGTCGTGTGAGGCGGGTCGTTACGTTCCCTAAAATATGGTTGAGCGAAGCGATGGCTGGTTCATGCGTCATGCTCGTGAACGGGTGCCGCCAGCGGAAATGGGTCTACCTCAGTCTGCTTATCTTAATGCTGTGCTTAAATCCTAAATATTTTTATCTAAAATAAATTGATACTGACCTGTATGTACCTCACAACTTGCAGTATAGTAATCTTGTAATGCGAGAAATGTTGTAATGTATGATAGACAAGTATTCTTTGCCAGTTAAAAATTGTTTACGGTTACAATAACCATAAAAATCTAATATTTTGATTAGTATTTTCCTTTTGTGATGGAAATTGACCTTACTGATATGTTAAGGTCACTTTTCAATTTTACGACTCTGTATGAAATAAAACAGGGAGAAAAAAACAGCCCTTGACGAGTTTCTTGCCGGTTCTTCTCGTTACAAGGTCTCCCGCCGTAGGGTTTGTGAACCGATGGCGTAGCTTCTATGACGTTCATAAGTGCTTGTAACAGCCTAGACTGAATATATGATATTGACTTTGACTTTGACTTTGACGCGGGTCAGACTGTCAGACAACTTATTAGTTCTAACTTCTTTCATGTGTTATTGGTATGGTGGTGGTATTCACACCTACAGCGTTTAGCTTTTGAAAAGAAAACTCAATTTCAATCGTGTTTAGGGTTCCGTACCTTAAAATTAAAAATCGGAACGGAACGGACCCTAGGATCATTTGTTGTCCGTCTGTCCGTCTATCAAAACTCATAGGGTACTTCCCGTTGACCTAGAACAATGAAATTTGGCAAGTAATATCGGCATTTACTACAAATACAGGAAAAACCCTAAAAACTATAAATTTCTAATCGAATCATAAAAATATAGTCTTAACCTTTGGAAACTGAATTTCGGGAAAAAATCGGCAAAAGTGCGAGACTCGATTCCTTTAGGGAAACAGAGAGCAGCGAAATGATTTGTTAACATTGATATATAAACGAGCATCACTGTAATACATACATAAATATACAAATTCATACATACTTTACTAATATTATACAAAATACCGTACCAAACCAATGATAAAATGAGAAAAAAAATACATTCATACTTGATGATAAATTACCAAACCACGTAAAACTTAATTGTTATTGTGTCGTTGCTGTGAGTAAACTGTTTGTTTGCAAGTTGGTTATATGCGTGATTACCGGAGTTAACCGATGAACTTTAGTGCAAATGCAAACGCCAATATTGACGATATCGCATTGACTTGATATCACTACAATTTTTGAAAAATGATGATGTCTGCCCGCATATCTACGAGATACTTCTAAACTAATATACATAAAGAGGAAAGATTTGATTGTTTGTTTGCATTGAATTGGCTCCGAAACTGCTGAACAGATTTGGATGAAATTTAGTACACAGATAGTAAATAGCCTAGTTATGAACATAATATACTATTTATCCCGATATTCCCACGGGAACGGGAACCACGCGGGTAAAGCCACGAGCAGCCGCTAGTATAAAAATAAATACGCTCGCATATAGAAAAATAAAATGAAGGATTAAGAATCGCCTAAGAAGGCTATTCTATCTAATTTAAAACATTAATATTAAAAATAGCTTAAGCTTGAGGCACTTCATATTGGGCCCGTGAGTTATCATATGGTTAGTATAAGTAAAGCATATAAAAGCTGTCTGCCTAGAATTGCAACGGTAGAAAGGCTTCTTTCTGATTATGAGACCGCTGAAGGAACATGAAATGAAATGAAAAAAAAGGAAATTTTACTTTATAACGCCTTTGTTAGATCTGTATTAGAATATGCCTCAACTGCTTGGAATCCTCAATACATTACTCATATTGAAGCTATTGAGAATATTCAAAATAAATTCATTAGACGCTTAAAGTATAGGTTTCCGAATTTTAACGCTGACAGTATCACACCCTTGAAGCTGCGAAGGGACCAACGTGACATTATTTTTCTATATAAATTTATCAATGGCATAGTGGAATCACCCTACCTGATTAGCAAAAATTTTTATAAATGTAAAAGGATGAGTCTTAGATCTACTCAAACTTTTGCACCTCCCCTTTGTCGCACCAATTATGCCTCTAACCGCTTCATTATTAGATCATGTAGTAATTATGATAAGTCCTACCAACATGTTGACATATTTGGCCTTAACTTTAGAAAATTTAAGAAAGCAATTTAGCAATTTATAAATAATTTATTAAATTTAGCCAAAATTATTGTTATTTTTTAACCCACCTCATTAGTACTTTATATGCCTTTGTTATCGATTATTTTCATAGTTAAACATAAAAAAATCAAAGTTTATTTTTAGTTTATTTTATGAATTTAAGTTTACTACATAAGAAACATAACTTTTTATTGTGTTCACTCAATTAAACTGTTTTATTTATTGTGGAAACTGTCCTTGGCTTTTGTATTACACATTAAGTATAGCATTAAGGTAATATTGTATGCTGTTTGTTTCCCAAAAATAAATAAACAAATAGACAGTGCCTGTGCCAAATATGTGAACACTGGGTATGACGCTTAGGTTTCATCATACGTGTTGTAAAGTATTGATAAGGCTGAAGGTGGAAGCGCGTCTCTCCGGTAATCCTCAACCACTGAGGAATTGGCTAATGCTGATAAGATTAACGTTATGGAGCCAGACTGAGATAAGATGCCGGTAGCTAGCCAGGCGGACTTATAACAAGTTCTACCACCAACTAAACCGAATACAATATGTACCCCCACTGGCTTGGAAGCCCATTGGGAATAGAACCCAGGACCTCTGGATACGATACCTGTGGTGTTACCACTAGAACGCAAAAATATATTTTTCAACACAATAACATGCAGTCGCAGGCATATCATGATGAATGATTCGACTTATTATTAAATAAACTGTATGCCTCCTACTGCATGTTATTATGTTGAACAAAATATTTTTATACTTGATATTATTTCCATCTTTTCAGTTGACATGTCTTTTGAATCAGGCGGGTTTTTTGTTTTTATTTTTAGTTTCTTTTTTAATTTATTTTTTATATCTTTTTAGTTTAGTTATTTATCGGTCATGATATACCTACCTTTTTGAAATGCTTAAGACCAACTCGTTAATTTGATATCCATATTGAAACATTCTAAATAATTTTTTTCGCTCTAGTTTTAAAAACATCAAAAGTGGAACTAACTAAACGGAGCTTTTATCTATTCGGTTCTATCAATGGAAATAATAGAACAGAAGGGATAAGTTAGATGGACTAGCCGTCCCAGACTCAATAAAGATATCGTTAGATTCGTCTTGACAGCCCAAGTGTTCTTATGTAAGTGATGTTAAAAACAAACCAACATAGCGGCTGTGAGGTGCTATTATTTGAAGCGATATTTAAATATGGGTAGGTATCAAATTAAAGAGTTAAGGTAGGTATATCATGACCGATAAATAACTAAACTAAGTAATAATTAGTAAAACAGTAAGTAACATCGAGGTACACAGACCGCCTTACATATTATTTCATATAAATGAAATAAAATAAAATTTAAGAAAAACAACTTCTCGAACAAACTCGCTCCATTTTAGACCTCATCTACTCTCCTCGGCCAGATTGAGATCAAGAGTAAGCCCATTGAATATTTAAAAAAAAAACAAAACCTAAACAGAAATACTGACATTAAGTATTTTTTACGGTTCCATGTCATGCGTGGTAACGTATGCTATATATATATTTGCTACTGGCAATACTGTAAGTATTCATACTCTTATTTCAAACTATCAACCTCCTTGTATTTAAAAAATAATATCATAACTTTTTATTTCATGTTTTACAACAATAAAAATATTCAAGTATTCTATCTATCCCTTGGACGAATTAATTCGTCTTATGAATTAATTAGTATATAGGTATTAAGGCGCTATACGTCTAAAGCGAAATAGTAATTAGTAGCACAAAATCACTTCGTAGAAAATAACTATAGCAATTAAAGAGAAATTGAAACTACATGATCCTAATTATTATTGGTGTCTACTAATTAAACCAATTTCCAACAATATAATGTAACCTCATTTGAGAATAATCTTGAATATTCGTATATTTAGGGGTCTTTTCGAAAATATTTTTTTTTGAGGTAAAATCATAAAGTCGTGTTTCTGAAACATTATAAATGTAGATAAAGGTATAAAGAAATAAAAATCTCATTACTTACTAGAATTCTAATATCTCTAACCGACCTATAGTTTTATAACAAAAAGTATGTACTTTTCCGTATAGCGTCTTAATATCAATGATTGGAAGCGCTCGTGTCCGTTGACAGACTGATCGTAATCGATCACGTTTGTTAAGCAACGTTCGGTCTGGTCAGGTGTCGGATGGGTGACTGTAAAGTAGCATTACCACTAAGCTATCCGCTATAATAAACCGTCGGTCGCGGCTGTTGTCATCTGATAACAGCCCTCATAGGCGGCTTGATAAACTTTGACACCAGAGGTGGTCACTAAGCCTCATACGTTATAAGAAAGAATTAAATGATTGCTACATAGATATTTGTAATATTTATTGTTTTTAAACCTGAATTAAGCCAGATTTAAGCAAGTTAAGGACACACCATAAATAAGGACAGTGACGCAGACGGCCGGCGACAAGCTAAGTCACCTCTTCTTTGGAAAAGTTAAAACGACAGCGGATTAACTCGCTACTGTATTGTCTAAAGCGTTAATTGACTTTCAGTTAGAAGGGGCCATTAACGGTTTAGTTTCAGAGATAATGCCAATAGAGCAAAGCAACAAAAGTTGTAGTGCCACGAGCTGTTGGGCATTATTAATGTAATATTGTAATTACTTTGATATTTCGATGTAGGCAGACCACGCAGGGATTGTCATAAAAATTGTGATTTATAAATGCACCCAGATAGGGTTGACAACGATTTCAATGTCTTTCAGTTGTTGTAATGTTGTAAAGGTAAAAAAAAAATCTAGAAACCAATAAAAAAATACTGTTAATAACTAGAATGAAACGAAATCCACGCGAATAATTTTTTGTGCGGTCGTTAGTTTATTAAATACTTATAAGCATAAATTATGCACTGATCTTTTTGGATTTATTTATTTATTATTTTTGCTGCTTCAACCCAAATCTCAGTAGCTCAATGGTTAGAGCGTTGGGCCAGCCTTCCAAATGATGCGGGTTCGGAAACCGTCGTCTCAGCGATATGAGACAAATAGATTTTTGCTATTAATCATATTTTGCAATATTTTTTTTATCTTTTCTTCGCCTAGAAATCTAATCCTAACTAATATTATAAATGCGAAAGTGTGTTTGTTTGTCCTTTCTTCACGCCCTATATAAGCAACCAATCGCCTTGGTTTTGCTAAAGATTTCGTTGAAAGGACGGAGAGTGACATTGGCTAGTTTTTATCTACTTTATATCACGCGGGTGAAACCGCGGCCGGGTGCTAGTGTAAGTAGAATAAGCCGTTTTCGCAAGTATATCTGGTTTTAGAAAAATATAATTAATTATTCTTATTTACTTTTGAAAATTTTATCACGCGTGAACTAAACCCCAAAAAACCTATAAAATAATGCTCTCACATAAAGCCTTTAAGAAGACAACCTACCAATCGCTATAAGAGTTTCATATAAAAATTTAGTTACATACTTCATTTTCTTTACAGATAACTTCCAACGGCGTCACTCAAGGATGAAATGGAAGGCGGTAAACGAGTTAAGGGCCATCGGTCACATGGACGTTACCAGGAGAATTCGCCGAGGGGAAAAATCCAACGGCGCGCCGATTGCTTTAACGCGTTGACTGGGACGGGACGCCTGTGTCGCCTCCGTAACCCAATACCACCGGCCATTTGCGACGGATTGAATTACGACGCGAACGTTCAGAGATGCCGTCTGTGAGGAGCTTTAGACTCTTTGACTATGGAAACATATCGCTATGGGTACAAATTTGTTCTGATTGTTACTTTTTACCCTAGTATGAAGGCACGCCCAATCGCCTATTGAGTTAAGGCGACGCAGACAAATGCTTGCCAGATTTAGCTGGGGCAGGCCAAGATACTCCATCCTAATGTAAAATGCCGCCTATTTGCGCCGGATTCAATTACTAAGCGAATATTCAAAGATGGCGTCTATGAGGACCTTTAGACTAGTATAGCTATGAAAGTTAATAGCTATAGGTAGGTACTTACCTATCGATACGAATCAACAAAAAAACATTTTATAAAAAAAAATTCAAACCGACTTCAAAAAGTAAAAAATAAAACTTTTGGAGTCGGTGCCAGCCAGGGCATTCTACATTGCACTTCTATTAACTATATATTTTTTTGGCCTTAGCTGGCTCCAAAAGTTCCACCGACTCCAAAAGTTTTATTTTTTACTTTTTGAAGTCGGTTTGAATTTTTTTTATAAAATGTTTTTATTTCAGATTTTTTAGTTACATCATGTGCCGTTACTTACATTAAAAATCAGCCCATACACAACAATGTCATCTAGGTAACCGACTACTTGCCAAAAGGTGATTGATATTTTTCAAGATTATGAAAAAACTACTAGCCAGATCTTCGTAAAAATTATATGGGACCACCCATAAACCATCTTCTTTCAGATAAAAAAAGAATTATAAAAATCTGATAACAACTGGCGAAGTTATGGTGGAACATACATAAAAAAAAAAAAAATACAGTCGAATTGATAACCTCCTCCTTTTTTGAAGTCGGTTAAAAAGGTAACCTTTTTATCGTAACTACGGCTAGTATCAAGGCACAAGACATAAGTCATGTTGAAAGCTAACGTATGATATTCATAAATAAATAAACGAGTGATGATATTGAATTACGAACGCGAACATTCAGAGATACCGTCTGTGAGGACCTTTATATTATTTGACTATGGAATCTTATACTTAAATCACTATGAGTCAAACACTTAATTTATTGATTTAACACTTCAAAGCATATAATGCAAAACTATACTAGATTATTCTTTGAATATTCATCACTTTTTTATTGTCTTACTTCTAAGTGTGATAAGGGCACACTCAATTCATTACGACGTCAGAAGACACCGTCAGTCTTTGGAATAAAAACGACGCCAACATTCAGAGAGAGGCTTCCTTTAACTTTTAAATATAAATAACAATTTTATCTAATTATAACTTTTTAATTTTGCATTTTCCGATGCTATTTTTATGTGATAAATATTAAACAAGAAAATATACTAGAAAATATTTATGACAATTTGATCGTTCTGCTAAAGCTAAAAATTAAAATAAAATCCTATGTGAACTTCAAACATAAAGATTACCAAGAAGGTAACCGGGACGTAATTCTAGATGTGAATAAGCACTCGGACTGTTATTATCGTTATATTCAGTAAATAATTAATATTTCACAATATTTTAAAATATTAATTCCGACAAAGCGACCGTCCATATCTATGCACGACGGGCCTCCCTTTTTAGGGTTTCGTAGCCTAAAGGCAAATAACGAAACCCTTATAGATTCGCCCAAATCGATGTATGTCACAGCCACTTTATTCAAAAAGTATGAGGATTACACAGTTGAAACTTGGTAGGTAGATGTATTCTGTAAACCGCTTGACGGTTTTTAAACAAAAGTAAAAAAATATATAAATTAAGGGGGGGCTCCCCATACATGGAACTGACACTGAACATTTTTTTTTCATCAAACCTATACGTTGGGGTATCTATAAATAGGTCTTTAAAAATTGCATTGAGGTTTCTAAAACGATTTTTTCTCAAAGTCAACCGTTTGAAATATGTACACTTCCAAAGTGGTAAAATGTGTGTCCCCCCCCCCCCCCTCTAACTTTTGAAATATGAGAGTGAATTTTTTTTAAAAAATATATGCTTTAGATCTTAATAAAAACTTTCAACGAAAATTGTTTTGAACGAAATATGGTTGTCAGTTTTAGAAATATAGCATTTTTTCCGAAGGGATTTGAATTTTTTATTTTTATTTATACAAAACTATACTTGAGGCATATCTATAGATAGGTCTTTAAAAATAACATTGAAGTTCCTATTACAGTTTTTTCTCAAAATCAACCGTTTGAAAGATATACACTTCCAAAGTGGTAAAATGTCACAGCCACTTTATTCCAAAACTATGAGGATTACACCGTTGAAACTTGGTAAATAGATGTATTCTGTAAACCGCTTTACGGTTTTTACACAAAAATAAATAAATAAATGAATTAAGGGGGGCTCCCCATACATGGAACTGTTACTGAAAAAAAATTTTTTCATCAAACGTATACGTGTAGGGTATCTATAGATAGGTCTTTAAAAAATACATTGAGGTATTTAGAACAGTTTTTTCTCAAAGCCAACCGTTTGAATGATATACACATTCAAAGTGAAATAATGTGTGTCCCTCCCCCTCTAACTTTTAAAATAAGAAAGTTAAAACATAATAAAAATATGTTGTCGACCTTTATAAAAACTGTCAAAGAAAATTAGTTTGAACGAAATATATTAAGCAGTTTCAGAGCTATAGCACATTTGCCAAAACCGCAAACATAACTTTGTCATTTATACAGACACTATGAAAAACAAAGTTATTTTTGCAGGCAAAAATTATAGTCGCATTTTTGGTAGGTAGGTGTATTTAATATAATAATAGAAACTTTATTGCATACGATACAAAAACAAATACATACAGAGAAAACACACAATAGGCGGTCTTATTGCTACATAGCAATCTCTTCCACTCAACCTTGGGTGAGAGACGAAACCCTTCATGTGCGAGTTCGACTTGCACTTGGCCGATTTTTCTTAATTTTATCATAAGCAAACCAGCTAGCAACGGAGGTGTAGCGGCCTGCTTGTAGTGCGGAGACATATACGATACACACGACAGTAGATCAGGCTTTCCAGTATGTCTTATGCCTTTAAAAAGTCAAAAACGCATTAGGTTAGAAACGGAAAATGTCACCGTGTCAAAGACTAATAAGCACGTCGTCGTCGCAAAGAGTCCGGAAGAAAGGGACTTTTCTGCCGCCTCCGTAACGCAATACTCCTAGCCATTGCTGAAGATTGGCTTACCACACAAATACTATACCGATCTAGATGGTGCAGTGACGAAATACTATAAGGACAAACTCATCACCGCCACCTATTGTACCTGTATTTTAGTAATTATTACAATACGTTTTGTTTGTTTAATTAACAACTAATTATTATTTTTTTACTTTAAATTATTTTCCTTACGTTCCAAAATTTTACAACCGTAACATTTCTGAAGAATTTTAAGTTTTATGAATAATGTAGTAAATGTATAAAATTTTTTTCATACTAAAACTCCATTTTCATCAGTTTACCGAAAACTCCAAAATTTTGACACAGTAAGTACTGTTTTTTCTACTCCATAAAATATCTAGTTTTAAGTTTGCTTAACACTTGCGACCTTGAGTTGCTCTATATATCCATGATCAACTGGCAGTGACCCAACGAAGTCCGTTCGAAGGCGAACACGGTTTTGATAGCACAGTCACTGCATTTTGTCCTATTCTCTAAAGGCTAATTGCTCGTAGTACCGTTATTTTAATTCCATAAAATAAGTTTGGATGTGCTTCAATGCATACGACATTTAGTATCCTTATATCCGTGACCAACTGGCAGTGACGTACCAACGAAGTCCATTCAAGACGAACAAGGTTTCGATAGCACTGCTGTAAGTGCCTTCGAATCAAGTGGCCCGAGGTTTATTGTGCGGCCTTTCAGGCAACCTTTCTTTGCATCTGACATTCCATTTGATCGACAAATAAGTTCCGAGATAAGGCCAAGTCAAGTTACCGTCCGATATTTTCTGATATTATGTTATTGTAAATACGAAATTAGATACTGCCTTATTTTTGCTCATTTGTTTTTTATAGATTAAAAGCTGATTGTATTATTTACTTTAGCAAACTTGTTTTATGTCTTAAGGCACCACAATTTACCCAAAAAATAGTCACTCATTTTCGTAACGTGTAAAAATTTACTAGTTACTACATTTTATATAATAGGTAATGGATGCTTACCTTGGTCAAAGTGTAAAGAAAGCCTAATCTTAAAAATAGATTAATTCTTTGAAAAAGTTAATTTTAATATTTTACAAACGTCTATGGGCAATACAGATTTAAACACAAGCGAACATAAGACCATTCAATGTGTCGAACTGAAATCGTGCTAAATGCCTAAATAGGCCTTTAACTAACAATGCATTTAAGTGTACGCAATATCATCTAGCTAAATGCGAATCGATGCAAATAGATGTGATTAGCTCAAACTTGTGTCCGTGATTTTGCTCTGCTTTTGATCTGCATTGGCAACAACTACAGCAGCTTTTACAAATAACCGATTCACCTGGGCTCCTACCGCGCAAGTGTCATCGGCATCGACATCGACATCATTTGACAGATGGATGTGACATATTGCTCTTAGTCTGGTAAGTTTTCATTTGTGTCAAAAAGAAGCAACAATGTGTCACATCCATCTGTCAAATGAAGCCGATTTCGATGCCGACGACACATGCGCGGTAAGGCCCCAGGAGCTCTATTTTTGATTCACTCGTATCGAGGTTTCTACTGATTTTCGTGCGACGTTTGAGTTTCCATATTTTCCGTACTTCCGTAATAGCGACCTTGCACTTATATACATAGCTTCGCTTTTCGCTTGTAATACCGCCTCCTAACGCGAGCGCGCGAGGGGCAAAGCGAAAAGCAACCTATGTCGCACACACGCAAGGTCGCTTTTCGCCGTTCGCCTCGCCACTCGCGCGACGAGTGATTAAAAAATAGACGTCCAGGTCGAAAATTCAAAGCAACGGTAACTACCAGAACTGTATTATATCATAGAACACAAAAAATAGGATTAAAACAACCATGATTACATTTAGTTCTGAAGGAAGTATAGTCTTGAAAACAGGCAGGTAGGTATGAAAATCTGAAAAAACTTCAAATAGTATAAAAGGAATTGTATTGTTGTTCATTGGAAAGGACAGTTTCTGTGTCCGGTACAAAAAGATGCCGAACACGTGTGGTGTGACAGCCAACTTCAACTATTGCTGTTTTATTACGTTAAGTTATTTTATATTGGAGGCCTGCCTGCCTGGCAAAGTTACCAAATCATTATAGTAATTTTGATAGATAATTAACAAACGAAATTTTAAGGGGCTTCGCCCAAAATAAATTAACTCGTCACTCACTACCTTGGACGAATTAACCACTGGACACTAAACCCGAGAAGAATGCGTCATGCTCGTGAACGGGTGCTGCCAGCGGGATGGGTCTGCTCATGTTTGCTTGTGTTAAAATGTGTAGAGATATATGTTGTTTTGATTTTATGTTATTTATGATGTTTTGAGTTGAGATGCGTGGCACTGCTTGATCAGAGTAAACAAAGGTAAATAATGTTTTCAATTATTCCAAATATATAAAAGCTTTTTTTTATTTATTTATTTTTACTTTAATTACGATTGAGATTGTGACCCAGCTGATGCGTCTTCTAGTGACATTGTAGGTTGTGTTGTGTCTTACATTAAGACACTTTTATCTTTCTTTTTTTGCTGTTGCTATTGTATTTGTTTATATTTATACAGCTTGACATAAGTACCTGAAGTACGTCATGCTCACTCAAACGTTTCTTCGGCGGTGTCGTGTGAGGCGGGTCGTTACGTTCCCTAAAATATGGTTGAGCGAAGGATGGCTGGTTCATGCGTCATGCTCGTGAACGGGTGCCGCCAGCGGAAATGGGTCTACCTCAGTCTGCTTATCTTAATGCTGTGCTTAAAGCCTAAATATTTTTATCTAAAATAAATTGATACTGACCTGTATGTACCTCACAACTTGCAGTGTAGTAGTCTTGTGGTGCGGGAAATGTTGTAATGTTTGATAGACAAGTCTTTCTTTGCCAGTTAAAAATTGTTTACGTTTACAATAACCATAAAATGTAATTTTTTAATTAGTATTTTCCTTTTGTGATGGAAATTGACCTTACTGATATGTTAAGGTCACTTTTCAATTTGACGACTCTGTATGAAATAAAACAGGGAGAAAAAAACAGCCCTTGACGAGTTTCTAGCCGGTTCTTCTCGTTACAAGGTCTCCCGCCGTAGGGTTTGTGAACCGATGGCGTAGCTTCTTTGACGTTCATAAGTGCTTGTAACAGCCTAGACTGAATAAATGATATTGACTTTGACTTTGACTTTGACTTTGAATGTATGAAATCACGATCAACCAATTCTTGCGGGGGTGAGGGGCGATTACTAATGTCAAATAATGACAGTAGTGCTTGAAGTAATCGATAACTTTTTTATCGATAAGTAAGGAGTGAATGAATGAACCTATTGAGTTTAATAAATCATGTGCGTTTTAAAGAAATTAGTAAGTTAATTGTTTATTTCGTGGAAAAATAAAAAGCAGGATAAGTGAGGAGTGAATGAATGAACCAATTGAGTTTAATAAATCATGTGTGTTTTAAAGAAATTAGTAAGTTAATTGTTTATTTTGTGGAAAAATAATAAGCACCTAATAATATGAAAACCTCATAAAAAATCCCTCAAATTCATAATAACTATAAAATATGGTTTCCAAAGCGTTTGTGTTTTTGTTTTTTTTTTGTGAAAAATGGTTAGATACATGCAACCTGATACTAAGGACTGATAAGGCTTAAGATGGAAGCGTGCCTCTCCCGGAATCCTCAATCACTGAGAAACTACCTCTAACTCCCGGAACGGACTTAGATAAGATGGTAGTCACTAGCCAGGCGGACTTACAAATTACTTACTAACACTCTTTAAGTGAGTAAAATACATTAATATTTGGTTTATATAATAATATAATTCATTATTTACATTAACTTCTTCTTCAATCACTCGAGCTTTTTTATATAAAACAAAATATGGGTAATTAGTTCATTACAGAACCTTTGTATAGGACATACACAATAGGAACCCCTCCATAAGTGTTTAATTTTATAATCGATTGTAATCCCTTTCAAAGGTCAAATAGTTGTGGCGCGATGCTCGTATAATATGTACCTTTCAAATGGAAAATTTAAAGGGTTTGTGACAGATTTAAAATTAGACAATTAGCCCCCTGTGTACTTCTCGAGCTGTGACATCTCGTATATGACATTTTTTTTGGAGCCAAAAATCTAAGTATACTAAAACTTACTGAAAATAATCATCGACATTATAGGATTGTTAAGAAATATGCATATTTGTAAGAAATAATGTAAACTTGTTTGTAATATTCACTTTATTAAAGATCTCAAAATTTACGCCTCCGTACAAAATTAGCACAACCTAAACCCAAATTAGAAATAGTAGACTAGCGTTTGGATAGCGTATGGTCCAGCATACGCTATGACAGTTTTTAACAACTAACTCCCAGAAGTTATCAACAAAACATTGCATAAAAATTACCTATATTTAAAAAAAAGCCAAGGCAGTATCTTTCTAGCAACTACTAGCTGAAATACTAATTGCAAGAATATTTCAACCAATAGTTTATTGTAGTTTTAAGATTGTTTTACTTGAATATAATAAAACGACCTTAAAATTAACATAATTAAAGTTTAAAAAATAGTATAATATAGCTTACGTACATACATAAATATAATTAATGTTATTCTTGCTGTGACCTAACAAGGTCTATGTTAGAAACAAATTACAAATGTTAAAACCATTTATGATAAATTTTAACAAGATAAATATTGGAACAAATGAACTCGGCCACAAAGGAATTTTCAGATGGGACTTGAACCCACGACCTTTGGGAATCCGGACCACTGCTCTAACCAAAGAGCTACCGAGGCTTGCGGACCACTGTCGAAATTCTCCGATACTTTTATATATTCAATACGCTGTAAGAATATCCTTCCTTGCATTCGACAGTGAAAAAAAACAAATGTTTAACGATCAATTATGATGCAACAGCTAATAATTTATGATTTTTGAATTTTAGCGTTGTCAATGCTATTTTATACTTATGGTAAATTTTAAATGTTAATGTACAACACACCATGATAATGTACAACATAAGTCTAACACTAAAAAACAATACCGTGACTGTCTGACAGGCAACGCACAGCCCAAACGGCTAAACCAATTAAACTGAATTTTTGCACACAGGTTCTTTAACGCTGTTGGCGAGCACTAAGAAAGGATTTTTGATATTACCACGGGAACGGGAACCATGCGGGTGAAATAAGCATTTTTTTTATATTTAAGTTTAAAGCTATATTTTAAATATAACGAGCTCAAAGTTCGTAGGGTTGCGTCGTTTAATTACAGAGTTCCTATAGCCAACGAACGCGGTCCTCGTTACGCGTCCAGTGGTTAATTCGTCCAAGCTCACTACCCTTGATAAGAAGCTGACAAGACTTTCAAAATTAGTGTGTTTGACACAAAAGTGTTTGACATACCTATTACGAGGTTTGAAAGTCGATACTAACTTCAGTAGAAAAAATTTAATATTTCATTCTTAACCTCCAGAAATTGATTACTTGGTTAATTGAAATATCCGTATTAATAGGAATATTCGAAAATTAATGATTATTTTCCTGGGTTCACGTTAGGTTACGCATGTTTTTTTCTATTTATGATATCTCCACAAAAAATCTTTACATCAGAGGATTATTTCTAATAATAATCACGAAAAAGTTTTGAATTATACGACTTGGTCAACACAAATCAAATTAAGAAATTATTTAATTCCTCTAGGCACAAACACGACGTAAAAAGCACTTGCGAATATCACAGAAATGGTCAAACCCACAACCCATGACCTGACGGACCCTCTTGGTTATGCAGGTCGAAGCAGATGCGCGCGGAATGGCCTCCACCGCGCGCACTTTCTTGACTCCCTACCTACAAATAGATAGCATCGACATTGCGATGTCTATACGTGCCTTTAGACTCCTTTGATTTTAATTTCTATCATATTTTATTTTGCGGCAGTGGAAAATGCCTGAATTGCGTAGTACGACTTTACCATGTCAAACAAATACTTTCTAAATTGTTTCCACTACACCTAAGTAGAGGCAGCCCTGCCTGTGCTGAAGCTGGCACTCGAGATATCTCGACCACTTCATTAGCGTTTCATGTGTAAATAAGCATAAAGTTAGCTTAACATCCAAATGGATGGAAACTTCACTGACTGCACTGTTCTCGGAATGTAGGGAATGTAGGAATCAATTACAGAATGGTATGAAAGTTACTTGGATTGGTACGAGAATGGTAAAGAGAATTTATGCGTTATCACCGGCAGGCTGATATCTAACTTAAAATCAACTATAGAAGCAGCCAATTTCGTCGCTGTCATTAATGTCATATTTACATACTGTATGACAGCCACAACAGCGACGAAACTGGAAACTGCAGGGGTTTTTAGTTAGATAATCAGCCCTCCGAATATCGATCTACGGCCGGTTTCAAAATTCTATCCCTAACAAGAGATAGGCCTATCTTAGTTTCGTTACATAGCAACCGCTGTTAATTTGGATCATTTTGGGTTGATTAACAAAAATATCTAGCCAAAAAATATACGCCTAACTCTTACTGTGGATAGGTTATTGAAACCGACGTCTAATCGAATCTATAATTCAAATGTAGGTAATTTAATTATTTTTCACCTCACACGCTCTGAAAAGGAGGTTTTGTTAATCAGTTTAGGCGTATAAAGCCCGCAGGACGCTTTTTGCGGCCTAGCGCGGCAAAGTACTTTTTTAATTTCATACCTAAAAATATGTCTTAATGCGTTCCGAATCGCACTATTGACTTTTTTGTTATATTTGATTCTTATTTTAAATAGCTTTAAAATTATTATAATACTCCGTTTTGGTTTAATTATATTATTTTAGTTCAGTGAATCACAAAAACAATAACAATAAGATTAAACTATTTGTTATAAGAATTTTATATTAGGCTGGGTGAGATTTCACAACCTATAATTGGATTTCGGACTGTGCCATCATTTTGTCTTTGTCTTGTACCTCATGTCAGTGTCATCATTTACGGAATTGTTTTTATTCTTATTAATAAGTAACAATATATTATTCCTACTTTAAATAACTTTGAATTACCTATAATACTCCCTTTTTTATTATTTTAGTTTTTAATATAATTAAAATAACGAGAATAAAGTATATTTAGATTAAACTTTATGTTTAAAGAATTTTTTACCGGAAGTTGACCGCGGAAACAACAATAAAATGTTCCTCGCTGTTGTGAGGTGAAAAATTGTGTGTTGCGCTCGGCAGAAAAGTTTTTAGCGTCTTGTACATTTGAAATAATCGCTTCGCTCAGGATTCAATCTTTGATCAATCCTAGAATCCTTCACTTGCTCAGATTTCAATAGGGGTTGTTCCATATTCATCCCATGACGTCTCATCCCACAAGCATATTAATTCTTAACTCATCCCGATTTGTGTTCTTTACTCATCCCACTCATATATTTTAATTAAATTCCTATCTCATACCAAATCTATTCCTAACTCATCCCACGACAGTAAATATCAAGAAAATGTATTAAAAAGTATGGTCTGCATTAAAAGGATATTAATAAAATTGCTTAACTGATTATATAAGTAATATTTTCAATAATCTTAATTTTAACGACGATATGAATGTGAACATGGAAGGAAATTATTTTACATACTCGTACAGCTGATTATCTAAAGAAAATGATTTAAAGCAAATGTCTGCAAATACATAGGTAATCAGGATTTTTATAATTTGATTAAACTTACAAAAAATAATACTACGAGGATTTTTATCTACTTAGATCAGTTTTTTGGGTCAGGTGTAAACCCAGGTAGTATATTTTATGACTTCTTTCCCTGGCCATTTTTATTGTTAAAAAACAATAACTCCTCTACACCATTTGTCGTCTTTTTCGCACAGAAGTCAACATTGCTTAAGGAAGCAAAATTTTGTCGACACTTTAGTTATCATTTGACCTTTAACGCAGAAACTAAGTGCACCTCGTTGAATTAAAAATGCAGGAAGACTATGGTGGAGAGTTACGATATGTGCAATCACAACGAAGTAGTCAAACGAGAAATTAAAGATGGAAGTACAATTTGGCGATGTGCAAAGGTACCGGCATGCATTGGAAGTGTCAAAGTGTTAAGGAATCAGGACGTTTCATATAATGAAACTCACAGTTGTACGCCAGGTGAAGCAAAAAATATAGTTAAAAGAAGTTTTAAATGAATGTAAAATAAAAGTACAATCAGTAAAAGGCGTACCATCAGTCTATCAAGATACGTTTTTAGCACTACAAGATCAAGGCATCGAAATTGTAACAACGTTATAAACTTTAATAACATAAAAAGTGGACTTATATAGTAGTCAAGGCGTGAAAAAAACTACGTTCAAGGCAGGGCATGAAGTTGAAATTCCAGCTGCATATAAAAACTTTTTACTATTTGATTACCAATATGACAAAACACGTAATCTAGCATTCGCTTCACGGGAAGGACGACAAAGAATGAAAGAATTACGAGTTTTTATCTTTTCTGAAAATAGTGTTTTTTTATACTTTGTCATGTTTTTATCTGTTGATTTTGGCAATCACATTATTTTAAAACTCATAGTTGATTAAGTATCTGTACGTTTGTTTTATATTTTATTATTTTTTTTACTGTAGATTCTGGCAATTACATTATTATAAAAACTCATAGTAGGTTTAGAATAGGTGTTAGTTATATATTATTTTATATTTTACTGATGATTTTGGCAAAAACATTATTATGAAAGTCATAGTTGATTAAGAATCTGTGTGTTAGTGTTATATTTTATTATGTTTTTACTGTTGATTTTGGCAATTATCCTATTACAAAACTCGTATTGGATTATGAATTTGTGTGTTGTATTGCTAATTTTAGGATGTATATTAAAAAAATATATTATGTATTAGGATGGAGTATGTTTATTTGTTTATCTATATTTATGTCTGTTGCTGTTAGTTTTATTTTAATCATTCATTTCTAACTTTTTTATTTAAGAACTAACAAGGTTTTATATATCATGTGTGTAATTTATTTCAATATGTATGTAGGTAGGTACTTAATATATTTTTAGTCAGACCGTAGTCAAAAACCTTGCCATTTTGTTCTATGGATGAGTTAAGAATAAGAATTGTGAGAAATAGAAAAAAAATAAATTTATTTCCGATGTGGGATGAGTTAGGAATAGAAATGGGATGAATATGGAAAAAATAATACGTGGGATGTGACGTCATGGGATGAATATGGAACAACCCTTCAATGGAGAGGTAACTCGCCGTTAAATAACCAACTTTCCAGCCTTGCATAACAAATAACTATTGATAAGTATTTATACAAATTACGGCATCAAATTTTACGACATACATACTTAATTACAAAAATAATCAATATAAACCAAATGACGAGTGAGGTAGGTACCTTGACAATATATGGTTCTATGAAATCTAGTACTTACCTATAACCACAAAATGAGTTAAGTATAGTGCATATAAAAAACCTATAAGTAATAAAACAATGTTATTATAGGGACAAGAAAATCCTGCACTGAATCCTCCAAGGAAATTAAATCTCGTCTAGTTGGTAATAAAACTAGGAGATATGTTTTCTGACTCTAGGATCAAGGTGGAATTTATTAGCTCTTTATAACTTCTATTTCAATATATCTGGTACGAAACAGAACGGAGATTTGATCCGTGAGCGGAAACGGAAAGTTAGACCATTCATTCGTATTCGTTTTATTTAAAGCAAAATTAAACGCTAAATAAACATTATTATTTTATACCTTTCAAAATAAAACACTATAAAAACCAATTTCGGTTGAATCGGGGCTGAATGTTTACTAGTTTATTTCAAATTATATATTCAGTTTTAAATATAAGAAAATAAAAAGAACCCTGACACAAGTAAATAAAGTATTGTCGTACCTACAAAGTAACTAAAAGTTAAGATTTTGTAATTTTTGCATTTTTCAATGCTATTTTTATACTTATGGTAAATTTTAAATAGAAAAATATTGGAAAAAATGAACTCGGCCACAAGTGAATTCTCAGACGGGAATCGAACCCGCGACCTTTGGAAATCCGGTCCAATGCTCTAACCGCTGAGCTACCGAGACTTGCGAACCACCGTCGAAATTCTCCAATACTTTTTATATTTTTAATACACTGTAGGCCAGCGTTGTTACATCAATGCTAGGAATATCCTTGCATTCGAAAGAAACATCTTTTCAGGTGTTTAACGATCGATTAAGATGCAACTGCCAATAATTTATGATTTTGTAATTTTTGCATTTTTCAATGCTCTTTTTATACTTATGGTAAATTTTAAATAGAAAAATATTGGAAAAAATTTACTCGTCCACAAGTGAATTCTCAGACGGGAATCGAACCCGCGACCTTTGGAAATCCGGTCTAATGCTCTAACCGCTGAGCTACCGAGACTTGCGAACCACCGTCGAAATTCTCCAATACTAAAGTTAAAGTTAATTATTAGCGCTCAAATTATTTTTCTATCGTAGGCTTCTTTTCTTGATCGGTAAACACCACTTTAAATTCTAACTTTTTTCAGGTGTTCATTTAAAAGCAAAGCTTACAAAAGTTGACGCTAAGAGTGTAGTGAATATAAAGCATGCGCTCCCGAGATTAGCACAACTTCTCTCTACAATATTAGCTCGAACTAATCTGTGAACAAAGTCGCAAGCCATTAAGCGGCGAAAGCTGAACTTTCGTATACCAGACGATGGCCCGTATTAGGGTAAAAAAAAGAAAATTACATTTAAAAAAGTTTCCGATTGTCATAAAAAGACAGTAATTCGGTTCATAATAGCAGTACTGTCACAATTAAACCTAACACTCATCGCTCGCTACGCTCGCTCGCTATTATACGTACCTCCTCTTTAAAATTATCTTTCTTTATGGAATTAGTAAACAAAATTCTGGATTATTATAAATGAAATAGTTCCAATCAATAAGGCTTTCGTGAGAAACACGATTCCATCTTCAACCATCATCACGACTTAACACATCTGATATAATCTGATATTTTTATCTTCGCCAAATTCAAGTCAAATCAAGCATCTTCCTAGTGGCAGATTATTATAACCTACTTAATATCAATATTGCCTTAATGCCAACCTGGATGGAGTTAGCCAATTAACGATTCAGTCGAACTTCATTAGCCAGCCACCGCCATTATACAGACGAGCTGACATCACACAAAACAAGCCGCTCAGCTTGTAGACAGTATGATCTTTTGTTTGAAAATATAATAATCGTAATCCCCGAATTGTTACCGCGCGCCGCAATTTTGGAGTTACTCGTACTTTCACCTTTATACTCGTACTTTTAAGCATTCATGGGTTTTTAATGTTCTAGAACTAATTGATATTACAACTCTAAACAATTTCAAAGTTGACAATAATATGTATAATACCTTAGGCAACAAAGGCTAACGACCTCGAAATAATCATTGAGAAGTATCTATCAAAGGCAGTTCATACCAACACCGTAGAAAGGTGAATATACTAGAAAAATTCGACGTGTCCTCATAGGTCTCTGTAGCATAATTAGTTAGTGCATTGGGCCGGACTCCCAAGGAGTTCGAATCACGTCAGGGCGACATGTGACTATTTGTTTTTTCTAGGATATTTTCTTGTTTAATATTTATCACATAAAAATAGCATTGCAAAATGCAAAATTAAAAAGTTATAATTCATACCATTTAGACCCAATAGACATTTATCAATACCCACCGGTATCCTGCTAGCAAATGACGAATTAAAGCTATTTTCAACTGCCTTTTATGAACACTATACCTTCGCTGTACTCCGGTAGTCCACTTTAGATTTACCATCTAAAGCAGACAAGCCTTTTACTTTTTTCTTATTCAATTCCACTAATGTACAATAATTACCGTAAAGCACCTGTGATTTAATGCTCCTCAAATAATCAAACCGTCGGCAAACGCGACAAATGACTTCGCATTTCTATAAAAATCTTGTTCCATCAGCCAATTGCAATAAATGAGTAGTCCTGATTGGAATCCGATGGGATGAGATTTTTTTGCTGGCCGTACACGTCAATCCTCCGAGATGCCGAGGCAATTTACCGCGCCCCGAGCTTCAAGAATCCCGTTTATCACGGCCTATTATTGTGTTTAGTTACCATTTCTCTTCGTTCCTAATATTATTTCGTTTCTGATATCACTAGTCCATTGATTGAACGATTGTCACAGACAATAGTATCGTGGCGATTATTGGGTGCCTTAGTAAGTAATGGTTGGTACAAATTATACCTGTTAGAACTTGATGACCGTATCACAGTCTATTTTTATTTTCTATTTTTAGTTACGCTGTGACCGTATTATCCAGGTATTTAAAAACTCGGTTTTCCGTGCGACCACCCGTGCGCGGGCGCGGCGCGCCGCCAGAGGCGCTGCTAACGTTAGACCCACGACATCTGCCAGAATCCATACAAACAGTTGTTAACATTTATATTTTTATCGTTTTATCGCAGAATGCCGCGTTGTGTGGCAATTGGATGTAATAAAAATGGTAACCACCACTTTCGCAAGGATAAACGACTGTGAGAAAGCTATGGGTAAAGTAGGCAGTATGGTGCTACTATTTCCATCACGATATGTCTCCGTTTGTGGTAATTCAATTTTAATATCTTCAGTTTTATGATCCTGAGTGATTCCAAAGTTAAATTGTGGTCAAAAGACTCCAATCCGTAACATAAAAATATTATTTTCAGTTACGTTTACATGGTTTCAAGTACAAAATACAATATTTAAAACTGGAACAGAACGAATTAATTTGTATATAATTTACTTGAATATACTACGATGTACCAAATACAACATAAGATTATTCGATTATACTTGTTTTCTAGCATATTTTTACCCATTACTGACCTACTAGCTAGGTCCGCTTTACGACCTTTTAACGTCCCTCCACGGGTCTTCAACTCTTCTTTTAACTTTTTCCAATTCATTTCTAAAAAGAAAATACCACATTTCACCAAATATCAGAAAAAATAACCACCGAGCCGATAAACTCAAAGTGACACATTGCTTGTTATGGGTCTGAGGCATGCAGCGCCATCTGAATTCTTGGCGTTCTCTTCCCCATTAACTCGTCAAGCTGACGAGCTTCCTATAGGAAAATGAGACACAATAAATATTTTACTGTTTTGAGACCGCCGGCCGGTAGGCGGTCTTGTGCTTTATTGTGGACTAGCTTCCGCCCACGGTTTCACCCGCATGGTTCCCGTTCCCGTGGGAATATCGGGTTAAAAGTATAAGCCTATGTTACTCTCCTTCCTTTCAACTAAGTCTATACTAAAAATCAAGTCGATTGGTTGCAACAATTATATTTTCCAAAATATTTGAGTCAATCTTCAACCAAGAGCACACTTTTTATTAACAATTAAAAATCATTACTTCATAATAATAATAATTATTATTATTTATCTTTATAGGTTATTCTGCGCGTGATAATTAATTTAACCCATTACCGTATTCCTAACAGCATTAGTTAATTACACATAATGGTTTCCTGTACATGCTCTTAATTTATAATTACACAATATTACATCAAGATTTCAATTACTCCCAAACACAATAGGTACTGTATCCACTGACGGCTATCGAGCGAACATATCTTCGATATAGATAATGCTGGATTATTATTAATTCATTGTCAAAGGATTTACAATTAGTATTCCACTAGCTACGGTTGTAACCGCTCAAAGACGTCTTTACAAAATGTTGGCTTGAAACATTCCCTTTGTAGCTTATAATTATTTTAATTAGAGGATCTCTTTTTTATTCAAGAATTGCTTTTTGTATTGAGTCTGACCTGTCACTCAGGCATCGGCAAAACGAGACACGATAGATATTTCATTGTTTGCGACGCCGGCGCCGCCTGTTATGAATTAAAGGCTTAGAACGGAGTAGTCGACTTTTAGCACAAATTCAGAATTGCTGTCGGTCTGTAGGTAAGAACAATATTTAGTATTGCAGTAAAAATTACTGAAGATCTCGGTGGTGCTGTTGTTCAGCCTATCGCAACTACATAATTATACTGTTGAGCTCTTCCGTGATTCTAAAGGCACGTTTACGGCCAAAACACACCCATGCGTTGCGGGGCCGCGCCACAGAAATCTGCGTTGCGTGGTGTCTTCGGCGTGGCGAGAATAAAAAATAATAAACTGAGCATGCATCGTGAAAAGGTGGAATCTGAAGAATCACTGTATGCGCCGCCTTAAATACCTACCAACGCTAAGGCCGGACTGCCCCGCATCGTCCTCCAGGTTGGTGGTCGAGGCGAGTTTCTCTGGTATTCCACCACGTGTATTGCCTGTGCCACGTGTATTAGTGTGGCTATTAATACTTCACACCATTTTTTGGTATTGTGATTTGGCCTTTTGAGCTCGGTTACATTTGCAGTCGTTGATAGTTTGACACCCGGTGATCGATACAGGTAGTATTTTGGAATCGTGACGTCTCGTCATATTAATAATATTGAAAAAAATAAAGCCAGGTTTGACACTCATACAAGGATTCTAACGACATCAAATAGTTACATCCCAAAATTCCAAATCTCTTATGGTACGAATATTTAGAAATTATGATGGAATAAGGAAATTCACATACATAGGTACATGAAACTGTAACCTAAACACATTATTATACGATCCTTTTTTTGGGCGGTTGACGCTTTTACACTGCTGGCAGCAGTCATGGAAATTCCTGGTTGACCAGTAGAGTTTTTTTAGGGAACTTTATTTAAATATATAGAAAACGTGTAAATCACAAATAATAGAACATTTACATGTATTTAATTTTAAAAATAAATTATTTATAACCTTAGTACTTTCCGAGGAAACGTTTCTCAAAAAAACTCTACTGATCAACCGGGAAGTTCCCCCATTGGATAATAGAAAATGATTATGACTAAACGTTATAGGAGGTAAAGGTGCATTTACTACACGAAAAGAAAAAAAAGGAAATCCCTAAGTAATGGCTATTTGTTATGCTAGGCTGGAAGATGGATTTTATCACCTCTATTGAAATCCGAGAATTCTAGGATGAACCACGAGCGTAGCGAGTAGGTCAAATTGAATCCTGAGCGTAGCGAGGGTTTCAAAAGTACGACACGATAAAAGCTTTTCTGCCGAGCGCAACACACAATTTTTCACCTCAAATTTTTAGGTTGTTGCCGCGGTCAACTTCTGGTAAAAAAATATATTTTAACAATAAGTTTAATCTAAACATACCTTATACCTGTTTTTAATGGTATAAAAAACCTAAACAATAAAAAAGGGAGTATTTTAGTTAATTCAAAGTTATTTAAAATAGGAATAAATTGTACTATAATAACATTGAGCTATGTACAATAATTCTTCAATTTATAATAACAATAAAAACGATTCGGTAAATATTGACATTGACATTAGGTACAAGACAAAGACAAATTAACCCTTAACTGTAGTGGTGAAAAATATTAACGTATCTGTAGTTGTGGGTCCCGTGGACCCATATATTTTAAAATAGTAACCAAACTGAAATTACGTTAAGTTTATCTATATATTCTTTGTCAAATCATTTATTAATATTGTTCATATTGTTTATCAAAATTGACCATAAGAACATTTTATGTATATCTAACTTACATTTAAATAAAATACACACAGTTTAGAAATTAGGTTATGTAAAAACAAATATTAATGTAGGGTCAAATAAAAACATTTTTTTTTACGTAAACTTAAAAGTGTGTTGTTTTACAAAAACCTAATAAGCAAGATATAGCTTCCAAAACAAAAATTCGGACACTAGTTCAGTTAGTTACAAACATGAATTGCATAGAAATTTTGTACATGTCACGCAAATAACCTACTGTTATTTGGTACATAGCTGAACAGTCTTGGCTCTAGAATAGCAGGAAGGCAAAAAAATATTTTCCTTTTGTTCCTATCGAGTTTGAGGCTACCACCAGAGACGAGTTTCATTGAAATAAAAAAGAAACTTATACGTATAGTCGGAATTAATTACATACCTTTAGAGAATCGAGCGAAAGTCGGCTGTCATACAGCATGCTTACCAGTCAAGATTAAGAAGGTACTGAGAATCTGGGAGAGCTGCGGCACTCACATCGCTTTAAATATGACTTTGAAAAATCAAGGTGGGTCCAGGGGACCCACAACTACATTTAAGGGTTAAAAATAAAGGTTTATATCACGTTCCGAAATCCAATCATAGGTTGTGAAATCCCACCTAGCCTCATATTAAATTCTTATAACAAATAGTTTAATCTTATTGATATTGTTTTAATGAATCAATGAACTAAAATAATATAATTAAACCAAAACAGAGTATTATATTAATTCAAAGTTATTTAAAATAAGAATAAAATTTAACATAAAAAGTGAGCAGTGCGATTCGGAACGCATTATGACGTTTTCTTTCCAAATTAAAAAAATAGTTTAATACGCTAGGTTAAACTATCATCCGGGAGGCGGCGGTCCCTCCCTTCTCCTGTCCTCCCATCGAGATTTCGAGCTTGATGGGGGGGCGGGAGCTGGTTCGATCCTACCCCGAAACCCCGTCGAGCCTACTAGGCTGGACGGGGCGTCGGGGAGCGGCGAGGGATAGGGTGCCGGACTCACGAGTCCGGTATTCTAGGTGAGCCCAGCATAACCTCAGTGTATGCGTAAAAGCATTCCCCTCACTATAAAAAAAAAAAGTTAAACTATCACCCTTATAATAAATTTACTCATTGACGCTTGGCCGGTAATATGCGATTTTCAGCGCAGAAATTTAATAAAAAATTCTCCTTTTCCGAGCGTGTGAGGCGAAAACAATATATTTTCTTATTTTGTAACAAGAGGTGATATAAAGTTCCTATTCATGTCACCATCTTGCCTGGCATAATATCTTTTGACAGGCTCTCAATTTAAAAAGTTGGAGAAACTCCGCCTTGGACAATTTTATTTACGTAGAGGTCAAAACAAGGGAACTTTGAAAAAGTTATGTTTTTCATCGAAATTTTTCATAACGCTCAGTGAAAAAAAAAAAGATTGCTAAAAGCCCCTTTTTAATTTCTTTTTCTCTACTTATCATTGAGTTTGATATGTCTTTAAAAGCCAAGCTTAGATTAAATTTAAAAATGTTTCAAAGATAAAGCAAACATTTTATTTTTATTATTTCGTATTTTATTAGTCTCATAATAAGTAATCTAATACTTCAAACCATTAAAGAAATATCGATGCTGCTACGTAGCAACAAAGTTTACAAAGGAAAATTATAATAACTTCCTTTAAAAACGCAAGCATAATTAGAATATTGGATGTAAGCTAAAATTAAAAGACTACAAACTCGAAGGATTTTCTTTTTAGTTTTGCATTGACAATTTTATTAAGATACATTTTATGTGATTATTATAAAACATATCACTCAGACGGGACTCGAACCCGCAAACTTTGGGAATCTGGCCCAGAGTGCACTTACAACGCAGTTGGAAATAGGGGAAAAAAAGTAATTAACAATCACTTCATTTAAATAATTTAACGCATATCGAAATTACCAAAATAAAACATCAATAATCATTTCTTTTTCAGATGATAGCTGTCATCTCTTGAACGAAGATGGAATAATGTTGCCGAGAGATGACTGAAGGATTCAATTAACCGGCTTTCCTTCGAGCGGCAGCGGGCCCAATTACATCTTCAGTCACTAACGGCTCCACGAAATTAACCACCAAAATTAACCTGCTCCATTGTTCACTAGATTAGCAACGCTTATCTGTGATATACTGTTCTGTGTTATAATATAATACCATATACTTAAGTTAAGTATACACATAATATGATGTCTCTGCGGTTTGATAAATTAATAATAGGTATAACAGAAAATATAAAAAAAAATATGCTGATTTCGAAATACATAGCTTATGCACTTGTCTTGCAGTACTTTTTAAGTATACATTGATGTGGGGCGAACCAGGATAACTTTGGAATATGGGACAAATGAGTAACAAATCGTCTTTTATATCCCGCTAACATTTGTAGACTGAGAACCGAACTCACGATATAGCGCCTACCCATGATTGTGGGTACTAATGCGACATTGGGCTTATCATCTGACCATTATTTTATAAATCAAATCATGATTTTATTGATACTATTATGACTCGATAGATTCATTGCATTTAAGTAGGTATATAGTTTATTACTATTAATTTATTATTATTAATTTATGAAACGAATTCGTGTTTTTTTTTATTATTTATGTTATTTTTCATGTTAATGTAAACCAATACAAAACCTTCCAAAAAAGCGATGTTGTGAAGCGGAAATCCTCTAGGGTACAACCATGGAATTATTAAGTACTACGTACAACAGATTCCATGGGATAGGTACAACATTATAAGGTCATATGTATTTTTACGTTATAAAAAGTTTTTATGCTGTGGCAATTTAATAAAAAAATAATGAAGGTAGATATCAAACCTCTTTAAATTAAAACAAAGAGTACCCACCCACCCAACTTGACTTCTTTCAAATTAAGAATAGTCAAATATGACATTTAAAAATCAAAACGTGACGCCTGTCATCGGCTAAAAAACACAAAATTAGTTTTGTATTTTGATAACTACATTATGTATTATATTTTGAAATAAGGTAATGTTATATTATCCTTTCTTAAATATACTTAATCGTAAAAATAATAATGTTTAACGTTCTCATGATCAGTTGGTGATTTTTGATAAGCCTTTTGTAGTTCGTAAAATGTTTTGATGACCAAATAGAATGGAATTTGAATTATTTCTGAGTAAGTAATCTCTTTAGTTTTATGTTGCTGCTGGAAAATGATAGAAGCAAGCAACGAGGACAATGCCACAGTCACTGCACCAACCACAAACACGGTGAGCATATAATAATAGATACCTAGGTAAATAAATACTACATAATAATAGTACCTATACTAAATAATAATAATAATAGTGGTTGCCCGCGGTTTCACCTGCGTGGTTCCCATTCCCATGGGAAAATCGTGATACAATGTGTAGTATATCGAATATGTGCATAAGTACCAAAGAGTAGTAAAGTTCGGCCCGGTCAGGTTTCGGATGGGTGACCGTAAAGTGTCATTACAACTGAGCGCTTCCGTGCTTCGAAGGGCACGTTAAACCGTCGGTCCCGGCTGTTGTCATTTGATTACAGTCGTTAAGCCAAGTCAGAGGCCTTATAGGCGGCTTGATAAACTCTGACACCAGAGGTGGCCTAATCCTCACTCGATAAGAAGAAGAAGTATGTAATCTCTAATATACTGTCGTCTCGAGTGACGTACCACGCAGGACCGAGGTGGAGCATTGTATGTCCGACCGCTAAGGAGTACAGACCAGGGAGTAAGTACTTGATATAAAGACGTGATGCGTTCACTAACGAGCCGATATTTGTTATAATATAATATCATAGCAGGTATACCATAATTAAGGACACCACAAAATGTATCATATTATGTTTATTCCAAACTATAAGCTACTGTTTACCAAATTTCATCCAAATTCATTTATCCGTTTTTGCATGATTGAGTAACAAACATTCAAACTTTCACATTATTAATTTAGTAAGATTTACGAGAATACTGTATTTAAATAGATTGAAAAAAAAATAATCCTTTAGCAAACGACTACGAATAATAATACTCCCTCTTGTGAAACTACTTATTCATTTCAAATACCGTTTATTTAGAGTAGCTTTTGTTTTCCAAGAAATTTGAATGTGATCTAGTAAGAAGCCAAGGATTCCCGTCTGAGCATAATTTGTATTGATTTGTTTCGTTTTTTTTTATGAACAACGACGATGAGTCTATTAGGCGTTCATCATACCTGATTTTAAGTATTGATAAGGCTGAAGATGGAAGCAAGCCTCTCCCGGAATCCTCAATCATTGAGGAACTGGCTATCTTATCTCTAACTGTCGGAACACAAGTTACTGAAAACATTGTTATTATATCGTCAGACTTAGATAAGATGTTGGTAGCTAGCCAGGCGGACTTACAAGTCCTACCACCAACTAAACCGAATACAATATGTATCCCCACTGGGAATCGAACCGAGGACCCCTGGGTCTGATACCGTTGGTTGAACCACTAGACCACAGAGGCGGTTAAAACCATGGTTTATAAAGTAAATGTAAAATATAGTTACTGTTAGTCTATATTGTCTACATTTCACAAACTATTTTACAGTCGGCAGCAGCTACGGCTTTACATATCTGTCAAATTTATTCAATCTACTTTGGACTTTGAGGTATATGCCATTGAGTTCAGATTTGTCTGTAGAAATTTGTATTTGTCATTTTGTATAAACCGTAGTTGCTTTTGACTATACGTACCAATTGTGATAAATTTTGGTAAAAAATATATTCGTTTTGTTGCGAAAATACATATTGTAGGAGGCTAAAGTTTGTACCAGGATCTCGAAAAATTACATCACGGTTTTGGTCGCGACGCGAGACGCGGCCTAATAAATAAACAATACCTAAAAGAACATCATCAGATTTCATTATCAAAACAAATTCTATCAAATTCCAGGACATCCCAAACGAAGATACTGACGTCGCCCGCTCCGAAGCGACTTTCAGATACACCGTCCAAAATATCAGTCAGCTGAAAGAGCAAGTGCTATCGCCCCCTTGCTATGTCCGATGCCTGCCGTGGAAGATCCTGATACTGATCAGACACACTGCCACGCCAGACCGGCAGCAGCAGAAAGCTCTAGGGGTATTCTTGCAGTGCAACGGTGACTATGATACACCTGGATGGTCTTGCTATGGTCTTGGGGAGTTGAAACTTCTTTCTCATAAGCTAGATGGCACTCATTTATGTAGAAAACTACATCATATGTATCATAGGTGGGTATACGAAATTGAGGAATCTATTTATAATATTGACAAGTTGACTCTTGACTCCAGAGGTGGCCACTAATCCTCACTCGATAAGAAAAAGAAATGAATGTTACAGTTATAAGTAGTTTAAGCACTTGTATTACAGATATCGGCTATCTACGAAGGTATTTCAAATTATGGGAAGGTATTCCATATAACAATATGATACTCAAATCCAGAGGAAACACTATGCTCTTCCTGTGTAGGAAAGCTCAAGACTCCTGTAACCCTAGCATGAACGGCTTTTAACGACACCCGTTCTCGATGACGTGTCACTGTCTCGCTCACATCTTAGCGCGATAAGCAAGACAGCGTCATGCGGTATATCGCGTGATATAGAGGTGATTATGCTAGGGAAGCTGATTTACAGTGTGCGAGATGGCGCTATACGCAGGCAGTGAATAGCTCCGTCCCTTAATAAACATTACTTCAATATTGTGGCGACAGATGGTGCGTCCTCAGGTCGACGAGGGTCTGCACATAGTAGAAGCACAGTCTAAACAGCCTTTGCTCTGCCTACAAACGGCTGAAATGACACACTCAAACAGATAAGTGCCGCTACACACGCGCTCGTTATTGTTCTCGACTCGGACTACAGTGAGAACCAGTGAGATACATGTAGCGATAGCGAGCGGCGCGTGTGTGTGTGTTTGAGCGAGTCATATCGACCGAGTGCAACGACAGTTTATTATGTTTAGACTGTGGTAGGAGGCTCAGATAGATACTCCCTTTTTCTTTATTGCCATAGCTCACTTTGATTCATATTTTCATAATTTACAGTAAAGAGGATGACTGGGGCTTCGCGCACTTCATTTCGTGGACGGACCTGATGGACCCGAATAACGGGTTCGTGAAGGACGACGCTATCATTGTAGAGGCGCACGTGGTGGCGGAAGCGCCGCACGGCATCTCGTGGGACTCCAAGAAGCATACTGGATATGTAGGTAGGACATGTATGGGTACAATGTTAGTTTTGAAGAAATTATAGAGAACACCTATAAATTGCTATTAACAACCTATGAAGGTTTATGTAACTAAAGAAGATGTTAAGTAACGCTGTGTTTTAGGACATTTAAAATAAATGCAGATAAAAAAGCGTTCGACAATAGCATTAATAAGCGTGTTTGGTATAGATGTTGCAAATAAATTGAGAAAAAAGACATTATTTACAGAAAAATCTCAAGGATTAGTATCGACACAGCTGATTCGAGCAGCCGTGAAGTTGTCCAGCTACCGTTAGGGTTTAATCACTTCTTGAAGACAAATTATAATTACGACCAGACAGAGCTCGTACGATAACCATTTCTTCCCTGCAGGGTTGAAGAACCAAGGCGCGACGTGCTACATGAACTCACTTCTCCAAACCCTGTTCTTCACCAATGTCTTACGGAAGGCGGTATACAAGATCCCAACAGTGGGCGATGACAGCTCACGGTCCGTCGCTTTTGCACTCCAGCGCGTCTTCTATGACCTGCAGTTCTCTGACAAACCGGTTGCAACCAAAAAGTTGACCAAGAGCTTCGGTTGGGAAACCCTAGACTCCTTTATGCAGCATGACGTCCAAGAATTCTTAAGGGTAAGATTAACAAAGAGGCATGCCATGCGTATTTAATTTTTGGTTTTCGTTGTAGCTTATCTTGCTATTGAATTTTCGGGTTTAAAGAAAACTTACGGAAAATTACTCAAGCTAGAAACATTATAATAAGTTTAAACGATTTAATTAAGATTTATTTTTTTAATGTATTGTCAGTATATTCCTAGTAAATGTGTTTCCAAGAAAACATGCGAACCCATATACTTTCTTTCGAGTTTACTTTAATTTTACGAATGGAAATCTTAAATATCAGCAATATTTTCTATTAGACACGTTGGAGCTTACGTATATCTTAAGTTTTGGGGCGCACTGTTTATTGAAATAAAACAACTTTAAAGGATATCAAACGCACTATATTTCACGAACTAAGTTGTAATTGTTCGTATTTTTAACCCGTGACCACGGCAGCTGAAAAGGTACCGAAACGTCGGGAAAATCAAAAAAACCCTAAAAGCTTAAAAATACGGACTCAGTTCGTGAAATATAGCGCGTTTGATATCCGTTAAAGTTGTTTTATTTCAACGTTGGAGCTTCTTCTGGTTATTGGCGCACTTTCAATCGCGCTATCATAATGGCCAGAGATTACATTACATCGTCGATCTCAATCCGTAATCTACTCGCCTTGGTTGAACCAGATGTGCTCGTTTATATGAAAATCTTTTTGTACTTACCCGAATCTGTACAGCCGAGTTTGAATGTAAAAGCTAGTGAAATTTCTCCATACTATGACCAATTCTACTCTTTTGCAAAAAATAAAGAAGCTTTTAATTTAACTTTAAATTAGTTTTCTGAAAGCATAGTCACTGGATCGTATTTAAACTAATCGTAATATCCATCAGGTACTTCTAGATAAACTAGAGAACAAAATGAAGAGTACCGTAGTGGAAGGCACCGTGCCGAAGTTGTTCGAGGGTAAAATGACGTCATTCATCAAGTGCAAGAATGTCAACTGTACTAGCACGCGGCTGGAAACTTTCTACGATGTACAACTCACTGTCAAAGGGATGGATAACAGTAAGTTTTACTTTTGTGCATTTCATATTATCTGAGTAATTAGTCGTATCCTCGAAGTTTAGAGGATCTACCTCTAAACTTCGAGGATACGACTACTATTACGGCCTACGATTGTCGCCGACAGGCAACTATCGTTATAGTCAGGTTGCAGGATGGGTGAACAATTTATTAGCTTTATCAGCTTAGCTTCGTTAGCTTAGCTTATATTATCCATATCTATTATCAATCCATTAGGAAGGCTTGTGGCTCAGCAGTGGGGTAATTGTAATGGCTGATGGTAATTTTATCGATCCTCCGCTTGCGCATCTCATCTATCTAATCCGTCCCACAGATTTGGATTGGAGAATTGATGTGATTGTCATAACTTTTTTTATTATAGTTTTCACAATTGAAACCTACTGTCAAAATTATTATTACCTACATCGCGTAAGCCTCCTTGATTGTGCAGAAAATTAAAATTATTCCATTAAAATTGGTAAATAACTAAACTTTTTAAGTTGTAAACCTACAGGGAGCCATCCACGAACCCTAAAAAATGTGCTTAAAAGAAAGTACCTAGGTATAATTAAGTTTTTCTTGTAACTTGTTAAACCTAGTAATTACAGTACGACTAAAACATAGAAAACTTCGGCCACATAAGTCTTTATTAAGAAAGAATTAGCCGATACCACATTTGGTCGTAACAAAGTTAGAAAAAGTATCTTTAAGTTAATTAATCAAGTTAACTCGGCCATAGGCCGGAAGAAGTTTATGTTCTAACTTTTATTAGTTCGTGTAGGTGGTTTTCTTGTAGATGGAAAGTTATAAACAAGATAATGATGTTTCTTAAATCTTTTTATGTGATTTATACATACTCACGAAAAGTATATCTATAATCGGTTTCATAGTAATAAATATAGTTATGAAAATTTTAAATAATTATTATTTATCATATGCTCACGAATTTAAAACGTAAGTACGATTAAGCGAAGGCAAAGTAAGAAACAATCATCAAGTAAATTGTTTTCGAAAGAATGAAGTGATATTTTTAAGGGCATAAACTATGCAATCTTATTAGCAATGGATTGGGGTTTGTATGGCTTTGGTCTGAGTTTAGGCATGCAATAAGATGTACAATGGATAGAGTTTCAGTCTGATTAAGAGCTATTAAAAGAATTTTAAAGAAAATTAGATATTTGTTTATTTGCCACATGGACCTCTATTAGTACAGTACAGACAGAAGCTATCCTTTGTGGTGAAGAAAAAGTCGCCAATTAAAACATTATACAAGGAACCAGTACCTTCTCAAATTAGAGATTTGAACATTCATTTCTGCATGACTTTGTCCAGAAAATGCTGATATTGCTATTATTTTTAGTTTACGAGTCGTTCAAAGACTACATAAGTACCGAGCTGCTGGACGGCGAGAACAAGTACGATGCAGGCGAGCACGGCCTGCAGGAGGCGGAGAAGGGGGTCCGATTTGACGAGTTTCCTCCCGTGTTGCATCTGCACCTGATGCGGTTCCAGTACGACCCGCAGAGCGACGCATCCGTCAAATTCAACGATAAGTGAGTCTGCAATCATCTAACGTTGTCTTCTTAGCCACATGACTTTTTAAGTTTTTAAAGCACCTAGAGTTTAAATGTCGCAACCAGGAACAACATGTTGCAGCGTATAGCTCTTCAAACCTGACTGATCGTCGAATGACGAGAGACTTAATGTTTTTATATAAATTAATAAATAATTTGATAGATTCCCCATTTTTGCTCGGTTGTCTGAATATTAGATGCCATCGTTCTATTTCCCGTAACTTTAAGTTGTTTAGTATGCCCACTACAAGAACTCATTACGCTTCTAACGCATTTATTTTTCGTACGTGTAATTGTTACAATGATAAATGCCCCCACATAGACATATTCAATGCCACCCCAAATAGCTTTAAGAAACAAATAGTAAAATTGTTTGATTAACTGTAATTAACTTTAACTTTAACTTTAAGTTCACTGCACTTTGCACTTTCATTTGGTTTTATTTGCTTAAGTTTGTTGTTTATGTTATCTTTATTTTGCTGTATGCTATATGTTTACCTATTAGTGGAAACTTCACTGATTTATGTACAAACTTATATTTTTATCTGTTTATCTGTGTCTGGAATATTGTATGTTTCCCAAATAAAATAAAATAAAAATAAAAATGACTCCCACTGCTGGGTATAAGCTTCCCCTAAGGATCTCCACGACGATCGGTCCTGCGCTGCCCGCATCAAGCGGCTTCCTGCAACCTTCATCAGAACGTCAGTCCACCTTCTGGCTGTAGTCTAAGGCTGGCGTATATAAGGGCGTAGGTGGAAAAAGGGTTCGCTATGGCGAGATCCCAGCCGTGCTGCATCTGTACCTAATGCGGTTTCAGTACGAACCGCAGAGGTGTCCGGCAAATTCAATGACAAGTTAGTCTAATCGTCATCATCATCATTATAATCTCAGCCACATGACACTTAATGCGGGGTGTAGGCCTCCCCAAGGGTCTCCACGACAGACGATCAGTCCTGCGCCCCCCCAGTGATGGGTCGCGGTACAATTGGGGAACTTCCCGGTTAACCAGTAGAGTTGTTTTGAGTTACGTTATCTCGAAAAGTACTTATGTGAAAGAAAAAATTATTATTCAAATGAATGTTCTATTATTTGTGATATAAACGTTTTCTATATATCTATAACTTTTTTAAATAAAACTCCCTAAAAAAACTCTACTGGTTAACCGGGAAGCGCCCCGACTGTACACCTGTTTGGTTCACCTGGATGTACCACGGGCACTTTTTCTTGCTCGTAGTACACCTTAGTTCAACTGGGTGTACTACGGGATCGTAGTGTAAAGACTGATCAAAATAATCTATGGGACACAAATTCCATTTTCATGTATGCTGGCAGATTATCTTATTGTAGTACCGTCCAGAGTGATCAATATTATTTAAAAAACACAATTTCTATGTTATGTAATGTGATAAGATGACCAATTATATAATCGTGAATACCTATTAAATGGTATCTAGGTACTCAGAGTTATCAAAAATATCGTGGTAGTCAAGTAATGTCAACGCTAATTAAGGGTATTACGGTTCTTTTAGGTATTTTCAGGTATTTTCTATTGCTTATTTTCTCTACCCATCTTTTTCATTTCGTACATGACGTAATTGACGTGTCTTTTGTTTGGAACTTAGTATTTTGAAATAAATAGAGTTTCTAAGGGCCACAACGCATGCTACTATTACCATCGGCAATCGGCGCTTTTCGGAAGCTAGATAGGTATAGCGAGCGACTGAACGCTAGGTACGATCCGTACACATTCGGTTGCCGGTTGCATCGATTTGTTTTTTCTGTTCTGTGGATTTGACATCTGCGGAACAGGCAGGGGCCCGATTCTCGGGTCACTCGAAATAATTTCACTTTGGAAATGAGTTGCTAACTTAATATTAAACGATTCTTTTGAGCCTGAGATATCACCATTATTCACTTCTTGCTAAGCAGCACAGACTCAACGTAATTGGAAATTGATGAACCTACTTATGAAAAAATGAAATTATTATTTAGTATTTATGAAAGAACTAATAAAACGTGAAATTGCCTCATTGGTCGGGAATCGAACTTAACTAGGCGCCTTTGGCTATCCGGGTTCTGGGCGTTGCCCATCACAATTTGTGTAAGCTTTTGTTACCTTTTTATATTTTTTAAAAAACAACGTTAATTCATAATCGTTTAGGCAAATTCTCTGTCTGCAAATCATCTATTTAAATAACAAAATTAAAACTTAATAAAACAAAAACGCAAAAACACCAATCTAATGATAGGTCTGTAAAGGCCCTTATTTCTATTGGTGATGTCTGTCCCTCTCATCTTGTAATTTAAGGGCGCGCTCTAGGCCAAAAGCAAAAGTAATAACTGCAACGGCGAACTGCAAAGTAAATACTACCTTATTTCTATGAGAAATAAGGCAGCATTTACTATATAATTCTCCGGCCCCATTCGGCCGGTCCGGAATGAAGAAATGAAGGAATTTCTTTTTTAAAGGATATTTAAAGGTTATTTCCAAAAAATATATAACATAAGCCCTGCCTTATCTATAGTGTAATTATACTAAAAAGTTCCAAGCTTTATTTAATTGTATTACTTGAATACTAGCAGTTTATCGTGTTAATTAAAGTGATTTGGAGGCAATTTCGCAATTATTTTCTATCGAGAAAATTTTATGCAATCGTGTTTTTGAGTAACATAGTCACTAGTGTTAGTCCTGTTGTTTGCTGCATCTTAATTTGAAATTCAGTTTTTCATTAATATTGATGTTACAGACGATCATGTAAAGCAATCTGATTTTCGTTGGCCTATAGCGGGCCCTTAAGTAACTGAAGATATTGATGAGTACTCTGGATGCTTAGATACCGATTAACAGTTAGGATGCGTACATATAATAGATCCTCGTATAATTCGTCCAAGACTGTAAGTAATTGGAGACTTATGATCCGAAGAATTATAAGACTGGTTAGTTGTGTACAATATTTATATAACTTTAAATGCAACGATAGAGTTGAACCTTTGCTCCTAGCATGTTTTTGACCACCTTGTCACCTCATATCTTTATTAAGCTGAGTGTACTTACTAGTCAATTACATTCTCCAAGTTGATCTGATACGAGTCGTACTGGCAAATAACATTCTAAATGCACCGGAATACTCCGCAACTTGGTGACTTAAGTTATTCTTATTTATTGTATAAAATATTCCTCGTCATAAAGCATTGTAAATACTAATCCGTGTCGGTAAAATGCGTTAGTTTTGTTGGCTATATTTACAGCTTAATCTAAGATTTACTCGATCTATGGTCGGTTTCAATAACCTATCCTCGTTAACAGATAGGATTACTAGAGCTTTGTTGCCTGGATATTGTTGTTAATTAGCCCAAAATCAACCAAAATAACAGCGGTTGCTAAGTAACGTAACCAAGATAGGTCTATCTCTTGTTAAGAATAGATTATTGAAACCGGCCACTAATCGAGTGTAGTATTGAGCGGTGAAATCGGCCCAGAATAGATTATTGAAATCGGCCATAAATCTGATCAAAATTATCCTGATTCAATAATAAATACCATCAGTTCTGAAACTTTAATTTGAATCCAAATTAATTTAATAATAAGAACTCCAGCAATAGACACGATTCCTTTGATTAATCCGCAGCTATGACGGATTCAAGCTTCAATTAGTGCTTCGAGTTAAAGGAATTCAGCTACAGACATCGTGTCTTATCGAGCCCGGGTCTGAACCATTACTTAGAATTCCATTTAGTTCGACCGGCTCACTTATGATTTGAATTTGCCAATCACAGTAATCTGTATGCAGGTTTAAACCAAAACCGTCAAAGGAATTAATAAAGCCTGGATTCGAAAGCTGGTGTAATCAAACTTTTGCTGCACTTTGCAAGGATGGAAACTACACCTTTGATCGTAAAGTTTGATGCAACCGCGATGTTGAAAGATCGAAAAATAATAAAAATACGATAAGATTGTTTATATACTATACCGCTCGTGTCTTCATCTCCACGAACTCTAATACAGTACACTTTCATGCAAACTGTCAAGCGATGTGTCTCCGGAGTTTACTTATGAGTGAATGAGTCTCCGGAGTTTACTTATTGTTTTAAAAGGGCCACTTTGTTACGCACGGTATAAAACTACTTTCAACGTTTCAGATTTCTAGTTTATTTAATTTCGGTTCGGGGTCAATCGAGAGATTACACCTCCACAAAAAGGTTAAACTTCAAAAAAGGAAGAGGCTATTGTGTCGCCTATATTCTTTACTTTTTGAAAAGAATACTTAACACATGATACTATTTTATTACATTCTTATCATCTTATCGCCTTCAAAGCGAAGTTTATCAATTCGCTAGTTATAATTTAAAAGCCTTATTTTATCTAGGTTCGAGTTCTATGAGGAAATTAACCTGGACCAGTATTTACAAGAAATCCCATCAACTCCAGCCCACTACACACTACACGCGGTGTTGGTGCACTCGGGAGATAACCACGGTGGGCACTACGTGGTGTTCATCAACCCCAAGGGCGACGGCAAGGTGAGTGAGAGACGACACATGACACATCCGCTCCGTTAACTACACAATACACGTCTGCTCCGACTACTACACATTCTCATGCTCCGTGTACTACACACTTCACGTCCGCTCCGTTACATTATTCGCAACTGCATCAACTGCATTCGGACTGCATCGTCTAATCATTTAAATGCATACAGTTGTTCGTACTAATTCCTACCACCAAACTGTCATCTCTTTAACCAACTGCAGGATTAGTAGGAACAATGCCACGAGTTTAACTGCATACTTACAATTTACTTAATAGTTAGTATACATAATTGCATACAAACACACCAATTATCTAACCCACGTTAAGTTTCATAAGAGAACTTGTGTTATGGATACTAGATAACGGATAAACATACTTGTATATTATTTTTTGTAAATACATACAAATATACATATTAAACACTCAGACCAAGACAAATACACATATGCATGCACACAATATTTGTCCGGGGATCCAACCCGGGACTTCTGGCGCAGAAGGCGGGTATATCCCTACGCCAAACAGGTCATCAAATTCCAATACAATTTAATTATTATCAACAGTGGTGCAAGTTCGATGACGACGTGGTATCCCGCTGCAGCAAGCAGGAGGCCATCGAGTACAACTACGGCGGCAAGGAGGACGCGCCGCACCTGGCCCGGCGCGCCACCAGCGCCTACATGCTCATATACATTCAGTGAGTATATCTTGAGGAGCCCGTGGCGCAGTAGTTCGCGCGCTCGGCTAATTAAGCAACTTTTGCAATGGTCGGTCACGGGATGGGTGACCAAATATTTATTATAAATCGAACTCCTCCGTTCTTCGGAAGGCGCGTTAAGCGGTAGGTCCCGGCTGCATTTGCAGTCGTTAAACCCCACCAATTCGCATTTGACCCGCGTGGTGGGTGGCCCATTCTCCTTATCCATCCATAAGGAAAGCCAGTGCCCCAGCAACTGGGACATTTAAAAATGGATGATGAGTTTATCTTACATAATATGTAATTCTTCAAGAGAACGGGACCTGTAGACAAAGTAACATTCGTTTCGATAGGAAAAGCTATCTAAATTCGTCATCGTCTCTCTATTAGCGCCGATAAACTTGCGGTAATCATGACAATTGACCACGTGATTTATCGCGGTTAATGTCAATTTTCTAACTTCATTTCTTTTTTTTCAAAGTTTGTACATACGTTTGTTACTGAATCACTCTAAAATTGATTAACTTTTAACACACATCAGGGGGTCTAAAACGGGCGCTAAAGCATTATTGCTAAGTAAATTCCCTGACAATTCATTAATTTATTTATTTTCTATGGAATTAAATTTTAGTAAGTTTTCTTGCCTTTAAAAAAATGTATAGCAAATTCTGCTATACTGACACTGTTCTAAACTCCATAATCAATTAAATGTATTGTTAGCACCCTTTTTACACCCTCAGATAGTTTATATCCTGGATTAAAAAAATATTTTAACCTGGGGTGCTATTGCGTAAGGTAATCGTATTCATTTGACAGTTCGTATCGTTATTGAGCGGCTGCAATTTGTATGGAATGACACACAATATGATCCAATATAAACTGTCAAATGAATACGATTAACTTTACGCAATTGCCTAGCTGATGTTCGAGAAACCGTAGGGGTCCTGTAATTCAATATAAAATTGTTCTAGGACATCGCAACTAAAGTACGTGTTACAAGACGTCACCGAGAACGACATCCCCAGTGACCTCTGCGAGCGGATCAACGAGGAGATGCGGTACGAGATGGTAAGAACATGTAAATATCATGCCATCCACGAATATGATTATTTTTTTATCATTTTTGTTTCGTATATGCAACGGGATGTTACGCATTTCAGGCGGCAGAAAAATAAGATGCAGAAAATATAAATCTGACACGTCAGTCAGCTCAGCCAAATACTACGCAAGGATTTTCAGCGCACTAAAACAATTCTTCACTTTGCAGGCCCTAGCTGGCTCTAAATATAAAGGAAGATAGTATTATGAAACACAAAGGAGCAAATACAACCAGTTTTTTATATACAATTTAAAATAGTTTTGAAATAACGTTTTGCCGATGGCGCTATATTTAGTAAATTCGTCAGGTAGGTTAATAAGCTTCATAACATTGCTTTGTGTATATTTTGTCGTAATTATTTATGTACTAACAGTAATAAAATTTGTTGCGTAATAATATAGTTTTTGGTTTCATTCTAAAAATAGGGTTGACTTTTTCCGAAAATAAGGCAATATTTTATTATTAATATAAACCTGACAAAATATTTAACATCAACAGCATCTTCTAGGTCTTATGACAAGTGAATTCTCAGATGGGATGGGACCCGAACCCACGACCTTTGGAAATCCGGTCCAATGCTCTAACCACTAAGCTACCGAGACTTGCAAACCACCGTCGAAATTCTGCAATTCTTTTATATTTTTAATACGCTATGCCAGCCTTGTCATATCAATGCTAGGAATGTCCATGCATTCGAAAGAAACTTTTTCATTTTTCAATGCAAAAATGCAAAAATTCAATAATCATCTTTTGGTCTTCTAAATTCTACCCGGAGACTGAAGTCAATAATTTCAAAACTTTGGTAAGGAAACTTTATATCAAATAAAATAAATAGTTTTCTTTAAATAGGAAATCTCTAATAAAGCACATCTCAAATGTTGGCGCACTGTTCAATGAATAAAACGACCTTTCCAGATGTAAACGTGCTTTTTAACCGACTTTAAAAAAACGAGGAGGTTTTCAATTCGTCGGAATCATTTTTTTTATTTTGTTACTCGATTACTCGAAGACGGTTGGACCGATTTGAGTAATTCTTTTTTGTTTGAAATACGGTATATTTCCATTGTGTTTCCATTGTAATCATGTCAGGATCTGATGATGGGATCCTGGAGAAATCTAGGGAACTCGTCAAATGTCATAAGCACTATTCCTATAGCGATTTCGATGTTTTCTATAGTTACTCATGCATATGCTTCTGGAAAGCACCATTTGGTGAAGTGGAACTGATATTACATTTCTATTTCACGGAAACGGTATGCTTACTTTAATTTGGTTCATAAGCAATTTATGCTCGACTCAATGCATGTGATGAAGTGTAGCTGATGTTAAAGTACCGGGAGAACTCCTAAATAAGTAACGTCCCTGCACCGGGAAAAGCAGCATTTTGTAAAAGGCGATGAGCAGTTGACATAAGGTTATTAGCGTAGGCATGGGACCTCTTCTACCTCTAAAAATTGTGAAAAAAAACCTTTTATAAAAAAAATTAAAACCTTCTTCAAAAAACTAAAAAGCAAAAATTAACCTTTTGGTGTCGGTGCCAGCCAAGGCAAAAAAATAAAAGAGTAGGATCGCAAAGTAGAATATTTGTGTTAAATATACGGACTAAAGAAAGAATAAGAAAAATAAAAGAGCAAGACCGCAAAGTAGAATGCCTTGACTGGCACCGACTCCAAAAGGCTTATTTTTTGAAGTCGGTTTTCATTTTTTTTATAAAATGTTTTTGTTTAATACTTGATCTTAAAATTTTTATGGTAAAAAGGTTAATCTAAAAAACATTATAACACAAAGTTTTAAAATCAAGTGTTGAAAAAAATTTCGTTTACATGCGGAAAAGTTCTTTTATTCACCATTAATAAACTTGAACTTGATCTACTATCCCTTTAGCAATTCGAGCAACTTCGTGTCTACCAATTCTTAGTTTCCCCACACGTGAATCGTTAAACCAGTTGTGATGTTCCTCCGTCTATTAAATTGCCCGAATTACACCAGCACTGCACTTCACTGGAATATGAAATAGTCTGCCTGCACCCATCGCAGACACTGATGAGATGTCTGAAAGACGTACCACCCGACGCCGTGGATATAACGGTACACTAGGAAATCTAGGTGTTGTCTCGTCCATTTTTGAATGTCTGCTACACAATCCTTTTACCAATACAGTGGAGAAGTATATTATAGTACCTAAATAGCATAATAGAAAAATTATTAAATAACTTAAGATTATTAGGAAAAATCGGCAAAGTGCGTGTCGCGCCACGCGCAGTATAGGGTTCCGTAGTCAAAATACGACTAACATTTTTCGTCTGCAAAAATAACTTTAATTCTAGTGTTTGCATCAATAACAAAGTTATATTTGCGGTTACGGAAAATATGCTATATCTCTAAAACTGCTTTTCCTACTGCTCGGCCCACATTTACACGTTCGTCCATCAATGCCTCTTTTGATGGCCGCTATAGAGGTTTCAGAGCTACAGCACATTTTCCTTAACCGCAAATATAATTCATATAAACACTATAAACAAAGATATTTTTGCAGACGAAAAATTATAGGTAGTGTCATATCGGTAGTCAAGTGAATACCTAATTTAACATAATAATAATAATAGAAACTTTATTGCACACGATACAAAAACAAACACATACATAGAAAATAACAAAAAAAAGAGGAACACACAATAGGCGACCTTATTGCTACATAGCAATCTCTTCCAGGCAACCTTGGGTGAGAGACGAAACTCTTCATGTGCGGGTTCGACTCGCACTTGGCCGATTTTTTAGATATAATTAAAGTCTATGGGCTATGCAATTGAAACTTTATATGTTTAATAAGACTACTATTGACATTATACCCCGAGAATGTTGTTTGTCTTTGGATTTGTATAATACAAATCCAAATTATGAGGCCTCAAAAAAACGACGAAGCTTAATAAATAGTTAACGAAGCGCTTTGAGAAAACTTTTGCTCCTCGATTGGCTCGCATTGGCGTATATTTTGTGCTGTAATTTTAGATTTTAGAAGCTTGTATTTTTAAAAACTAGTATGTTCTGTACATAATGATGTGTAGGTAAGTTTACTTTGATTCATGTAATCTTGTTCGGAATAACGAGCGAAGAGGTCTTGATTTTAAAAATAGTTTATTTTTATTCGAGACTGGCTATTTGACCACCATCTTGTTTGGAAACAGAATGTCGCTTTACATTCGCTTTACATATGTGTTACATTCTTACCCAGGAAATACCCATTCACTCTCGGCTTGAAGAAGCCAGGATTTTTGGAATCGGGGAACACATCAGCAGGCCGCGCATCCATTCCTTAGCGATTCGCATAAAAAATGTACCAGCAAAGATGTGTTTCTATCTACCGTGGTCCCTCGAGCTAGAGCTATAAAACTAGTCAAGATTCAATGTACCTCAACCGTTTTGACAGAAATTAAGATAAACAGTATCATTTTATGTCAATAGCTAAGTATACAAAATCGACGAAATTTTTTATAAATAAAACATGAATAACTGTTAGGTACCTACATTGATAATGGATAAAAATGGTGCCCTTTTTCTGTTTTTAAGCAAGCTTAAAAAAAAGGGCCCCGATGGAAAGACAAAAGTTTCTTAACATTCTTGCAAAATTTATTGCATTCTTATAAAGTTCCCATGAAATTACAACATGAATCGAGATTAGGTACCTACATTGATAATAGATAAAAATGGTGCCCTTTTTCTGTTTTTAAGCAAGCTTAAAAAATAGGGCCCCGATGGAAAGACAAAAGTTTCTTAACATTTTTGCAAAATTTATTGCATTCTTATAAAGTTCCCTTGAAATTACAACATGAATCGAGAGGTATATTGGGACAAGTCACGATCAGTGTTATTTTTATGCAACCCGAGCGTAATATAGCTGAGGGCCCCGCTAGATAGATGAGACTATTAATCGGAATTTCGGTCAAAACGGTTGAGGTACATTGAATCTTGTTAATAAATACGTGAGGTACATTGAACTAGCGAAGAATTGCTACTATTTCTATAACTCTAGCTCGAGGGGCCCCGCTAGATAGATACACATCGAGCAAAGCGCTTGATATTTGAGATTTTTTAGTTTGTATGACCTAAGTAACCTTATGGTTGATACATTTACAATATTTTCAGCTTAAGTAACAACTTGAAACAAGCATGCATTTTAAAGTAATGTATGGAATGGTAAAATGAAGTCCATAGCAAATAAAAAATAAAAATCTCACGAAACCACTTTCAACAAGCATGTCTGTCTACGCAAATAAAGCGCAGTTTTTATTCCCAAGTCCAGTTAGTTACTGGAGAGCTTTAAAAATCGTCGCTGCGGCGCTGCCCTATAAATCCAGAGTGGAGGCGATAAATTAAAGTGCTCTGCGTCTAGTACCTTTACCTAGAACACCCAGCATTAAAACTACTGACCTCGTATGAAAAGAACTTCTGCAAACACAGATGAAAACATATTTTACTCTTTGGACAATGGGAACTTAGTTTACAGGATTAATTCGTTTTATTGCATAAAATTCTAAGAAATGCGCTCGTGAAATTGGACTTTTATAAAAGTACGATATGATTGATTATCGACCATTCTCCGATTAGCCAGTTTTTACGCGGTCGGCTTGTATATCGGTAAATATTGTCTTGTTCAAATAGTGTTTTTTTAAGTTAGTACGCATTCCTATCTAGCTGGTTACACAAAAACTTAAGCCTCAGTTAAGCCATGGTATGGATAAATTAATTTTATCCATACCATTTCGCCCGTTCTCTAATTACCGTAACGTGTCCGCTCACCAACCTAATGTAGAAACTTGCCTGTAATTTGTAAAAGGTACGGATTTGATTTGTTTAATTCAAAATTTTAGAAAATCCAAGCTATTTTTTATCACCTAAAGATATGAGAAACATTGAACCTTGATTAACATTAAACCATGATGTGTCTTTGTAGGTTCGGTTTAGGGGTGATAGTGTTATTTAGAAGTTAAAAATGTTTTTGTGTCTTCTGTAGAGTTCTCCAGAAATAACGAAATGGAAAGGCACTAAAACTTGAGGATGAACGATTGAGAAACTCGTTTCTCCTAAAAATAATAATACCTTTGTTATACTCAGGAAAATCTGCAACGACTTGACGCTGCCTATTCCATCAATTCCAATCGTGAGATCGACAGTTTCTAACGACATTCTGATTGTAAGTGAAATTAATAGAAAAGGAAAATTGGGTCACAATTACTTCCGATCTGGGCCCGGACACTTGATTGATGCCCAAAAGAGCTTCATTAGCGGGAACAGAGCCGATCGTGAAATATATTCCCATCTTGTCCTTTTAGCAAAGACAATTCTGTTATTTACGGTTGCGATTTATTTACTTCCACCCATTTAGTTGATTGGGCTGGGCTACGCAGATTGTGTCTAGACACTAAATTCTGATGTTGTTAGATATGTTTTAATAAGTATGCTTCTCTTAAGGAAATTAATGTTCTGTAATTAACAAAGGAAGAACTAGTGGCGCAGTGGTTAGCGCTCGGTGAAGTACTTCCTGGCACGATCATTGATGATTTTCTCATATCTTTAGACGGTAAAAAAGCTTGGAATTCCTACTATTTATTACCCCTGTTTTAAGGAGGTACAACACCGCGCTCGGGGTGCGAATGTGGTTAAATGGTCGGTCAGGAGATGGGTGATCAAAAATTTAGTATATCAAACTATCCTCCGTGCTTTGGAAGGTACTTTAAGTCCCTGCTGCTGTACTCCTTATTACTACCCACCAACCCACATTGGGCCCGCGTGGTGTGTCATAGCGATGATGATGCTTAAACAAGTAAAATACTATTTTACGAAATTAAAGTAACAGAAGTAATAAAATTAAAATTAAAGTAACAGAAGTAATAAAATTAACATTACGTAAACAGTGATTAAAGTATTACAGAGGGGCGTTGATAGTCTGCTCGCTTTGTGAGATTACATCGTATTTATAAAAGACTTCGAGCGGACTTACTCGGGGCAGACTAAATAGATAAAAATGAGGTACTATACAGGCCTGATTAAATAAAATGAGTGAATATATCATCGTCTGCTTTTATCTAGCCCGATTTAGCATTTGAGTAAAATATATAAAACACTAAAAGACTCGACTGAGAAAGTATTACATTTTTTTATATAGATACTTACATCGACAAATATTCTTCCAGACTCTACTCTCTCTCAAGTAATATACTCATCTCAAGCAAGGCGAATATATTTTATTTTTCTATTAACGCGCGTTCACTGAACTTATCGTCTGTATATTATTTATAATAATAATCTAGGTAACAGTAAAGTAACCCACAAAAACAGCTATTTGATCTTTTCATTTCCGCCGTTAAAGTAGCTATAATAAAAATATTCTTAGTTTACATACTTACCTATATATCCTACAAAACTAGTGTACACGCAACGCCATCTAGTATGATGCGTGGAACTAACGATGTGTTTAGTTACAATAACTAAACACAATAAGCCACAGACCTTTATCGAGATAGACGAAAAGAGTATGCGAACCTAGCGTGTCGTACCTACGATGACGTCACTAGCGATCTAGTGATGTGGAGATGTTATTGACAAGCTCTTGCAAGAAAGCACTGCACAGTTAACCATTTTCGATTCTCAGTGACGCGTGTTTTCATGGCAAATGGTCTAAACCGGACTGACTTAGGACAGAAAACTTTGACCGTGGATCAAACTTTTGATACGAAAGGTAGGTAAGGTTTTACTGCCTATCTCGATATAGGTCTGTGATATAAACATTGAAGATCGTAAAAATCACGGTCACATGACGTGTGCTACAAGTGCTACGTGGTGAAGCAGAAACTCGTAGTATGTAGCATATATTCTCGTAGCTCGTAGCACAAATTATATCAAGTACATATTTCTTTTACTGATATCAAATTTTTCGAGAGTAACACACTTAACTTTTATATCTTTCTTTTTTTTGATAAGGAGGAATGCAAGTCTATCTTGTTGGAATCTCAGCTAATTAATCCGCTCTACTATTAATTAGGCGAGTTTTTCCGAGACTAGCTTACCGCTGGCCGGGCCTCGTAATTCCATTTGAGGCGTAACTACTTAAATCTACGAGTAATATTATTATGGTACCTACTTACTTACTTACTGTAATAACACTAAGTGAATGACATAATCAAATCTCACTTACTAGGTTTTCCGAAAAACCTTTTTAAGGCTTAACTCTAGTTAATATTAAATATTGCTGGATATTTTAAAAGATGTTTACTTATAAATGTACTTTACTACAATAATAAGAAACGTGACCGCAGCATTGCGCACACAAGGTTAGTAAAAATCATTTAAAAAAAAACAAACTGTTTTATTCGAAAATAATTATTAATTTATTGCAAATTATGAGACGTCAGAGCTTTCGAAATATGCCTTGTTGAAGCGACAGAGACCTAAATAAATGTATGTTATAAAAAAATTGTATGTAATAAGTTGAAAATGGCTGGCCTGGTGGTGTACAGTTAACAGCACGTCCATCTTTACACTTTGGCCTTGAAAAATCATTCCTAAGTTATCGTTTTCTTCCGTACGTAAAATAACTAGCTGACTGTGACATCACAGATCGTCGGCATAGTCGCCGTCCTGACGACACTCCTGGATGCACTGACCCATGGTGTTGAACCTGTTCTGGTTGCCCCCACAACCACCGTAGATGAAGGTCTTGCAAGTGTTCTCATTCACGTCGTAATAGTAGCTATAGAGAATTTTGGTTATGAAAGATACAAGAAATAAATAAGATTAGACGTCACACACATTGATCCGAATCTGAAATGTTTTTCATAGTGTGTACAGTCAATAGCACATAAGGCTACTACACTTTGATCTTGAGGGCGCCAATATGCCTCAGAATGTGTGTACCGTAAGCGATAAATCTTTTGAGGCAGTCAAAAGTGTAAACATCTACTTATTTAAAAATGTTCACTACGTCCGTAAACGGTGAAAATTTTTGATCACTATACTCGTAAACAAACCATGGAAAGGTTTTTCAATAGGTTGAATTTTATATGCATCTAAAATCTATTTAAAAAAAGTTACATTAAAAACACCTAAAACTGTAGCTATTCTCAAACTTTGAACACATTCTTTATTTGAAAAATAAATAGACTTATTTGACTTGACAATCTATTTATATACCAATATTAATAAAAAAATTTTTTGAAACATTGGTTTATTTGTTTACGATTTGTCTAAGAGGAAGTTGAATAAAGTATAGATGTTCACATCCTAACTATACGAGAGTCGCTATCTTTGGTAAAGCATACTTTTTATTTTTGATCGCGTCTATTTGAGCAAGCATTTCGTAACCCACAAAATGATTTAACTGTAACTATATTAATCCTATAAATGCGAAAGTGTGTTTGTTTGTCCTTCCTTCACGCCCTAACTAAGCAAGCAATCGACTGATTTATGGCATAGAGTTAGTTGAAAGAACGGAGAGCAACATAAGCTACTTTTTATACCGATATTCCCACGGGAACGGGAACCACGCACGGATGAAACCGCGAGCGGAAGCAAATTTATTATTTATCGACAAAGCACATCAAATCACAGTTTATCAGCCACTATATTTGACAAAGTGATTAATTAGCTCGAAAATCGTAGCGATAGTGTCTATGTTGCCGCCAGTGGTGGGAGCGCGCTACCGTGGACAGTTGGTGTGACCACATCATGTGGTCGATACTAATGGATTTCGGATGTTAAACAATGGAATAAATTAACAAATCAAGGAATAATTTTCACGTTAAAATATTAAACAAAATCAGACACATTTTGATATGAATCCGAAATAAGTACCTAGCTCAAGCACTGAATAGCACCAATATGGAAGATTCCATTTTCATGAAAACAAAAAATTCTTACAAAACATGTAAGCCAATACAACTATAACAAACTGCTCGCGGTTTCTCTCGCGTGGTTTCCGTTCCCGTGGGAATATCGGGATAAAATGTAGCCTATGTTACTCAGGGATAGTGCAGCTTCCCAACGGTGAAAGAATTTTCAAAGGGCTCCAGTAGTTTCGGAGCCTATTCAATGCAAACAAACAAACAATCAAATCTTTCCTCTTTATAATATTAGTATAGATATAGATATGGTAAAAGAGTTATTTCAATATCTTGAAAAATGACAAAATAAATCAACTTTTACTGAAGCCCTAAATAATTCGTTCTGTGACGTCACAAATCTCGGCGCCCCGGTAAATCTACGGCGAGTCAGCTCGGGGCGGGCAGCTCGGCCTTACTTTTTAGTATTTGTAATAGGTTATTTGGTAAACTACAGAAGGTTTTTTCTAGATTTACATTTATTAACAAGTATCGTGCTAAATTCGGTTATAATGACATCATCCAAGTTAACAAATATGAAACATACGCTCATAACATAAAAACTACGGGGCCAAACTGAATCAAATTTTTATGGGACCGAATGGCAACTATTCCGCATCGAAAAAAAGAATCACGTAAATCAGTTCAGAAATCTCGGCGTAATCAGTGTCCGTAAATAAAAAATATACCCATACCAACCGAATTGAGAACCTCCTCCTTTTTGGAAGTCGGTTAAAAATCGGAAACTACTTTATTCTTGTAGGTGTACCACTGACTTTGTAACGGAATGGAATGAAATGGAACAAGCGAACACTATGAAAATTAATAGTTTAGACTAGTTTAGAGCAACGGGACTCAAACGCGACATTTATTATGAAGTACATATGTACTTACATTTAAAATATTATAATTGAAAGTAACTGCAGGCAAGAGATTGATAGTTTATGTTTTAGATAACTTACTTGTAAAACATGGCCATACAAAGTCCGGTATCGGGTTGCAAAGCACAAAAGGTTTTCGAACTTGACTTTTGTACTGGCATGTAAGTGGCACCTAGAAATAATAATGTAAAAGCTATTTAACTACGGAATATACTCACATTCAGATTTCTAACAGTCTTTATTTATTTTTTCACTGACACGAAACCTTTCGGAAATATCAAGGAAAAAAGGAAGAATAATTAATGATACCTACTGCATACGAACATACCCCTTGTTACTATGACAAAAGCACGAGTGTACCTTTACAATACCTCCCACAATCCGTCAGCGTTTCAAACTGATTCCTATTGCCCCCACAGCCAGAATAGGTGAACGTCGCACACTGGTCCAGTTGGGTATCGTAGTAGAACCTGTTATTTTTTTATAATTTAAGCAATTAATGGAAACATCGATGGAAGAAACGGGCGATATTTTTATCTTCTCTATGTGCGTCTCATACCTCGTCGTAGGACTTGAACAGTTTCCAACCTTCTTCTGCATTTGACACCAATAATCCCAATTCCAAACATTGGACCGTGCTAGAAACATAAAATTACGGAAATATACTTAGGAATTATGATAATAAAAATTATATCTCTTTTATTTCTTCATTGTTAGTTAGGTATCTCGTTTGTAATAATTTATGACCATAGGTGTCGTAAAAGAAAACTTAGGTAGGTGTTCTAAAAAACGTTACGTTACCGTACTGCGATTTGCCAACCTTGCTTCGCAACTCTGAGGATTTCGGAATCCGCGGCAATTTTATTGGACATAGTATATAGAAATGGCTTGATAATAACAAGTTTTTTTTTATTATTCTAATTTTATTTAGACTTTAACGTTCTACGTCATGTCAGTCCCATCACACTCTAAACTAATCGTATTTTTTACTACATAATTAAATTAACCTAATAACTAAACTCTATACTATTGATAACGGCTAGCGCGGCTAGCAAAGATATAATAGCGCGGCTAATAAATAATAACAACCTTGTTTCACAAAACACTGATACTCACATCGTCTTATATCTTTTCTACTTAACCGAAACAAGTCCATCGGATTAATAGTGGTGTGCTCGAAGTTCATCTCAACATTGATCCTCCTGTGTACTGCTGTTGGTTTCGGCGAAATTTCATAATGCACTTTAGCAGTGGTCAGCGATACGTCAGCCCCTCTCAGTGCATTTAAACCTAATACTAGCTCTAGAAGTAGAAGGCGAGAATCCAACCATATTTTCATTTTAAATTCTACAAGTAAATACAAAGCGCCCGTTATACTGACCGCAATAAACGATAAAAATGTATAATGCCATAAAAAATATTATCGCGTATATACCAACAATGTCCGAGGGAACTAAGTACCAAAGTATGCAATGTTATAATAAGAGTATGGTACTTATGTGTAGAAATTAGACAGTAACTCTACTTTATGGGCCTAATTCTGTAACTTAACATTACAAATTTGAACTGATCTGCTCAGCCCAAGGCAGCCTCACCGATGTGTGTGTCTACAGCTTCCTCATACGACAAAGAGAAAATCTAAGCATGCCATATTTTAAAGCATATTATGAGCAATCAAACGTTTCAGTAATATTTTAGGAGCAACCGTTGAGTTGTTTTTTGTGTGTTAGCTGGAGAAACGTGTCCTGACTGACACATGCTGTTAAGGAAAACTAGTGAGGTTAGGATTTTAGAGTTGGTCAGAAATTTAAAGCACAATTGGAGCAATGAGAACCAAAAGACTACCGTCACACTCAAATACTGTTGAAACTACGATCATAAAAATGTGTGCGAGCTGGAGTACCGTGCTCTGGCTTGCACAGCTGTAGGTACCTTCGTAATTATTTGAACTACGATTATTAAACCTCAACATTTAAGAGTTGAATTGGAGCAGCTGGCTCCAAATTTTTCAAATCTTTAGCTCGAACAGTTTTTGAGCTACGACGCGATAAGCACGTGTAAGCTGGGGACACGTAACTCGGGCTGAAAAACTGTAACTATAATTTAGTTTCGTATTTAAAATCAAATAATACATATAATTAGAGCAAACACGATGCATAATTTCAAACCTGGACCTCTTAGTTTCAAAATTATAGGCAAAAATCTATTTCAAAATAATAGCTCGGACGCAGCTAAGTGCGCCGTTGCCGTTCCGTGCACTACACTTATTTTGAGTCTTTTTAATTTGCGTTATCGCTCGTTTTTAATTTCTGTTCTGAGTATTTTAGACTAGGAGTCGTTTGATACTTATCTGGTTAATTTACTCTCGAGGCATACAGGCTCTGCTTCAAACGATTCTCAGACAGCAGTCACTTTTGTATTATGATCCTGAGTTACATAAAGACAAAAGAAGGAAACACAAAATATGTGTGACACGCAAATTTAAAACAGCCACCCCTCACAATTTCTTTTGTTTTCTGGGACCTTACCTCTATAATAAACTTAATAAATTTTTTAACATTTATCCGCTTACTAAGTCTTCTTGCAAATCTACAGTTTCCAAATACATTAAAAGTCCAACTTACCAGTCTACAGAGAATCTGCTTCATATTCTTCGCTAGGATCTTTAGTCACCGATATCTGTGTTTTTCCGTTTGATAGACTAAACAAGTGACATACTCACATTCACTCACTCACTCACACACGCACACAAACCAACACACACGCACACACACACACTCACACACGCACACACACACTCACACACGCACACACACACACGCACACACGCACACACACGCACGCACACACACACACACACACACACACACACACACACACACAATCACGTATGCACTTACACAAGTACAGCAATTCACTCTAGTATAATTTTTTTTTATAGTATTAATTCTCTTATTTTACGTTCATGGTACCTCTCAAACGGGGTTTTACCTAAATTTTTAAGCAAGGTTACCTGTGGCACAGGTTCCTTTTGATACCTATATCAGGCACCAGTCTCTCACAATGCAGGTCTGATAATATTCTAACCATCTAGTTAAGAATACTTAAGTACCTATTGTGGAGAGAAAATAAATCGATTTTTAACCGACTTCAAAAAAAGGAGGAGGTTCTCAAGTCGACGGTATATATTTTTTTTTTTTTTATGTATGTTTTACCATAACTTCGCCAGTTGTTAACAGATTTTTATAATTATTTTTTTATCTAAAAGAAAATGGTTTATGTGTGGTCCCTTATAATTTTTACAGAGATTTAGCCAGTTGTTTTTTCAGAATCCTGAAAAAACACATTGTTGTCGACTGGTAGTTCATACTTTACGGGTCAATGTCTTCGCGAACTATTGACCAATTTCAATGATTATTTTTTTATTTAAAAGAGTATACGCCTGAGGTGATTTCATTGTTGCCAAGTCAGGATCTGATGGTGGAATCCAGGCGAAATCGAGGAAAACCCTTAAATTTTATAGGTATTTTCGTGTTTTATATATTTCCTAAAGGTTTTCAAGTATTTGCATCTATATTTATCATCTCATGATGATAAGCTGGTGATGGAAGGTACAACTCCTCAATGTTTAGGAGTTGGAGGATAATTCTTTACATATCCTTGATACGTAAAAATTTATAGTTGCAATCTTTCAGGAGTTGACATAAGGTTATTAGCGAAGGCACGGGACCTCTTCTACCTTTAAAAAATATGAAATAAAAAGCTTTTATAAAAAAAATGAAAACCGACTTCAAAAAACTAAAAAGCAAAAAATAAACCTTTTGGAGTCGGAGCCAGCCAAGTAAAGAAAAATAAAATAGTAAGTAGGACCGCAATGTAGAATGCCTTTGCCTGGCTCCGACTCCAAAAGGTTTATTTTTTACTTTTTAGTTTTTTGAAGTCGGTTTTAATTTTTTTTTTTTTTTTTTTTACTCAATGACACAAGGGGTGAGTTGCGACTACTATTAAGTGTCCAATAGATGAATGGCCTATTATCTGGCACACTAATGTGCATCCAGTTACAACAAAAGAGACCAAGTAGTGACGTCACTCTTGGTCGAAGGACCATTCGCACTTGTGTGAGTACGCTTTAAATTGTTTAATTATTGCCGCTTAAAAGCCATAATTACGAAGTTCGCAGTATCAAATATATTCCCAGGACAGTGTAATTAGCGGTTTTGCCCGGCGCAGTGCACTGGACTGCACCGCAGACACTTAACGATCCTGCGAGTTGTGTCGCATGTGTTTATCTATTTTGGTTATTTATCTTAATTAAGAGCCGCTGTGCCGTAGGATATTCTGTAGATTGCATACGTAGCTACTTAATTGTGAAATTTAAAGTTTAGAAGTATTGTAGTACTTTAGAGCTGTGTAATTTCGATAATTTTAATGTAATTAAGTAAAAGTTAGAGACAGTCAGAGTGCGTCAGTTACCGCCTGGCCATGGGCCATTCACCTTGACGAATATTCGCGCGGTGCGAGCGGCGATGCGTCTAGCGACTAAAACAAATGTATAGAAATGTATGGAAGAAGCCACGCGCAGCGGCGGCTGGCGAAATACCGAGCGAATCGCGCGGGCGACTGGGGATGGCGGCGCGGCGAGCGACCGAAACAAAAGTATCACGCACGGTTCTTTTAGGTATTTTCTATTGCTTAATTTCTCTACCCATCCTTTTCATTTCGCGCATGACGTAAATGACGTGTCTTTTGTTTGGAACTCAGTATTTATAAACAATTGATTTGAAGGGCCACAATGCATGCTACTTTTACCATCGGCAATCGGCGCTTTTCGGAAGCTAGATAGGCATAGCATTAAACATACTATCCAATAATTCAAAATTCAAATACTTAGGTTGGTACTTCACATTCACACCTTCCATGCATTCTTGCGACTGTTGTTGAGATGTTCTAGCACCTTAGTTAATGCTTGTATCATTTTTGGTCAATTAGTGATTCATCATAAAGTTCATCGCCTAGTCTTCACCAACCTATACCAACAATTTAGTTTTTATTATCCCCTCACAATAAATTCACTTATAAAGTGCAATAAGAATATAATGGACTGGGATCTGTTTATTATGATCATAATCAAATATTAAATATTTAAATAATACGTATTAATTTTAAATGCTCTAAATACTTTATGATTTTGTAATTTTTGCATTTTTCAATGCTATTTTTATACTTATGGTAAATTTACTCGGCCACAAGTGAATTCTCAGAATCGCTGAATTCCCGTCTGAGAATTCACTTGTGGCCGAGTTAATTTTTTCCAATATTTTTCTATTTAAAATTTACCATACTTCAGTCGTGCTATAAAATTACGTTTTTTCGTTTACTTCTGTATAACCTCTAAGGTAAGAAAAAGAAATTCTTAACGAATTAAGAATTCCATGATCTATTTAATACTTCGAAAATACGTGTCGTGCAACTTACTTACTTGTAAAATCCGCTATTCGTCTGTAAACATCGTCGAGATTGCTAAGCAACATTCCGGCTTGAATTCCTATTTCTACTCTTTTCTGTTGCACTGTACTACACATTCGGTTGCCGCGAAATAATTTCATATTCTAATTGAGAAGCTAACTTAAGAAAATGAGTATTAAGCGATTAATTTTAGCCTGAGATATCGCCATAATTCACTTCTTGCGAAGTATCACAACATTCAAAGCACAGACTCAACGTAATTAGACGTGATTGTAACGTAGTTGGAAATTGATGTACCTACTTATGAAAAAAACAAATTATTATTTAGTACTAACAGAAGAATTAATAAAACTTGAAATTCCCTTATAGGTCGGGAATCAACTTGGCTAGGCGTCTTTCGCTATCCGGATTCTGGGCGTTGCCCATCACAATTGTCTAAGCTTTTGTTACCTTTTTAGGGTTTCGTAGCCTATGGCAAAAAAAAGAACCCTTATAGATTCATCATGTCTGTCTGTCTGTCTGTCCGTCCGTCCGTCCGTATGTCACAGCCACTTTATTCCGAAACTATTAGGATTAGGACACTGTTGAAACTTGGTAAATGGATGTGGGATTCTGTAAACCGCTTAAGGTTTTTATACAAAAATAAAAATATTAAGGGGGCTCCCCCATACATGGAACTAAATTAAAAGAAAAATCACCATTCCTATACGTGCGGGGTGTCTATAGATAGGTCTTTAAAAATGATATTGAGGTTCTTTAAAACAAAAATTATCTCAAAGTCAACCATTTGAAAGATGTACACTTCCAAAGTGGTAAAATGTGTGTGTGTTTTAATAAACATTCAACGAAATTAGTTTGAACAAAATAACGAATAAGCAGTTTTAGAGCTATTTTCCAAATAAGTATAGCTTTGTCATTAATACAAACACTATAGTAATATATATATATATATGTCAATGACTATGAAAAAGTTATTTTTGCAGATGAATATCTAATGTTACTGGTATTTTGACTCCGGACCCCTTATACTGCGCGTGGCCCGAAACGCACTTGGCCGATTTTTATATTTTTTAAACAACAACGTCAATTCAAAATCGTTTAGGCAAATCCTCTGTCTACAAATCATCTATGTAAATAATACCAATCTAATGATAGGTCTGTAAAGACCCTTATTTCTATTGGTGATGTCTATCTATCCCACATATCTTTTAATCTATGTAAGTGAAGATATTTATGAGTACTCTGGATGCTTAGATACCGTTTAATAGGTAGCGTACCTACATGCAAAAGATCCTCGTAATCGACTATAAGTAATTGGAGACTTATGTTCTGAATAATTATAAGTCGGTTGGTTGTGTACAATATTTAGATAACTTTAAATGTAAAGATAGAATTGAACCTTTGCTCCTAGCATGTACTACCACCTTGTCACTTCATATCTTTATGAAGCTGACTGTACTTATTTTTTTTTTAAATATATTCATTCTTGTCATAGTCTCATTCTTGGGGAATTCTCCATCTACACCTCGATTCCTATTCAAATCATGTACTCCACAATCTCTTCCAATGCAAATATTATGTATTGAACCAAAAAACTATTAATATTGAGATAACTCTGATAAAGAAATTTTGCGGAGGCGAACTCGTCTGCCCGTGGCCCTCAAAACGTGCCACGCGAATTTTCGCCCCGCCAATCGTCGTTTCGCCCCGTTCGCGCCGCCGATCCCCGTGGCTTGGCCGTTACCGCCTGACCACGGGACATTCGCCATTTCGTCATGGCGAATATTAGCTTCGCCTTTCACACCGCGGCCCGCGCGTGTGAATTCCTCCACGGACACGTGTATCTTATCTTTATATTACAAATTTTGTAATATAAAGATAAGATTACCTTCTGCATTGTCTAACCCTTCGATTGATGATATTAGTGGGGGAAAAATACCTATCTGATAAATTACCCGTGGACCCACCAGGGGGATAAATCGGTGGGACCACGGGGTTAAACACGTTGCTTAAGCACATTTTAATGAACAACCACAAAAAACCTGCCCGTGACCAAAATCTATAGTCTAAGTGACGTCTTTTATTCCCATCGTTGCTATAAGTCTGCCTTTGTGATTTGTGTTCCCAAGCGGACACAATGCCGGCCATCGCGGCCAGATGTTTGCTGATCTAATGGCGATTGCGATTTGCATACAAATTCCTGAACTCGCATTGCTCGGACGCCCGATCGGATTAACGCTAACGACGCCCCATTCTGTGGCATTGCAATCTCTGTGGATGCACCTATACATTGTTGCCTAACTTGATTCGGTATGCAACACTTACATAATCATACTTACATACCAGATCAAAATATTAGGAGTTGTGTTCAGGAGCAGGAGCTTGGTGGCGCAGCGGTTAGCGCGCTCAGCTTGCGGTAGTGGTGGTGAAGCAACTTTCATAATGGTCGGTCACGACTTGGGATGGGTACGTATTTTCGAGCTCCGCACCATGTTTCGAAAACCGTTGGTTGCAGCTACTGTATTTTTCAATTATCAAAACTCGCCAATCGGCATTTGGCTCGCGTGGTGAATGATGGTCCCATCCTCTTTATCCATCCATATAATGGAAGGCTAGTGCCGCACTAGTGGAGAAATCAAATTGGCTGATGATGATGATGTGATGATAGAACTTTTTATCAAAATTAAGCTCGATATGACTCAATTATCTGTCAAAATCAAAATGAATCTTGTATCGATTCTTACTGTTTGTTAGTAGAGACTTAGTCAAATAATAGGGCTTATTTGCTCGAGATCAAACTTTTTTGTCAAACTGATTTGACGACGAGGAATTTAAACATTCTTCGTGGTCTTTTTATTATTGATGACGGGGAGGCTCTTAGCCTTCATCATACCTGATGTTAAGTATTGATAAGGCTGAAAAAGATGGAGGCGACCCTCTCGCGAAATCCTCAACCATGAAAACAGGGTCTACACAACAATGCTGAAAAAAATGTTTTGGGAATCGAACCCGGGACCCGGGGTCCGATACCATTGGACCACAGAGGCGGTGAACAAAAACTCCCAAAATCTCTCTCGCATCATCAGAAACGATTATAATGATTGACTCAAAGGAAAGCCAAGGAAAAAGGTCCTTGTTCTGTGGGAAAGCGTTAGACTCAAATCACCTCATCTTTCTGCAGTGCAAAAAAAAACAACAAAGAAATCCTGCAAATTGTTAGCAAAGTAATGATCCCAGAAATCTAGCAATTAGCCTAGAGCTGATTTACAACCGAGTCAGATAGTAATAGCTTTCGCTGGTATTTCCTCGGTAAGCTTTAAAATATGGGTAAGTACAACTGCCTCGGAGAATTAATTGCTACAGTTTTTCATCCGAGCTCGGCTGGAGACGGGATTACAGGACAAATCCGCCGGCGACGATCATATAATTGATTGTCATCGTAGTTATACGGCAGGCGGAACCAATCCGCCGCCGGTGCCGCCCCGCGGGCCCACGCCGATTAAGTCTTCTTTTAGAAATCGTCTGCATTTAGCCGTCTAATTAAATGGCGAGTTTTTGTTTTAAAAGTTCGAGTTATCTAAAAAAGATTTTAAATCATTTCAGGTTTAAGATTTTTTTTTATATCTAGTAGTAGCGCAAGTAATCTATCTTTAGTATGAAACTAGCGGCTGCTCGCGGTTTCACCCATGTGGTTCCCGTTCCCGTGGGAACATCGGGGTAAAAAGTATCCATGTTCGTTATCAGACTTATCTACTGTGTACCAAATTTCATTCAAATCCGTTCATTGGTTTCGGAGCCTATTCAATGCAAACAGACAAATAAACAATCAAATCTTTACTCTTTATAATATTAGTATAGATAAGGCCAATCTAGTTACTTTACCAAGCAATAAAGCTTTGAGCTGGTTTACAAAATAATATCTAAGACAACTAGCTTTTCCTAAATACCACTTTTTCCAAATACCACTTCAATTACCTGTTTGTTGTCAAGTTCTGTTTTATCAAATTAACATGATCTGTACTTACATGAATTGTTGCACGTCGTCTTTATATTTTTCGTTTGTGTAAATCACCATCGGAAACATCCCCAATTCGAAGTAATAACAAATGAATGTCTTCAAACTAATTGCATACTTACAATCCTTATTTTGGAGGGTTTTATAAAATACCTACTAACCATAGAGCAACGCGGCTTCCTAGTCGGAAGGAGTAGCCATACGAAGCAATCCCCTCAGTAAGTTCGCATGGTTCGCTGGGCATATGGGTTTATTAAAACAAGTTGCGCTCGGATTTCTTCAGCAGACCGACCGAGTCCAGTCGCGCAAGAGAAAGCTTCTTGCAGGTGGGCAACTTAGTGATGTTACCGTTCATAATGTTTGTCGATAAATTTGGGTGGGGCGCCTGGTAATGTTATTTATCACATGTAAACAATTAGTCATAATAAATGAAGATATTTTTAATATCTATTTACTCCCGCAGTATTTATTTCCACCTCTTTTTGATACATATTAAAAAAATATTAGGCCAGCCCGATCGATAACGACTACGGTGGCCAATTTAATTGATGAATAATTAAAACATTTTCACCTTACACGCTCGGAAAAGGAGATTTTGTCATTCAATTTCTGCGCTGAAAATCGCATATTACCGGCCTAGCGTGGTAAACTTTTTTAATTAGAAATAAAAATATGACTTACCTTTATTTTTTAATTGTCTTTCGTCTTGTACCTCATGTCAATATTAACATTTCCCGAATCGTTTTTAATGTTATTTTATGTAACAATTTATTCCTATTTTAAATAACTTTAAATTAACTGTATTACTCCCTGTTTATTATTGAACTTTTTTATAGACAGGTCTCACAGCAGTTTGTGGTCGACTGAACGTTTCGAACATCGTATTATTCATAAGTATGCTTTATACCGAGCGAACGGAGTACAGTTTAAAGAATGCAGATTTTTTTAACATATAATTTTAATAAATAATATTTAAATTCCTTATTATTTGCGCCAGGAACAAAACTAACGAAATAAGGTACTAGCACGAAATGATGGCCGTTTACCTTATTTTATCTTCAGAAATTTATCGATGTTGCTGCATCGACAGTTAAGTCAACCCCTTATTGATTCTCTATTTAAAATAATTTGTACAAATGCTTACTTTTTGTTTCATTTTTTATGTGTTAGTGTCGTCTACAGTTTTACATGTAAATATACAGAACTATAATCGTGTACACATTTTCTGTAAATGTGTGCTCATCAAAAACGCCAGAACTATTTTGTATAGAGAATTAGTATCTAAGGCTACTCCTTCCGGTACGGAAGCCGCGTTGCTCGATGATACTAGCGTCCTGCATGCGTTGCAATGCCCCGTGAACTGCAGGATTGTTTGGACCAGGAACTCTCGCGGACGTCCCCAGGCGACACTCTACCAAAGTTACATCACAATCTAATATAGTTTTGTAGAGCATAGAGGCCAAACATACTAAGTTTGATTTTTATTTTTATAGAAGATTTCCTATACGGAAACTATCATCAGCAATAGTGATGAAATATTTTATGCGTTTTTTATTTTAGACTCCATCCGTGAGAATTACCAATCTCGTGTGTCTCCGTATCTATTATTATCCAAAAGGTAACTTTTAAAATCGGTGTGTATCACTTTTGTTGGAGTCTACGACAATTCATCCCTTAGACAACTCGACCCTGACAACTCGACCCAGACAGCTCAAACCTGACAACATAACTCCGGCAACTGAACCCCGACAACTCGCCCTCTGAGACAATTTGACTTGACCTGGTCAAATGAACCCAGGCAAATCAACGTACCGGAAATGCGTAGCTTTCGGGAAAATATTTTGTTTGTAAACTTAAAATAAATAAAAACGATAAAAAGTGCAGCCCCTCCGCCCTTGCGTAACAAACAACAGGCACCACATGCTTGCCTACGCAGATTCGGCAGCCGTTTCGGCTCACATGGTGGCTGGAATTTGCCAGCGAATTTTGGAACAGCGGGCAGGGGTTGCTCTCCCTCCACGCCTCCCGGGCTTTTATAAACACTCTAGGGGTAGGACTGACTAGTACCGTGTGGGGTCGGAGTTGACTAAATCGGTTGTCACTAAATTTGATAATCAAATTTTATTTATAACATTAATTAATTAATTAGATGTCAACAATTTTGTCAAAGCAATTCCTAAAATCTTTTCTTTGTTTTGGTGGAGGTTGACCAGATATATATTGCTCTATTCTGTCCTCATTGATGCTTTGTTACTTATATACAAGACCTAATAAACTTTCAAAAATGTTGATGTGAAGAAAGTAGTGAACTGAAAGCTCTATGGATGATGAATTATTGAGTAGTCAGGGTTGAGTTGTAGAGGTTGAGTTGTCGGGGTTGTGTTGTCGGGGTCATATTGTCGGGTCGAGTCGAGTTGAGTTTTCATAGGGTCGAGTTGACGGGGTTAATTTGTCGATGTCACGTTGTCCGGAGGTTGAATTATCGTGATACCCTTTTGTTGCTAAACATACTAGTGAAATTCATACTCAACTCAACGCCTAACTTTCGATATGAAATCATCAAAAAATTCATGATGTTATTTAGTCCAAAGGGAATCCCTCGCACAAAACAAACCAAATTAAACAAATATAGGATTATATATTCATTGAAACATTCAAATCCAACATAACAAACATTGGAGCACATTCCAAGTTTGCACAAGCCGTACAGATTCGTCACGAGGGCGTCTGCTACCCGTGAGATCCTTCGTACTACATTATAATCCCATTTGCCATAATTATTTGGGCATTTAATCTAAGCCACTATGTTTCTATGTTCGTCTCAAAATACCTCAAACCATGTTAATGAAAATATCGCAACCAACACACATTGTTAAAATAACTCTGCGCCGAGTCGGTTATAACGAGAAAAGCCACACGTGAGATATATAGATCGACTCTGGTGTACAATGTGAATAAGTTACTGTTCATGAGTGAAATGAAAACTAGAAGGGTATAAATTAAATATTATCAATTCAGATTACTAGTGTCTTAAAACATCTAAGGCATCTTTACGAAAACTTATTGTATTTTTTCTTAATTTATTACATCATATATATACATAATTTCGACATAATCATTTATTAATAACGTAACATTTCTCTGGCAGGTCAAGTAAAAAATTAAATAGTAACATACATGTTTGGATGTTGCTAGGGCTTTCAGCCAGAAGTAACAATACAGTGCTAGTGTTACATACTATGTGCAGTTAAATAGTGTACACTCGAGGCCTTATTTAGTTTCAACCGTAGAAATCGTTAAGATTTCAACTACTTTGTCTTTGAGAATCATAAAGCATATATCAGCATATATGCGAGTGCTGTTATATGATCATGTTAACTAACGCAGTCTATTGCCTCAAATATACACCCGTTTTGGTAATTCGACAATGATTAACACATTATTATTCTATATCTATATACTTGAATAATTTCTATAAAACTGACTCGCGGATTTGTATTTAGAATATAAAATATTGAAAAGGCCTTCAGTCACGGAGGCCGGCTCACATCGCCGACCGCCGCAGTGAGGTTATTGCTTAGTACATTCACTCGGTAAAGTGAGGGTTATCTTCATAGAAAAGCGCGAACCTACATGATTTGTAGACACCTAACAATACACGTGTGCATAAAGTAGCTATGTACAAGCATCACTAATATTTACTATCACAATTACAATCATTGACAATGTTTTAACAAAAAATAATGCAATTCATAATATTGGTTACAAATGGGTATCAATGATCGGCTCAATTATCACTAGGTCCTTGCTTCAAATCGAAAAAGAAAACTAAAAACATTTAAAACATTGAGTTCGAATGCACATCAATACAATCAATACAATACTTTATATTTTAAAATGTATAAGTACTATGTGTTTTATCTATAAAAATAACCATCTATAGCGATACAGTAGAGTTAAGACTATTTGACAAGGCATTTATTTTATTATTAATAGTTTGTGTTTATAACCATGTTAAAAAGCAGATACAAGCCTAATAACAGCTATTTCACTGATAATAGGCGCAGGAACATGCGCGTATAATATAATATTCATAAATAAATTTTAAAACAAAAACAAATGCAAAGGGTCACAACCGTGCTTGTTAAAATAAAACAAGCAACCAGCAGTCATACCCACAAACCAAATAGAACTGAGGACACATAAATAAATAACCAATCTTATGTTCTTTTCACGGTGCCAAAACCATTTAACGAAACTTTTTCATGTTGCACGAGCAAACAATAAGTTTTGCCGCGCAGCGGCAAATGTTTATACGGTAATCACTTTATAATACATTAAAATATTTGTTATGATCATATGATAGATTATATGTCTTACTCTTTTACAATTAATACAACACCGTATTCTTTTCGACTTGAGCGCGGTTTTATTTCACCTTATTTTAAAAATTCATTGAAATTTGATATCGATTTAACTATATCCACCTCTCTCGCTGGATCCGTTGCGGACATTACACCGTGCAAGCCACGCACACCAGCAAGCGATAACACAGGCACATTTGACTATACATACTATTAAACACAGTCATTACTATATATTTTTCTCACAGTACAAATTCGTATCTAAATAATGCTGTATACTCTGTCAATAGTTAATTTTGCCGAATCACCAAAAACAAAAAAGCACAACCGCTGACACAAAGTCCGATTAGATTCCCGACAAACTTCAGTCAGCGGTCATCCTTTTTACAAAATTACATAAATTAAAAATATAATGACAGCAATTTGGTAAACTTGCTTAAAATCAGGAGGCCACAACACGATTTCAACACTGAAAATGCTAGAAGGCTATAAACAACAAATTGACGCAGTTTCAACATAACCGAACATGAAAACTTTCTAGCTCTAGTTAAAAAATGCTTTACAAGATGATCACGGATAATACTCTAATATAGTTATGTTGAACATCAACTTTTAAGATAATAAGTTGGGCCCGCCGAGCGACAGTCCCGGCAGTACTCGCTACGGGCGAACAAGATAAGCTATAGTTACGAATCAAAAACAACAATCAAGACATTTTGCTAGCAGGTCTACATTGTGGCCAATATTCCAGCCATATGTTCTCCAAAGAACAAACTAGAACGAGAGAGAAACTTATGATATATTTTGCAATTGGGAGTCTTAAATACTTGACATTAAAGACTAAAATATGATATCTTCCTCGGGAGAAAATATGGCTCACATTGTCACGGGTTATTCTACACGGATAGACATGTTAAGTAATTCAAACATTGGTGTTTCATGGTAAGTATTCTATTTTACATATTGTGTAAATAAGGCTATTCTGCGAATCGATACGATGTTAACATTGCATTAGCGGCAAACATTGAAATTTTGTCTGTAATGGTCCGGCGATGAATTCACTTTATAATTGATCACTATGTATTACATACTTCGATGACTATTGAAGATATATTAACAGTCGCTTGCACTTTATTAGTGATTCTTATAAGCTGCGTACATCCACGGCATTTCCAACGTAGAGCATTGTACCATTTCATGTATGTCTATAGACTAACTAAACTGTTTTTTAACAACTTATTTCAATAAATAAATATTATCTTCACTGGCAATCTGCACGAATAAGAGCGCTTCTTCAATGCGCCACCTTTGCCGTTATAAGTTTATTTTAACTGACACAACCAGCCCTGGGATATATATCCTTTTAATATCACGTAGAGAAAACAAGACATAATTATATATTGCAAAACTCTCAATGCATTACTCAGATTTACTGTCAATAAATGAATTAAAAGAATTAATACATAATTAGTATTATTTTTACATTATGCACATAAAAATACAAACGTCTGCAGAGTTAATGAAACATAAAAATATAAATAAATATTGCCTATATTTATTTACAACTCATTTACAGCCGTTCCCAATAACCTACCCATAGTAACAGATAGAGCTACTATAGTTTTGTTGCTTAGTTATTTCTGTTAATAGACAGGAAATAACAAAGATTGCCTAGCAGCTAAGCCACGGTAGGCCTATCTCTTACAGAGGATAGATTATTGGAAATGACCGTTAGTAATCATGGTCAACATTGCCCTAGTGATCGCGGTGTTATTTTGGACTAATTATATAGAATTCAATGTAGAAGTATTATGGAAAATTATAAAAATTACCCACATGCACCAATTTTAATGTTAAACTAACTACGCAGACGCATGTACGGTCAACAGCAGGTGAGACTTAGCAAAACTATCCAACTTCATTCGACTTTGAACTTTAAAACGTAAGCCGTTGAGTTCGGAATTGTAGGAAAAGACTTTTTTATATAAGCCTTAGTTGCCATTGACAACAAAGCCACATAACAAAAGCAGCGTGTATCATAAACTGTAGTCGCAAATGTCGTCATCGAAGTATGTAAAGCAAGGTGCAACGCCAGGGCTGCGCGTGGCGAGTTCCCGATTTATTCAGTTGTATATCTTGATTGCCTTCTCGAGGTAGTTGACGCGCGAGCGCTTGGGCGTTTTGTTGATGTGCTCCAGCCCTAGCCACGGCCGCCCGCCCGTCGAGTCTGGGAGGGACATGTCTTTATTACAGTCAAGCGCGTATTCTTGTTACAGCCGAAGTGGTGGCAAAGTTGTTGAAAAATAATTATTGGTGGGACAATAAATTTACGAAAAACAAGAAGGTAATACTCACTTGCATTACTAGTTGGCCTGAAGTCGAAAATGTTTATAACTGCTCCTTCACTTATGTAATTAGGTCTGCCATTTGTCACTACAGCAAAATTGTACTGAAACAATAGCAAAACATTTATAACAAAAATATTGACCAAAAATTTATGAAGTCTGGGCCACGTCTGTGTACAGTATACCAAAAGATAGTCAAAGACATGATAAACAGTTTTTAATCATTCAATTTCTTTAAAATCGCTTTGTTTTCTGGAAGGAACAATAAATATAGGATGGAAAAACCTATGGACCCTAGAGGGGAACTACATTAAATCCTTTAGATATCTCAATTTACTGAAAGGAAACATTCCTTTATTTTTTAAAAGAAACACAGCTGCATTAAAACATTTTTAAAAATACGCTTCCCACACCCAGGAATGGAACCGCTAAAATCTGTAAAAAAAAATACATGCTGTACTTTTATACCATCAACCGATAGGGTCAATCAAAAGGATCAACTCTCTCTAACAAACATAGTAAATTAAATTAAAGGAAACACATAAAAACTCAACTTATAAACTCAATGGGACGGATAAAGCACTTTTATTCAAGACTCTAAAAAATTTACAAATATTTTTTGAATGCAGTTTTGTTTCTTTTAAAAAATAAAGGAATGTTTCCTTTCAGTAAAACGGGCTAACTAAAGGATTTAAGGTAGTTTCCCTCCAGCGCCCATAGATTTTTGCCACCCTGTATATTGCAAAAATACATCATGGCAGAAGATGTCATTTTGTCACTGTCCTGTCAGTCAATAGAATTACATTCGAACACAGAGTAGAATTCAATTACAGTGACAATGGCATATTTTTTTATGTCGAGTTGTCGTATTTGGCGCCTTATTTCGAGAAAAAATATTGATTTGTTTTTATTAATATTTTTTCTTAGAATCCGTATTTTTCTCTATCTTTGGGGGTTGGTGTACATAGACGTGGTCCAAAATGGGACATGTCTTTAACGGCCGGTTTCAATAATATATCCTTAACAAGAGATAGGCCTATCTTGGTTTCCAATTGTAGACAGGGGCAGTGATTGATACTCCGAATATCTGTTTTCAGGTAGGTTTATTTGGTAAAATATAAAGGACGTACATAAGCAGTCAATACAGAACGCAACATGGAGGGCGGAAGCAGAAGTCAAGCGCGAGTCGCATAAAAGCGCGCCAAATTCAAATAAATGTCAGACTATTAACTTTGTATTTTAACACCCTCCCTCAATGTTAATAATCCTAACATACCACGGAATTTTACAAATTCTATTATTTACTTAGCAACCACTGTTATTTTAGGTTATTTTGGGCTGATTAACAAAAATATCTAGGCAACAAAGCTCCAGTAAGCCTATCTCTTACTGAGGATAGATTATTGAAACCGACCGTTAATATTTGATTTTATATTTGAAAACAGAACAAGCTGTAACTTAAGCTGTTATTAATTTCGGCCATTAGTTTAATCTAGGAGTATATTTTACCTTTTCCCACTCTGTCTGGTATGTCGAGCTTCTTCTGCAGGCGATTCTTCACCGCCTGGAAGGACCAGTATCCTAGGCAACTACCGCAGATAGCCTAATCTATATCTGCAGATATGTTATTAATTTCGGCCATTAGTTTAATCTAGGAGTATATTTTACCTTTTTCCACTCTTTGGTATGTCGAGCTTCTTCTGCAGGCGATCCTTCACCGCCTGGAAGGACCAGTATCCTAGGCAACTACCGCAGATAGCCTAATCTATATCTACAGATAGGTTATTAATTTCGGCCATTAGTTTAATGTAGGAGTATATTTTACCTTTTCCCACTCTTTGTCTGGTATGTCGAGCTTCTTCTGCAGGCGATCCTTCACCGCCTGGAAGGACCAGTATCCAAGGCAACTACCGCAGATAGCCTAATCTATATCTGCAGATAGGTTATTAATTTCGGCCATTAGTTTAATCTAGGAGCATATTTTACCTTTTCCCACTCTTTGTCTGGTATGTCGAGCTTCTTCTGCAGGCGATCCTTCACCGCCTGGAAGGGCTCGTTGTGTTTGACGCGTGCGTAGAACGGGATGCCGAACGTCGCGTACACCTGCTTGTGGAAGTGCGCGCACGGCACTAACACTTCGTCTTCCTGCGATAAAAAATAAATAATTTTTAGGACATTCTAACAGAACACCATAGTCGTATTTATTATTCAGTATAGTAATTTGACAGGTGCAAATGTCACTATGTAAAAAAAATTTTGCTCTAAACTGTTTTTTCGTAATCTTCTTCTTAGCGTGTCGATGGCAGACACTAAAGTATTGAGGCACAGAATTCAGCTACTTTGACAGCCTTGTCGGATGCTGTCATTAGATCCTCCTGCAGGATTTGCGGAGATCCAGTTCTAGTTCAGTAATATTGTAAGTATTGATTCCATTCCCGCACACAAATTTAAAATTGCTACATTTTATTTGTGTGACAATGACAACCTGCCTAATCACTCTAATGAATTAAAAATCAGACTATAGTCCCAAATTTGGTTAAATGGTGTATAGGCATTCCAACCACCCACGACACGAAAGTCGTGGTATAATAATTATCGATATCAAATTGGGAGTGGTGGCTGTGCTTGAAAATAAAAGAGTGGTGAAGGGCTACTAATTAAATAACTGTAGACACAGATTCTAAGTATGACACAAAACAAGAGAGGTTAGAAGCAAAGGGTTACAAAAACACGATACTTCCGTGCAGAGCGAGAGTCCGTTTCGTCTAAAATCACGAACGAAAATGGTTTGTATAGACATTCAAAATGAATCATTCGACTTTCCTTCGTTACTTAAAGTCAAGAATAATTAATTACCTATGGCAATGAAAGAATCTTTAAAAGAAACTTGTCGATGTTACCTGCAACTGAATTTCGTCCTTAGGTATCTCCTCTATTCTGTACAGTCTGGGGGGCGAGGTGATGACCTGGTCCAGCGTCAGCTCGGGGTCGGGGCCCGGTAGAACTTTGTGACACGATACCTCTACAATCCTTAACCTGAAATAAAATCATTGAAATAAATCATTTGGTTTTGGATTTAATCGCACTCTCAGTTTCACTAGTATGCAATATTAACGATAAACTTTGATTAACTTAAGTTTTTTCTTGTGAGCAACAGAATGTCTGCCTGTAGTTGTTTAATTTAGACAGTGTTTAAATGTAATGCTGTTTCTTTCAAATAATATTGTCAAAAAAGTGACAACATCACATTTAAACACTGTCTAACTTAAACACACGATAAACACTGTTTTGTAGTAAGACCATTAAAGTCTGACAAATCAAACGATATTATACAAGTCAATAAACAAGTAAGTACTAAACATTCTTTTTCTTTACTATACTACAGTTAGTAATGTTTTGATATGAACTACGACACATGATCATAATTTGCAAAGATATAAAGACTAACCTTTTCGAACCCTCTGGGGACATTTCAACTACTTTAGCTGCCTCTTCTAAAATATCTGCTACTTTTCCACCTTTGTTTGGATATAAAATTAATTCTTTATCTTCTTTGTAATTTGGACCAACCTGTAGAAGAAAAACACACATTTATTTTTACGAAAACGCGGCATCAAGGATAGTCATTATCAAGAAACTCTATTTTTTCAAAAAATTCTTACCCATAAACATTTAAACTGTTTCTTGTTGTCCAATTCGTTAACTTTAATTGATAATATCTGGTAGAATAACTTCTTAGGGCACTTTGGTTTACAGTATACTAATAAATCCTTAAGTATACCATCGTAGGAGTATCTCAGGGCCAGACCGGGCGTGTCCTTGTAGCTACAACAATAGAAATAGCAATAAAAATTCTATATCAATATAAAATCACGCGTTCATATTAAATAACTGAGATTCTTTTATGACAACCTCCGTAGTAAAGTGATACATACACCGGTTTCAAGGTGTCGCCAACTCTGAGGTCCTGGGTTCGAATCGCGGTAGGGGGAAATGTTCGTTTGGTAAATACGTGCATTTTTACCTGTGTCATTAATGTTTTTATATATTTCTACACAAAAATACTTAGATATGTAAATTATATGTATTTATATCCCTAGTATCCCATAACACAAGCCTTACAATGCTTACTTTGGGGCTAGGTTAATTGGTGTGAGTGTAAGAAACATTTATTATTATTATTACTATATTATTCATCCTGGGCATCCAACTTTATAGAGGAGTGTACTTTATATGTTTCCATTGAGAATTGAACTACGCTAAATGTCTACTAAAAGTTGGTAGACAATGTTACAAAAAACATCATCATGGTAAATGTTTAACATCCTTACTGCTGGGCACAAGCCTTCCTTGTGAATAGTTGAACAGAACGAACTATAATCATCCACGCGGATTACATCTAATACGGATCGATAAGTATTAACAACTGGAATTGCAGTCAGGACCATTAGTTTAACATGCGTTAGCGCGAAGCTCGAGACAGCTTCAAATCTATCTTAGACGTAGCAATCGTACACGATTGACCTTTACTCGAGAGCATGTTAAATAAAACTAAATTTAGCCAGGATCATCGTTCCTTGCTCTTATTAACTAGTAAGCGGTAACAACACAATAGATCTATCTGTGCCCTTAGCACGAATTTGGCAAACTATAATCGTTTTCTTTTCCTAAAACTCCCCCTTTGACTCTTTCATATCCGTATCATGTTTTACCGACATGAGTAGAGCATCCGATAGCTGTCGAAAACGTTGACAGTCAATGTCAACTCGTACTAAGTACTCTGTATATATACTTACTTCTGACACTTGAAGAACTGTATTAAATAGGGGTCTACGTTGAGGTGCTGGCCCACCGCCCGCGCCATCTGGTCGTAGCGCATCTGCATCGACAGCTCCATTGTGAAACTGCAATATAATCAATACATAGTTTACGGCTATCCAAGTACTAGGTTGAGTACGAGAGAATAACAAACTAAAGGACAAACTTATCTATACTCCAGCCAAATCCGATGACGAATAAATGTAAACAAACCAATTTAGGGTCATCACAACTAAGGTTATTTTTTTTTTCTAAACGTCGTATTTCTGGTAAATTTTAAATAGAAAAATATTGGAAAAAATTAACTCGGCCACAAGTGAATTCTCAGACTGGAATCGAACCAGCGACCTTTGGAAATCCGGTCCAATGCTCTAACCGCTGAGCTACCGAGACTTGCGAACCACCGTCGAAATTCTCCAATACTTTTATATTTTTAATACGCTGTAGGCCAGCGTTGTTACATCAATGCTAGGAAATATCCTTGCATTCGAAAGAATCATCTTTTCAGGTGTTTAACGATCGATTAAGATGCAACTGCCAATATTATAAAAGTATTGGAGAATTTCGACGGTGGTTCGCAAGTCTCGGTAGCTCAGCGGTTAGAGCATTGGACCGGATTTCCAAAGGTCGCTGGTTCGATTCCAGTCTGAGAATTCACTTGTGGCCGAGTAAATTTTTTCCAATATTTTTCTATTTAAAATTTACCATAAGTATAAAAATAGCATTGAAAAATGCAAAAATTACAAAATCATAATATTGGCAGTTGCATCTTAATCGATCGTTAAACACCTGAAAAGATGTTTCTTTCGAATGCAAGGATATTTCCTAGCATTGATGTAACAACGCTGGCCTACAGCGTATTAAAAATATAAAAGTATTGGAGAATTTCGACGGTGGTTCGCAAGTCTCGGTAGCTCAGCGGTTAGAGCATTGGACCGGATTTCCAAAGGTCGCTGGTTCGATTCCAGTCTGAGAATTCACTTGTGGCCGAGTTAATTTTTTCCAATATTTTTCTATTTAAAATTTACCATAAGTATAAAAATGGCATTGAAAAATGCAAAAATTACAAAATCGTCGTATTTCTGACTAGATAACTGCACATTATTGATTAATTCTTTAAGTAATATATTTTTTCTGCAATATATCACTAGAAACACATGCAAAACGTTAATATTTTAGTAATAAAACGAAAAAAATAAATAAAGCTCAAATTATTTTTAGTATACAGCCCTATAACCAAAAAGAACTCAGGTATTATGAACATTTTCGCACTTATATACTAACCTTCCAACTGAAGTTGACAATCACTTTCTTTCGTGTTCCTTTACCCTGATTAATGTTGAAATTGGTCGCGTAATCATTGCACTATAACCCGAACGCGGTTGGAAGTCCTACGTTCCGTTTCATTCACTATTTAACGCGACATACACTTATTTTTTATTTACCCTACTTATGTTTCCGAAGCAATATAGCATTTTGAATTTATTGCATTGTTTTAAATAACAAGTTTATGAATAACTGTTTAACTATTTAATGAAATTATATTAATAATATCGCGTCTTTAATAAAAAAGGATTTTACTGAATGGAACAACGAAACGTGAAAATATAATTTGGTCGTATTATATTGTTTACAAAACAAGATGGCTTTTTCATAACCTGCTTGCATGTGTTATGTGCTTTGCGTTCCCTCAGTTTTCGTTATTCTTTTGGTTGTTATAGTTTCTTGTTAAGTTTTTTTTATTTAGTTTTCATTCCTTGTTAAGTTTTTGTTGTTTATTGTTTTCGTTATCGAAAATGAGCGACCCGCTACCCGGCCCCAGCGGTTTGCTGAAATTCTCGTCTCCGAAGAAGAAACGAGTGAGGCAATCGTCAAGTGCGTCAGAAAAAACAGTAATTTGCAATATTTACAAACTGGTTGAGGAATCGTGGCCGAAAGACCAGTTCCTATACAGTAAAGATGTTGCTGTGAAAACGTATTGCTAAAATTTTTATAAAAATTGTATACTGTTGTCTGATAGAAAAAGGTTGTTATTATATGCCTGCCAGTGGTTGCTAGGCAACGTTTTGTTAGTAAACATTCTTCATCGGATTTGGCTAGAGATTAAAACTTTTGCTCTGAAATGTCTTGTGAATAATAAATCTGCTCATTATGTAATAGTCAAAAAATGTTACATGCGTTCGGACAAGTTCAAGAAGTACTGGATATCTTATTAAGTCCTCTTCTTCTCATGCTGCGAAGCATATCGTATGTTTTGTTTGAGCATATGAAGAAACAGCCAAAATCACAAACTGCATCTCCACTACTTGTAGGTGTACTTAAAGTAGTCCATGCGCTTTCCGAACCAAACACACCTTGTATTCTCTTTGGCAGTCTCTTGACCACAAACTGCACGTCCATCTTGTAGAAGATGTATTTGAATAGTCCTGGTAGGTGGGCAGCTCCAGCTCTTCGTGCCTTCCGAAGCACTGAGGACTATCTACACTTGGCTGTGTGAACTAGCGACTCATCTAGGGTCGTTTGGCAACGTCTTGTCCACAAACTATATCTCCGCCTTTAGAAGATGTACTTGTAGCTAGCTACTTGCAACCGCATTGCCTCTCACTTCGCGCGCATAATTGGCTACAGTCGCCATCTTCTTCTCCAAAGACAGCCGTCACTCAGCTACAAGTGGCGGCGATTGGTGACAGCATCTAGAGGCTTGACTGAACCACTGGTGGTCGCGTTTAGTGGCCACGACTACAGGTTCAACGTTCCGCGGTTCTAACTGCCTCAATCCTATGGGAACAAGCGACTCACCCAGGGTCGTTGGGCAGCGTCTTGTCCACAAACTGCACCTCCACCTTGTAGAAGATGTACTTGAAGTAGTCCTGGCAGGTGGGCAGCTCCAGCTCCTCGTGCCGATGGTCCGCGCGCTCAAACACGATGATGTCGCCGTCCATCAGCTCGTCCAATACCTGGCCGCGTGCACACGACTCAATCCAAGGGGTGACGTTTACAATCGCCGCGCGATAAGATCGCGACGCAACGAGAGAGCAGGGGTCCCATATTTTTAGTTATACACCGTCCATAGAATAGTACAAATAACTTTCACTTTGGTACCATTACGACAAAACCAAAAATATGTAAATTAGCTGGTCCCTACATTTTTGTCGAATAGGTTTTGTACATTTTCTATGGTTAATTTGGTTTAGAATTATCGTGATCATGACTGACCCCATAGTAGAAGCTGATCTTATTTTTTGGGTTGCTTCACCCCTATTAAATGCCAGGGAAATTAAAATTTCACAGTGTATATTTGGCAGTTTATAGCATTGTATCAATAATAAAACAATTGTAAGAAATGAGCTTTACTTATAGCAAAACAGTTGGGAAAGCGAGATATTGCTGTACCCAGCGATTTCTACCGTTTCCACATCAGGATTAATAGTTGTTCTAATTTCAAGGTATTGAACACTTTTTTATGAACTACGGGGAGACTCTTAGCCTTTATCATACCAGGGTCCGTATTCACTATAACCACTAAACGATTCCTTGCTCAAACCACGCCAATGTAGTATTTGGTTTCGACATTTAAAAAATTCGTTTACTCCATGATACTCACAAATTATAGAGTTATTGTACAAGTACATGACAGACACGAATTGTATAGTTATTGAACAAGTAAAATTTATATATAAATATTTTTCTATTTAAAAATATACAATAAGTAAAATAACTTTAAAATTTGTAAATGTCAATGAGAAAACGTTTTTAAAAAATGTCGAAAGTAAGTACGAGATTGGCGTGGTTTGAGCAAGGAATCGCTAAGTTGTCATAGTGAATAAGGGCTCTGATGTGTGTATTGATAAGGCTGAAGATGGAAGCGAGCCTCTCCCGGAATCCTCATTCACTGAGGAACTGGCTATCTATCTCTAACTGCCGGAACACAACAATGCTGAAAACATTGTTGTTCTGGCGTCAGATCTAGATAAGCTTATCTATCTGTGGTTGCTAGCCAGGCGGATTTAAGTCCTACCACCTTTTTCTTAGCGTGTCGATGGCAGACACTAAAGTTTTGAGGCCCAGAATTCAGCCACTTTGACAGCCTTGTTGGATGCCGTCATGAGATCCTCCTGCATGCAGGTGTCAGGACACGCAGGGCACGATGTTAGGTGGGCAATCGTTTGGACTGCACCGCAAAGGCATTCCGCGGAACCAGCCGAAAAGCCCCACCTAACCATGTTTTCTTTGCTCCGGCCGCACTGAGTCCGAAGCCTTTTTAAAGACTTCCAGATCGGCCATGGTAGATCATGGTCAGGCGGGGAGGCTTTCAGTATCCTGTAGTAGTCCTACCACTAACCATACCATATACAATATGTACCCCCACTGGGAATAGAACCCGGGAACCCTGAGTCTGATACTGGTGGTTGTTACCACTAGACCAAGGAGGCGGTTAAAAACTAATGGAATGGGACCCCTGTTCTATCATTTACCAATAAAAGCATATGGATTTTAGCAGACAGTATGAGAATGTGTCATCATCGCTTTATTTCCAAAGTTTGATAATACAGCTAAAGCACAATTTTGGAACTATAAACAATAGAAAACTTTAACACAAGCCAGCGGAGATTTATAAAACACAATTTTAAATATATAGTTTGGAATCCGTAGCGTGATTACTGAGCTTAATGTGCATTCAAAGGGAAAGTGTCGCACCTAAATAACTTTATACAAGCTCAATATATGCAAAAAACGTGTAAAAAATTACACCATTTTTTTTATTGTAATTGACATTTGCGAGAAGTTTTGCCCTTGTAACGACTATCATAAATAATGTGCCAAGTGCGAGGTTATCATATATCAAAGTGAGAAAGCTAGTTAGTATGAATGAAATGTGCGAAAGATCTAAATAAAAACTAATACTGTACCTTAGGTATAGGCTCATAAGAGTTATTGTTGCTATACATACAGCTAATAAATATAGTTAATTTGTAAGTGGGATTTTCCCCCCTCTTAAGTTTTGTTAGTGTACAAATTTGTAAAGAATGCAAATAAAGTTTATTTTTTTGCATTCAATGGAAACAGTCAAATAATAATAAAATTTTGATGATCGTTAATTATTGGCGTAAACAAGTAAACTTTTATTAAGTTATCATAAATGACCAAATTATTTCGCAAACTCACGACTACTGCGTTACTCTAAAACGCTCTCGTCATCAAAATGTATTTTTCTAATAATCCAAATGCTTGATTTACCAAAAAAAAAGTTGTTTACGATTAAGTAAAAGTCTGTCAGAGTAAAACTGATAAATTATACCTTTTCAAGAGGGTCGTTGTAGTTGTTGATCTTCTCCACAAAGTCTGGCTTGATTTCCTCGTATAAAACAAGGGGCGTATCAGGGGGGAATCCTGAGAACAATTTACATGTTTTTATAGATCACAGAAAAATACATTAGGAAGAGCAATAAAATAAATATAGCTGGGAAATGTACTGAAACTTCATATGGCAATAGAGGCAGTCGGTCTAATGTCCATTGTTATTCATCAGCAGCATTAGCTATATATATTACGGGACCCCAGGGGTCATGGACCTAATAGACAGAAAGCATTTTTAGATGAAAACCAAGTCGACATTACAATAGTATTCCGGGAGCCTAGATGGATAAGAAAAATCGCTCATTGCCCACCCATTGGCCCAGATTGGTAAATTATTATCATATCGTTTAATTCAACTTCATCAAAAATCCCAATTTTTTACCTAATGATAAACATACCTGCTCGCTTATTGAGTATCGGTATGAGATCTGCCGGTTTGCTGGCTATAGGCAGGTAGTGGTGTCCACAGTAGTGTATGCGCTTCTGCTTCGGGTCGTAGTACTTGAAGAACAACACGACATCATTCTCTTTGTCGAACGTGGGTAACGCACTGAGCCCAGAGTCCGGGGGAAGCATTTCAAGGAATATGTTCCATGGATTCATGTTCTCTGATACGTCGGCCACTGTTTTGTGTTGGTCATTCACTATGTCGAGACAGGTTGGTCTGCAAGTCTGAAAGAGAAGTTTCATAATGAAGCATGAAGGCCCTGCAAATAATTTATCTCAGTATATTCTTGTTTTATATCTGAATCTTCAATGAATAGTTCCATTCGCTTGATATAGTTGATTAAAAAGAAAATAGTTCTAGCCCTAAACTCTTTTACTTAAACTTTAAGGCTTGTGATAGGAGAACCCGCCAGATAGCAGAAGCTCTTCGCTAGCACAGACCTATATCGAGATAGACGAAAAGAGCGCTTCAAACTGTATAACCTATCTTGTAAATTTTTTCGTATCTACGATGACGTCACGAGCGAGATTTAGTGACGTGGAAATGTTATTGACGAGCTCTTGCAAGAAGCACTGCACAATTAACCATTTCCGTTTCTGAGTGACGCGTGTCTTCATGGCCATGGTTTTAAGCGCACTGACTTAGGTGGATCAAACTTTTTACACGCAAGGTAGGTAAACTTTTACCGTCTATCTCGATATAGGTCTGTGTTCTCTAGCATCTCCATAAAGGTGGGTCTACATATCCATATCGTTCCTCCATTTCGTATCTGCATCGCGATCAAGAACTGGTCGCCCGAAAGATGGACGCCCGTTCGGTACGGTAAGGTGGTACGGCGCTACAGGTACGCTCCGATCCATCGCGAGTCGGCTTTATGCCCAGTTCAAAGGAAACGACCGCTCGGTGACCGCAGAAACAAACATTGCGTCTAGTTTTTGTATCGCGACGCTGGTACGAAACGGAGGTACGGTACGGGCAAAAGAACATATCGTCGATGAAGTGACAATACCTCCTAACTACCATTTTTTATGAATGAATATTATAAACTTGTAAATTTTTTCTTGTGCATATAACAGTTATTTCCACAGAGTTTAAATAGCTATTAAAAAGGGAAATTCCAGATAGAAGAAACATTAGTCCACGCAAAATGAATTTTAACTCTATCACATTAAAAAAAGTAGGAGGGAAGATTTCCTAAAGAATGATACTTAGGAGGTATTGTCACTTCATCGACGATATCTGGAATCCGCATCAGCAGCTTGCTTCCGAACGCGGAACCCCCGGCAGTGGGCCCGTTCTGGATCGTATAGCTCGTTGCATTGCGCCTTGGTAAAAATATTACTTCAAACCCAATATTTCATTCACATACCTGATTGGAACGCGGACTAAACGGACCACGGACGCAGCAGTTTGAGAGCATAGCGGATTTTTTCCGCAATATCTCCATTAAATCCTCAACAGTCGCTTGCTTCCGCACGCGGAACACATGATAATGAACCCCTCAGGGTCTTAGTGGTACAATTACACCAAATAACTTCATTTCATTTACATACCTGATTGGAACGTGCACTAAACGGCCACGGACGCAGGTGTTTGAGCGGATAGCGGAAGTTTTCCGCAAGCATCTCCATTAAGTCCGCAACAGTCGCTTGCTTCCGCACGCGGAACACCCGATAATGCGCCCGTTCAGGATCGTATAGGTCGTTGCCTTGGTGACCGTCAAACGCTTCCTCTAGTACTACGTTCACGTTCATGTAGAGGTGAGCTTCGTTGCGCTCTTTACGACGAATCTGGTGAAGTTAAATGAAAGAAGATTCAAAGTCAAAGTCAATATCATTTATTTAGTCCAGGCTACAAGCGTTATGAACGTCAAAGAAGCTACGCCATCGATTCACAAACCCTACGGCGGGAGAACTTGTAACGAGAAGAACCGGCAAGAAACTCGTCAAGGGCTGCTTTTTTCTCCCTGTTTTATTTCCTACAGAGTCGTCAAATTGAAAAGTGACCTTAACATATCAGTAAGAAAAATTCCATCACAAGAGAAAAAGAAAATATTGGTAATTATGTGTACTGACTTTGAAAACAATTCAACTGTGAAAGTGAAACCCAGTAAAAAAAATAGGTTCGAGTTAACAAGGGAGAACAATTGAAAACTAACTGTGAAACCAAATAAAAAAAAATAATAGGCTTTTAGTTTTACTCATCCTACTAACTAAACTGTATCGAGAGCTGTAAACCTTCCTAAAATAGAATAATCATACAAATAAATACCCCGATTTACTTCGATGTGCATTTTTGTTTACTGGGTACTGCAGTAATGCTTCTTAATAATAATCGGTACCTAGTAAAAGATAGTCCTACTAAAGATCCATTGCCTATTCCTTAGCCATTGTTTATTTAATGACATTGAATTACAGTTGTCTAGCAAATGATCCACACTAGCCTTAATGCTTACTGAAGACAGATTACCCACAGTTTGCTTACTTGACAAAGTAACAACAGCAAAGAGCATTGTAACTATCTACACAATTACTATAGAGTATACTGACCGTTTCGATTCGCTTTTCCTCTGCTAACCTTTCACTTAGCTCCGTGGGTATGTCTGCTTGAGTTACCTCTTGTAACACTGTCTTCAACTGTGAATCCCTGTAACAATACAAGTTCTAATTTAAACCACAATTAATTAACATTAAACTATTAAGTTGTCATATCAATGCGTGCCTATAAAGTAGCAAAATCCTTTTCGTTCCGAGGGTCTGCGTAAAGTTCGCCCAAGGGAGGATAGTCGTAAGAAAACAATCGACAGCGCAGCCGCAGCATTATGGCAAACCCCAACAATGTTGGGAAGTTCTATTAACAATAGGTGTCTGGAAACTCAAGGTGAATATGACGATTGGTATTAAAATTAAAATAAAATACTTTCAAAATCATGAGACTGTTTAAAACTAAGTTCGGGTGACGTGCAAATAGTATTATTTTATTCCTTAGATATGTCAATAAATTCGTCTTCTATGGATAGGTACATTCATATTTGCCGTAATTACACTATATTTTGGTTGAAGTTCTTAACAAGTGTCCCATACCTGATATAAACCAACATGTACGCGTTAGTACAGTGGCGCACGGTGAGGGCCATATCTTCGTCGTGGCCACCGTAGTTGTACTCGATGGCTTCCTGTTTCGTGCACCGGGATACTACGTCGTCGTCGAACTTGCACCACTGTTGAACATTATTATGTTAATTACTAGAATCACGTTAACATGGATAACTAACAGCCGGTTTCAATAATCTATCCCTAACAAGAGGTAGGCTTATCTTAGTTACGTTACTTAGCAACCGCTGTTATTTTGGGTTATTTTGGGCTGAATAACAAAAATATCTAGGCAACAAAGCTCTAGTAAGCCTATCTCTTACTGTAGATAAGTTATTGAAACCGACCGTAAGCGTTGGTTTCAATAACCTATCTACGGTAAGAGTTAGGCTTACTATAGGTTAGTTGCCTAGATATTTATGTTAATTAGCCCAAAATTATCCAAATTAACAGCGGTTGCTTAGTAACGTAACCAAGATAGGCCTACCTCTTGTTAGGGATAGAATATTGAAACCGGCCGTTAATCATTTTATAGACAAACAAAAGAATTTAGTATGCGCCAGTCTGGTTCAAATTACTGACTACATTCTAAGTTTGAGTAAAATGTAGTGTATTGTGTATTACATGGAGCGGACGTGTAGTATGTTTGTAGTACAGAGGGCGGACGTGTTTTCCAAAGTACACGGGGCGTATATTGTGTAATACTGCGTGTAGCGTAGTACTCGGAGCAGACACGTATTGTGTAGTACATGGAGCCTTTTGTGTAGTGCACGGAGCTGACGTGTATTGTATAGTACACGGATCAGACATGTATTTTGTACTACGTGTGTAGTAAACGGAGCGGACGTGTAGTATGTGTGTAGTACAGGGAGCGGCCGTGTATTGTAAACTACACGGAGCGATAGTGTATTATGTAGTACAGCGTGTAGCGTAGTACTCGGAGCAGACACGTATTGTGTAGTACATGGAGCCGATTGTGTATTGATAGTTCACGGAGCGGACGTATATTATGAAGTGCACGGGGGAACGGGGGGGTATTATATAGTACAATGAGTAGTGTATGTGTGTAGTGTAGTCTCACTCACCTTGCCATCGCCCTTGGGGTTGATGAACACCACATAGTGCCCTCCGTGATTGTCTCCAGAGTGCACTAAAACGGCGTGCAGTGTGTAATCGGCGGGTGTTTCGGGCTTCTCTTGCAAGTACGCGTCGAGATTTATGTGTTCATAGAATTCGAACCTGCAAGTTAATAAAAATAATAAATTTAATTTTAAATCAGCTATTACCTGGTGGAAACCCATATCGAACTAATAGTTACATATAGGTGTAACATCTAACTTATAATATACAGAGAACCTTTTCAGGATTTGTTTAAAACTATGGACCACTTGCTTTGTGTATTCTTGCTAAAGTAAAGCTAGCTATTTTCGTTTCCATGTTAAAACTAACACACTTTTATAACCAACCAATATTCAGTATAATGATAACCAAAAATAATTTGAGAAATTCTTCAAAGTGTCAAGTATCAAATAACATGACCAAAAGTATATAACAATAAGTATAAAAAACAAACCTGTCGTTGAACTTGACCGAGTTATCAGTGATAGGGTCGTACTGGAACCGCATCAGATGCAGATGCAACACGGGGGGAAAAGACGCAAATATAACGCCCTTCTCCGCCTCTTGGAGGCCATGCTCTCCTGCATCGTACTTATTCTCGCCGTCTAGCGTTTCCGTGCTGATGTAATCTTTAAATGACTCGTCGACTGGAAGAAGATTTGTTTTCTTAAACAGGGGGCTTATTGTCTAATTTTAAAATCTATGGCAATCCCTTTCAATTCGTCATTTAAAAGATATTTACATACTTCAGGCCGTCATAGGCATTGTGATCGGGATGCGTTTTGAAAGGTATTGAATGAACGAAATTGAACTGTCTAAGCAAAGTGACATACGAAAATATATTTCAAATGTATGGATAAGTTTCAAATGAAGTGTCATTGAAAACATCATTCGTTCCGAAGGGGATTGCGACTATATGTTACACAATCCCATAAATCACTATCACAATCACAATACCTTTGAAAAGGATAGTGATAGATTTAGCAATTAGACAATTAGGGGGCTGGTTGTTTGTCAAATATTGAATATGTTATGGTCATAGCACACGGCGATTTAGTAACTCGTTTTGTTGACGCGCGACTGCATCGCCCCTAATGCGATGCAAACGCGGCATTGAGCCAATTGAATAAAGGAAAGCATTACCTTTTGCTTCTATTATTTAAAGTGAATACTTAGTATTTGATGAATATTGAGTAATATCGTGCGGCGCGATTTTGAAAAGTTTTCAAAATGGTGGACCGGTGACGAGGTCAAGAGGTTCAAACCCCTTTGATTATACTTTGTTCACAAGACAAGACACTTCGAGAACCGCAGGTCGTACCAGTGCGTACGTATGCAAGTCCTATTATTTTATCAACTTTAAAACAATTTCAATAACTTATGAAACAATTTGTTTGCGACTCTTTTATTTATTTCAACTTGGTCATAGTTTTGAGGAAAAAGAATATTGTCAAAATGTTCAATGTTTTATCCTGTTTTTAGATTATTCACATTTCTATGAATCGTCTTTTCAATGAATTAGTCACGTAGACAAGCTATGTCACTTACTATTCTTCTTCCCCTTGATATTGAGCTGAATATCGTAGAAGGTCTCTACGCGTGTACTGGACACATTCACATTCTTGCATTTGATGTAAGAGGTCATCTTGCCTTCGAACAATCGCGGCACCGTGCCCTCTACACATGTGCCCTTCATCTTGCTCTCCAGTTTGTCCAAAAGTACCTACGAATAGACCATCAAAATAACAAATGTAAATGTATGAAATAAAACAACTTTTACGGATTTCAGTGCATTGTTTATTACCCGATATTTAGAGTGATACTTATATTTTATCGGTTTTTCAAGGTTTTTTGGTTTCTCGACGTTTCGACACATTTTCAACCATTTTCAGTCACCTTTACACGGGTAGCCAGTCACCCGTCACCACGGTAGCTGAAAAGGTGCCGTCGGGAAACCAAAAAATCTTAAAATAATAGATAAAATATAAGTCGTCGTCCTCATCAGCCACTTTTTTTTAATTTCCCCACTGCTGGGGCACTTGCCTTGGATGGATAAGGAGACTCTAAATATCAGGTAATAAACAGTGTGTACAGAAATCCGTAAAAAAATGTTTTATATCAATGATGAGTGTGCGAAGAAACTTAAGATATGCTAATATAAATGTATGTTACATCTTTGTTTGCCAGTAGCTGATACACTTGTGCTATGGTACCAGAAACAATAAAGGTCCCTAAACAGAAAATGTAGAAAAGTTAGATTTGCTCGATCGATCCTATCGGGTATTGAACCCAAGACCTCAGAAGGTTACACCATGTAAACATGTTTACACTTCACTTCTTAGACAAACTAATAGCATTATTTGAACATATATTTACGCATTTTAATATTTTTAATCCACTACTGCGAATCTTTGTTCAATTTTATGGTGGGTGTATCAAAGGTAAGATGCTTATGTGCAAGGTAAGATGCTTAAGTGCTTAAGAATATACGTAAAAGAAATATTAAAGTAGAAAAAACATACCCACCTAAGCAAGTTGAATGTAAGTTGTTTTTTTAACCGACTTCAAAAAAGGAGGAGGTTCTCAATTCGGTTGGTATAATATTTTTTTTCTATATCTATACTAATATTATAAAGAGGAATGATTTTATTGTTAGTTTGTTTGTTTGCATTGAATAGGCTCCGAAACTACTGTACGGATTTCGATGACATTTGGTACACAGATAGTAAGATAGCCTGGTTATGAACATACGATACTTTAATCCCGATATTCCCACGGAAACGGGAACCACGCGGCTGAAACCGCGAGCGGCCGCTAGTAATATTATAATACTTATCTAAGAAATGTAGCCGCGTAAACACAACCTTTGAACCATAATGGGGATTAACAGCACTTTTAGATTTATAACTATGCCATCATATAGACCTACTGTCTTAGGACGAACAATGAGCATGGGTAAGACGAAAATCATTTCAAATTCCCTTGTTATACTCCAGTTCACGTTGGGAACACTACACTCGAAGTTGTTGACCACTACGTTTACCTTGGACAGACAGTCCAGTTAGGTTAGAAAGAGATCTCTCGTCGAATCCAACTCGGATGGGCAGCATTCGGGAAGCTCCATAAAATCTTCGCGTTCAACTTACCCCAATGTCTCAAGACGAAAGTCTATGGTGTCAGTGTGTGTTGCAAGTGATGACTTACGGCAGTGAAACGTGGTCGCTAAATATGGGTCTGACAAGAAGACTCAAGGTCACCCAGCGTGCAATGGAGAGAGATATGCTCGGCGTCTCCCTACGTGATCGAATCAGAAATGAGGAAATCCCTAGGAAAACTAAAGTAACCGACATCGCTCGAAGGATTGCTCAATCAAAAATTTACCCTCAAAAATTCCTGCACATCATGCTGCATAAAGGAATCCAGTGTTTCCCACCCGAAGCTCTTCGTAAGTTTCTTGGTGCCGACAGGTTTATCCGAGAATTGTAGCTCGTAGAACACTCTTTGAAGGGCCAATGCAACCGACCTATAGACACATTTAAAATAACATTTGAACTAGAAACAGCAATAAAAATGGCACTCAATGTATTTAAATAAAGAGTTACAGGACCTGACAATAAAAACAGAGTCTATTCCGAAAGTAGACAGACTCAAGACTTTATTGGCCTTAAAATAAGGTCCAATTTCTAGTAACCTGTATTAACAAAATTTTCAGTTTAGGCTGTCTGTCTTCATAGTAGACCTCTGGTTTCAAAGTTAATTAGATAGTCCCAACCAACTTCCTAAATGTTAAGCATGCCTTAAAAATTTTTTTGGTAGTTAGTTTTTCTCCATCATTCATAGTAAATGGTTTTCATAAAACACGTTATTTTTCGCAGTGAAACTTTATAAAAAAGTAATTCTTATTTGGTTTTAAGACATCAGTAGTAACTATCCCGTTTTAAACTCCAAGAAACCTTACCAAACTGCAGAAGCCATAATAGCATGATAATAACGCCTTATTGAAAGGCTATCCTTGTCACGAGACGATTTATCGATACAGTTTACATTCGACATCGACGCTAATCAGCTTCCCGAGTGATTCAGTATTTGATTTAACGCTATTATTAAAAACAAAAGTTTGTATTAAAATTATTTCAAAGTCAAAGTCAAAGATTTTTATTCAAATAGACTTATAGATAAGTACTTTCGAATAGTCCAAAATTTTTTTTCCCTACCATTTATTAATGATATAGAAACAGAGTAACATCTATCGTAATCTACCTTAAAAGTGATCACCGAGACACATCTCAGCAATATAGCTTAGCTTACCCAAAGTTGATCTGAAGCTTTATGCTATATAAAAATTCATAAAAAGCATACGCGGCAACCTTCGACCCAATATCTGAATATCATACCTTTATGGTAAACCGGGTGGTTTACCGCCAACCACCAACCGTACCGCCGTAAATGGGTATTTACGGCGGTACATCATACTATCCCCATTTACATGACCCATGGTGATAGTGGGAATACTGTTTTAACAGATTATGCTCCCATCAGTGAATCACCAGTTACTGAAGTGGTATGTATGACATTATGTCTTCATAATTATATTGGGAATATAAACATAAATCTCCCATGTGAAGAAATTATTTTGACAAGTAAATGCGTCGAATGCCCGTCTTTTTACTTTTGATTAGAAAAAAAAACAGAGGACTTAGTTGCGCACTGGGAATGTTATCGACATGTTTGATAATGACTTAATATTAAATGTTTTTGCATGTTCTTAATGTTGACAACTGGTATATCAAAAAAAAAATTAATGGGGATAGTGGGAAAAAACTTCCCACATTCTCCATTGATGGAGATTCGTAATGGGGATAGTGGGATGTACGGGAGGTCTTCTTTTCGATTTTTTTGTATATACTATATAGATGAGAAAGATGAAATATTACGAATAATACATTATTTGATGAATCTGTACCTGGTACTGTCATCAGATTCCGTAGGCATTTTGTACACCGCCTTTCGAAGTTGGTTGGTAAAATAAAGCGTCTGGAGCAAGGAATTCATATAGCAAGTTGCACCTTGGTTTTTCAAGCCTGTAACAAATGTTCATGGTTGTTTATTTTTAGTTAGAAATATTTTCCAATAGTCTTCTACAACAATCTCAGGGTTACTAATCTTGAAGTATATCCTTTGGACCTCGGTGGCACATTGTATGGAGGGCTCAGCTTGCGATAGTTGCAGTTGAGCAACTTTCGTAATGGTCGTTCACGGGATGGGTGATCAAACATTTATTAAAGAAGGCACGTTAAGCCCTTCGACCCGGCTGTACGTGCAGTTGTTAAAACCCAGCAATCCGCATTAGTCATGCAACAGGGTGTCAACCTCCTTCTCCAACTCTTCTGCCTTTATCCTAACTAATATTATAACTGCAAAAGTGTGTTTGTTTGTTATTCCTTCGCGCCCTAACTAAGCAACCAAACGACTTGATTTTTTTGCACGGTGTTAGTTGAAAGGGAGAAAGTAACATTGGCCAATTTTTTCCCGATATTTCTACGGGAACGGGATCCACGCGGGTGAAACTGCGACGTAAGCTAGTGGCTGATAGTGATAACTTACCTACGTAACCTGTGTGCTTTTTAGAGTCCCAGGAAACACCGTGAGGCGCCTCTGCTGTGACATGCACCTCCAGGGTGATCGAGTCGTCCTTTATGTAGCCCTTCTCGGGATCGAGGACGTCATTCCACGCCATAAAGTGGGAGAAACCCCAGTCGTTCTCTTTGCTATTATTGAAAAAAATACAAGTAAATTTGAAAGCAGAGTAGCTACTAATAGGGCTAGTTTTACCACAAAGTACTGATAGCTTAATTTGACATAGTTTTCATATTGTATGCTTAAATAATGTTGTAGTGAAATTTAAGTTGGTAATACATTGCAACTGTTTAATGTCCCAAATAAAATAATATTACAGTGCCAAATGATTTGTCATATTAGCTATCCAGAACTTATTTGTCAGTGGTAAAACCGGCCGCCGTAAGTCTTGAATAGGAATAAGGTTCAGATTAATAACAAATTAAATGACTGATATTAATCCTTTCAATGTATAATACTATTTTTGCGGAAATAAGCAATAACATAGTAAGAAGGCTATATTATGAGCTGACATGCTAATGTAAAATATCATCTTTTATTTTTAGAAGTAGGTAAGTTCTTACCTATAGAACAAATGTTGAATTTTTCTGAAAAAGGGTTCTGTTTCAGGCTTATGGGAGATGAGTCTCAGTTCAGCCATGGCGTAGCAGGACCAACTGGAAGACTCGCTCTCTCCATTGCACTGAAGGAAGAACCCGAGTGACTTCTGCTGTTGACGATCGGGCGACGGCGCTTGCCGCGGCATCACCATTATCTTCCACGGCAGGTTGCGCACGTAACACGGCGGCGAGAGCACAGAGTCCTTCAGACCCCTGAAGTTCTGTACCGTGAAACGGAACGTAGCCTCCGACCTCGCTTCGTCGTCCTCCATTTCGGTATCCAGACACGCGAGCTGCACACAAAATCAAGTAAAATACCAAACAATCTATTTAATCAACAAAAAAGATTTAATTTCATATAAAATGTTCCTTACAGGCATATCCGAAGATGTGGTTTCCTGATTTTTCATAACTTCACCCATGACTACTTCACCGTTAGGTCCTTTCATAAGTTCGTCGTCCCAAGTCTTGTCAGTTGCTGTGTCAACAGTCTCCACTACAAACAAACATCATTTTCATTATTTGACTTTTAATGCGACATAATATTATTGTTTGTTTTAACAAGGACTTCTTCTTAGCATGGTTTTTGGTTGAGAATAAAAATAACCTCAGAAATACTAAACATGATCACTTGATCAGACTATTGCAATTAACAAGACAATTCTAGTCGAACATTATGTAAAATAATGTTTAAATTAATCATAGTGTGTAACACATACTACACAAGTGTTTTATGATCATAAATACCAAGAGGTATATTACTAATTCACACAAAAAATTCTATACATTAAAAATACATTCTTTCCTTAGTAAGCTCAACTATTTAATTGTTACTCCATATAATAGAAAATATTATAGGTAAAACCTTGAAATGGGTAAAATTCAAGCTCTTTAACTAGCTCACTGCCAACTTTGACAAGTTATATATTTTCCAGATAAATTCCATTAAGTTTATACCTTTAGCACAAATTTTGCTTTATCAAACCACTTTTTACAGAAAAAGCTCTCAATCAGACACAAACATGGAAAAGCTGTCCATTGTTTTACTGATAATAATTTTGACAAACCTGCCAAAGTGACAAATCAACTTTAAATGGCCAATAATTCTTGACAAATGTTCATAGAGCTATGAAAACTTGTTGTTTATGGTTTATGCATCTAGGTTTCATTGTGGTTACAAGAACAATGGTTAAAAGAAAGAAAGAAAGAAAAATTGATTATTGGTTATTTAGCGTTGAGACAGGAACATTACACAATTACAATAAAAAATTACCAAATTGTTTGTTACTCAGGTATACTAGGTTGGTGGTTGGTGTTACCTTTTCCTTGATGTTTCTTTATAGAAGGATAGCATATTCACAAATTTTATCCTAACTAATATTATAAATGCGAAAGTGTGTTTGTTCATCCTTCCTTCACGCCGTTACTAAGCTTGACTTGATTTTTGGCATAGAGTTAGTTGAAAGTACAGAGAGTAACATTGACTACTTTTTATCCTGATATTCCCACGGGAACAGGAACCTCGCGGGTGGAAACTAATATGGAATAAAATTCATAGAAACATGGAGAATACAGTATTAAACTCATAAATAAATAATCAAGAAATGAATAAACATTATGGCAATCCACAAAACATATAGGGAAACCGAACAGATATTATTTGGTTTATTAGACTACATCTTTGAATTTTTTTACTGTGCATTACTCAGTAAATTAACATAGCCAACAATAATTTTCTATTTCATATTAAATGTGCATAAATTTTTCTTCAGTAAGGCAAGACTTAATAATAAGTGTTTGTTACTAATTAAATAGTCACGGACAAATATACTTATTATGTATGTATGAACTTTAACGAAATTATGTAGGTGTACCTGTACCTACCTACCTATTTGAGGAGTGCAGTTACCAGATATTAGATATCAAATTAAACAAGTACCGCATGGTCATTTGTTACATATTGTGAAAAGTATAAGTGCTCTTTACTGATTACATGGTAATTCAGTAAATCTAGCTCCAATATACATAATCAACATCATAGTTCATATTGATAAACAATGTTTTCAAAGTCAAATGTTAGAAAACAATAGGTTCTAAATTTAGATTCTGAGCATCAAACAACGACTTGCATTTTTAGAACAAAGAAACTTGTATGTACTGTTGAACGGTTGTGGTGAAAACCTAAACCATGTTATCACATTTCATAGAACACTAATATTTCCAGATATTGTTAATCATGACTTTATTTAGTTGATTATCCAGCCATATATGATGAAGGGTATTTGAGATAAGAACAGTATAATATATAACATAATATTCATCTCCCAAAATAGTTAATTTCAAGATATTATTATGATAAATACCCAAACCAAACCAACCTATGTAAATTTAGATCAACTATTCAAAACAGGACAGTGAAATACAAAACAAAAAAACAGTGAAGTTTATGCTAATTTATTGTATGTTTATTTATATAAGATAGAGCTACTAAATAATTGACTAACCGTCTTGAGTTTCCATTTCCTCAACTTGGTTCACATTGGAGTCGTGGTGCTGCCTGTCGGGGGCAGGCGTGTGGTTCATGTTAGCCGGGCGCGCCACGGGGGACTCTCGCCCGCAACTCTTTGAAATTTCCTGAACAAGCATTTCTTGCTTAGAAACAAAGTGCAATACTCACTATAACATCACTGACGTTTCATTATTACACTTAGCTTACCTTTAACGCCAGGGGATCGCTCCCTCTAGACCTGCTAAAAATCCGTTGAACGAAATTCAACGAACCTTTCTCATCGACCCTTACACTCTGCGCACCTGGATTTTTGTTTTTCTTTGACGATCTGATGTTAATTTTCAAAGAATGTTTACTTGCGGCGCGGCCGATGTCTGCAGATTTCAACACAAGGGCCCGACAATAGATAGGTACGCTAATAGCACATTCCTAATCTTTAGATCACTGCCTGGTCCCGTTAACACTACGCTGTGAGGCGGGATATTATAAAAATTCACTAACGTAACCGGATAGAAAGTGATTTTCGCGAAAATAAACAAAATGGTGGATATTAATTTAATTTCTGGCTTCGGATGTGTGGCCCGGTTTGATCGACGAATGCACCATTTTATCATTCTCTCACATTCACTGTAGTGATGTCCAAACTGTACTTAGTCGATAAATAGTATATTTCCTGATTCGATACGATAGTCAGTCTATTTTCTTACAGCCTTGTTTTAAAACTTTATTGGGCCAATTTTACAATTAAATACTAAGAAAAATATATAAAAAAAAATCAAAGCCGACATCTAAAGTAAAAAATATAAAGTGAAGCAAAAAAATAAACAAATAAATAACACCGCGTAACATAAACCGTCTTCAAATAAATATACTTTTTGAAGTCGGTGCCAATAGATGAACCCGTTATTTACCTTTACTGGACCAAATTGTCAGCTTAATCAATTATCCAACTGCCACAACGTTAAAAAAGGTAAGTAAATAATGTGTCTTTTTATTGTGTATTCAACTCCTATGTGCAGGGCTTGTAACCGGTTTGAAAAGAACGGTTAATTGCGGTTTTAAATTAAATCGATTAATTTGAAAACAACCAAAGTCGTCATTTTTATAAACATTACTTTTTTTATTTAAATTGTACATCAGTATTAGACGCGTCGATTCATGTGAAAATGACCATTGTACGACCATTCCACACAGAGAAATCAGCCTTGGAATATTTGGTTTACTTTGAAAATGACCAGTCTTCACGTTTGGCCGTTTTCAAAGTAAAACGGAACTTTTCGCGCTAGTTATGTCAAATTGTGCCAAATGAGCTGTCAAGTTGAGTTTTGAATATATATTTTCTGGAAATTTAGTTTTTGTTGAAAAATATAAATACCAATAAATAAATAAAAAAATGATATAAAAAAAAGTTCAACAGTATATTCCAGAAGAATTCAAAGAATTTTGGGGTGACATCATTGAATGGCCCACTAAAGCAGAGGAAGAAGAATTAGATTCATAATTTTATACTAATATGTTGATAAATACATTAAATAAATATGGAAAATAAAATTCGTTACTTACTACTTTAGTTTGAAAACAGCTAAAGTAGACTACTTTAGCTACTTTCAAACTAAATCCTTACATTTAATTTGAAAACAACCAAATTCAATATTTTTAATTGCATTTTATATGAATACGGTAAAACTAATAAAATTGATTATTACAATAAAACATACCTATTAATATAGACATTAATTTAAGCAAGTAAAAATATAGCTCTTCATATATTTTTTTTTACACAGTTAGTTTTTTTTACTTCCTGTAAAATTTAAAATGTGTTACTTTGATCGTTTTCAAATTTATCGATCTAATTAAGGTTTTTACAAAAACCGCTTCCGACGTATTCGGAATGAGAGCGCTTCCAAAACCTAAATAAATTGTTCAATACAAACTCTGTGAAATGGACCAACTACTGGCGGGGAGATCAGGCTAATAGCGACCATCCGTATGTAGACATAAGCTCGCTAGTCGATTTACCACTCGCGCGATCGCGTTGGGAGAGCGGTATTGCAGGCAAGAAGCGAGCTTATGTCTACGTGACGAAGGTCGCTTTTCGCTTTGCCACTCACGCGCTCGCGTTGTCCCGTTGTGCTTAGATACTTATAAAGAGCGGAAAAAACCTCTATAAAAAGCTTAATTGATTCAAAACCATTTTAATATTGCTTTTTAATGAAACCGTTTTTTTAAGGCTTCGGTAGAGTCAAACCTTAATGAAACGGTTTCTATAAACTCGTTGCAGTACCGGTTTGAAAATTAACCGGATAAACAAGCCATGGACAACACTAATCAAAAACTAATTTTGAAATTTGAAATTGTAATACACTAATTTTGAATTTAACAGTTTTGGCAATTGGCAACTCTTTTCTGTGACGGCATGGCAAATTGTCATGTCATACATTTAATGCTGAATATAAAACTATGGTCGATGTGGTAGGTAAGTAACAGTTTTTTTTTCTAAGTTTTCTTAGTCTATATGATTATAATTTTATAATCGACATTGTAGCGACACTATCCTCATTCATATGGCAGAGAGTATCTGGAACATAGACAAAGACATCAAACTGTAAAGAAAAGTGTACCCTAAGTCAAAGTGGCATAATAGATAATATTATTCAGCCGCAGGGCAGGGCTTACTCTGAAGAAATTTCTATTATCTATGGTAACTCTTCTAGGCTATCTATGACACTTCTTACAATGTTGCCAGCAGTAGAGTAATTTAAAAATATGATAGTAGTATTTGTAAAAGAGAGAGTGCCTAAAATATCTTTAGCGTCCGCGCCACGAAAGAAGTCCCCTATGAGTAGCGCTGCAGTCACTACCCGTATAATTTGTGCTGCAGTATACGGCCTGACTCGTTCAGTCAGTGTAATACGCGCCTAACAGAACACAAGACTTTTAATTATTCAAGTAATCAGCAGTGCAACTTCATGATTTTAGAAACTTATTTTTTTTCTACACTTATGATAATTTTCACAGCAAAATACTAGAAAAAATTTGAATCGGATTGCAAGCGATTCTCAGACACAGGCGCCAGGCGGGACTCAAACCCGTAATCATCTTACTGTTGGTTTCAATTACTTATCCACAGTAAGAGAGCTTTTTTGCTTAGATATTTTTGTTATTCAGCCTAAAAATAACAGCGGTTGCTAAGTAACTTAACCAAGTTAGGCCCGCCTACCTCTTGTTAGGGATAAATTATTGAAACCGGCCGTTAATCAATCGTTAACAAGTCAATCAGACATTTAACTTCAGATTGACAATAAACTAATTAATATAATATTTAATTTAAAAATTTTCGCTAAAGAATAAGACTACCTACTGAAATATGAATTTTGATAGTTCTTGTCTTGACACAAAAATACTTCATCAGAAAATCACACTATGAAGTTAATTGAAACTTATTGAGGAAGTATGGTCTATGCCTGTAGCCTGAACGAAAAAAAAAGTGTTGTCCAGTCCATCTAATGTCAATGTCAAAATAAAAAAAAACCGAATTTCGTACCATCGTTCATCGTATCCAAAAAAGTACTCTGTGATCGTATCGTGTTTGTAATTTCGTATTATTTTTCGTAACATTAATTATTTTTTTTTATATTTCTTACTACAATCAATTTCCTTTCTTTCTTTTTGAATGAAATTAACCTATTGTTACTTTGTGATAAACATAAGGACACTAACCGATGTAAAAGTTATTTGATTATTGAGTTGAGTGATTTTAAAAACATGCCAGACATTTGAATTCTGTTTGTATTTGAAAAAGCATTGCTAATTTAAAATGTTTACTACAAATCACAAAACAATTTTTGTGCTGGATCACACTCCGTATTTCGGCATTTCCTCAGAGTATCCTATTGATTTTGATACTTCTAAAAGCCGAGGTCCAGGCTATGTTCCTCTACCGCCGGTCTGCAAGTCCCTGTGGACGTGCAGTGTTGAAGCAGCAGTTGAGTACTGCAGAATAGTTTGGGATTTATTTCCTGAAGGAAAGCTAGTAAGTTATTTAAAACCATATCTCTCTTATAAACCTGGTGTAAGCTTCGAATAGTAATTCCATGATTTGTTTTATTTGCTTAAGTTTATTATGTAATTTTAGTGACAGAGACAACAGGAATAACTATTCCAAGCTTACGCCAGGCTTATAAGTATGGGGGTATGTGTATTTCAATTTAACAGGTTTCGCCTGGTTCAACAGCAGAGGATCAATAATGTACTCATGTTGTTGCCCTAAGTTGGTTATTTGAATTTTTTTTTTATCTGCGAGCAGCCCAACAGCCATGAACAGATGAGTTGTACGTCAGTAGCTTGAAGGGTGTGCATCCATCGACGCAGCTACCTTATTCATCACAATGTACGATGACGATGTTTCCTCTAGTTTATAATAGACGAGGCCTTCTTAAACGATGCATGTCATTGCTATTGTCTGTAAGATTTGATGCCAGTACATTTACATGACGTTCTAGTCTTTTAATGTAGTTGTCACAGAACCTCACTATAAAGCTTTATTATTCTAAAATTTATGTAAGTATTATTTAAAAAAAAAAAAGTAAGAATATTTTTTTGGAAACGATAAAAGACAAACTCAACATTGGATGGGTGTCGGTGTAATAATCGAATTTACATTATGTCAAGTTTATTATTTGCAATCACAAAAATACTTCTGATTAGCTTATAAAATTACCTTTCAGGTGATATCACACACTAATGGCATTGTCTTAGAAAAAATCGTATCGAAATACCGTAAAAACCCGAGCCTTTGGACGTTGTCAATGTACGTAAATTTTAGGCTCAATTTTATTTATGATAATTGAATAAAACCTATATGAAATCGAAAGCTACTTGCTTGATTGGATTTATAATCAAATTATCTTTGTTATTATGTGCAATTTCAACAGTTTTTGCTGTTTCAATAACTAATAATTACGTAAAGAATAAACCATTCCCGCGTAAAACGGTACACATCACTTTGGAAGTTGATTTATGCACTAAATCTAAGATAAAATACAATTATTATTATTTAAACCAAGTAGAAAAACTGTAAAAAAGAGATTTTTCAGCAGTTTACTTCCCTTTTAAACCTAAAATCACCAAAAAAACACTATTCACGGCACTTGACACACTGACAGATACAAATAACCACCAACGAATGAGTTCACTGAGTATTTGAATCTAAAAATCGTATTCTTATTTAATTTGTCTATGATGGAATGATCGTTTTTGACATGAATGAACGGGGAATTTATTAGGCATTCGGTCAAAAAATATTCAGGCCAAAGGTAGTCTTATTGTTAAATTAATAGCGAATATAATCGAGTGCGGTCCGACGACAGCCCGGGCTGTCGTCCGGATTTGGATAGGTTAAGCAGCTATTTTGAAAACGTTGTAGTATTTCAATATTGGATCGGCTTGCTGAACCCCATAGCTCTATGCCATATGTCCATATTGGCTTGATGACAGCTTTGTAAATGATAATCTTATTCTCTAAGCTCAATGACAAGCCTCTTCTGATTAGTCAGTTCATGTCTCTAAATTTATTATGTGCATGGTCCCCTTTTGCTTTAAAATGGCTTTTCCAATTCAGCTTTCGATCCAAGTGCATCCCAAGGTATTTGACACTTTCTTGGTGTGGCAAAATTGTATCATGTAGCTTTACTGACGGGCAGTTCCCAGTCCTAAGTGTGAAGGTGATGTGGACTGATTTTGACGCACTTGATTTAATCCTCCATTTTCAAGCCAGTTTTGGATCTTGTTGAGGTGTGTTTGCAACAAATCAGAAGCTTTTTAAGGGCAACGACTGCTTGCTAGCACTGCTGTATCATCTGCATATGTGGAAGTCAAAATTTCCTCGGTGTGTGGGAGATCTAATGTAAACAGCGTATAGAGAACCGGACCCAGCACTGAACCCTGCGGTACCCAGCATGAATTTGACGACACTAGGACATTGCACTTCTAGTTGCACTTGAAACTTTCTGTCACTTATGTAGGATTCTAGTAATTTATAATATGTGTTGGGAAGTTTTGTTTTTAATTTACATAGTAGCCCTTTGTGCCAAACACGGTCTGAAGCGTGTTGGATATCTAGAAAAACCGCAGAGCAGTACTCTTTCTTCTCCAATGACTGGCGTATCTTTTGAGCAACCCGGTGCACTTGTTCGATAGTCGAGTGGTTAGCTTGAAAACCGAATTGATGGTCTGGAATGATCTGTTCTTCAGTGAGGTTTGGCGTCAGATGCTTTAAAACCAACAGCAACAACTTAGATAGAGTAGGCAAGAGGCTTATTGGTTGGTACAATGAAATTTCATTCAGAGGCTTCCCTGGCTTGGGTATCATGTGGATGATCGATATCTTCCATAAGGTAGGAAAATATTGCAATCTCAGAATAGCATAAAACAGTATTGTTATATACACTATTGCCTTTTTTGGTAATTGATTTAATAATTCAGCAGTCATCAGATCAAAACCTGGTGCCTTTTTTCGCTTGAAAAGTCTTATTTGTCTTTGTACCTCTCTAGGAGAGACGGGTTTAATAGTGGATGACATTTGTTGATCATTATTAAGTATTAGATCTATATCGTCTTCTTGATGATTACGAGCTGGATCGTTGGGTTTGAAGACATCAGATAAAAAGTCTGCAAATAGTTCTGCCTTATCAATGGGTCGTCTTGCCCAATTTCCGTCATTGCAGCATAGAGGAGGTACATGATTTTTAGGTCGCTTCCTGGATTTTGTAAATTAACATAAAGAGTAACTCCTCAGCTTTGTCAGTAGAAAGAGATTCAAGTCTGTTTTGAAGCGTTTTATTCTCAACTTCTGTAATTAGCTCAGTTAGTTCCTTTTTCGCTCGATTAAGTGTAGTTTTATCAGCTGGATTTCGACTTAAATGCCATTTCCGTCTTAGTCTCCTTTTTTCCAGAATTTTGTTCTTAATTGCTACTGGATAGTCCTTAGGCTTCAGGTGCTCGTCCACCACTGGTGTAGATTTCCATGATGCTACTTGAATCAGGTTAGTTAATAACAGTGCAGCTTCTTCCACTTCTTCAGTTGTTTTCAGTGGCACTTTTAGGTTTATACTATCATTTATGTAGTCTCTGAATGATTCCCAGTCAGTTTTACGATTGTATAATGTATCTTTCTGTTCTACCTGAATAACAGAAGTGCTCAGAGTATATATAACTGGTGAGTGATCAGATGAGCCATCCAAACTGGATTCGATCTTTGTGTAATTATTTGAAATTCCACTTACAACAAAGAAATCAAGAAGGTCTGGTGTTTTACGTGGGTCTGTTGGCCAATAAGTAGGTTCTCCTGTAGAAAATACTTCTAGCTTTGACACATCAACACATTTTTTTAATTCACGACCTCTTGTTGTTGTAACCCGACATCCGAAGTAGGTGTGTTTCGCATTCCAGTCTCCACCTGCGATAAATCGCGTTCCTAAGGAGTAAAAGAACTGTCTGAACATGCTTTCATCCAAACGATGGAGTGGTGGGCAGTATACTGCAGCTATGTTTAAAACTCCCGACCAGTCTGTGACAGATATGACGGCCGCCTGCAGGTACGGGGTTCTTACTTCAGGGAGTGAATAATGATTTATTTTAATTCTTTAATAATGACTGCAGCTCCTGCGTGTGCTGTACCATCTGGATGATTCGAATAATAAATCTTATAGCCATTGATTTTTATGTTTGCTCTTTCATCGGTTACATGAGACTCAGAGATTAGAAGTATATCTATACTGTTTTGATTCAGAAATGTGATGACTTCATGGGTACTTGAGGCCAAGCCGTTTATGTTCCACATTGCCAGTCTTAAAGTGAGCATTGCTTACGGATTCATTTTTGAAATAACGTTTGTTAAGAGATTTAATAGTGTGTCTATTTGTTGTATAAGTTGATCTATTTTTTCAATTTGTTTGACAAGGATTTGCTCTAGTAATGAACTCTGTTGATTGCATATTTCTGGTGGGTTATTGATATTTGGTATAGGGTGGTTTGCAGCGACGTCACAATATGTTCTACTTTGCTGTTGGTGTTTGAATAATGGCGGCATGTTCATAGACACAGCAGGCACTGGTGCTAATGTAATATTATTTTTAAATGTGTCGATAGGCTTTGCCACTGGTTTTGATTGATTTTTTCTAGCCAATATCTCTTTATATACCTGGCATCCTTTGTACTTAGATCCTTTGTACACATGAACAGAGTGCACACTTAGCTGTGGTGCTTTTATCCTTTTTTAAGCAGTCTGAGGTCTTATGTCCACTTCCACACTTGACGCATCTATAGGGCCTCATGCAGTTGTTTTTTGAATGTCCATACTGCTGGCAACGTTGGCATTGCACTATTGTGGTGGCCTTTCGGGCGTCTTCGATTAGAACTTGTTGGTGAAAAATATTTTTTATATCTTTGAGTTTTTTATTATCGCTTGACGGCACTATATTTACAAAAAATGTAGACGTTGGGATTTTTTCCAGACCAAATCGGGTGCATGTAACTCTTTATTACAGGTTTCAGGTTATCAGAATCTAATGGTAATGCATCAAATCTATTAGATGTTGAAAGGATATTGGTATTGGGAGGAGAGTCACTTGTTCTCCTACGTTTGCTTGATCTGGATGGCATACGTTGCCATGAAGGAGGTTGAGTACTCGACAGATTAGTTTCAAAATTTTGCGACATGGCGATATTATTCTGGTTATTTAATGCAATTTGTGGATCTTTGACAATTCGGTGTTGGCTTGTGAGAGGCATAGTTTCCCAATCATCAGCATCATCACTAGATTGGTTGTCTGGATCTAGATTCACTTTTTCCACTGGTCTTGAATGAGTAAGATTCAATGAGGACTTCCTTATCCTTTGTTGAGGATTATTTTTGTTTTTTGGTGCATTATTTGATTTATTCCAAGTAGTATTATCTTTACGGGAAGCCTGGTCATCCACTTCCGGTAAGTTGCATTTGTCGGATGTTATGGGAATATTGGGCTGGTCACACTAATTGTCTATATTCAACAAAATTAGATAGTCTGTGTGATTCAATAACTAATTTTAATGGGGGTAGTAAGATAATTCACAACACTTTCACTGATTTTACACAATTTATGATTAAACTTCAAGAACACTTTGGCATCTCATGACATTTGACACATACGTCCATTTGCAATATGACGTATTTTTTTTGGTTGATGGGTTGCTAAATTATTATTTTTATAATTAAATAAAAACAATTTACACACTTCTGTCTTAATTCTGTTAATATCATTGATGTATTTGTTTATTTTTAGGTCCGATTCGTAGTTAGCGATTCATCCGCTCACATTCTGAATACATGGGCAACAACTCAGCAGAATCTGACACACGTAAGCATTAATAATAATATATCGAACAAACTTCTGGAAGTGAAGTTCTATCAATATTATCTGAGTCGCTTCATACTCAGATAATAATAAATATATAATCAGAGATGTCATTTTGAAAATACTTCTAATTAAAATGCAAAATACTAAATACAAAATACCTATTTCCATTTTGTATTTAAATGCTTTTTTTAGAAAAGCATTTTGTATTTTATTTTATATTTACAAAATCAAAACCTTCACATAAAACTAAATTGTTTTGGTGTCTTTGGTGAAAGAACTGAACTGTTGGTTTTTGCTTGATTACCGAAGCTAACCCATATAACCTAATTAATTATTGAATCTTCGTTTTAAGTGCAAGTGCAAACGCCAATGTTGAAGATATGAAGCAATTTTCGCAATTATCGGTCACGGGATGGTTGACCAGAAATTCACTATCTCGAGCTCCTCTGTGTTTCGGAACGGACTTTGGTCCGTTGGTCCCGGCTGAATTTGTAGTCGTCGGTTGAACCTTCTTCTTCTTCTTCATACAATACGGGCGGTTTCCGCAACTCGACGACTCTTTTGCGCCTATTTTGCGTCCGGAGGGTGTCAGGCCGGATCACTCCAGCCATCCCAGCTCAACCAGGAATGCTCCCAGCGCCTTCACGTCAGAGACGGCTTCCCGGAGACTGCCTGGTGAGCCGAGGTACTTCGCCCGGTAAGGGGCTACTCCGTCACAATCCAACAGGACGTGAGCAGCTGTCTCTTCTTCCTCCATGCAGCCTCTGCATAGTGGGCTGTCAGTGACACCTAAATTGAAAAGGTGCTTGTTAAAGTTACCGTGGCCAGTGATGGCCCCTGTTATCAAACGTAACAGCGTTGTACTGAGTTTAAGGAGAGCTCTGGAGAGACGAGCGTCTGCGCGCGGTAGTGCTAGTTTGGCTTGTCTGCACGTCTCCAGTGAGTCCCAGTAGTTTTGACGCAAGTTAGCTGTGTGCTCACGGATCTTACCATCATACCAGCTAGCCGGGATGTGAGCAAAAGGTTCTGGTCCGAGAGGGGTAGAATCTGAACCCCGCCTCGTTAACTCATCTGCCATGTCATTACCTCGTGCGCCGCTGTGGTAAAGGCCACATCCACTGGACAGTGAGATTATTGGAAGCACCTACCTTGTTTAGGGTGTTGTAACATTCTTGTATTAGGCCCGATGTGCTGCGACTACTATTCAGGGCTTGTAGTACCGACTTGCTGTCAAAGAGTATATAAATGTCGCAGTTACCTCTCTGGATATAAATGCCTGTGCTGCCAGTGTAATGCCAACACATTCCGCTTGAAAAACGGTATTGTATGGACTAAGTAGAGAGGCAATTTGTATGTTAAGGTCCTCTGAAAATACCCCCGAACATACTCCCCATGATGTCTTGGAACCGTCAGTGAATATCAGGAGGGAATGTGCTGCTGTCTATAGACAAGTTCGTCCTCCAGGTGTACCCTGTATTTTTTGTCGAAGATGAAGGATGGCGTGACTTTGTCACACGCTGCCTCTATCAGAGGGGTGTCAAGCCATTCCTCCAGTAAGCCGTTAAGATGCCTTACCTTCTGATACCGTCGTGTACCCAAGTTTTTAAGCCTTAACGCTGTCTTAGCAGCCTGTTGCTGGATGTGGAGGTGTAATGGTTTAATATTAAGCATTACCTCAAGTGCTTTTGTCGGGGCAGTGCTCGTGCATCCAGTTAGAGCACAGCAGGCCTGACGTTGAAGCCCTTGAAGTTTCTTCGCTCCGTTGGTTTGGACAGCTTTAGGCCACCAGACCAGCGAGCCGTAGCACACGAGGGATTTGATAACTAATGTATAACCATACCGGTAACCATCGGTTGAACCTACCAATTTGTATGGGCCCGCGTGGTGGGTCATCATATGATCCATTCTCCTTATCCATCTATAAGGAATGCCAGTCTTCCAGCAGTGGGACATTCAAATGGCAAATTACGAGTCCATAAAGCATGTAAACTTGTTTAATTAATTCGAAATTTACGATATGAGAATGAGAGTTAATAAAAGTATTTTATTTTAAAAAAGTATTTTGAAAATATGTATTTTGCATTTAGTATTTCATATACAAAATGAACAACTATTTTGTATTAGAAATAGATAATCAAAAAGTATTTGCATTTTCTATTCAAATACATTTTCAAAACTATTTTGCACATCTCTGTATATAATTATTTATGTTTACTTGTATATGTTTAGAGATAAGGCGAGATTTGCTGAATAAAAGTTTCTGAATAAATTTAAGCCAAATTTAATAATTATTACGTCAATGTAATTTGTACTAAAATTAACTGTTGTTAAATTACAAAGTTACAACAGTCTTATTTTAATATTTATTATAAACAATAAGTAATAAAATTCATATTTCCAAGTGTAATTAAATTAAGTATAGAGTTATTTGAAAAAACATGCTATTTTATTATCAGCCAAAATTTTACGATTATAGAATCAAGCAAATATGTTAGACCTGTCAGTCCAGCCTGCTGTTCGTCTGATGGCGTCTATAGAGACGCCAGCAGAAACAGCAGCTAAAGTGGCAGCATGTCGAGTGCACTGAAAACTGATATGTCAATCCCACCCACAGACAAGACGCTTAATCCATCGACTAACTGATTGGGGTGTGGCAGCCCTGTGAGGTTTTTTATGCGTTAAAAGAAGATTATTTATGTTATTTGGTCTGATTTCTCTGTTTACTAACAAGTTTTGTAGTTTTGTAGCTGGACATATATTTTTATGTTCATCAAAAAGTGGAAGCAAAAGTAATGGTTGTTCTTGACCTGGAGCTGTTTTTATTATATCTGAATGGATAATATGTATTTGTTGTTGATTTACTTTTATATTCTCAATTTTAATTAATTAAAGTGTTTGATCTCTGTGGACGGTACAAAGAGCCACCAAAACGACTAGTTACTTTGTACCAATTTGAAACAAAATTTAATATTATTTGACAATCCCATTTGTAATTTTATTATTTCTTGGTTTAGGAGTTCTTAATTTGAAGGCTCCTAGTAAATTTTTTACATTTTCATCAGTTCCAATTGTATTTCCAAGTAAAAGATAACACAGATCGATTAATATTTAATGAACTATAAGAGGCACCATTACTAAATTGTTCAGTTAAAAAAAAGTTTATCTAATTGAACTGAATTGTGCAATAGTGCATCTAAGTTTTTATTCTGACAGAAATGCCACCAAAGTTTATAACTTACATTATGTTGGTTAACAGTTGTTGTTGTTATCTGAAAGTGAGGCAATCATCTGCAGGTCTATGGCCGCCGCTGGTATCCCCTTCTGCATAAAGGCCGCGCGCAGACTATCGCGGCACCCAGAGTAAGCTGTTTGTAAAGCGGGTGATGCGGCCTGTATTGAGAATATAATAAGTTTATATCAGGGTTAAAAATTAACATACTAGAAACCAAAATATCATTGAGAAGGGGATAGCAAGGCTGAGAAGGTCACATTGGAAAAACTAAGATTCTGCAAGCTTGATCTTGTACAATTTTTCTGACTGACTTAAGCATCATAGCGAAAGGGGGAAAGCATAAAAATATGTATTCCATGTGATTGTAAACGCATCTATGGTAACTGCGTCGGGATCTTGTTTCCACGACACATCATCTCTGCATTTGGCAGTGGTGCGGGAAGCAAAGAGGTCTACCTCTGGCATACGAAATGTTGTGGTTATGCATATAAAAACAAATTCGGATGATGACTGTGTCCGTTATACGAGATTTTTCATCTGCTTCGCGTTTTTCCTTTGTATTTATATATGAAGCGTACACCCATATATTACGGTTTAGGGCATGTAATATCGGAAGGTTTTCAATTCCGATATTGATTTCCGATAGTAGATCTCAATACCGGAATTCCGATATTAATATCGGAATTGCACATTTTCCTCAAAATTTTACATTTTCTTTATAAATTGCACATGTCCTATAGAAATTGCACAAATTAGGTATGAGATTGGATTGAGTACAATAGAATACAATAAAAACAATCTTAATCGTATTCGTATTGATTTATTTAAAGACAAAAATATTGAATTTGTAATTAATGGAATATTTGCACGTCGAAGTTTCGACAGAATATGCTGCAGAACCTTGATGTAACCTTCCTGGAAGGTTGTTGGCATGGCTGTTCACATGACAGAATGTCTAAAGGGTTCCAATGACCTCTATGTACAGTCACGAGCATTATCGCATTAATACACACAGAAACAAAGCTCTCTCTGTCCCCAAATGTCATTCAATATTGTAATGTGACAAGGTTGCTTATTGTATCTATGTTATTGCACGTGACCTATTACACACTGGAAAGTGTGCGAGTGAACTGCACGACCTTGTTCCTCCAGCCCCTTTCCACCATCGGGGTACCAGACGCAGGTTAGCTTATCAACCGTACGTCGTTGACATTCGAGCAATCCGTACCAATCGCTTTGCTGACACATTTCTTATTTGAACCGCTTAAGAATGGAATGTGCTGCCTGCTCATGTGTTCCTCGATTCATACAACCTTGGTCTTTTCAAGGTGAGAGTAAATAGGCATTTCTTGGGCATGCATTTTATGTGTAATGAAGTGTTTAATATACGTTTTTTCTAGATATTAAATGGCCTCTGCCTTGTTGGCCCTGTAAGGCGTGGGGCTGGTGGGGATGTGGTGGGGTTGGTGGCCGCCATTGAAGCTCTAGCAGAACCCTCGCCTACACAGGCCGCGAGACCGACAACGGATAGACTTTTACAAAATAGGTAATTTAATGACTCATTTACTTTTTTAAGTTGCTACCTCCTCAAGTAATTTCAAGTAAATAAGATTTCAACAATACATCTATTCTATTGGTAATGTTCAATCAATAGTCATCAAAAAGTTCACTTCAGAAACCTACGATAATTAACTTTTCATGAAGTAGCCAATTGGGTTTTGAATTGGCAATTGCTTATTTTACTGCTAAAATAACAAACTTTTTTTTTGCTATAGGGGTCGTATAATTTGCATAACCAGTGCAAGAGATGATGATTCTATCAGCAGTTTGGCAGGCATTGCTCTCAATACACTGATTCAACAGAACAAAAAGGCCACACAGCCGCAGCCACCTGCCAGTCCTGAATCTTCCACCACCACACAGTAAGCCATAGTCTTTAATTTTACTCTTGACTAGAATGAAGCCCAGTAGAATGAACACCGCTATATCACGCGGCGCATAATACTATCTATCTTGCTTACCCAGCTAAGATGTGAGCGAGGCAGTGACACGGAAAACTACCCTTTTAATGAACAACTTTATAAACTCATTTGCAAAAAAAACGGGCACCTAAGCAATGAACCATTTCAAATGTTAATATTGCTTTGTTTGATAATTATAGGTAGTTTTATCCACACAATTTGGTAAATTAATAAGAAAATAATCGTTTTCATCAGTATTTCATAAAATTTAGATACAATTTATGGGAAATAATGCTAAACCTCGCTAGTAGTATATGTTCGCTAGTAGTGCATATACTCATGAAGTAAAAATAAAAAAGATTTTTTGTTTGTTTTTCTTTAATAAAGTAAAAGCAGATAAATGTTTAGTATCGAGTGTGACCCCCTCTAGCTAAAATCACAGCTTGAATTCGTCTAAACATGCTAGCGAGTATATCCCGTATACTTGCTTGCGGAATACGTTCCCACTCCGCAGTAATCACATTCTTCAGCTCTCTGATGGTCTGCGGAGCCGGGTGTACTGATCTCGCACGCCGTTTCAGAACGTCCCAGACATGCTCTATGGGATTGAGGTCGGGACTTCGAGCTGGCCAATCCAAACGACGAATGCCGACCTCTTGCACATACGCATTAACATCGTGGGATCGGTGGGCGCGAGCATTGTCGTCCATAAAAATCGAGTCTTCACCTAGAGCGGCCAATGCGGGTTGTGCATGAGGTATTAGAACTTCCGTTATGTATCGATGCCCAGTTAGTGATCCGTTTTCAATGAAGACTAACTCTGTACGATCCATTGAATTTATTCTTGCCCAAAACATAACAAAGCCCCCACCATAAGGTGTGATTTCTTCGAACCATGCCTCTGCAATCCTCCTGACCGTCCATAGACTAATATGCACATTTCTTACTTCTTGGAGGTTGTTCTTAAGATCCACATACGAAGATATGAAGACTCACAAGAAAACGATCATCCCGTGGTTGGGTACATGGTTTTCTTCCAGAACCAGGCCTTCTTTCGACGGAACCAGTCTCCTGATATCGCTGCCAGGTCCCTTGGACTGTCGAGCGACTAACATTTAGCCTCCTAGCCACGAAACATTGGCTGCAACCCTCTTCAAGCAGCGCGATAATTTTGGTAGCTTTTACCACTTTATCTACCATTTTTGATACAGCCAAACAGCAATAAATAAAGCTTTGACAGTCAAGGATATGAAATTAATCGATAAAAATTGAATAAAAGTTATGAAAGTCGATGTTTAACTTCTGGAACTTCGCGCCAAAAATGTAGGATAAAAAGGGGTTTTCTGTAAAAATGAGCATCAAATGAAAATTTGAATTTAGAACATACTTTTTTAAATACCACAGCATTTTTAAAACCGGCCAGTAACGTGTACAAACGATTGAAACCTTTTTGGTATTGTATCTTTTTAAAGATGAATGAAAATCAAAACCGCCCGTTTTTTTTTTGCAAATGAGTGTAGTTAAAAGTTTTAGATTTTGAGAGAGAGAAAGAGACATCAATGAGGGTTCCGCATGATTTTAACTAAGTACGTAAAACTATAGAACTGATAAATCTATTACCTACAGTGAAAAAATTATCTTGATCCGACAAAAAATTATGATGCTTCAGCGATTTTAATGAGGCAGTTTTAAAAACTCACATAAATGGCGCGCCATACGTTCGACGTCATTTGTCACAACGCTCGCGTTCTTTATAATATTTTATATGTTTGATTCCGCTTAAGTTCGTCATTTGTTGACCGTTTTTCATAATTCTCTTTTTGTTTGAAAGAGTTTTCTTGTGAGATTGTCTCATACGTTTTTTTAATCAAATTCGTTTAAGTAGTTTGGGTTCTTATCAAAATAATGTACCTAAAATCTTCCAAGTCATGCATCATAGATATTGCTTTTCTGCCTTTCCATCAATCCCTTATCTTTCGCCGTTTTGTATGTCTCCACTAAAGGAGCATAGGCATAAAGAGGATGGGCCACTAACTCTTCACGCCCATTGCGGATTAGAGAAAGTTAAATATTGCAGATGCGCCCGAGACTAACAACGAACTTCGTGCCTTCCTTCCGTCAGAGTAATCTTCCAATAAAATATTATTGGAAGGATGCGAGCGTTGTGACTAAGAGCCGGTTTCAATAATATATCCCTAACAAGAGGTAGGCTTATCTTGGTTACGTTACTTAGCAACCGCTGTTATTTTGGGTTATTTTAGGCTGATTAACAAAAATATCTAGGCAACAAAGCTCTAGTAAGCTTATCTCTTACTGAGGATAGGTTATTGAAACCGACCGACCGTAAGACGTCATCGCTCGTGGCGGGCGGCAGCGCGCGCGTTTCAAATTAAGCGTTTAGAAAACTTGTAATAACTTCATAATTTTTGGATCGATTTGCGTCATTTAGAAACTATGATTATCAAGAAAGAATAATACACGTGATTTAATAACTTAAACTGTAACATTCTGTTTCGTGCGGAACGCTCATTGTGCTTAACATAAAGATGTAAATGTTTCAGACCTCTGGTGATACATTATTGTCATCTTGTTATCATTAATGTGGCTCCTGAGAAAGCTGATATGAGGGTTACCAACCAACCATTGACAGAGGTACGTAGATTTTTTTACTAGGTATGTAAAGAGGAACCGAGGTATAACCACAGTCTGAACATAAACAGTCTTTCAGTCTTCGGCCGAAATGATGCGCGTACCTCGCTGTCGCTACATAGCCGGCCCCTCGATCTCACTGGTTTTCACTGGTAAAACAGTAGCAAGCGCGCGTGTATTTCGGCCGTTTGTAGGCAGTGCAAAGACTGTTTAGACTTTGGTATAAACAAAATATTTTCAGCTTCTTTCTTAAATTCTGCTAAGAGAGTTTAATATTATGTAAGTATACCTCGCGTCATGTAAAAAGAACGCTGAGAACGTGAGACAAAGGATGTGTTAGGATGATATCCTCTATCTGTATCGATCAGCGTTCATTTTACATGACGCGAGTTATACGTACATAATGTTATAGTTTCTTAGCAGAATTTTAGAGAGAAACCGAAAATAAAATTGTACTCGTGTATTAAACAAAGCAAATTCAACTTCCAGTTCGCAATTCAGCTGAAAATTGAGATTTTAACTGCGTCTGTGCTCTAGTGGTGACAACCACCGGTATCAGACCCAGGGGTCCCAGTTTCGATTCCTAGCGGGGGTACATATTGTATTCGGTTTTGTTGGTGGTAGGACTTGTTGTATGTCCGCCTGGCTAGCTACCACCATCTTATCTAAGTCTGACGCCATTACAACAATGTTTACAGCGTTGTTGTGATCCGGCAGTTAGAGATAAGATAGCCAGTTCCGCAGTGGTTGAGGATTCCGGAAGAGGCTTGCTTCCATCTTCAGCCTTATCAATATTTAACATCAGGTATGATGAAGGCTAAGAGTCTCCCCGTCGTGCATAAAATATGTTTTTCCTTTTTTCTAGATGGGTGCTGGACTGATGGGGGTAGAAGTTATAGTATCTAGAGCGAGTGCCTTAGCAAACCTTTTGGGAAAACTGGTGTTGCCACACTATAGATTAGCCACTACCACTGTTACCGGTATTCCTATGAAGGTAACTAAGTTTTTCATAGGTTTTGGTCTCAATATACTTATAAACCATTCAGCACCTACCGACTGCCTAACGGTATTGCTATCGCTATCGCTATAGCTATCGATTTTTCAATCCGTCTACTAGGGCTCTCGCTAACGCTATAATTTCTATACAAAAAATGCAATATATATTCAAATAGATGGAATCGAAATATTTAGGAATTGGACAAAACCCTATAGTTGAAGGGTTTTGCGAGAGTTTTAAGTTTGATAGCTATAGCTTTAGCAATACTGTTAGGCGGTAGTGGTTCAGGTCTTTAATATTTTTCCATGTTTCAGGAAGAACAAAATGCTAGTTCTAGTGCCAATTATGACGTAGAAATAATGCACTCGTTAGATGCTCATGCTGGATTGAGAGCATCTCAAACTGCTGCTGAAGCTGCAGAATCGGTAAGAAGCCCTTTAACTGTTTTTACTGTTAGAACCTGAAGATAAAGCTATGAATCTTCATTATGGTCCACCTATGACTGTGCCACATTGTCCTAACTCCCCAAGTCCCCATACAGAATTCCAAAAAGTGATAATGAAAAATCACAAATTACATATTTTAATTTCTTCAATCGTATTAGAACTTTAAGCCATTGAGTTCAGAATTGTCCAAGAATTCCGATCACAAGGGCAAGTGTTTCCTAACCTGCGCTGCGGTCTGTTTACCCCTGGGGATCCGCGAGTATGTGTATTGGGGTCCGCCGCCTTATTTTCGTTATCAGCCATTTTTAATGTCCCCACTGCTGGTGCACTGGCCTTCCTTATGGATGGATGAGGACAATGGGCCATGACCCACCACGCTGGCCCAATGCGGATTGGTGGGTTTTAATCACTGCATATGCAACCGGCACCAACGGCAGCTCGAGATAGTAAATTTTTGCTCACCCATCCCGTGACCGACCATTACGAAAGTTGCTTAACTTCAACAATCGTAGGCAGAACGCGCAAACTACTGCGCCACGGGCTCCTCTATGGACATTGAAAGTCTCGTAATCGCTACGGTTACTTAACAGGGCGAGCGTGCGCCGACCAACATTAACCCTTTAACCGCCACACTTAATATTAGTTGTCGTGCCCCCAGCGCCAGGCACAGTAAAACGACAAATAAATACCTACAACAAACAGAGATGCTCAGTAGTATATCGATATTTCTTTCGATAGGGACATACGTCTCTTTCGTACGCTTACAATTTTATTTAAATATCATAACAGATAAATAGAAAGCGTTACTTTGTATGTTAACGGCAGAACAATAGGTTTAATTATGTAATTAGTCAACTACTTTTGTTTCTTTTCTTCTGCAATAATAATATTAAGTCATTCATAATAAACTTAAGCTTTTTATTAAATAATATCTGGTAACCGACCTTTGCTCGATAATTTAAAGGTATAACACCCAGACACAGGACGAACTTGATTTTCTAGTAATGAAACTAGCTAGATCGATTTTTCTCCCCCGAATCCCCCTTTATACTAAACTAGAGGCCGGGCGCGGTTTCACCCGCGTGGTTCCCGTTCCCGTGGGAATTTTGGGATCATTTATAGCCTATGTTACTACTTGGGATCTAAGGATTCTCTATACCAAATTTCGTCAAAATCGGTCCAGTACTTTTTGAGTTTATTAGTTACAAACAAACAAACAAATCTTTCCTCTTTATAATATTAGTATAGATTTAATAATAAAAATGTTAAATCACATTAAATTTTTCGATCACACCAATAAAATAACTACAATGCAGCACAACACTAATGGAAAATTCCAGAAGGCGGCACTCTTTTATGACGTCAGAAGCGGGCATGTTTCTCCGGTCGTGGCGAAAGGGGTACTGATAACACTCGTTTAAAAACATGCAGACTAGGGATGGGAATGGTCAATTCAGTCACTGTCAAATTAGGCTTTAATTAGTCAATTTTAGGCTTTATAAATTATAAATAAAATAAAATAAACCCATTTATTTCTACAGTAACAATTGCTTTATTTGTTTTATAATAAATAAGTCAGTATAAACGGTAGTAGTTTAATTTATGTGGATTTTTGTATCAGTCAATCATTGTTTTTGTATCGCCCCGTCCCTACTAACGGAATTTTCCGGCATTGGCGTTGGACATCAATACACTTTTCTAAAAATACTATCAGTAATTTATTGAACTTTAGAGATTAATTTTAAGTCTTCTTATTATGAAACTAAAGTGTAATCAATTGTAAATAATTACTTCATCATCTATTTATCAAGTAATGAATACTATTTTTATATAATACAGTATCTATCAAACAAAAAGGCAGATTAAATGAGTAGTGGTATTTGACCGTAAATATCCATGGCGATTTGGGCACGAACATTTTTGGCGGATTAATCCGTTCGTGGCGGTTAAAGGGTTAATACAGTATATTTTATTTTTATGACAGAGTTTCTTTTTCCCGTAATTTATTCCTGTTTTTTTTTATTGAGCGGGTTCTTTCTGAAATTGGTCTTGATTTTTTAAAGGTATAAATAAAACTATTGTATAAATAAACCGTAGTTGCCGTTGACTGTATATTGATAACCTCAGGTAGTACTTCGTTGGTGGACGCCGCGTGGCGCTGAAGGCGGCGCAAGTGGCTGCAGTGGACCACTATGGCGTGTCACACCCGCGGACGTCGCCTCGCGCCCCTCAGCTTGCCTCGTTAACTTTCTGCTCAACGGGCGCTCCGTAACACTGGAGGTGCCTAGGTAAGTTGCTCATGTTGCAGCGTCAGGTAGTTGAAAATTCGTTGGTGGGCTCCGCGTAGCTCTGAAAGTGGAGCGAACTGCAGTGGACCGCTTTGTCGCGTCACGCTTGCGGACGTTGCCTCGCGCCCTTCAGCGTGCCTCGTCAACTTTTTGCTCAACGGGCGCTCCGTGACGCTGGAGGTGTCCATATATGTACATATTTTTTTTTTTTATATTAGGAGGAATGCTTTTACGCATCCCTCGCCCCCAGGTGTAGGGGCGATTCGAAATGTTGGACTCACCTGGAGTACACGGCCATATGTACACCTATGTGTCCACATATTTCTCATGTAATATAGTGTCGTTTTGCAAAGATGAGGAGAGCTGTTGATCGGCACCACCTATGTATGACACTGGGCGCACTCGCCGTTGTAATATAGGTGGTGAGCCCACTGGTCCGCGCTCCGTCGCGTAGCGCGGGGGTGCCGATTTTAATATTGTATGCAAGTACATAGGGGAGGCCTATACTCAGCAGTGGTATCATGTGGCTGAGACGACGACGACGACGCAAGTACAACAATTAGTATAGAAAACACGCGTTGTCTTTTAACACACCGAACCGCCAGCAGATTCCGCTACTAGGCGTGTGGAGCACTCCGCTCGGAGTGAGTCGCATTTTTTAAACAATCGAATAAATGCTTTTGTATAACACCGCATTCGCATGCAAATCTTACGATTTCGTATGCTAAGAGTAATTCGATTGTTACAAAAATACAACTCCCGCTTCTCCGTCGCCGCACGCGTGATTTATTTATTTATTTATTAGGGACACCAACAGGTAACATGTTCACATTACAACAAGACATTCTTGTAGCATAGATCTAGTATTACAGGTGACCACAGCATTTGCAAATGAATTAAAAATAGAAAAGGCACAGTCAACAGTACCAACTACAATGCCTTTACAAATTATTAATATAATAGTTAATAAAATTAAATTTAAAAAATAACAATGTTTAAATTGTTAACAATAAGTCAGTAGCACAGTGGTAAGAGCATTGGACCGGATTTCCAAAGGTCGTGGGTTCGAGTCCCATCTGAGAATTCAATTGTGGCCGAGTTGACTTTTTCCAATATTTTTCTATTTAAAATGTATCATAAGTATTGTTAACAACAGTTTACATTAATAAAATGACTAAACCATGTGATCCGCTGATTCAGTGGCTTAAGACTGCACCGACCCTAATGACAATATTGTATGAAATGACAACTTCAAAACGTTTCACATGTAAAATCGCACATCGCGTCCATAGTAAATTTGTATGGAGAATCTTGAGCGCATTTTTTTTTATTTAATTATATTAAGTATTTTAGTCAATTTTTTGAAATTGTAAGACGCAAAACTTCTAGATTACGTACAAGACATTAAGTATGTAAACGCCAACACACGTTTTTGAAGATTTTGTACAAGTTTAGATGAGTTTAATAAAAAAACTGTGCCCTTTTTTTAAATTTGGCCTCGCAAACAGTGTAGACACATTATACGTGGTAATAACTATGTAAACTTTAACTGTGTAAATAAACTATTTTTATTAATATCATGTTAAACGTAACTGTCATTTTTCGCTAAAAAGGTCGGTACAGTCCTAACCACCAGTATCGTTGTGCAGTAGGAAGGGCGGCGGGCGGTCCGCATCGCACGTGCTGGCGGCGCAGGGCGGCGAGCTGTGGATTGGTGCACTAGGCGGTCGCACCACCTATGATGATCCGCCTGCGCTCTCGGAAGGCACCGGTGGACGAGTTACCGATTATAGGTAAGACAATTTGTTTTGTACTTTGAAAAATTATTAATTGGCCGGCAACAATTGGGGAACTTCCGTCGTGCTTCGTAGTTTTAGGAAAAGTTATTTGAAAAAGTAACAGATTTATTTCTTTAACCTTAATACTTTTCGAAAAAGCTTTCCCGTAAAACTACTGGTCGATCGGGAAGTTCCTCAAGTACCTACATAATACAAATGAGTACGCACGCACGTTAATTTATTGACCGTGGCAATATTTTGATTTTATTGATTCTAACATAGCGCCAAACTCGAGAAGAAGATATATATAAGATGGATAAATGACGCGCTTGGCTTCTATTTTACGACTTTGAAATAGATGCTTAATTTCCTATAAAGCACATGAAATAAATACAAGAACGCTGGACTGTTAAAAATCCTGTTCAAGGTAGAACCAGACAGTCTAAAAAAAAAAAGACGTGTGGCACTCGGGGACTGCCGCGGTAAAGCTATTGCATAGCATTTTGTATCAACTTATGCAATTATAATTTTATTTATTTATTTTATTCATGCAGTATTTCTTTTTCTTTGATATTAATTCAAGTTACAATTTTTGAGCGTGGTGACCGATAAGAAAACAAATTTTTCTATTATTAAATAAATAAAACACAACGCCGTGTCGAAGACTGCCGAACTGAAACGACGTTAGACGATGCACGGCCTTCAAGCCACACCTCCTTGCCCGTCGGAGTGGGGAGCGTGAGGTTTTTTCGTTACGGAATTTCTGGATTCGGTCCCCGCGCTCAAGGCCCGCGATAGAAGCTATGCAATAGCTTAATAAAAATATAATTATTTCCAGGATAAAAGAATTCGGCGCATTAATGCAACAAAACCGCTTGGGCCCACTACGCGGTACCGGCGCCAACGCACGTGCGCGTGCACGACTACAACGTCACACCACGTACTGGCCCCTCACTATATCATCTACGCTTATATTCAACTTGGGATCTGTGAGTATTCTACCTTTAATATTAATAATAAAGTGGCTGGTCCATGCGTCATTTTCGTGAACGAGTGTCGCCAGTGGAAAAAGGCCTACTTCTGTCAAACCTACTTATTACTACCGCTAGTTATAAGGACGAAATCTGCATACAAAAAATTTTTACCAATAAGGAAGTTTCCAATTTTTTACATTTATATTTAAAAGCGCTAACCTTGCAATTAAGCCCAGTGATTTTATTTTTCAATTATCTTCAAAAAATGAGGAAGTTATGATTTTTTCCCATCTCTCGCGCGGTCGGAAATGACGTCATGACTCGGTCGCACCGAGCTGACCTGCCAGGCGGCGGCGCCGAAATTTGTGACGTCACAGAGCGAATTATTTCGGGCTTAAGTAAAAGTTGATTTATTTTGTCATTTTTCAAGATATTGAAATAATTCTTTCACCATATGTATTATATTTGTATTGCCTTGCAAGTTTAGTAAGATTTTTTGTTTAAGTGAAAATGGAAACTTCCTTATTATTATTATGAAATCTAAATATGATTCTATTTGAATAAATACTATTATAAGACCATGTTGTGGTTTCCGTAATAAGTGGGATAAGCACCCAGACAGATTATATGCCTATAGTTGAAAACTATGTTGCCAACATATTTAACTAATTTGGATGCCTCAAGTAATATGCTCACTTTGACTGTCTTCATGTAAATAAATAATATTATATTGACTACTTTAGATGTTGGCCTCCCCGTGGAAACGGACTAGAGACAGTAACGCACTCTCTAGTACCGGCTAAATACATATCCCACTTGCGACTAACTGACTCGATACTGCCTCTAAAAATACCGATATGGCGCTCGATTCGGATCGGACTCGATTCACGAACACCAGATATGGCGCCAAAACTACGACTGGTCTTTACGAGTTGAATCTAGAGGAAGTAGTGGACTCGGAATGCATAAACACCAGCCAGGACTTAGAGATGGAGAAGTTGGTGAGGCTGAACCCCAATGATAACGACGAACTTAACTGGGACAACCGTTTTTATTAACTTCCCGGTGCAATGTCTTGAAGACCTGTACAACGTCATCGTTGGGATAGCCGACACCACCCAAAAATCCAAACAGGGACACATCAGACCTCGAAAAGAAAAAGTCATGAAGACCCTCGACACTGTGTTTAACACGCTTGGTCACAAGTAACGGCAGTCCACTTATCCGTTGCTGAAAAGCAAACTCAAACCGAGACCACCGATCTTGACCCGTTAAACACCGCAATCGGAAACACCCGCCATTACTCCATATCCCAAATCAATAGCATTACAAAAACTCTGGCGGCTTTAACCCAAAAAATTGCAAACATAGAAACCCAACTTTCAAAACAACATCAGCCCCGAAACGAAAAATTGGAGAAGCCACCCAATCCGGATCAACACTCCAAACCGAAAACCACCACTCGAGAGACACCAACCTGTAGCAATGTTGCTGCCGCTATAGTATGGCCATAACCGCTGCTCACTCCCTCAGGTATGCACGCGGCGAGGGGGACGCGCTCTGTCAGTCCGCCGTCAACGCTCGTGGCGGCAGCTAGTGTCGCAGACGCACATGAGATAAAGATTCAAAGATGGGTCGTGCGTTATCTCGTGATGTAAAAACCGTAATATTTAAAGTGGCTGAATATTCCTGACGCTTTGAATTCAAAAGTGATGCGAATATTGCCAAAATCGTTGCGGAGGCTACGGGGTACTCTAAAAGAACCGTGCATAGTGTAATTTCTGCGGGTTATTTATCTATGGAAAATTCAAGCCGTTTAAAGTTTCAATCGCCGAAAACACCAAAAGTTATAAAGAAAAAACATGTTGTGGATGATTTTGACCCTTGGAGTTATCAGAAGAAAAATTCATCAGCTTTACGAAGTCGAAAAAAAATACCAAGTGTTCGTAAGTTACTATCAAGTTTGAGGCAGGATGGCATATTGAATTGTGGACGGGAATATTTAAGACAGCTTTGACACAAAATGGGCAAAAATGCAAATCGAAGAGACTACTCCTTATAGAGCAGCCCAATATTACAGTGTGGCGGAAAAAATACCTTACACAAATCAGAAATTACAGAACGCAAAACCGCAACATATATTTTCTTGATTTACATCAACGCCAGTCACCATGCCAGTAAATGTTGGCAATCATCTTCAGAATCCGGAATTCATGCTGATATTGGGAAAGGACGGCGATTGGTAATTCTCCACGCTGGGAGTCGAAATGGCTTGGTGAATGACGTTTTGACTATATTCAAATCAGATGCTAAAACTGGCGACTATCATGGAGATATGAACGGGCCTACTTTTTATAAGTGGGTAGATGAAAAGTTAAAAGATAAGTTGCTGCCAAATTCTGTTGTTGTAATGGACAACGCGTCTTACCATAGCGTTCAGGTTGAGAAGAAGTCAACTATTTCAAGCATCAAAAGAGAAATGCAAGACTGGTTGCTACGCCACAATGTAGAATTTTCAGGAACAATGACAAAGGCTCAGCTGCTAATTCTTATCACAAGTACACAAAAAGAACCCGTGTATAGAATTGACGAACTCCTGAAAGCCCGTGGACACACTGTTCTGCGTTTACCTCCGTACCATCTAGATTTAAATCCTATTAAGTTGGTCTGGGCTGATGTTAAAAACAACATAGCCCAAAACTATATTAATTCTTCTCTAGACGAAAAGATAATCATATTGGATCGGAATTCACGGCAGAAAAATGGCAGAGATGCGATGATCATGTCCAGAAAAATGAAAATGATTACTGGAATCGCGATATTAGGTTCGATAATATTATCGATTCATTCATAATAAATTTACAAGACTCTGATTCAAGTTCCAATGGCGATACGGACGATGAAGATGATGACGAAATGGAAGATGAAGTTGAAACAGAATCTATGTCGGAATAACTTTACTACTTATACTAATATCTATTTGTTTGTAATTATAATAAATTTTCAATAAAACAAATCCTGATTTGGATTATAAGTTTAGTTCTTATTCATCAACTGCCTAGGTATTTTAATACAATATCGAGTATAATGTAGATTACATTTTTATCAACTAATAAGATAATACAACTAATACATTTTTATCCACTAAAGAGCCTCCGACTACCGTTCCGCCACAAGTCTTGCCTTAGAAATGTAAACTGATATTGTAAGATTTGTCCGTTGATCTCATGTGAACTCATGCACTTTTTTCCCCGGCTCCCACCTCGCCGCGCATACCTCAGGGAGTGCGCAGCGGTTATGGTAATACTATAGCAAGAACTGTACACCACATAAGCCTAAGAAGACCGAGAATGCTCCTACTGCAGTTAAAACTGCCCCACCGCCACAGCCAAAGACCACCAAACCGGCCATCATCCTATCAGGCACTTCGGATGAGGCTACCAATGAGAGGATCATCAAATCCTTCAGCAGATCCATGGAGTTCCGGATCCCGGACTTCGCCCCGGCAAAGGTTCTCCGCATCTACGGCGACGGCTCCGGGTCGAGTTTGACTCCGGAGCACTTGGACGCCACGCTGAAAAACTTAACTCCACCAACTCTACCAACTCACAACTAACTGTGGAACCAGCTAGACTTCTAAGGCCCATGGTCGTCCTTAAGGGTATCCCTAAGGATATCGACCGCTCCGAACTGACTCACTATATCCGCTCTCAGAACCCGAACACAAGAGACGGCTCCACCCCGTACGAGATTGTCTACAAGTTTGAGCGCAAGAGAAACCCGGAACTGTATAATGCATGATTTTTGAATTTTTGCATTTTTCAATGCTATTTTTATACTTATGATAAATTTTAAATAGAAAATATTGGAAAAAATTAACTCGGCCACAAGTGAAGACGGCCGAGACTTCCGAGACTTCCGTCGCGGGTTCGATTCCCGTCTGAGAATTCACTTGTGGCCGAGTTAATGTTTTCCAATATTTTTCTAATTAAAATTTACCATAAGTATAAAAATAGCATTGAAAAATGCAAAAATTACAAAATCATAAATTATTGGCAGTTGCATCTTAATCGATCGTTAAACACCTGAAAAGATGTTTCTTTCGAATGCAAGGATATTCCTAGCATTGATGTGACAACGCTGGCCTACAGCGTATTAAAAATATAAAAGTATTGGAGAATTTCGACGGTGGTTCGCAAGTCTCGGTAGCTCAGCGGTTAGAGCATTGGACCGGATTTCCAAAGGTCGCGGGTTCGATTCCCGTCTGAGAATTCACTTGTGGCCGAGTTAATAATTTTTTCCAATATTTTTCTATTTAAAATTTACCATAAGTATAAAAATAGCATTGATAAATGCAAAAATTACAAAGTCATAAATTATTGGCAGTTGCATCTTAATCGATCGTTAAACACCTGAAAAGATGTTTCTTTCGAATGCAAGGATATTCCTAGCATTGATGTAACAACGTTGGCCTACAGCGTATTAAAAATATAAAAGTATTGGAGAATTTCGACGGTGGTTCGCAAGTCTCGGTAGCTCAGCGGTTAGAGATTTTAGAGAGGTTAGGTATTTTTGAAACAGAGAATTTGAAAAACATACTTGTTATTTTTAAATTACTTACTTCATTCGGCATTATCACATCCCTGTTCGGGATACAAAATTATTTTTATAAAGTTTTATTGTAGAAATCGTAGTACTTACATCTAAAAAGTAATCCCATCAGACTTGCGAGAATCATTTGTGCTATTTCTGCACCACTTCACAATACATGACGGCATTTTTTATAATTTTTCGTGATCCGTTTGACTGGCGTTTAAACACGTTGTTTCAACCACGACACATACACATAGTGATCCGGAAAACTAAAATCAATAAACACCAGTAAAAACTCGCAACAGCAGAAGGTATGACGTGTACACCACTAGCACCGATTGATTACCTTCTGAGGAAGCGTAAAAAAATCTTACAAATTAAAAAAAACAAAGATCAAGGAGAAATGACCGCCCTATGAAGCAAACTCAGTTTTTCTTACTCTTTTTCTCAGGTAATGGAGCCACTGACGAGGCTAGTCGTGCAAGAATCGCTAACGGATGATGAAGTGGACAACTGCAGAAGCGTGCTCCTGTCGTTACTGGGCATGGAATCGCGACACGAGTTCCCTTCTGCTCAGCTGCCTTCCAACATGAGGTAGGTTACACTAAGGTGCAGCTGCTGAGAAAATGTGTTCCTGACTGGTCGTATCAGTTCTGTATATCAAGTCGTCGTCGCAGCCACATGACACCCACTGACTGGGTGCTGGGTGTGCTGGCTGTATATCAAGTAAATAAAGCTGATTCTTGAATTTCTTTCTTTTCCAAATAATCGAAAATGAACGTTGTTTTGTACACTAGCGAACCTACAGAAACCTATCAGAAATGCAATCTTAACTGCACTTTAGTGCATAACAGTGTGCCTACCATGAGTTTTTCGTCGTAAAAGGGAGACATTTGTATGCGAATCTGGACAGCGCCTCTAGTGGGCAGTAGCAGAACTACAGGTTCTCATACAAAATGTGTCCCATTTACTGTACAGTAAACGGAACAAAAAACTCATGGTAGGCCCACAGTTCTTTTCGAAAACTTAGTAAAGTTGGTTTTTGCGTGCTTCGGTAGGTCCAGGAACAAAAAATTAATACCTACCTATATCAAATTCTTAAGATGATCGTTAATCATATGAGGTCATTCTGAATGAAGGGTTTTTATGCTAGGTTGACATGCACAGACAGAAAAAGGCAGCTAACTTCACTCATCCTGTGAACCTACCATGAGTTTTTCTTTCCGTTTACTGTACAGTAAATGGAAAGATAAACTCATGGTAGGCCCACTGTTCGGACCCGCACTAACTTTATTTGAAGTTCCAAGTCTGACTTTTCGTAAGTGATTGTAATTATATTTTCCATTTCATATGTACCTATCGATATCATAATAATTTTCAAGGGGCAAGTCCAGCGGTCGTCGCGAAGAGCTCTGGCGTCAAGTATGGGGAGAACTGGAAGCATTGATCCGCGCTCATTCAGCGTCGCCCGCGCATCGAGCGTTACTACGCGTCCTACTCGAATGCCGCGCACACAACAACCACACGTCGGACAGTAAGTTTTTTGTTTATACTATGTTTCACGGTAATGGTACTAAACTATGACAATTATTTGTGAATAATATCTTAATTTTTTAACATGTTGCTAGCGCAGTGTGTCTGGTCTCGTCTCCTCTCGTCACCTAAACCGATTAATTTCGTACAATCCGCCTAATCAGCCATTCATGCTTATATTATAAGTTTGTGACGATTGTGGTGACCTACCAATCCACATTAGGCCCGCGTGGTGGGCCATGGCCTATTCTCCTTATCCATCCATAAGGAAGGCCAGTGCCCCAGCAATGGGAACATTAAAAATGGAGGTAGATAGTCTGGATAACATAGGATACTTTTAATCCCGATATTCCCACGGGAACAACGTTTTTAAATACGGTTTTTCTTTACGTTTGAGTATGTAGAATAATACTAGGTCTTTACCTATGAAATTGCTTTTTTTTATGACACTTCTAGAGAACCTCAAAAATACATAAATTGCTTGATTTTATATTAGATCATAACGGTCAAGAATCAATAATCCTGAGATTCATTTTTTCGTTTCTAATACGATAAAAAAATCCTCGAAAGGTACAAATTTTTTTATTAGCAAATGTGACCACATTCTCTATATATATATATATATATTTATCAGTATTTCCCTTTATCTCTCTGGATCTCCAGAGCGATTTAAAACGCTGGGTTGAGTCTTTAGAGGAAAATGTCCTTAAAATCAGCCGAAAGAAAACGGAGCACATGTCATGTATTTTCGACAGCACGTCACACACCGATGAATTACAGACAACAGAGATGTCTTACATAGAGCTCAAACAGGCTAGATGAAATGGCGACAGCTCACAGATGTCATGTGCGATAAACGAATGCCTCTGTAGGTAAAGGGACGAGTTTATAAAACGGATATAAGACCCGCCATGCTGTATGGGTTCGATTGTTGGGCCACAAATAAACAACACCTTAACACACTCCATACGTCAGAGATGCGCATGCTACGCGCTGGTCAGCGGGCGTCACTATCTTGGATAAAATTAAAAATACATACATATGAGGTAGTTTAGGTAGCACCCATAACCGAAAAGCGGAAAGAAAAACGTCTACGTTGGTATGGCATATAGAAAGGCGCCCTGACGATCAGATGCTGAAAGTGGCCTTAAACATCCCAACGTCGACGCGAGCTCGTGGAAGACCCCCTGCCACTTGGCTGACGACGGTTCAGCGTGACCTGAAAGAAGCCGACATTAACCCAAACCTGACACTCAACCGTGCACAGTGGAAAAGAAGGACAGGGAAGGCCGACCCCAAGTAAATGGGAAAATGTCCAGCTAGAAGAAGAAGAAATCACTATTTCCCTTGGTCATCGCATCACGCGTGAAACGGATGGAACAATTTCGCTAATGCTTTATTTGTTGTGTTGATTCTGGTCAGGAGAAGGTACATATGAAAGAAAAAAAGTTATGATTGAAATACCTGATGTGGAACCAGCCAAACTATGAGAGATATGAAAATAGCAACATAGTAAAAGTTGTTGAGCGTAACAAGGATTTTCTATTGATGTACAAATATCAAAGGTCTGGTGTACCTGGTGTGGAACCCTAGCAGCCAAGCTAAACTATAAAAAATACGAACATAGCCCCTTGGGATAAGTTGTTTAGCGTGATACGTATTTTTAATTGACGTATATAAAACGAAGGTCTGGCACACCTGATGTAGAACCCGGCAGCCCAGCTTAACTATACTAGATACGAATATAGCGCCTTGAGTAAGGTTCTTCAGCGAATGAGCACTTTCTGTTTAGGTGTAAGAATCGATGGCGGTTGGGGCGGAATGGTTCCGGAATGGCGAACGCGCACCGGGCAATGCTCTGTCTGTGGATAGGCCCCTGTCAAGGTGGACCGACGATCTGGTAAAGGTTGTGGGTAGCCGCTGAATGCGAGCAGAACAGAACCGATCGTTGTAAAGTTCTTTTAGGCGGCCTATACCCAGCAGGCAATGGGCGTTGTGCGGCTGATATGATGATGATACCAAACATTAAACATCTGGTACCTACACCTGATGTGGAACCCTAGCAGCCCTTTTAAGGTATAAGAGATACAAATATAGACAACATTTAATAATTCTGAGGCGGTACGAAGTTCGCCGGGTCCGCTAGTTAATATACTTTCGACGATATTAAAAAAAAAGTTACTCTCATATGTAGTAATTATAGCAAAAAATGTTAGTTCATTGAAATTCGTCATACAAATCGGCAATTTCATAGGTAATTTTCATAAGTAAGACCTAATATTTCAGTTCAATCTTGCTTAAATTCCGGTTTCATACTAAATAGGAGCGATCTATTCACACATATTTATAACGCATCTTTTTGTTTATTGGAAAAGTGGGGTGGATGACCTTTGTTGCAAGTTTTTTTAGCACATACTATATGCTAGTGTGCATGTAACCCACAACTGACTTTTATTTGCGATGCTTTGTCTTACTCGTTTTGTGGTGATTTGTTTGAAAGTGGCGTTTGTTTCTATTGCAATTGCACTAATTATTTGAAATGCACACCATTGTTTTTAATTCATCTTATTCTTTTTCTATGTTCATTAGGCATAGGGAAATTATTTTTGCCTATTAACAGCATAATTTTTTTTAATTTGCGTCTTTTTGTTTATATATGTGATGTATATATATTTTTTGATGCAATGATCATTTCCGTTTTATCTTCGTAAAGTCAGGAGCTGTTCAGGTATTCCAATTATGTCAAAGATATCCCAATTGATTTTGAACTTTGTCTTATTCAATGTTGGGCTCAAAATCGTTTGACTGACCTGCTGTAGTTTTTTTCGTTATCTACAACGAGAATCGTTTAGCCCTCATTATACTTACTTGAATAAGATTCTTATCAACTAAGTATACTTCATTATACTTAGTTGATAATTGTACTTTGCGTTTTATTCAAATTCTTGACGAAATATTTGTTAAACTAACAACGCTATAAATATATTTTACTTACCTGTTTTGTTGTTTATTATTGATAATGTTATTTGTCATTTTATTAATAAATTTATTTATTTTTTAACTTTACTTTTGAAAATATGTTAATAATGTTTGTATTTACTAAAATTTTAACATCGCGAGCTTTATCAAGATTTTGAAAGGTAAGGCACTAAATGATTGACAATTTATAATTTTACAGAAGTAACTAAGAGCTTTTGATATTTTTTTTATTTTATCCTTCTCGAAGGATCAGGTTTTTAAATGGTAGTGGCATGAAAAGACCATGCGATGAGTGTCCAGTGATAAAACTGGAATGTTAAAAAGTGATTAATATATTTCCCTTACACTTTTTTTATAACTACAATGACTGTTTACTTCAATCGCATTGCATGGCAACAACTGTTTTACAAAAAGCTTTCACTACCTAACATTTTGCATCTTGTGGCTTTTATTGCATGTTGGTAAAAGTTTCTTTTTCTGATTGTAATTTTGTGTCATTTTTTTTTTATAAATGATTTTGATTACTTTATATCTTTTCAAACGTACTTATAATACAGCTTTTTCAAATAGCTTTGCTCAATAATGAAATCGCGTCCAAAATTTGAATTATTTTTATATTGATCATATCGTTTATTTTTAAAATCTTTATAAACTCATATGTATGTTAGAACTTAGAATGGTATTTTTTCAACCTTAACCCCATTAGTTTTTACTTGATTCAATTTTGTAAGAGAAGGTAAATGCCTTATAAGAAGAAAGATTCTCATTAGTCAAATTCGTCAAAAGTCAAAAATAATGCATTAGGTCAACAGCCAACTGTTCGACTTTACCACAAAACATGAAACCTTTGACTTCTATCCCACACGTGTTTTTGTAACAACTCTGTGTCATCGTGCCATCGTACGATGCGTTTGCCAATGTTACGGCCAACGTGTGGAGCTGGCATTACCAATTCTGTGGTCTTCCTACAAGGACACCTCACCAAAACTTACTCCGTTCCGTTTTCAGGTGAGTCTCGAGCAAGTGTGATACGAGCGACGACAGATTCCCCTCTATCGCCAGTGGGGTCGGGTAACGGTCAGGCTGGCGATGTGTGGGCACCGCGGAATGTTCTAGACGCACTTCTAGCAGGTCCTAGACCTTCGCGCCGCCCGGACTTTGCGGGAAGGATGGCGGCTGGGAATCGGCCCGCGGTTCTGTACCAGCACTTGCAGCAGGATGTTGAAGCTCAGCATTGATTTTGCGGAAAGAGACTTTCATGAACTCTGGACTATGTTGTGAGAAAATGTAGTCTAGAAGAACATTACTGCTAAAGAAGTTTTAACAAACTATCGACTGCGTGTTTACAAATTAAGAACTAGTGTGTCCCTTAACCCTTCAGTGCCGAGCCCGCACATTGGCGGGCAAAAGTTTCGAACTCCCATGCCGAGACCGCCCATGTGCGGTTGGATTTTAAAGTTCAAAAAGTTTTCGAAATAACAAGTAAGTAAGTAACGTGTAAGTTTGAGTAAAATTAACAAATATCATAAAATTTCTAAATGCCCGCGACTTCATACGCGTGGACTTTGTGGACAAATAAACTCGCGTTTTTCATTTCACCTTTTTTTTACAAAAACGCTCTCTGATGTTTTTTACTTGATTATTTTACTTGAAGATGAAAAACTGTTTTATCTTTATAGATCAAGAAACTTCGAGATTTCGTGATTCGTCAGTAAACAAAAAAATGAGTTAGTTTCACCTTTTTACCGGTTCTCAACTCCACTGTTTTTTTAATGTACTCTGCCGATTGTTTCTTTCTCATCTTCTTATCTGATATATCTTCTCTATTATTTTTATTTGAAAAATCAAACTTTCCAACGTGGTACCAAATAAGACAAATTTACAGTAATTGGTCAGTAGTTTTTCAAAATCCTTAAAATACGCTGTCGCTGTATTAATTAGGTACTATTTATGATCAGGCTCGATATTATCGCGAGTAAGTAGCCTATTTTGACGACTCTTAGTTCGTCAGAAACCTAAAAATCTCGAAATGCTTTCTATACAAGTAATAAACATGGCGAACTTAAAAACTAGAAGGCTTATGTGTGTTATGAGTAGGTAAAGTTTGATAAAAAATATCTATGTTAAACCAAAATATCTTAAATATTATTATTTAAAATATCTTAAATTACAAAATTTGTATCAAACAATACCATTATCGTAAAATTGATATTTCCATTCATTTTCCCAAACACGTTGCCAAAGATAGTAATACTCGTCGTGCAAAAACGAAAGCAGTGTTTTAAACCATACCATCGGTATTGAAATAGTTTTTTCACCTCACACGCTCGGAAGAGGAGTTTTGTCATTCAGTTTCTGCGTAGAAAATCGCTTTTTGCGGCCTAGCGCGGTAAAGTACTTTTTTTATTTAATACTTAATTTGTCATAATGCGTTTCTATTGACTTTTTTGTTACATTTTATACTTATTTAAAATAGCTTTTAATTAATTATAATGCTCCGTTTTGGTTTTATTATATTATTTTAGTCCATTGAATCATAAAAACAAATAAGATGAAATTATTTGTTATAAGAATTTTATATTAGGCTGGGTGACATTTCACAACCTATGATTGGATTTCGGAACGTCACATAAATCTTTATTTTTAAATTGTCTTTGTCTTGTACTCATGTCAGTGTCAACATTTACGGAATCGTTTTATTGTTACTTATAAGTAACAATATATTCCTACTTTAAATAACTTTGAATTAACTATAATACTCCCTTTCTTATTATTTTATATCATTAAAACAACGAGAATAAGGTATATTTACATTAAACTTTATGTTTAAAGAATAGTTTACCGGAAGTTGACCGCGGAAACAACCATAAAATGTTCGTCGCTGTTGTGATGTGAGGTAAAAAATTGTGTGTTGTGCTCGGCAGAAAAGTTTTTAGCGTCTTGTACCTTTGAAATCCTCGCTTCGCTCAGAATTCAATCTTTGAACCACTCGCTGCGCTCGTGGTACAATCCTAGAGCCACCTTTACAGCTGCCGTGGTCACGGGATGACTGGCTACTTATAAGTCTACCCTCGAAAAGTTAATTTATTTTCGTTCGGATACGGTTAGACATTTACTTTAGCACAAATTATTATTGATTTGATATTTTGATTTAATTGTTATTTTAATTCTTTATTATTAAGAAAAAGAGAAAACAAAAGAAAGAAAAGCTCTACTGGCAGTTCACAAATTGAGAGGACCTTCGAAGAAAGAAGCTGCCAAGAAAACTTCGAAATCAAAAAACCCTTAAAAAACCTAAAAAATACGGACAATTACAACTTAGTTTGTGAAAATATAGCGCGTTTGATATCCGTAAAAGTTGTTTTATTTCAATGAACAGTGCGCGCAAAAACATAAGATGTACGACTGTACGTATAATTTAATGTTTGTTTAAATATAATCTGGTCTCCTTGTTTGATTGATTTGTGTTGTTGTTAAACAATATTTTATTATTACCTATAGCATATGAAACATTATTAGAATAAGTTGATTTTATTAAAATTTTTCGCATCATTAAAACCTTTTTTATAAGAAAAGTACAGAAATTAAATTTTGTCCAAATTTTCATGAAAGTTGTTCTCAACGAGTCCGAGCGTGACACTTTGATAAAAAAATCTTTTTTTCCTGTAACACTATAAATAAAACATTCTTAATTCACAATTTTAAACAAACTGTAAAACCAAGTAGGTACGTTTTTGGCTAATAGGTATCTAGTTAGGTAACGTATAAATATTTCACCTAATATCAATCGACTTCGCCCGGCACGAAGATAGCCCATTCTCTAGCCCAGTCCTTAATCTGCTGGATTTTAAAATTTGGATTTTTGAATTTTTGCATTTTTCAATGCTATTTTTATAATTATGATAAATTTTAAATAGAAAAATATTGGAAAAAATTAACTCGGCCACAAGTGAATTCTCAGATGGGAATCGAACCCACGACCTTTGGAAATCCGGTCTAATGCTCTAACCGCTGAGCTACCGAGACTTGCGAACCACACCGTCGAAATTCTCCAATACTTTTATATTTTTAATACGCTGTAGCGTTGTCGCATCAATGCTAGGAATATCCTTGCATTCGAATGCGAGGGTTTCAGTTCGAATATTTTTATCATTGTCGTTTAAATGTTAAATACAATATAAGCTTACTTACGAAGTATAACACAATAAATAAATAATTTTAATTTGTTTATTTCATTAAAAACACGTAAGTAACAGTATTTATTACTATAGTTTTACATTACTTATATAAAAGTTTTAAAATCGGTTCAGTAGTTCCAGTGATAGCGCATTCAAACAAACACAATATAATCTATTCTCTTCAGCTTTATTATATTAGTATAAAAAGGAAAAGAATTATTATATTAGTACAGAAGAAATTGCTAAATAACAACACCTACTCTTAAAATAAGCATGAATTTTAAAAATAAGAAAAAAGGTTGACGATTCCTTACTTTTTAAAAAGCACCTAAAATAAAGACGTTTTTAATAGATTTTTTATTTCTTTACATAAATTTGAGCAGAAATCTACCCAATACGGCAATTTCCGTGAATTTGATTGTCGTAAATCAATAATCTAAAAATTTAAACTATTTTAATTTTAATTACTATTTTTTGTTATAAAATCAATAAAATTAACAAAGTTTCGCCACTAGAATGATATAAAATTATGCATATATACTATATACCACACATAGTCAATGTAAACTCAACATTAAAAACATTTCATGTCGAAATCTAAAGCCTTATGCCTAAGAATAGTTTAACGTGATGCCGGGCCCGCGCATGTGCGGGCTAGCAGCAGTGTATGGCGGCATAGGGGTAATGTCGCTACTTTTAAGGGAGGCAGTGAATGGGTTAAAAAAAAATCTAAACGCCCGATATTTTAAAATGCTCAGCTAGGATTGTTTCTCTGATATCGTACTATACAGATAATTGAAAATTAATTGTCATTCATTATTTCGTTTAATTTAGTTGGTTATACATATTATCATATTTTAAACTGACTGACTCATGTTATAAATATATTAGTATATTTGTCTACCAAAAATATATTTTTTGGTTACTAAGTTATATTAACGTCTTGTTTTGATTATCTAAGCTTGATAATAGAATTTGCTTTTATAAATGAAAGGAATTAAGTATGTGATTGATTAATTCTCAGTAGTGCTATATTTTATTATTGATAAAATAACTTGTGATTCAATATTCAAAATATTCCTTCAACTGACTGATGATAATTATGAGATTCAATACCAAGTATTTTTTTCAGCAATTTCATTAGCTAATTTGGTCAATTTCAAATATGGTTATTTATAGGTCTTTTGTGCTTGGATAGTCGTAAAAAGGAAAACTAAGTTGAAACTGTAAATTAAATTTTACTGTTATAGTATTTTGTGATTGCGAACTACTGATAGGTATGTATAAAATGTTCATCTAAGTATTAGGTATAAGAAAAGAAATGTGATTGTAAATAATAGAATGCCTGTAATAAACGCAATTTATTTTTAATGAAGTTTTGGTTTTCTTTAAATTTTTCTATCAAAATACTGCTTTCAATTCAGTAATTTTAAATTTAAATGAATTTTAAATTAAGTAAGTAATCGGAAATCTTTGGGATATAAAAGGTAACAATAAAAAATGCGACATTATAAAATTAATATCTTATATTTGTTCAATAAAAACTACATTGTGGGCCCGTGTGCCCGGCGCCCGGGTAACACGACCTTTGTATTATCTTGTTGAATATAAACTCTGCGGGCAGACTGTATCATAAGGCAATGGTGTGAGTGTGACGGCCTGGCGGCCTTGTCAAGGCATCTGCAGCCCTACGCGGATTATCAAAACGAAAACGTCACCATCGCAACCTCTACGCGACTTCAAGAACAGTTTTGTCACCTTTACGATCTTCAGTAAAACTGAATATTACATTCTCGTTTCGATTTTCGGCGTAGGCCTTCTGGTCCGGCAGCGGCGACCCCTCGCCGCCGTTGGTTACAAATTATTGGAATGTCACGCGGGATGCGAACCTTCAAACATCAAAAATTCATTTAAAAACGAAACCTAACGCTAGGCCCCGTCGCGGGCCTCTCCGAAAATACACTCACATTGAAATATTGTACAATCTCATACTCTCGTAGAGCGCCCGGGGTAAGTCCATCGAAACGCATCCGAAACATTTAATTAATTAATTAATACCCTATAAAACTTACAAAACCGACCGGTACTCTTAAAACTTAAGGCTAAGTTTAAAATTAAACGGAATTGAAAAATAAATTACCTAGGTACAATATTTTAGTCTAGAAAGCTATTTATAGGCGCACGAGGGATGTTTGGTGGGGTGCGCGTGTGTCAGTGTGTGGCTTCTCGAAGTTTCTTTGCAACAGGTGGCGCCGGCGCATCTGAGGAGTCTCCCAGTGAGTTTTCTTCCGCCGAACTCGCTTCTTCTAGCGGTCTGTCAAAAATAAAAACGTTTTGGTTTTAGATTATTCATATATGCTTTATACATAAGAAGACCAAAAATAGAACCTTGGGACACACCCCCTTCATGACGTTTGAGTCTCCGGACATGCTTCAAACCTCAATGCTAACATACTAATTTAGGTTTGAATTAAAATGACGGATGCCATTACTTGATTCATCGTACCGTACATGGCTTTATTAGAAGAACGTTAGAATTTAAGGGCATGATCGACACAGTCGAACGCTTTGGAAATGACTCGAGGTAAATACACAAAATGTTAAGTGTGTGAGAATTCGTAAAGCTAGATTTTTACATATTTTACCCTTCTTAAAGTAGCAATTTTTGCCAATGTAATATACCACGTTCTAATAGTTGCCAAGCACAATATTAGTCCAGTTTTATTAAGTAATCAACTCGTCAGATATAGGATAACAAATATTTCATTATTGTGAGACCGCCGCCGCCCGACGGGGACGTGATAGACGAGACAATACTATGAAACATTCAATCGTTATTTGTTCTGTGTCAGAAAATATATTTTTATATATCTTTTCATATTTTTTATCCGCGCTGAAATGTAGCAGATGTAAAACACTTTTTTTTGTTTCTTATCTATGGCTGCTGCTACTCAGACTGTCTCGCTCGCGGCACGTGAAGTCATAAAACGTGGTAACTATGTAGCCTATATTTCTATTCTAAGTTAGTATATTAGTAGCTTCTTGATTACCTATTACCTGCGCCTATTAGTATACTATATTACTATATTAGAAGCATCTTGGACTTATGAATTTTAGTTTTATAGTGGGATAAGTGATGTTATTACTCTGTTATAGATTGTTTTAGTTACCTTTTTATTTTTAACGATTCCTGAGGACTGCTCGGTTCACTATTTTTACATTCGTCTTTTATGGTAGCTACAGTACTCAGACTGACACCACAAACCATAGCAGCAAGGTCATGCGGTTTACTAAAAGCAATTTCTTGCAATTTCTGAGGATCTTCTTTAATTTCGTTCAAAAATGTTAAGACATTATTTATCACACGACGAGCTTGTTGATGCACTTCACCACCAGCACCAAGGCTTGTGATATTATTTTGCAAGAACGCGTTCATGCTGAAAGCAAGTGCAATCAAAAATGACTATAATAACTGCCCCCGCCCAACATTATTTGAACGGAATGTGGAACCGAAGATTGACGTTGGTTGCTGACAAGTTTATGATGCCAAGTGCCGCGAGCGCGAGCGGTCGCGCAGAATTTAAATAAAAATACGTTTGAGTAGTACAAGATCTATGGCAAAACGAAACATACGGTTTTGATATTTCAATCAAATTACGTGTTATCTTAAATTGTGACTTCGTTATTGGTTAAAATACTGCTTTATTTAAATTATAAAAATGATCTCATAGAGAGTACAATGTTTGCCTAGTTAATCTAGTTATATTTCCGAAGCTATTTTGGACTGGAAGAAAAAGCGGTAAGCTCACTCCGATTAACGAATACACAACAAAAAAAATATTTTTAATGAATGAAGGGGCGACTCTAAGCCTTCATCATACCTGATGTTAAGTATTGATAAGGCTGAAGATGGAAGCGAGCCTCTCCCGGAATCCTCATTCACTGAGGAACTGGCTATCTTATCTTTAACTGCCGGAACACAACAATGCTGTAAACGTTGTTGTTATGGCGTCAGACTTACATAAGATGGTGGTAGCTATCCAAGCGGACTTACGACAAAGTCCTACCACCAACCAAACCGAATACAATATGTACCCCCCCTGGGAATCGAACCCGGGACCCCTTGGTCTGATACCGGTGGTTTTACCACTAGACCACAGATGCGGTCAAATACTAAACGATCTAGAACCATTACAGTGGAGATCCTTGAAGGAGACCTTATTTTAGTGGGTGTCATGTTGCTGAGATGATATTGTTTTATCCAACGAATGCGAATTTCCCGAAATTAGCGAATTATCCGAAAATCAACTTTTTTACATGACTATAAAAAAACTACAGGAAGATCTTTTAAAGTTGTACTTACCTTTTAGCGCTGGGTGTGCTGACGGCGGAGTCGGAGTTATCGGAGGGAGAGGGCGGGGTAGCTGGGGAGGTTGCCTTTGCGTCCATCGAATCTTCCGTGCATGACGTAGTGGTATCCTCGTTCACTGAATCTGCTAGTTTTCCTGAAACAAATTGAGATGTCATTGTTAGTCAAACTAAAAAAAACCGGGGTCTGAAGAATAAAAGCATACGGAGTTTTGTCAGGAACTCAGGATAGAGGAAAGTCATCCATAGTCTCTGTCTACACCTCGTCTCATGTTGGACATGGGCGTAAGCTGTATGTTATGTACTACACGACCAAGACAATGCACATGGCTGGAATGCGGTTTTGCACTTTTGGCACCTGCAGCCCACTTCTGTTATTATGTGATTAATTAGCCCTACAGTGATTAACTGATTGATTAGCGCTTCTCGAAATTTTGGTTTTTTACTCAGATTTTTTAAGCTTTTCTCAGCTGTCGAGCGCCTCATTGTCTCGGTCAGATAATTCATCTTAATCGATAGTCAAACATTTGTTTCTATCGAATGCGAGGATATTTCTCTCATTGATGAAACGAACGGTGGCCCACACCATAGAAGGTAAATGTACTAGAAAAATTCGACGTACTTTCCTTATCTTTTTTTTAAATCCTTCAAGATTTATTTTCTCGACCAGAGTGTAGACTTGGAAAAGTAAACCTACATTAAAATTGGTGCAATAGTGCAAATGTAAGTGGTAAAAATTAAAAACCGACTTCAAAAAAAAATATAAAAATGAAAACAACAAAAAATACTAAATAATAAAACCCCATAATTATAACCGCCTGTGTAGTCTAGTGGTACAACCACCGGAATCAGACCCAGGGGTCCCGGATTCGATTCACAGCGGGGGCACTTATTGTATTCGGTATGGTTGGTAGGTTGGTAGGATTTGTTGTAAGTCCGCCTGGCTAGCTACCACCATCTTATCTAAGTCTGACGCTATAACAACGTTTTCAGCATTGTTGTGTTCCGGCAGTTAAAGATAAGATAGTCAGTTCCTCAGTGATTGAGGATTCCGGGAGAGGCTCGCTTCCATCTTCAGCCTTATCAATACTTAACAGCAGGTATGATGAAGGATAAGAGACTCCCTATCGTTCATAAAAAAAATACCATCCGTCTTAAAAATATACTTTTTAGAGTCGGTGCCAGCTAGAACATAAAATTAAACGTTGGCACTTACTTATAAGTAGAAGTGCAATGTAGAATACACCATTGATGCACTGGCTGGCACCGACTCCAAAAAGTATATTTTGAAGACGGTTTCTGTTGTAATTATAGGGTTTTATTATTTGGTATTTTTTTGTTTTCATTTTTATATTTTCCTTTCTGAAGTCGGTTTTTAAATTTTTTCTTTCTTTAAAATTCAAATTTTTGTATTAGATAAGCTCAGTACTTTTTACCATGTTCATCGTGAAGAGCATAATTGCTTAGGAATGGTATCGCACCCGTGATATAGGTACTTAGTATGTAATAGTTCCAATGAACATTTGAGGTCTTCATCATCCGATCAACTCCACTAAATGGTGCTTTATTAGGAAGCAACTGCACGAGTTACTTAATATTAACATCGATTAAAAGATTTAATCAATATTGGTGTGCCTATAACATTTGAATATTTTCCTTGATTTCTCCAGGATCCCATCCTCAGATCCTGTCTTGACGACAATGGGACCAACTTGAAGGTATATCCTTTCGAACAAAAAAATTATTACGCAAATCGATTCATAAATTACCGAGTACTGAGGTAACAAACATTAAAAAAAACGAATTGACCTCCGAATTGACCGACGAACCTCCTTTTTAGAAGTCGGTTAAAAAGGTAGCAACCAAAACTGATACAAAAAGATGCAATGAAGCATTTGCTGAACTACGAGTATATGGATAAGAAGGCGTTCCACAAGTGTACAAAAAATCTGAATATGTTTAAATTTCCCATGTCACGGGAAACATGATTTTTTGCTTTCGATCTACATATATGTGGAGTCTTCAGCTGTGTAAATTTAACTCTTAGGTCTTTTATTTTAATTTGTACAAACTATACGGCTTTATTCATAATTATTTGTTTGTTTTCTCAAATATTTGACGGACATTTAAATATTCTATTATTATCATTATCACTATATGACTGTTAGAAATTAATTCCAACAAATTCTCTTTATAAACGAAAATAACATTCGCAATGTTGTGAATATTTTCCTTACTGAGTTTCCTTCATCTAAACTGGCATACCTACTGTTAAATTTCTTGTAATTAATTAACCTCAATAGTACAAAATGTAAAACGGTTTGGTTTTGACTTGCGAAAACATTTAGGACTTATTGTCTCACAGGTAGCACCAGGTAGTCCGTAGTTCTACCTGTCTAATGCAAAAGGGTAAATGAGGGAACACGGACCTTTTGTGAGACTTTTATATTCTTTGTCCATACAAAATACAAACAAGACTGTGTGAAACACGGGTTCCAAATCTAAAGTACTAACCGTTATTGTCATTGTTATCTGAAAGATGTGCGTGATCAACAAAACAATCAAGATAGCGCATTGCTTTCTTGTGGTTCGTATTTTGTTTTGCTAATAATGAGCGTTTATTTACGGTATGTAATTGATTCCAATCTTTAATTGAATCCATCGAATACGACTGACTTGTACAAATGGTATTTTTTAATACCTACTCTAACTCAATTGAAGATATGTTCTTTTTTATATGAGTTGATAAATTGGTTTTATTTTACAAATAGTGTGTATTTTAGTAAAACGGTATTATTTAGATTTTGGTTAAATTTTCTACGACAAATAATTAAAATAATTCTAATTTGTATCTAACAGAAGAGAAACAATTTCAGTTTCCTAGCATGAATAGCTAACCGTGCGAGTGCGAAATGCCGAAGTTTAGCTTGTTTGTAAACAAACAACTACGCTCCTCCCCCCTCTCCCCTGCCTCCTTTTCCCGTCTGTCCACGTGGTATTGTCTATGTATTTCTGTTACAACGAAATCGTGCGATATGCCTTCCGTTACCGAAATAGAAATCAAAAATAGTTAGTGAAATACGTCGTTATCAGTTAGTCTATTATTAGACTGTGTTGGGTCAGGTTAGTTTTATTTTTGGACTAATTGCCGGTAATGAGAAAATTTGTAATCTCTCTCATCGGATTCTTTGTCATGCAGATCTTTATATTTATTAAAATCTCTTAATTGGAGCACTTTTAGACCAGCGCTGTTTGTTAAATAATTTGTAGCTTATTGCTACATTTCTAAGTTACTTGTTTAGATTACAAACGGCAGATCTCTTTGAATTATTACTATCACAATTTGTGTCATTTTTGTTCTAACACATTCATTCACATAATCCCTTTTTATATTCGAAGTCTTAACTTTTGTTTAAGTATCTTCTGGAATCGTCAGAGAAAACATGTACAGGTCCACAAAAAAACTAATTTTATCAGTTGTTGCTTCCGTCAAGTTCCACCAATTTTCTGACTATATAAATCTCACTGCCCATTGCCCAATTTAGCAAGAAGTAAGAAAATCCGCTTAAAGGATTTTCTTGGATAGGATGTAACCCTTAGACTTCTATCTCCTATTGTCTACATGTCAATCTTATTGTATGTAGCCCTAAGAAAATTACAGTAAATTATTTGTTGGAGTTCATGTAACTCTTATGGTGGGTTGCACCAATTTCTTTTACGTTATACTTGGGTTTGTGGTTTAAAAATGTATGAGATTTGGCAGTTTTGACAAGCAAATTAGACTTACTTTATACGAATTCGTAAAAAATAATTTAGGGTGCAACCGGCGGAGACTTAGACTTAGACTCCTATTGTCTACATGTCTCTTATTGTATGTAACCTAAGAAAATTAGCTGGCGTTCTATGTAACCCTCAGACTCTATGTAGGAAACCCTTAACTACCCAATTTACGAAGTAGTAAAATCCTTACCATTGCCGTTGGTGGACGGTGGCTCTAAGTTGCTCTCATCGCTAGGCAGCGGTGATCCTCCATTTGTGGGTTGGGCGGTGATGTTAGGATTCTTGCCGAGCAACTCTGGACGCAGATCCGATACAATGTTGTGTGTCCATAACGTGAGTTCCACCATGTGAGGGGACCATTTCTTGCCACAACCGTTTTGTTCCTAAAAAAGTATTTGGATTAAGTCTTTGCGACATGTATTTTCGCAATTGGATTGTTGTTTTCAAACGAAGGAATACTTCATTTGTATTGTCAAATACAATACAAAACTTGTATTGCGCCATCTAACTTTAACGATAATTACGATAACTGTAACCGTGGAAAAAATTATAGGATTTGACAGCTTTGACAGCAAAAAAATCTGTTAAAGTTAGCTGGGGCAACTCTGACTTAAACAGTTTACAAATTAAAAACCTTGGATGTGCTGTGGAGTTGACTTTTATTAGCTGTGCAGGATAAGTACTCACCTTATTTAACCTATCACAGACGGTCCTTATATGGTTTACAAAATTGAGGTATTCCTTGGCAGTGTAGTCGCTCCCTTCCATTTCAGGGATGGCTTGTACGCATTCGTCAGCCATGAACGGTGCAATCTCGGGGCTGGCAGCCGCGAGGAGTGCGGACGCTGTAGCTGTACCCACGCCCTTCAGATTGCTGAGCGCTGTCATTGCTGATTCTATGTTAGGCAGTTTGCGGAAGGCCTTCTTTGTCTCTTGCATCACCGCTCTTGGTGTGTTTACTTTTATAAGATATGATAACTGTGGATAAAATTTCCCTCTCTGTAACGAGAAAGAGTTGACTTTTATTAGTTTTTGATTTAGACAAACTACCAAATTAAACTAGCTTCATTAAATTGCAGAAACACCTGCTGACATATAAATATTTGTTCAAAGTAATCTAAGAAATTAGTTAAAATCAACGGACAAAAGTTCTATTCTCAAAATACAAACCATACTCTGTAACACAATGTATAATGAAATATGGCACTAATAATGTGATTTATCCTGTCAGTGTTTTAATATCTTTGGAGCGAGTTTACAAACTCCTACGTACCGCCTGTTTCCATTTCATCAGTTGCACGAGCTCTTCATGTATCATGTGGGCATCTTTACCTCTTGCCTTAATCTTCTTTGGTAATTCATTCTGGTACCTGTAAGAAAAATAAACAAATATTTATTTACGCCCTATTCTACCTATTATACTTATTTTTCTATAAGTTTTTGTCTTTAGTACGTCAATCCTTTGAGGAGGACCACTCTCGAAAATATTAGGTCCTCTAGGTTTAGTCAAACTGGTCTAGTTAGGTAGTGCTCCAATTACGGTTATATAATAACCTAAACTTATACCACATTTATGACAACTGCTGGACGTAAGTAGGTTTAAGTCCTAAACCAAGAGACGTCATTTAATCATTTTGCCCAAACATACTCCAAATTAATAAATTATATTAATTTTTGTATCGGAAATAGGCATTACTGTATTAAATGTAGATTTTTAATAACATTTTATTTTAAATCTCAACTGTAACCATTTTAAACGACGTGTGGTTAAGCGATAATAAGGCAGAGATAATTAGTCTTCTCAGTAATATCCCAAATGGGTCATCAAACATCTGTTAAATACATCACAGGAGTGATAATGGTACTATGTGGGCAGCAGCAAAGTATCAATGTGCTCAAAATACGCCGATTAAAAGTATGTTTTTTAGATTTTTGCATTTAGATTTTCTTTTAAGAAAAAAAAATATAAGTAGTAGAAAAAAATAAGTCTCGTCTCTCTCATCCCGTAGTCTTGTCTAAAAGCCCTGTAACTAATTTTATGAATACACTTTATGTAAGTAAAATTGTTTAAATACTGTCAGCATGCTATTTATTCTTGTTGAGCTATTGCGTACCTACATGCCCTTTTTCAGCTTATTTTATCGTTAAACTTTTCTTTTTCGCTATATTATTTATTTACTGGTTTGGAATGCGACTATTTTTTAATAACCTAGTTACAAGGCATAAATAGTAGGTATATTTTTTTTATTTTGGTTATTATTTGACATTTTAAAAAATATAGATAGGGAAAACGAGCCGCATAGTGGCCGGACCACGAGTACAGTTGCCACCATAAGAGGGTCTAGATGATCCCCTAGGAACTGGGAAAGTTTACAAAAACATCAATTTCAATTTATGTATTTGCATTCCAAAATGTTACAAGGTTGGTAGGTATATAAATAGAGATACAATTTTGGACCCTGTTGGTCATAGCAAAGTAGAGGAGTAGAAAAAGAGGATGACGCATCTTTTGATAGGTAAGTAGTCAATTAAACTCTTTATTTCTAATTAATAATAATAAAGTTAATATAGGAAATACAACATTGGTTCAACTATCACAACTATTGGTCTACTAAATTAGGTAGAAACTCCTAAAGTTGTTAACAATATCTTATGTTAAAAAATATTGTTTTAACAATCAATAACCAATGATAATGTTCGATTTAATAGTTAGTTATTAACTGATTACGTACCTATTTTATGTGACTGATTATATTTGCGTATTTTTGCTGTTTAATATTAATTTATAATTAACAAACTAAAATATTTATGTTAATAAATATTGTCTAACTAAGTTATCAAATTGCATTTAACATAAGTATTAAAAAAAACAATGATCATGTTTCCTCATTTATACTTATTAAAATCTAATTAGAACGGTACTCATTATTTGACATTACAATTATACAATTAATGTCAAGTCAGATTTTTACAGTCCGTCTATTTTCTGGGTATCAGTAAATATCCTACTACAAATAGTTCAATATTTTGCAATTTACTTAGGTACCTAATTGTTACATAACAAAAAGTAGGTAATTTTATTTATTCGTTGATATTAACATCAACTTTTTAAGACATGGTTAGTTAGTTACAATAGACAAATAGATACTCGATTATAAAAAAATAACTTAAAATTTCTAAAATGAAGCATCATGTGTTTCCAGGAGGAGATGACTCATTCGCTATTTAATAAATTAAATTGTTTTCAGTATATAAATAATATACCGAAATCATGATGAAGTTTTAATAACAATTTCTCTTATAAAAATAAATAAAAAGAATTTACTGTTCATATTATATACAATTTGTAACAACTAAAAGTCAAGTCACCATTTTGAGCGGATGTGACTCGCGGACTCAACAAAGCATTGTATTATCAACCAAAGTAGTTAAAAATACAATAACATGTCGTAATCATTATCGAGTTTGTTATTTCGTTAAGAAACTTGTGTATTGGATGCAGGAAATCTGCTAAAACATGTACGTAAATGCATTAAAACGAGTCATGAACGTAAAGGACAGCCACCATTTTATAACGCCTGAGCGCGGTGATATTTTCCCCCACACTGGCTTCAGGAAAAACGATTGTGTCAATTTGACATCGATCCCACGTGACGCAGTGATTTTAATGAGCACTCCGCGGACTAGAGATGCAGTCCGCGAGGGAGGTAGCTATCAAATCAGTTTGCACGGATACACACACAATACAAGTTCATTGACACGCCACGGCCGCATTTTCTCCTTTCAAAGACGTTCGTACTTACCAATTGTCCAATTTTATGAGCTCCTCTGGTTTCTTTGTTTTCTGTTCAGCCTTTAGTTTAATCGCCTGTGGATATAACTTCAGAACACTGTCAAATTCTTTTGCATCTGCCTCCAGAAAGAAAGTAGACGTGTCTTTCGCGGTAGCCATTGTGAATGTTCTAAATGTACAACACTCAACACTGCGTATTAGTTTAGCTATAGCGCCGAACTCGACGCGGCGGCAGCACCTGGCCAACTGGGCGCACTCTCCCCACTCGACGCCATCTTGTTGAATGAACCTCGCAATGACGTTCAATATTATTATTCGAAATGTGTTTTAATCTATTGAATTTTTAACCGTATTCCGACATAATTTTATGAAATATTGACCTATTTAAAATTCAAATAGTATTGAAACTCTTTCAAGAGCGTTTGGCGCAGATTAAAGACTTGGTTTAAAACAAAAAAATGTACTCACTCGCTGGCGCAAGGTTATATCGGTCGCACATTGAGTCGTGGCGTCGGACATTTGTCTGGCCTCCACCCACTAGGAATAACAGGATGCAAAAAAATAAATCCATGTTATTCGAAAATCACTGCACTTCACTGAAATAATGATAGTTGAAAACAAAATCTCAACACAAATTAACACCAAATTCACTTTTATGATAGTCACGTCGACCTCGGAGCATTATCAATTTCCTTAAAACGTGACGCAACACACGACACCGTTCTACCGAAACGACTTTGGTAAACACGCATATTTTCCGTTGCATTGCAGTACACACTGAGCTCGGAGTAGTCATGAAGTAGTAACTAGCGGTGTACATAAGGCATTTAGGTAGTAGGACGTACATATCACCGGGGTGGAACGTCACCAAACCAATCGGCTTTGTTGTTTTGATAGATCGCCATGTGCTCTACTCTCCCGTAACAAGGTGTTTTATCACTTATTTAATCAGTCGCGCTAATTAACTATTTCATGTTATTATTACACGGCAATTGATACTAATGACACTACAGTTATGTACTTACTGAGTAACAGTTTCTTGCAACATACCTTTTTTAAATGAAAATTAAATTGATATACTTAATCTGGTTAATGTTGTAAATTGTCATTGTTGAATTAATTCAACATGCAATAAGTTTATATATATGTGTTTTAGGTGCATTTAGTGCATTTAGGTACATAAGTGCCAACTTAAGATAATTTTGGCAAACATAGGTATTCAAATGACAAAACAATCGTAACACAAGGGCAAGAGTGCAATAGTTGACTGGCAGAAATTCACATGAAATATCGTTGAAGCCATTTTTAAAGCATAAACTGTGATGAATTCAATAACTATTTATTTTCGGTATAAAATCATAGTTAAAATTGAGTAATCTAAGTACGTTAATCTGTTATCTTTTCTAAGATTAAGTAATCTTCTAATTTCTAACTATTCTAACCTAATATTCTAATAAATCCGGAAGTAACTTTTCCTTTGTGCCTGTATGTTGCTGTTGCACGCCTAAACTTCTGAGGGCATAGAGATAAACTTTGGTCAAGAACTCTAGAAATGGATTAAACCAAGTAAGGACCCCATAATCCGGTGATAGTTTGTATGTGGAAGTATAGAAATAAGCATACGCAGACGAAGTCACGAGAAACTGCTAGATTGTTACTTGCTATTCTATACCAATAATTATCTATAAATTATATTACGTATAATACATATATAATAATAAGAAAATCCGGAAGCCTGATTATTTTTTACCTTAAGCCCTCGGAACGTACTTACTATACTTACCACAAATACCATTATTTTATTGATGGTCCCAATATAAAGTTATAAAGTAAAAAAATCTCGGTATAAATGCTTTAGACAGATTGGTAAACTTTATTTCGTAATAAACTGAAATTATGGTGGAGACTAAGGTTTTTTTTTAGAAAATACGACGTAAACGTTATGAAAGATACACAGGCCTACTTAAAATGATTGTGTTAGAATGTTTTTTTTAATAAGAAAAAACTAGATACTTACAAGAATGTTACCAAATCATTCTCACATTACATATCGTTAATTCATGTTAGAAAACATACTACTTAATAATAAAAAATCTCTGACTGAGTAAGCCCTTTTTGCCAGTTCCACAGATCGCAGTTTACTGTTCCTAAAATGTAGTAAGTTAGTAAGTAATTAAATGCCTACTAGTTTTAAGCCTAAAATCCTGTGTTTTACTAAAACTATAAAAGTAAGTTGAGTCGAGACGCCTAGGAAAAGCACAGAGTCTGTACTCCTCTTTCTTGTGTTGTTTATCAAATTCTCAAAAAATCACAGAAATCTATTTTTAAAATTACTTGAAATCTATACGAAGTAGGTTGTACAAGTATAATGTGCATGATTTCCATACTTTCATAATTGTGTATGTGCGAAATATTGATTACATTACACTACACCACACATAAAAATTATAGGTAACTTTCGATAAAGCTGTCGAGGAAATAATGCTGCTGACAGTAACCACCAAAAAAACATGCAAATAATTATTAGTTTGTTGTCTGTAAAAATATTGTTCTTCATAATCTAAAAAATACATATTGTTTTTTTAATCATTGTCAACTGAATAGATAAGATAAAAGTCATTAATTTTGATTATGCCCATAGAAGTGGGTAGTTATCAAAATATGACGCGAATCCGCAATATTGATTAGCATTTTTGGCGATCCACCTGTCGGCTCGTTAGCTCAGTGGTTAGAGCACCCGTTTACATGTAATAGAGGTGGTCGGGGGTTCAAATCCCTCACGAGCTGGATCCACTTTTTAGTTATTGAAGCATTAATTTATGAAAACAATCATGAAATCGTAATTATTTTCTAATAATAAGTTCAATAGAAAACGACATTAAAATCGCAAAGCACGATGTAATTTTTTTTTTTGTATGAATGTACTTAAGTAGTTAGGTTTAGTTAGGGTAGTGTAAATCCGTAACTTCAAAAACTTGTATATAAGCAATATGAAGACCAAGTTATTAATTTATCCGAAATGGTCGATTTTAGGATTTATGATATATTTTAAATAGAAAAATATTGGAAAAAATCAACGGCCACAACAACAGGCCACAATCTCAGATAGTATTTTAGGATAATTTTCAACTTTTTTATTCAAAAGTAATATAAGGACCAAGTTACGAACCTAGGAGACGAAGGAAAAGTAATATAAGGACCAATATTAATACCAATTAAAAGTAATATTAAACAAGTTGCGGACCTTAGAAATGGTGAATATCCCGGAAATGCCCAATAAAATTAGTTTTTTTTTTTTACTATTTTTATTAGTCATAGGTTAGATCACAAAACACACAAAGAGCACCCGAACTATTATATTTTATGTAATACATATTAAACAAGAAAATATACTAGAAAAAAGCAACTTGCCTCATATCGCCTTGACGGAAATTTAACCCGCATCCTTGAGAATCCGGCCCAATGCACTAACCAATTATGCTACAACAGAACAGAGATATGTTTAATTTTTTTATTTAAGAGCAATATAAGGACCAAGTTACGAAACTTAGAAATTCTGATTTTCGCTGAAATTTCTGAATGTTTTAGGATATTTGTTAGTTATTTATTTAAAAGCAATATTAAAACCAAGTTATGGACCTTATAAATGGTGAATTTCCTGGAAGTGCCCTGGAAATTTTAGGATATTCTGCAATGACGACCTCTGTGGTAGAGTCCCGGGTCCCTCTATTCTGAGGTCCCGGGTACGAATTCCGGTAGGGGCAAATGTTTGTTTGATGAATACGAGCATTTTGTACCTGTGTCATGGACGTTTATATGTATTTCTACATATAAATACTTATATATGTATAATTATATCCATTATATCCGTTACCCTAGTATCCCATAACACAAGCCTTACAGTGCTTACATTGGGGCTAGGTTATTTGGTGTGAGTGTAAGAAATATTTATTTTATTTTATTTAATTTTTTACTTGCAGACAGGACCAAATTCGGAACCTTCAAAATGATGAATTTCTCCGAAATTCCTGAAAATGTTAGGATATTTTTAAGAAATTATCGAGATTTCAGGAAAAACCTGATCCCTGAATTTTGAACTCGGAGCGGACTGACTAAATGCTGTCTACAAGGTTTATTTATTTATTGATGGTAGCTAAAATCAATTTGTATTACTTACCTAGGTAAAACTTCGTTAAACAATTTGTACCTACATGGTCTTAAAATTCATAGAAAATATATGTTTTTGCAGAAAGCTCATAATTTTATCGGTTATTTATAATTTATGAATACATATCAATAATTTAAAAGATTTTTTGGGTTTTAGGTGCCTGTATTATAGGGGAATGCCAGTTTCATTTAATTCTTCTTAAAGTAAGCTGAATATTAATATCGACATTATATTATACTCTTCAATATATTTGAAACTAACGTCCGCCTGTAGTTTCACCCGCGAGGTACCTGTTCCCGTGGGAATATTAGGTTAAAAAGTATTTTATGTTTTAATCCAGGCTATTTACTATCTGTGTCCCAAATTTCAATCAAATCCGTTAAAAAGTTTTTGCGTGAAAGAGTAACAAATATCCATCCACCCATTCAAATATTCTCACAAACTTTCACAGTCATAATATTAGTAGGACTTCAATATCTCAGCCAGTGTTATTCACACAGCAATAACGATAAAGCGCGCGATAATGTTGATAACATTTCGTTAGCAGCCCTTTATAACTACGAGTCGAAATACTATCAAAATGTTGCTTTAGTAGGGTGCGATTCAATGCAGGGCCACGGGTTGTAAAAGGAAGCGTCTGAGGGTTCCAAGTTCCAACAAACGGTATCCATAAACATTGATCTGGACTCTAAGTGCGAAGACATAGGGTATGAAATTGAATGTGCTTTTGTGGAGGGAACAGTTGGTTTTCATTTTTTATGTTCTCAGGGACGCCCCGAAGCCCGGAGAGAGCCGACATCGCATGCGTTAACTGACTGCCTGCTGTGTGAGAGCTGTGAACCAGTAGAAAAGGGACGCAATATGTATGGATGATGCGATTAACAAAACGCAACGTGAGTAACGAAATGTTCTTCGATTTCTTTTCTATACGATCGAGTTTCAATTGTTTTGCTTTGCGAATTTTGCGGTTTATTTTCCTACTTATTTATAGTGATAAATGCTTAGACAAGAAAATATACCTACTTTAAAGAATTAACTGGTTTCCGTACGGCTCAGACGGGAATCGAACCCACGACCGCGAGACCGGTCCAAAGCTCTAACTGAGCTGAGGAAAAATGATAATTTCTAGTATAGGCATTTTCTTGTTTAAAAGTGTATCACATACAATAGCACAGTAAATGCAAAAATAAAAAATCCTTAAGTACTTATAATAGCGACATAATTACTCCTTAATTTCTAATAAGTACGGAAGAAACCCCGGTTATGGTCAATGTCCTGGTTAAGGCCTTATGACCCTTAACGCTATGTAAATAAGGAGTAAATGAATATGGCCACAATTGGGTTTTAGAGTGGCCACAACAGGGTGACGACCTCCGTGGTAGAGTGCTACGTACACGGTTTCAAAGTGTCGCCTACTCTGAAGACCCGGGTTTGAATCCCGGTAGGGGCAAATGTTTGTATAATGAATATGAGCGTTTGTACCTGAGTCATGGACGTTTGATACATATGTATTTCTACACATAAATACTTATACTGTATACCTGCTTGGTTGATTCATAAGGAACTTTTCGTCCATTTGCATTGCGGCTCGTTAGCTCAGCGGTAAGAGCACCCGTTTGGTGATTCAATAGAGGTGGTCGGGGGTTCAAATCCCTCACGAGCTGATACGAAAAATTTCTTTTTTGCCGTTATTTAAGAACACTTTATTATAATGTTTATTGGTCTCCTCCATATTTTATCAAAAACTAAAAGATATGCCTTAAAATATCGAACATGTATTGATACATTAAAAATATGTATCGAGACTAATAAACGAACGTTAGCTGATAGAAGAATTTGACTTCCCAGCTATAATAGCTAGTATTCATAAATCCTAGAGAATGTATAATGAACTGCTTCACTAAAACGCCCTAACCCAAAAAGTTACATTTTGGGTATGTCCCATTACTTGAATAATTTTATTTCTAAGAACGAAGTGCGCTCTATTAGTATTCTTGAGCAAGAAAAACACCGCAGTGGGAATTAAAATTCTCCTTTTTGCCCCAAGGTCGGTGAGTTGTGACTTGTGACTCGTGATAATCACAATGTGCTCGAGACAGCCGCCCGCGCTCGGCCAACCGCGATACCGAGAACGGGCTGTGGTATTTTTATACCTGATGCAATGTGGAGACTACTAACGCCATCTATCGAAAGGCAGCCGCAACAGAAACTTGGTCGGCCTCCTCCGGATAGAAAACGCGGGTAATTTGGTTTTTATACACGCTTTGAGACTTTAAGATGGCAAAAGCCATCTCTGTCTTCATTATTATGTTGTTGAGTGAGATACACTATGAAAGTGAAGTAGTTATTTTTAAATGGCTTTGTTTGTGGACAACTGGGTAGATATTTTGATGGGAAATTCTATTGAGTACCTATTTATATAAAAGGTATGCTTATGTAGTAGGTAGGTAGGTATGGGTAGGTATGCCGATTCTAGAACTCTCAGAAGTTTCGATTATTTTTATAAAAGCCTATGTTAAAAACACATTGGAGCTACGGATGTCGTGCCATTTCTCTCTTCTTGTACTAATGACCCCAAAAAATTGTTAGATAAGCTGGTTGGCAATACTGAAGTTAATTTTTCCAGTTCAATACTACTAGGTACAATTATTATCTTATTAATTCAGAAAAAAAACAAATTATTTACACTTTCATAATGGGCACTTAAAAAAGATGTTTGTAAACAATGAATCCATCATCACTCTTATTTATGTACTTTCGTTATATCATTTAACGTAATAGCGTTACACTACACTGAATCACTTTCAATGAAGATTTCACAAAACTTTACTCAATGAAGTGACGTCATCACCGCATAGTACTCTGACGCCAGCTGATTTTAATATAGTTGCCTACCTATACATATAATAGATTATTGGGTTCTTTCTTCTGCGTCAGATGTTTTGCAGGGTGATTCAATTAAACACGAAGCCCTAGTTTTTTATATATACGCTTATTTTACTTACCTATTTCAAAATTATGGATTATGCACTGCAATTACTTGTTCCAGTTTACTAAATTGCACAGAATAATAATATTCTCAAAATGAGCTTTCATAATTATGTATTTTCTTTTCTTAAAATAGCTTCAAAATGTCCTTTTTCTGAACGACCAGTAATAGCACTATATATAAAATTCTCGTGTCACAGTTTTCGTTCCCATACTCCTCCGAAACGGCTTGACCGATTCTCATGAAATTTTGTGAGCGTATTGAGTAGGTCTGAGAATCGGCTACTATCTGTTTTTTATCCCGAAATTCCACGGGAGCGAAGCCCCGGGGCACAGCTAGTATATATATATATATATATATATATATATATATATATATAAGTACCTAATTACAATTAGGCCTAGTCTGTATTCTTCGTAAATGATAAGAGCATAGAGAAGAAATAAAAGAGAACGTGATAAATATTAAACAAGAAAATATACAAGAAAAAAAGCAACTTCTCTCATATGTCGCTCTGACGGGATATGACATGACATGAGACAATTTGCTTTTTTCTAGTATATTTTCTTGTTTAATATTTATCATATAAAAATAACATTTTAAAATGCAAAATTAATAGTTAAGAACTTTATATAGTTAACCCAGAAATTAGGAAAGTAGAGTAGGAGCCCCGGACGTTGCAAACGACCCGGTTGTAGCCACTTTGAACAAAATTAATAAGAATTTAATTAAGATGGCAACAACAGGGTCTTAGAGTGGCCACAACGTGTTAACGTCGTCATTATTCTGATTATGTTACAATGAACTATTACCTACGATGAGTGACTGCAACTCCCTGTCGCACTAACGAGACACACCGTAAATAAAATGCAGTATTGTAGTAAATGCTTAATAAATCAAGAATGGCCCTGGTGTCGGAGGCACTGCTTAAAACAGAATATTACAGTAGGTCACAAAGTAGTCACCACTCGGTAGCGATGTGAGTCGGACGCCCGCCCCTGTCCGTTCGCCTCTTTCTTCGCGCTCTTTGAGCCGCGCGGACTTTTCCACCGTGAATTTAGGCCAAGCACAAATATTTACCACTAATTCATACCTTTCTCTTTCCATATCTCTATCCCTTTTCCTCTTTGAACTTCACTGACGTCTCATTATCATAGACATTTATGTAATCAGTTCAATGTTTACAATTTGTTTCGAATTAGGTAACGAGAGAAATACTTTGTGATTCGTATCAGACTGATAAGCCGAGAAGATATCTCTTCAGCTTCAACTTCAATACTCGCAGGTATCTTTAGTAATGATATTGAAAGTATTGAGTTTTAATGCGACTGTAATGTTATAATTGATAGCGCTTAATACAAAAAAGTAAATCAATGGATGAGTCTATATGTTTTTTTTTTTATAATAAGAATAGTATCTTGCGATTTAGAGTATCATACATAACTATTATATCTTTATCAAGAACTTTCTTCATTGAAGAGAGCAGCTTTATGCATAGAATGCTCCTAAAGTCTCATGTTGTTATTTTGTTCTAACTGTATCATTGATAAAGACAAAGTTTTTAATTATCTTAGCTTTTTATATTGGCAACAAAGATAATATTATAATATTATCTTTGTCAAATGTCAAAATGAGACTTATGGAGGTACTTACTTAATTTTAACATTCTATTATTTACACGCATGAAGTTAAATTGTTTAGGTAGGTAAACAATAAATTATTGATGAAATCTGACAGTACTCAATTAATAATAATAATACAAATAATTGCATAAAATCACATCAATTATCTAGCTCACGTTAAGTTTCATGAAGAACTTGTGTTACTATTAAGTATTCTGTGGTTATGGATACTAGGCAACGGATAAACATACTAACACTATGTACGAAAAGAGCGTGACCAGCAAATTTTAATGAAAACTTTATATTAAACGATAAATTTATAAGTAATTGAGTATTTTATTCCTGTTTGATGCTTTAATAGTAATACGGCCAATCTTCAATATTGTCTATAATCGCTTAGCATTTTCGCGGCATATTTTCTACCAATTTTTCAGCATAGCTGCGAGTTGAGACCTCCACACGGACTTAACGAGTAACGTCAGCAAGGGTTACTGCATATTTTGCCCTTAGTTTACGCTTCATCCACGCCCAAATACTTTCAATTGTTTTAGCATCAGGGGACTGTGAGGGCCTAATCTAACACGTCAATACCACGTTCCGCTTTCCAAGTGGTCCAGAGCCGACTTCGGTGTTTATGATCATTATCAACTAGTAGAATCCAGAAATCATTTTGGCGTGGAAACATCGCCTTAGCCGACAGCAATAATGTTTTTTTTTTTGTAAATTTCCGTCATCTTCTGAGCATCCAAAGTGCTAAAAAAGTGGTAAACAAGTACACACATCTTTGATCATACGAAACCCTTTCAGAAGCATCCCCAAACATGCATCTTTAATGGGTATTATGATCTTATCCCAATTTTCACACACACAGCTTCGAAACGGGAAGCGTACGCGTCACGCATTGTTAAAATAATATTTTTAGCAAAAAACTGGAGGGGAAAACTTGAGTTTTTTTATAAAGCATTTTAGGCAAAGGATTGTTCTATCGAGCCTAAAATTTATTTTTAAAAACTGTATTTCAAATTTTAAATATATGCCTGTCAAGTTCTTGTCGAACACACTGTATATACTTTTTTTGTAAAAACATACTCGTAAATTATATACATATGAAACACGTATTAAACACCGATGTGTAATAGACATGTTCATGCACACAAATTTTTGTCATGTCCGGGGATCGAACCCGAGACCTCTGGTGCAGAAGGCGGGTTGAGTACCCCTGCGCCGAACAGATCGTCAGTTAAGAAAGATTTACAGCTAGAATAAGCCTGGTAATACCGTACAAGTTTCCAAAACACAACATGCAAATTGCAAATCAATGGTTTGTCGTCAGTTTCTAATACAATTGTATCTGGGACGGAAACGTTTGGTCAATATTATTTCAAACTCTTCCTTCCTTCACCTATTGACTATGCTTAAACAATACTTAATGAATCTCGGGCATTTTTTTTTAAAGTCTTCATGTCTTTTTGTTTACTTTTGGTTTTTACAAATTCTCTTTAATATTTTAAAACACGATTATAAATTCACTTTGCTTTGGTTGCTTTTTTCACAAAGATTTCATTTTTGAGTTATGCCACTTTACTACTGCCCTTTCAAGTTTAAAAAATATATTTTAATTTGTCCTGTTTATCCAATTTGGCCCTTTGACCTTTTAGTTTACTATGAGAACATTTTTGCCAGCCTCAAAAGCAGAGTTTTGTGTGAATAACTTTTTTTATGTATTTGTGGGATCGTAACTACCTTTAGAGTACGGTCTTAGACCCGTTTGTGGTCACTTAAAACCGTTTGTGGGCACTTTCGTATTCTATTCTTTATTTAAATACTAGCGTTTAGGATTAAAAGGAAAAGAAAAAAAAACTGGGACTTCTTTTACCCTATCTAGTACATCATCACTTATAGCTAGCTGCCGGCATTAGTATTTAGCGCAACATTTTAATCGCACCCGGCTTACCTTAGCTTTTGAGCACATAGGAAACCCAAATAACGCGTAAAATATCTATGTAGATTATGATAGCGGTATTTGCTTGTACTATCTGTAATTCAATTTAACAGATAATAAATCTTTTGATGATGTCGGTTAACTTTAGATTGTAGCTATCATATTCACAATCTTTGTACAGCCGACGAAACATTTGAGGTGAGATGCCGAATCAAATGTCGATAATAAATGTAAATCACTATACAACTAAGTGTGAGTGTAATCACTAACACTTTACAATACAAGGTGTAACAAAAAAAGCCCAATATTATATAAGGGGCTAATCTGAGGGTAAATACAGCGTCTTTTACAAACAATACCTACAGCGAAAAGAAAAAGCGCGCGGAATAATTTTTACTTATTCGCAAATTAGCGATCAGCGCTTTTTTAAGGCAATTGCGTAAAAACAGCCAGTATTACTAATAAAGTAAATTCATATTTTTGCGTTTTTGTTACAGATAAATGGTTGTAATTTATTGTCAAAATTTATTAAATTAAAGCATTAAATGTCTTTTATTATATTTTAAGTCCCAAAGTTATTTTTTATTCATAAAAATGTTGACCTCTTTTTAACCGACTTCAAAAAAAGGAGGAGGTTCTCAAGTCGACTGTATTTTTTTTTAATTTTTTTTTTATGTATGTTCCACCATAATTTCGCCAGTTGTTAACAGATTTTTAAAATTCTTTTTTATCTGGAAGAAAATGGTTTATGTGTGGTCCCATAAAATTTTTACGAAGATCTGGCTAGTAGTTTTTTCATAATCCTGAAAAATATCAATCACCTTTTGGCATGTAGTCGTATACCTAGATGACATCATTGTTGTGTATGGGCTGATTTTTAGTGTAAGTAACGGCACATAAACATAATGTAATAAAAAAATCTGAAAAAAAAACATTTTATATAAAAAAATCAAACCGACTTCAAAAAGTAAAAAATAAAACTTTTGGAGTCGGTGCTAGTTAGCTAAGGCCAAAAAAAATATAGTTAATAGAAGTGCAATGTAGAATGCTTTGGCTGGCACCGACTCCAAAAGTTTTATTTTTTACTTTTTGAAGTCGGTTTGATTTTTTTATATAAAATGTTTTTCTGGCATAAAAACTCTTTGCTAAGATTTAAAAAAGTAACGTCGTAGTACTTAGTCGTTTTAGAAGGAGCATCTTGATAAGGTGCGTTTTACATTACAATAACACAGAAGTACGTAATGAGATACAATACGATATTGAAGTTGGTTTAAGAGACCCTTTACGAGCAAATATGTTTTAAATAATTTTAAAGGGTTTTAGAGTAATATTTTAGAGAAGCGTTCCTTAAGATTTTTGGTGAACAGTTTAAAAATTATCCATTAATAGGTATATACTACTCAAAACGCAGTCAAGCGTAGATAGCGGTCTTCCTGTGCGCTGGATGCCCTAACTCTGCCTGTTCCCCGTCTTTTGGATACACTACCAGTCTCTTGAAATCAATTCCAAACGTTATGGATCGCTCGTCTTAAAAAAAAAACAAGCTGTAGAGCTACTAGACTCTTCGAAAAGCCTTCTTGGATTAATGTTATGGCTCTAGTTGCGGTTTGCAAGTCCATACATCTTCGAAACCTCGGCATATCTTTGAAATATTAATTCACACATTTTTTGACAGTAATTTAACTGTTCGCCACAAAATCTTCATTTAAAGCGAAAACAAATTTGACGTCTAAACTGGTTAAAATCTAGTCGTGACATAAAACGAATTCTAGCCACTTAAAAAGTTTGTAAAGAATGAAAGCAAGGAATTGGCTACTTCAGTTGTTGATAAATACTTTAAAGTTGATAAATCGGCTCAGATATCAAAATAAACATGTAGCCCTTATTTTGTTTTGAGTACCTAGTCTACTTACCTATTATAGTACAAGGTAGGTGTACCTACTTACAACACAAGAGATAGAGTCGAGTGTAAATTACGCGAAGATGACATACGGTAATTAGAAAATCATCATTTTATGGGTATCATTTTATGGGGCAACAGCACAGATGCAGGATCTCTTTTCATTCTTCAAAAAAAACTTGTCCGTATAATAGCTAATATAGAACAGACTGAAAGTTGCAGACCATACTTTATAAAATATAAAATATTAACCCTACCCAGCTTATATATTTTGGAGATATGCAAATTTGTTAGAAAATATAAACAATTTTATACAAAACGCGAAGATATACCCTGCAAGTACACGTTACGACATAAAAATAAATTAATATTACCAAATTTCCGATTAAAACTAACATCTTCAAGTACCTTGAGTTCCTCTATAAAAATATATAATAAATTACCCGATATAATAAAAAATGAAAACAGTGATGCTATATTTATGCGAAAATTAAAAGAGCTACTAACTAGTAAATGTTACTATAGTGTTAATGAATATTTTATTGATCATACATATATTGGTTCTGCAAAATGATAATTATAATTCTAATTATCATCATATAATTTCTCAGATGAAATACGGCCCATCTCTCTTCTAGCCCTAATTGCGTGCCCAACCGGGTCCATAACAATGGTCTTACATTATTTTATAACATCTACATGTACATTATGGTTTTGCAATAAACTATTGAGTATTGAGTATAAAATCAGCGACGTAAATTCTGTGTGCTAGACACACAAATGACGCCCTAAATGACAGGATTTTTCCTCCTAATTAGAGATTTAAGTAGTTCAATCTCGATCTTAGTCAAAACCGTTTGCTTTCGGCAGCGGATTCTGCCTGTTAAGTCTTAGACAATTTTTGTTACATATTCAAAACGTTACCGCGAGAGATAAAAAAAATTATCAAGATGTTAGACAAGATCACAAGAATAGTGATAATGATATTTATTTATAGTTAATGTATTAGTAAGTCTTAGTAACAACCCAAACTAAGCGCAACTCGCATTAGTTTTTTCTCTTTTATACTTATTCCTATTATCCACACAATACAAGAAATAATAATCGAACACGAGTTAGTAATAATTTATGTTTAATAATTGTTTATTTATTTGCGCGTATTTACTAGTTTTAATTAAGCACTTATTATTTGTTTAATACCTTCATATATTAATTATACAAGAAGTTAAAAGTTCAACAGCTCTATGTGTTTATTATACTCGTATATCTTATTACTTACTTCCTTAATTTATACTTCAATATTGCAATATATTATGCGTATTGCGATCGTAGTACCTTTTACTTTAATTGTTTATTGCATTATACCAATATACAGACAAATCTTGCTTCTCTAAGATATACGAGAATACTAAAGGTTGTACAATTGATACCTCTTTATTTTTTTCCTAATTTCACTGATTATCTGTAATAAGTAACAATAAGTACTTAACTCTTTTCGCGCCGTAAAAGACTATAAGAAATGTGTTTTTATTACACATTTATTTCATCAAGGTGAAATCAATTAATGACCTTTAATCAGCTTCTATTGCACTTTGTCCCTTATAAATTTCCTTATAAGTATAGGACATACTGCGATCGCGATATCAGTCAGTTGTCAGCTGTTTCTCGTAAAGTATAGATTATTATCACCACGATATTAAAAAAAAACGATATATTAAGTGCTCTGTCACGATAGTCTACGAGCGCCCATAGTGTAGCTTTTTAGGATATTGGTAAGTAAGTGACTTTTTTATATACTTATCGTGTATTTGAGAACGAGTCCGTGTAATTTATAAAGTGCAAACGTCACTATATCGCGTTTTAATGTAAATTAAGAATTATTTACTGGTTCTAAATAATTAAAACTTTTACGTTTGCAAATTCACAAAATTCAGGGACTATTTCTTAAAAATCGCTTCTCATAGGTGCCTAGTTTAGTTGCTAATATGTATTAGGAAGTAGCAGCAATTTATTTTCGTTTTCGAACATCTTTAAAGTAAATATCTTTAAAAACAAATGATGATTCCTATGTAAGTACTGTAATTCTGAAATTATAGAAGTTTCTTGTCGAGTCGTAATTACTATGAGCAAAAAACTAGATACTGCATGTTTGGCGTCATTCCAACAAAGGCTGGCCTCAGGGCTTTTGGAAATTTGGCAACATTCGTAAAATATACTATGTACAATACTGCTGCTTATCCATCCATAAGGAAGGCCAGTGCCCCAGCAGTGGGGACATTAAGAATGGCTGATAACGACGATACATTACTAGTAGACCGCTGTTTGGACCATTTTGTAATCAAAACGCGTTCCTTAACTTCACCGTAGATAGATAAAAGCCTAGAAAAGACTAATTCTTGTTTGTTTCCCTTTTTCCCGTTAAGGGGTCACTCGACTGAAGCGAGATAGTAGGTAATGAGAAAAGGACGCGCGCGAGAGCGAGACCGATTTTGCAGATTGGGCGTAAAAACTCGAAATCATTTCGCGATTAAAGAAGAAAATGAAACTATACGATCCTAAATATGATTGCTGTCTACTAATTAAACCAATTTTCAATAGTATATGTAGCAATGATCTTGAAAAATTCGTATTTTTAAGTTCATTTCGAAAAGAAAAAGTGTCGAGGTAAAATCATAAAATCGTGTTTCTAAAACTTTAAGTACAAATCTTGATTTGTAACATCTCTAACCGACCTATAGTTTTATACCAAAAAGTACGTACTTTTTCGATACAGCAGCGTCTTAATTGGTTCAGTCTACTCACATGTAAATTGCGACTTGTCAGATTTTGTCATAACACAATTTTGAAGTTTATTATAATAAATAAAAAAAATAAATAAAAAAAAAACCTTTTATTTCTTGCATAGAAGGCTTACAATTTTTTAAAATTTTTAAATAATAAATATAATGTGATTCAAGCATACATGATAAAAAAAAAAAAAGTTTATTATCAAATACTTATTGCAGTAGTTGGAAATTGAATGACAGACTATTAAATATAAAAAGGAGAGATAATCTACGTCTTTGCATTTATTATAATTTACCCACTACTTAACGTTTATTTTATAATGTAATCGTCATTCCACTTTCAGATTCTTACTATATATATTGGTAAACAACCTTTACACAACTCTTTTAAAATAATATATAAGAGTAACAATGTATTTTATACGTACTGAAATTAAACACTTGAAAAGTGTTAAGTAAGTTTAATCATCAGCAATTTAACAAAGGAGAATGGGCGAATTGTCCCAAGTGTTGTAACACTTTGAGATGTAGGTAAAAAATTAAAAAGGTATTGTTTAGTAGAAAAAAAAACATTCTATGACAATGAAGCTGAAGTCAGAAAAAAAAGACTACTACTACTACAAGATCCTTCCAATAATAAAGTGGTTTTAGCGTTTACTTGCTGAAAGAGGCAGTCCTATGGGAACCTATACCAACCATAGGAACGCTGTGTGTGATTATAAGTTTCATTTGGTATCAGGGATTTGCAAGGCACTCACAATTTTCAAAGCTCGGCTATATTTCTGGATGATGTTATTTTGATTGACCGAGATGAATGCACTTGCCAGAATAGCGTGTCCATTGTTCCAGCAGCGCCACGGTCTCCGATTTGCTTGTAAAAAAATCACCACTGGATCCGAAGATATACGGGTTTTTTTGTGGCGCTGCTGGAACGACGTCGTTCTGGCAGCGCCACGCTATATCTCATTAATTACAAAAGCTATAATAAATCTGATTAGACACAGATTTTTGCCTCTTTTTTCCATTTCACACAAGCTAACATCCACCCGTGAATGTCGACAGATTCAGGAGTAATCGTGGGTCACTTGTGGCGCTGCTGGAACGACGTCGTTTCAGCAGCGCCACGGCTGAATCTCAGGAATTCGATTTTTTTACTGGGATCAGTGTGCCTGTATTTTTAGTGCCCGCATTATAAGGCACGGCAAATATTGAATAAATATTGAATAAAATTTGCATAATAATTTCGAATAATTCAAAATACATCTCAGGTTCATGTGGGGTTTCTTGGGTAATTCCAACTTGGATCTTGGTGATGCTGCCCCCAACCGATAAAATAATGGAAAATAGCGCTAGGCACAATGTGTTGTAAAGAAGCCATCAAGGGATAAGCCCGAACACGGAGGCGAGAAGTCGAAGACGCTAAACGCTTAATTCAGCAAGGAATTCCTAATCCGCATCACCAATAATCATAATAATAAAAAATACGGAAATAAAACCTCATAGACAAAATAATACTTCAATGATACAAACTGAGATTATTGGCTCACGAAGTTCTGTTTTTGTAATCTTTGAAATTTATTTTTATTACCTCGACGTTATATAGAGCAATAAAAATTATATATTCGCGATGAGGACAACAAGGACATTATTTGAACACATATCCTATATTGTTACAAGGGTTGGGACAAACTTCATACTAACTGCCCATTCTCCTTTGACATACTGACACATATTTATATGACGTATTTCGGTTTTTTTTACAAAGACGAAGTCTCTTAAAAACACTTTATATAACACCAGTAAATAGGTGTTAATAGGTGTAACAAAGTCCATAGTCAACAATTTACCAAGGTTAAAATTCTATTCTACGTTAACGAGCAAGACCAATACGTTAGCATTGTTATTTATTAGATTGCAAGGGCAGTCAAATATCGTTTATCATTTTTAAGAGTATTCATTTTTTTTTATCTATTATAAAACGTATTGGACTATCACGTGTGATCAATAAATTTAGATTAGACACTGACCGACCATTTTTATGACAAACTACTTTAGTTTTTTTTTACTGTAAAGTATATTAAACTTAATATGGTAATATGTTTACAAAGTTTTAAACAGTTTTGACATTTATTTAACACTTTCAACATCAAAACCTAGCTAGGTACTTAAGGAGGTTGTGGCAACTCCAATATGCTGCTGACTGTAGCAAACGTCCGGATTTTATCTGATATTTCTCTCTATGTATTATTTATTGTACTATTCAAAGATTGTTGCCAATTCCCTCGCTCTCAGTGTTATAGCCTAGCTATATAGCTCACTAAGAGCGAACGTAGTGGTAGAATGACTGGCTAAATGCCAGAAGTTTCAAATTGAAAACTATGCTTTCTCTATATCTGAGAGTCTTCTCATAAAACTAACATTACAGATTAGTAAAGACTCATAGGTGCCGCACAGTATTACAAATACATTAATTCTGCGATGTTGTTCTGATTGCTTAGTGCGATTTTTTCTACTCACGGTCGATAGTGAACGCGTAGATTTTTTTAATTAGCGGCCCGCCATCTAGCGGATTACGGCACGGACTACACCACAACGGCATACAAAAACCTATCGTGCTCATGATCAACTGTGAGTAGAAAAAACTCGCATTAAGCACACTGTCTGTGCTCATGTAGTAGGTCAGGTATCTAACCAATCAAAGAACGGTACGGAATAGTTAGCGACCACGTTTCACTACGGTACGGTAGTGAAACGTGGTCGCTAACTATGGGTCTGATAAGAAAGCTCATGGTCACCCAGCGTGCAATGGAGAGGGCTATGCTTAGTGTTTCCCTACGTGATCGAATCAGAAATGAGGAGATCAGCAGGAGAACTAAAGTAACTGACATTGCTCGAAGTGCTTCCCATTTCCATTCCCAACTTTTTTGATCTAATGATAACTATATAAACATTTGTGTTGTATTGGTATTCTTTTACTACCTTCCACAAACAGATACCTTGGCCATGTAATGTACTACCTACCTAATATAAAGTTATCTCTGCTTGATAGTTTTGAAGAATTTAAACGTAATTAATATGATAATCTTATTATAAGTATCTTACTTAACGCCATTAAATAAGATAAACATTTAACAGGCTAGCAACGGCAGATACGATGCCGATGGTTACTTTTTGTTGCTAACTGCCCATATTTTTATAAGTGATAAAAACGCCGCGAGCCCATGAAAATTGTATTTAAATTCCATTAGGACCTAACTAATGGATTCGAGATGTCCATAAACCCTTGTTAAATGGCTATAATAACCATAATAATTTATTCGTTCCGACGTGTCCATATTCGTTTGCATAAAACAGAAAGGCATATTTTAGAGCTGCATAACGTTTTTTGGCATACTCATCATTTCGCATAACGTTCATACATAATAAATCAAAACGCATACTATTTTTCCCCGTAACCTCTTTTGTAATAATGCAATGGTATTTCTGTTATTTGTTTTTCGCATAAATGTTTTCACCATAGTGAATTGATTACTAATCATAACATTTATTGGCATATCAATCTGTATCACAAAATATGAATACTGCGATGTTGTTTTGACGACCTGTTTGGCGCAGGGGTACTAATCCCGCCTTCTGCGCCAGAGGTCCCGGGTTCGATCCCTGGACAAGACAAGTATTTGTGTGCATGAACATGTCTACTTGTCTTGGTCTGGGTGTTTATGTATGTATGTGTAAAAGTATGTAAGTATGTTTATCCGTTATCTAGTATCCATAACACAAGTTCTTCATGAAACTTAACGTGGGCTAGATAATTGTGTGATATAAATAGTTATTTGTTATGCAAGGCTGGAAAGTTGGTTATTTAGCGGCGAGTTACCTCTATTGAAATCTGAGCAAGTGAAGGATCCTAGGATTGAACCACGAGCGTAGCGAGTGGTTCAAAGATTGAATCCTGAGCGAAGCGAGGATTTCAAAGGTACAAGACGCAAAAAACTTTTCTGCCGAGCGCAACACACAATTTTTTACCTCACAACAGTGAGGAACATTTTATGGTTGTTTCCGCGGTCAACTTCCGGTAAAAAATTCTTTACACATAAAGTTTAATCTAAATATACCTTATTCTCGTTGTTTTAATGATATAAAAAAATAAAAAAGGGAGTATTATAGTTAATTCAAAGTTATTTAAAGTAGGAATATATTGTTACTTATTAATAAGAATAAAAACGATTCCGTAAATGTTGACACTGTCATGAGGTACAAGACAAAGACAATTTAAAAATAAAGATTTATGTCACAGTCCGAAATCCAGTTATAGGTTGTGAAATCTCACCCAGCCTAATATAAAATTCTTATAACAAATAGTTCAATCTTATTGTTATTGTTTTTATGATTCAATGAACTAAAATAATATAATTAAACCAAAACAGAGTATTATAATTAATTTAAACCTTTTTAAAATTAGAATCAATAAAACAAAAAAGTCAATAGTGCGATTCGGAACACATTAAAACATATTTTTAGGTATTAAATTTAAAAAGAACTTTGCCGCGTTAGGCCGCATAAAGCGATTTTCTACGCCTAAACTGATTGACAAAACCTCCTTTTCAGAGCGTGTGAGGTGAAAAATATATATATCAAATACTTTAATGTTAAAGTATACAATGCAAGCAAGCATGGAATCAAGCATGCAAGCAAACATACAAGCAAGCATGCAAGCAAGCATGCAAGCAAGCAAACATGCAAGCATACATACTTATGGGAAATAAACGTCTCCGGCGCTGCGGCAAGTGCAGCCCCTTCGCCCTTGCGTATCAAACAAAACACAGACAGGGCGGTGACTTCGTTTTGCTACGGCGGGCAGGGGCTGCTCTCCCTCTGCGCCTCCGGGCTCTAAATTGCACTCTAGTATTGGGCATACAAGTACCACGGCAAGGTGACCACGGCAGGTCGGGATCGGGACCTAATTCCCTACCAAACTCGCTAACTTAAAATTAATTATATAAACTTTAACTCTTAATTGTGGATGGTTACAGACAATATAGTTATGGATACTTCAGTCCATTATGCATTTTGTATTTTATGATAAATTGCCTTTAGACGTATAACAATTATGCCCTTTAATTTAATGGTCATTAAAATTGAGTCTTTACCAGTGGTCCCACCGATTTGACCACCTGGTGGGACCACGGGAATTTTTTTTCCCCGTAGTCCCACTGCGCTACAGTTTTGACGTTTAAGTCGTTTCAGTGGGACCACGGGTAAATGAACAGATCTATTTTTTCCCCCGTAGACCCACTGCACAAGAAATGCGCACGACCGTTCGAATACTTATTAATTAAAATAATATTTAAGTAAAAGTACCATGAATACATAGCTAACCAGGAGTTATTTTTAAATGTTTCAAGATTTTTTCCAGCAGCTTTTAATAACTCCTAGTTGGTTATGCTGCCCTGGTACTATTCATTCAATATTTTACTATTTTTTGTATACCAAGCAGTTGGTCCACGGTTAAGCGTTATTACTCGTGGATCCACCAGGAGGACAAAGCGGTGGGACCACGGGTAAATGCAGTATTGTCGTTTCAATTACCCGTAGACCCACTGTAGCGCAGTGAGACGACGGGGAAATAACATTACCCGTGGTCCCACCAGGGGGACAAACCGGTGGGACCACGGGTAAAGCCTGTTAAGGAAATTAGAGTAAGTAAGAATTATGCTGATGAAACCATTCTGCGTTCATAAAACTATGCTCATCATAATTTATGCGAAAAGACTATATGCCAAAACTAACGACAAACGACATTATAACTAAAAACATTATAAACACAGTCTCAAATTGATTCCCCATGTCTTCGATCTTTGATAAACTTTAGAGTACCTAATACATCTATAAGACAACGCAGTAGCCTAATAGTTCCCTTTTCTAACACCAACTATAGAAATAATTCATTTTTTATCAGATCTCCTAACTGCTACAATAAACTGGTTGATGCTACATCGCTCGATATATTTAATTCCAAACCGAACAAATTCAATCAGCTGCTAACCAGCGATTGGTTTGATGTGGTTTCTTAAATTCTTATATTATTAAACACTCAAAGGGCCGGTTTTGCCACCGACGGATGGCTTCTGGATGGCTTATCTGGTGTGATCACTTGACAATTGTAATTTGAGCTTTTCTGTCTCGGTGGTGAAACCGCTCCTAACCCTAACTCTGTTGTATCTCCTTGAGTATCAATGTTTCCATTTTGAGTGGGTATTGTTTGATCACTTTTTCTTTACTTATATTTTTTTTTTCTTTCCGAAACCATAGTGTGTGTCTTTCTGTAAATTGAAATCTCCAAAAATATTTACTTGCCTAGTACAAATAAGCAAATTGTTGTTTATATGTGAAAACAAGTAACTGTGTATATTGTGTTATGTTTGTTATGCTTCTTAGTCATTTAAATACTGTATGTTTTCCGAATAAAATAAAATAAAAATAAAAATAAAATTATATTACCCGAAAGAGCACCCCAGTAGAGTTTATTTATTTATATCTTGATTTTACATAATAAACGGGTTCCTTTCCACACAGATATTATGGAGCGGACGACTAGGTGACCAAAATGCCGGTGCTACGCAATGCAGACCACCCCGCGTTCAGTTTGACAGACTCCGTGGGTACGCGATACGTCGTCGCGGTGCTGGGCTCCTGGGCCGCGGAATCAGGTGAATTATCTGATTTATTCCGTGCTTCGCTGTTATGAAGCAGACAAGTAGGTGACCAAAATGTCGGTGCTACGTAACGCAGACCATCCCGCGTCCAACTTGACAGACTCCGTGGGCAATGTCGTCGCGGTGCTAGGCTCCTGGACAGCGGAATCAGATGAATTATTATTTTGGTTTTATTATTTGTTTTTATATAACGCTTGGACTCTGCCCTAATTGGCCATAGCACGATCGTGTGATCAAACATACTGGTGACTATTGATGAAAGTGCGATAAAAAAAGTAAAAACACCGGTCAAGAGCGAGTCGGGCTCGCGCATATATGATGATTGATGGCTCGCGTACCATCACATATTATATTGTCCCCATAACATACCAAACCAAAAGCAAATATATTTTTTTTAAGTTCTGTTAAAGTATGCTGTTTAGGGACATCGTTTTATTTTTCCTGTAATCCTTGCATAAACTTCTATCACATACTTCATCAATAATTTCAGATTTTTCTCTCTGTAAACATCGGAGCTAAGGGTGTATTTTTTTAAATTTTTATCAAAAGTCGAAGACTATACGGCCTAAAAAAATAAAAAATGCTTGAGATTGTTCATGCTCTAGTAGCCCCACTTTGAATTTATAAGTCTTATAAATTCAAAGTGGGGCTACTAGAAATTCTAAATAATATTTTTTATTTCTCTCTTATTTGCAAAATAGTTGGGCATACGAGTACGTTTTCTAAAACTGTACCAAATTCTATGTTGATAGCATTAGTAGTTCTTAATATATCGATTTTTACCATTTTGGTACGGAATCCTAAAAACCGTTGTTTGCCATATCGCACGATGAAATAGCCTCTCACCAAGCATCGTACGACCGATTTGGACAGGGCATTAAGCATTTATTATGACTGATGTTAAATAACGATTAGGTGAAATCACAGTTCTCCCGGAATCCTTAACTACTGAGGAAAGGCTATCATCTCACATGTCGGAACACCACAATACTGAAAACATTGTTGTTATTGGATTTTTTGACTAACGCTAGTGCATCGCTTGTAGATGGATATTTCGCCATCAGCCATTTTTAATGTCCCCACTGCTGGGGCACTGGCCTTCGTTATGGATGGATAAGGCGAATGGGCCACGCACGACCAACGCGGGCCCAATGCGGATTGGTGGGTTTCAACGACTGCAAATACACCCGGGACCAACGGCTTAACGTGCCTTCCGAACCACGGAGGAGCTCGAGATAGTAAATATTTAGTCACCCATCGCGCTGACCATTGCGAAAGTTGCTTAACCTCAACAATCGTAGGGCGAGCGGCGCGCCACTGGCTCCTCATTATATAAAAGTTAAATAATGCAATGTTTGTCGACTACTCCTAGTAAACTAGCGCAGGCAGGTTTTCAGCATGCAAGTTTGATTTCCAACAATTATCTGCAGGGGCTTTGTGGTCCGATTCAATTTTAGCATCCATTCAACAAATTAGCTGCCTGAATTGAATGTTCTGCATGTGGTTCCGCTTAGGCGGTAAACCCACTGCTCCACCCTCCGTCGCAGTGCGCAGTCGTATTATCGAAACAATCGAATAAATGCTTTTGAATAACACTGCGAATGCATGCAAATCTTGCGTTTACGTATGCGACAAGTAATTCGATTGTTTCAAAATTACAACTCCTGCTTCTCGGTCGCCGCGCGAGGCATCCGCTGCTGCCAGTGGGTGTATCGCCTTAAGAAGGGGTTGAAACCTAAATTTTGTTTTGATTCGTGCAGTAAAGTTTTTTTTCGAATAAGTGATACTGCTGGTAGACTTTTTGTTTATTTTACTTACAAGTACCTAGTAGTAGACTATTCTTACAAGTATGGTGTCGGTGCTATAGTCTTAGAGCTTTATCACGTTATCGCACTAGCTACTTGCGATCGGGCGGGACGGGCGCGCCGGCACTAACGATTCGTCCACGGTTTAACTATTTGATTTAATAAGTCTATTTTCAGTTTAAACTGGTAGTAAATATTGTTTTTTTTTGTTATAGCCACTTACCCATTCGACCTGACGAAAACCAGAATACAAATTCAGAGCGAAGTGGCAGCCGCTAAACATGGCAACAAGGTAAAAACGAAATTATGAATACGGCATAAGTATTCATGTACATCGTCCTGTCGTAATCATAATTTGGTACTACTGCAGGGCTAACATGCACGTCACGAGATAATTTTCTCACGCCATTTTCTCGTGGTGAGATGACATATCTCTACTTCTTGACTGTCGGTAACATTGCACTACATTTTGTCATGTCGTTCTGTCAAACGTAGACTTCGAGAAATTTTCTCTTTAAACTGCAACATACGCGCCATATTTTCTCATAAATAATCGAGTTTTGACATTTAGTTTCGATTTATTTGTCGTCGATCATTCTGTTCGAAGAGATAGCTGGAGAAACGTAAAAAGTGTTGCGAAAAATGGCAGTGCCGTATTACAATTATTTATTAACTATATTATTATATGAAGAGAGGTGTATTAGGCGGATCGAAAGGAAGCGCATACGAGACGTCTGCGACCCTTTCGATCTTCGCGACAGCGAGTTCCAGTCGCTGTGGCGGATCACAAAGCCTATGTATCTGTTTATAGTGGAAAAACTCCGAGTGGACCTCGAACGCCCGCCCATCCAAAGGTAAGAAAACTCGATACTTAGCAGATATTTTCATCAACAATTTATTCTAATGAAAAACATGCCTTACCTATACCTACTAAAATTATTTTTTAGCGTTGTACAAAAGCAATACGTACCTAACAAACCTTATAATATAAGAGAGTTCACTTCACTATTGGTACTTACATCTCTCTCTCTCATATACATACTATATACCTTAAATTTATAACCAAAACTTAGAAAAGTAAGTCGATTGTAACCTCACTTTTTATTTTACAATTTCGACATTCATTTTATTCAATGCTACGTTTCTTTTTCAATTGAGGTGGTTTTACCGCTTCATTGTATTGTATTCTAAGGAAATACACCATTTTCAACGGATAAAATTACTTTAATTCAATATTAAAATTGATGTTGCGTCATCTTTGTTAAATGCTTTTGAACAACGGCAAAAAAAGATCTTACTATTCATGCTTTGTTTTAGGTCTTATGTTCCATTCAGCTACTAGCTAATGGTGGTTACCAGCCCCAACTAGAACGGAAGACACAGGTTTAAAAATTGACAATAGTGCTATCTTAGTCATTATTAATAATCGCAAAAGAGAAGAAACATTTTTATTTTTTAATTTAATGAACTTGACAACAAGACTATTGGCCTTGCTTAACATTTTATTCGTTCAATTTGTTGTGTATGGGTGGTTTTAGTCACCATAGACACACATGATTATCAGTGTTTTCATTTAAAAATAAAACTTGACGTTTCGTCATGAAAGGGATATCTCACGACGTGGTGATTCTCTCTCGTGGCGTGTATGTTGCGAATTGCGAGAAAATTATCGAGATTGACAATTTTTCTCATCCCATCGCGAATTTTCTCATGGTCGCGCATGTTAGCCCTGCTGGACAATATATGTTTCTACCTACTACTGGGTCAAATGGTCCAGTAGTAATAATCCTTTCATCTTTTGTCCTAGGACACCAATCACCGGATTTAAATAAAAATAAACAAATAGGTTTATGATTTTGTATTTTTTGCATTTTTCAATGCTATTTTTATACTTATGGTAATTTTTTTAATTGTAAAATATTTAAAAAAAATTAACTCGCAATTAAATTAATCGCGGGTTCGATTCCCGTCTGAGAATTCACTTGTGGCCGAGTTAATTTTTTCCAATATTTTTCTATTTAAAAATTTACCATAAACAAATAGGTATTAAAAACTAATTTGAAAAAAGACCCTTTTTGTATTCGGACTATTGTAAACTCCTATTCAGTCGTGGAAACTTTTCAATTTTCGTTTCGCAACAAAGATTTACAGGTTCTGAAGGTACGTTAGTTAAAATTATTATTGTTATTGGTTTCAGGTGGAAAACATGGGCATGATCAAAACAGCCGTAGGCATAGCCAAGCAGGAGGGCGTACTAAAGCTATGGACCGGTCTGATGCCGATGTTCCAGAGACACGCCATTTACTCCGGCTGCAGACTCATCTTCTACGAGGCGATCAGGGATGCTCTGAAGGATGAGAATGGGAAGGTGTCACTGGCGTCATCGTCTTTAGGTGAGGGGACTTTGAAACTGAGCATTACCTCCAATCAACCTCCAATGAAGAAATGTAACTTGTTTGTAGTGGAACTAGTGTCACGTTTAATTGCTGCGATGTTTGAGGTCGAAATAAGTAGATTACTGCATGTTAGTCTAATCCAAATAAGGCTAACATTAATTACAATTGCAATTAGAATACTTACTTATATTTCCGTCAGTAGTGACATATTTTTTATTGAGCAGTAATTTCCTAAGGTTTTTTTGTATTTACAATGCTATTTTTATATGGAAAATCTACCCAAAGCTCTATTAATGACTATAATAGATATTTTATAGTAATAAAAAATTATCAATAATAATTTCCTTACCGATTTCTGGTGATTTACCGAGGTGATTTCTACCTAGTTCGTCAACTTACCTACATTTTTTTCTGTATGTATCTAATCTAGAGCAACGTTTATGTCGAACCCCACCCTCCTATTTTACTTTGATTACTTCAATATATTACGAGACGAAATGACACTAAACACAGTTACCGCCATCGTACTGTACTGGACGGCGCGGTATTATTAGAAAAAATAATGACAATATGCTGTAATACGACTCTCAAACTATAAAAAATGTAGGTCAGTAATAATAATGCCACCTTCAATAAAAATCGGCCAAGTGCAAGTCGAGCTCGCACATGAAGGGTTTCGTCTCTCACCCAAGGTTGCCTGGATGAGATTGCTACGTAGCAATAAGGCCGCCTATTGTGTGTTCCTCTTTTTTGTTTTTGTCATTTATTTGCCCCCCCTAAATTCATATATTTTTTATTATTTTTGTGTAAAAACAAACCGGTTCACAGAATACATCTACCTACCAAGTTTCAACTGTGTAATCATCATAGTTTTGGAATAAAGTGGCTGTGACATACATCGGATTGGCCGAATCTATAAGGGTTTAGTTTTTTGCCTTTAGGCTACGAAACCCTAAAAAAGCAGATAAGAAACATTAATATTGACACATGGTGATTGTTTAGTTATTTTTATATAAGATCTTGTTTGCCTGAAACACAGGGTACCCTAGTTCAGGCTCATTTATATTATTATTGTATTTATGAAATTATTAATAGGTTATAGTGATTATTTTGTTATGAATGATTATTTTAATAAAATTTATTTATTATAAACTTAACCAAATACGAAGTTCCACAGGTGGACTCGCAGCGGGCTCCCTGGCTCAGCTGATCGCGTCTCCAACGGACTTGGTGAAAGTGCAGATGCAGGCCGAAGGGCGCAGGGTGCTGCAGGGCAAGCCGCTGAGGTTCAGGAACTGCAGGGAAGCCTACGCCTTTTTGTACGCTGAGGGAGGAATCAGGGGATTTTGGAGAGGTTAAGTATACCTATATTAATAAATATATATCGTTTTTTGGAATCATTGGCTCAGCTAATCGCTTCTCCAACGGACCTGGTGAAGGTGCAGTCGCAGACCGAAGGGCGCAGGGTATTACACGGCAGGGTGTTGCAGGGCAAGGTCAGGAACTGCAGGGAAGCATACGCTATCTAAATCCTGTACGCTGAACTTGAACGATCCGTCCTAGACGCTGAAGGAGGAATCAGAGGGTTTTGGAGAGGTAAAGTGAACCCTTTTTTTACAAATATAGTGTTTTTGGGATTCCTGGTTCAGCTGATCGCGTCTGCCAACGGACTTGATGAAGGAGCAGATGCAGGCCGAAGGGCGCAGGGTGTTGCAGGGCAAGCCAATGAGGTTTAGGGAAGCATATACCTTTCTATACGCTGAGGGAAGAATCAGAGGGTTTTGGAGAGGTTAACATAATATATAAACACATTTCTACAAATATAGATATTATTTATTACTAGATAATATCACTAGTTTCGACGTCATTTGTGATATCCTGTTAAAGGGGAAACCGCGATTGAAAGAATGAAGGTAGTACGTAGCCGTACTTCACACTACACCGTTTTTTTCTGGTGGCGGAATATTAGCCACCTCTGGTGTAATAGCTAATCAAGCCGGCCTATAAGGCATCTGACTTGGCTTAACGACTGGTATCAGATACCACCAGCCTGGACCGACAGTGCGAACGTGCCCCTGAAGCACGTAAGCTCTCAGATGTGTAACTTTACGGTCACCCATCCGACACCTGGCCGGACCGAGTGTTGCTTTACAAACGTGATCGAATTAAACATGAGGAAAGATGTTGTCTTACATTCAAGTTTTACCTACATATTTTTGTTGAATCTAACAATGGATTGTCAAGTTGAGACACTACATCTCTACACCCTTCTACCTGAAATATCTTAAATACTTTCAGGACTTAAAATATTTTAAGTAGGTTCTTTTTATTCCTTAATTCTTACAAACCCCACCTTAAACTCTTTCAGGCGCCGTACCAAACGTACAACGAGCGGCGCTAGTCAACATGGGCGATCTAGCCGCTTACGATTACTCCAAGCAGTTTCTAATCCGAGAGTTCGGCATGGCTGACAATGCGCTAGTCCACGCGGCCGCGGCGTTCTCCGCTGGCTTCGTGGCCGCTGTTCTGGGTACGCCAGCTGACGTGATGAAGACGCGGCTCATGAACCAACCTTTAGGGCCAGATGGAAGGTACGAAAGAAATTAAAATAATGTAACTGCATGATAATGCCTTGCATGAGCGATTACCAATCCGATCTTTAAGAGTGCGTCTTTACTTGAGACTGAGGAGTGGACTAGACCTATTAAATATGGAGAAACTAATGCTGAATATATAACTCTCTCTCGCTCCACAGTACTTTGAATAAATCTATCCCTTACTGCCAAATTTGACATGACACCCGCTATTTTGTTGCAATTAATTGACTGACACTGTCGTCCTAGTAATTCTATATCTATGCCCGGTTGTCTATGAAAATGTAACCCGCCATTACCCTGGGTTAAATCAACTAACTCTGGGTTTGCACTGTCAAAAAATACCAAAATTGTTTATCAGTTTTTAGGCATTTTTACATTTTTATATTTCCCTTTTACGTCACATAGCAGCAATTTGATGATATTTGTGAAATGTTGGCTACGCATCCGAGGTTTCTTCACCATTTTGAAGATAAAATTATTTTCACAAACATTTATTATCAGAAGTTCTATAATCTGTGATCAGAAGGAAATCACTATGACAACAGTCAATAAAATGCGACTAAGTACAGTGAGTCATTTGTTCCAAATCTGATATTAAGGAATAGACTTACCCAAATTCTTGTGGAGCGAAAGAGAGCTGTATACAGTTAAATAATTCAAAATTAGTTTCATCATATTTGGCCGGATGTGAAAATAGCCCTCGGGTTATTTATCTAAATCGATGTTTTGGTGCAAGTGGCCATAAGTAATTACTTATTTGTCTTTGACCTGCTGATCTATTATTATATGTCAGGCACAGGGTCTGAAATAAATTCAGATCCGCCGAGTCCTGTACCTATAAATTCAAAGGACAAATTTACTAAGATAAGTTGCTGAATTCTGTATAACTCTGCGAAACAATAGAGCAAGCAAGAGCAATGCACGAAAAAGAAGTAATGCAATTGCAATGGCATCGATTATTATTTAATTTTATGAAGTAAAAAAATCGACACTGCTTTAAGATAAAGCTGACGATGACGAATGTCTACACTATGCCTCCGTACCATTGTAAACTAACTTTATACGAACCCAACATTTGCATAATTAATGAAATGCTAAATGTGAACGAAGCTTAAGCAGAGTATACCCGGCGCGGCGCAGAGAGAAATCAATGATTTCATTTGATGTCCCTTTTTAAACAAATTTTATAGCCAGTTAAGTATCGGAATTACCATCGGCTCTTGCGATTCTGAAATTATGGATTGGTCTTTTAAAAGATTCATGGAACCAAAGCGTCGTCGCGCCCAAAACATTTATGTGCGGTTTTAAAAGTAGCCGACCACTTAAGTACCTTATCGCTCCAATGACTCCAGTCTAGTACGTACGCTTGGAATTTAGAGCAAAAATTTTAAGCGTAAAAAATGTACCTACCTATAGAGTCTTCAACTACTTTAAGGTCAGACTGCCCATATCACATTCAAATGAGGGTGCATGAAATCTATTAAACGTTATCGATTTGAGTTGCGTTGGTGGTACGTACAGAGTAGCGTAGTATTATGTATGTTCTTATCGGAGCAGACATAATATTTACTATGCAGCGTACTGTAACAACTGTAACATTGGATTAGTCAACTTGTAACGCGGTTTAATTTTAAATGTAAAAAAATATATTAATGATTAATAATAATAAATGAAATGAAAATAATATATATTCAAATGCGCTTATTACAAACATTTTTGAATTGTTAGTTTTGCCCTACCACCGATTTAAGACTCTTGTGTGTTGTGTTGTGTGACTTAACGGATCTATTTTTGCAGAACGTTAAAGTCACCTTGGATTTTATTAACAGTTCATTATTGATAGGTGCTACCACAAGTACTATTAGTTATATTTTTATCTTAATTTAGGCCAATAACATATGAATTAATATGCCAATACGTTAATTTCATTTATGAAAGGAAAACGAAAATATCAATTTACTATCACCTATCATACGCAAATAACCGTATTACGTATATTTGGTATTGGGTTGAACAAATATTAGAACATAAATGTAACCAAAGATCCTTCAGTGCTCTAATTGTTTCAAGTCATTGCAATTGTATATTTCATGTAAGTATAAATTAAACCCCAACAATGCTTCTTATCATAAAATGGTTAAAAATATTTTAATAACGTTTTGTTTAACATTGAGCGCTATTATTACCTGCGTTGTATTAAAAATTATTTTTAAAATGGATTGATGGACTGGCCCTTTCGTTTGTTACCATAAAATAACCGTTTAGTCTGCTCATTGGTCAATGTTGTGCAAGACTCGAGCAAAATTTACTCGCCCAGAATGTAGTTTTTTTTATATAATTCAATGTCTCCTGTGAACAGAAGGTCTAACACTTGCGCCTGTTAAGAAAACTTTCGCTCTTTTATGATTGTTATTGCTAAGTACACTCTCTAATCAAACCTTTTTCATGGCTCTTCGAGCTGGATCCTTTTGTAAGATACATAAATACAGCAAATAAACATTTCAAAGCCATCTGATGAAGCCAGATGATGTTCTGGACCTGTGATCGATAGACATTTTAGGAGGCGTCAAACAGCTGTGCGGTCGAGGTCACCGTAACGGGGTCAAAGTCAGCGCGCAGACTCCGACCAAGTCCTTTTCCTTTCGATTGTAATACTGCGGTTCGGTACATGTGCCCTATTGTGATGTAAATAAGATCAAATATAATAGACTAGACTTAAGCGCTTGCTACGCACGTGTGCAATCCGTCGATAAGTGCTTATGTTTGACCTATGATGCCAGTAAAATCGGATCATGTAAAAAGTTTTTCCGACCTTTGACCTTGATAAGGTCAATTAAAAAAATATATATTTTTCCGCCCGTCTACATTTTTTTGTGATTTTTGAAGCTATTAGTGAAGACTGTAGTTGTTATACTCATGGCGCTGGCGGGAACATTATATAGAATGGATAACACGGGCCTTACATATAGAGATAGATGAATAAGCTTATTGTAGTAGATGCTAATACGGCTCAAATTTATTATACGTCAAAACATATACGCTATCGTTTGCATGCATCCAACTTACATTTCGCGAACTTAAAAGGTTTAGATATAATCAACAGCACGTCAGGCTTAACACTTACTTGCACCAAAGAGGATGTAATAAAACTAGCGTTTTTAGGGTTCCGTACCCAAATGGTAAAACGGGACCTATTACTAAGAATCCGCTGTCCGTCGGTCCGTCTGTCACCAGGCTGTATCTCATGAACCATGATAGTTAGTTAGACAGTTGAAATTTTCACAGATGTATTTCTGTGGAATTCTAAAATACAGAATAAAATAAATATTTAAGGGGGGCTCTCCCATACAACAAAAGTGATTTTTTGCTATATAATGGTAATATACTCCCACTTGGCCGGTTTTTTACTCCCACAACGAAAACCGTTTTATTCGTTGTCTACTTATCTACTGTCGCTACTAAGGACTTGAAGATGCTCTCAAGGTTGAAATTGTAGGGCCTGGCCTACTGTCATATGCACATCAAAGTATATTTTACCAAGTTTAGCTATATCATTAATGGTTCTGTACTTACTTATTTCCAGAGGCAAGTTATACCGCGGCATGATCGACTGTTTGCAGCAATCAGTGAAGAATGAAGGTGTGATGTCTTTGTACAGAGGTTTCCTACCACTGTGGATGCGACTAGGTCCATGGGCGTTGATCAACTGGATAGCCTTCGAGAACATAATGCTAACCATAGGAGGGCGAACGTTTTAGATATTGAGGGTTTATGTTGCGTGTTGCTTAATTTCTTTGATGTCAGAATTATCACAATTAAAATCAATTTAGTATAATATCATATCTCGCCATCTCCACGGTCACTGAGATTCTATTTAGTCTTTATTTATTCTTGATTGATAAGTAGCGAATTTGCGAACAGCTAACGCACATTTAGGTAAGAAATGTTTTGCGATACTTTTGAGGGTAAATTATTGGTGTTATTAGTATGAAAAAAATTATCAGTGTTACCATTACAAAACAATTATAAGTTCGTAATTGTTTTCCTAGTAAGGAACATGTCTTTTATCAAGCGCTAAGCATCAGACTCAAATATATTTTTATTATTTAAATATTTTCCATTTCCCATCCTCTAGACATGGTGACATATTTTTTGATAGATGTTATTTGTTCTTTATTAGTTTTAAGACAAAAATCAATAATAACTTTTTATTTATAGTATATTAGTGTTTTCGAGATTACTGTTAAAACTTTTCTTTCATGTCTTATTTGTAATCATTCGTGTTTTTCTGTTATAAAGGGTTCATAAGGAAGATATTATAGTGAAATAACCTTTAAAATTTACACAACACGAAAAGTAACATTTTAATATTCTATTAGCTTACGAATCTCAATCATTATTTGTAACATTCTTTAGTCTTTTTCAGCTAGGATGATTCCAGTGACACTTCAAAATTTTCCGAATTACGTGAACTACGAAGGACGATCATAATGTAAAGGGAGTAAGAAGTTAGAAATTAAATAAGAAAATATTTTTTATTTTTAATATATTCTCCCATAACCCTAATATATTCTTCAGATCGCTAAAATCATCGAAAAAAAAATTGGTCCTTCATGTCTGAAATGCCGACTGCACCACTTCTTTTTATAAGGCACTTGATTTTCTTTAAAAATACTAAAAAGGTTGATGATGCTGTTCGAACCCTCATCGGTGAATAAACGCCGTTGTACCGTGACTCTTGTGCGCAGGTGCCTTTTCATGCGAAAGGCGCAAACCTTTTCTTATTTTTTTATTTTTAAACTTTAACTTTTACTCTATTTTTAACTACCACTGTTCATTATGCGATAACAGTGAAAAAGAATATACTTTAAATTTTAAACAAAACAAAACTCAGTTATTTGATGCTATAACTTAAATGTTTCTGCTGACATTAACATTGACAGCTTAACGTTTTATTTTACCACATAAATAAGCATATACAATACTTTTTATCCTATATTATGTTTGTGTGATATAAGTTACGCTATATAACCGGATTCTACGTGGCATCGAAAAGTAATAAAATATATTGCAATTTGTCCAAAAGTAGTTACAGTCGAGTTCAATAATATCTTCTTTGCACTTTTGAACTCTGTCGTAGTAATTATTGTGTCAATTTGTACAGAAAGTCAAAGACGATGCCAAAAAACTCAATGCGCCAAAGTCCAAAAATGCGCAGACATTATTGAACTTGACTGTACATCGACTCTTAGGAAAAATATATATTTATGTCGATAGGATTTCATTGTGGGACATCTCTAAAATTGTCAAACTAGAAACGTCTCAGGAATCATTCTAGTTGAAAAAGACTATAAACTTATACTTTTTAGGTTGTCACTTGTAACAATAAAGACAACGAATAAAACGCAATTCTGAAATATATGAAATGATGCGTTTATTATAAAGCAAATGTAACCAGTACACAAAGCTTTCGATCATATAAACGGTTACAAAATTTTTGTACTTACTGGTATGTATAAAATTAGTTCGAGTTAACAAAGGTGCTAGCATGTCGCAAATCACATACATTTGAAATCCTTATTTTAGTGATATGACTTTATCATTGACAATAAATTCTAAAACGTACTTACCTACTAATTTAATGGAGAAACTTACAAACTTACAAAAATTTTGGAATGTTCGATTCCCATCTGAGAATTCACTTGTGGCCGACTTAATTTTTTCCAATATTTTTCTATTTCAAATTTATCATAAGAATAAAATGACAGTTGGTATCAGCATAACAAAATATGTTTACATAATCGTGATATAATAATCTTATAATGTTCAGATATGTAAACATTTTTGAAACTGACATTATCATTGACTTATTTGTAATAGTTCAACACATAACTAAATTATGCAAAAGTTAAACATTGTGTGTTCAGGACTGTTTCACCTTTTAAGAATACATGTGCACATCAATAGTGATATAGATCCCAAAATAGATATTATAAAGTTCCTTGATGTTGGAGATAGTGTAGTTATCATGAATAACCAAAACTATAGTTTATATAAGTCAACTGTGATTCATTCCTCTATGAAATAGAATGATTTTTATTTCACAAAAGGGTTAGACAATATACCATAATATAGATAAGTAGAAGGTGTATATTTTATCATTATATTGTTAAAACAAATATTAAGACATGTTGATGTGATGTTGATATTTAATAAAGTATTTATTATGTTGAACCAACACTTTTGTTTTAATTATACATCTTCTTCTATTATTATAAAGGTTTAAGGACATTTTAAAATAAAAGACGAAGTACAATATTAAATTTATTAGTAAAAAATATTATACATCTTCCACAATATTGGAGAATCATAACTTAATTATTTAAATATTTGATTATTATAGATTATAGCACTTCTGATTTCTTAAAATTTGCCTTCATGCACTTATTTGTCACTACAGCGAGAAGCACAGTTTTATGGACATATTTATATATTTATCATGTATTACATATTGAATTGGTGTATTGCAGTTTCACGTGGGCCGATTGATCACAACATGCGGTATAGTTGCTTTCTTATTCTATAAATACACACATTAAATGCTTTGCGGAAGGGAAACAAACAAAACTTTATAGCTATACGCGGGATAGCACAAGCCCTTAACACGTGGGGGACAGTACTACGAAGACTGACGTCGATTCCAGTTCAAAACGAATCGTATTTGTATTACGAAATGTTTCTCCTATTCAATTCAAAAATCGCTATTCAATTCGAATAGACTGTAAAGTAGTCGAACTCAAGTCTGTACATTATTTATTTATATAGTGTAGTTACTACTGCATACTAGTGTTTATGACATTACAACACATTTAAAAGTGCTTTGACAAATCTTGGATTTGTTTGGCACCATTTGTTTGCGATTACAGACAAATCCATGCGTCGCGTCGGTTAGTTCAGTTATCAAAATATTACTATTGAGAATGTAAGTTAATATTGTTAGTAACTCTTACAATCATATGAACTTTTCAGCCCTGGACTTTTTAAGTCTTATTGGGCTGAGTTATACAACATATTTGCATTGTAACCGGCATAACATAAGCTAGCTAGTGTCTTAGTAGAGTCCTCTCTTACATTTAGACATAGTGCTTCGCGCGACAGACCACGCTAGCTGACTATAGCCTCTTTAGCTCGAGGTGCATTGTCTATTGCTGGGTACCTACTGTAACTATCTTCAAGGTACAACAGATGTGAGCAAATGTACTTTTATAAAAAAATGTGTCGTTGCCATTTTCAACAGCTGCAGAGATTAGTCTGTCCATACACGTGTTAAGTGACAATGCAGCACTAAAACGCTTATTATGTCGCTTAAAGGTAATTTTCTCAATTAATTTACGATTAAAATTCTAATTATGTATGTTCCATAAATATAGTAATTTTGGGTACAATACAATAACAAAAATAAATATCTACATTGGATCAACGAGCACTCAAAGTTTTTATCCATTTCAAGTCTTGACTAAGTGTTTACTCTAGCTAAGTACAATGACACCGTCGAGTGCCACATTACAAACCACTTCGGAATTAAGACATAACCTTACCATTCAGCAGCCTACACTACCGTCGTCGAATTTACTAAGATCTGCATTACATTACATTTAAAATTTAATTTTAGACGATTTCGTTTATATTCGTTACTCGCTCATTAATTGGTAAAACACTAAAACGGTAACAAATCATCAAATAAACACATCAAAAGCGATACAAGCACGATGTTATACGAATATTAATAATATTTATTGTTATAAAACCTCGCTGTACAATCCGTTCTATAAAAAACATTGTCGTATAAAATAATTTGACAAATATTCAATATCGGGCATTACAAATTGTGCGTAACACAAAGTTCAAATAGTCGGACCCTAATCCTAACGAGAGCTTAGCTTTTGGAGAATCTACATTATATCCTACGTGACTATGGTACCAGATTACATATTTTTGTATACCGAAGATAAAAAATAAGATTGAAATTTATAAAATGAACTTAAAAACTATTACTTAACTAGCATGTAAATGGTAAATATTTTTAAAATGAGCATTATAGACTAATAAAATAGGATAAATAATGGTCATACTTTAAAAATCACATCAAGAGACAAACATAAAACTTGGGGGGGAATATTCAGCGCAAACTGAGTTTGATCCCTTTTACCTTTATACTAAACATATATTTCAAAAAACTACAAATAACATTCTGGCACGTAATTAACGACAAGACTGCTGCATCGCATCGCAATTTGTCACGATTACAAAATATTGAGAGAAGACAATTATAAATTCGTCACAGAACACCAAAACGCAACACTGCACTAAGTATATTTTTGTACTACCAAAACATCTCATTGTATTGCATAAATTAAGGCAAATCGACCCGCGGTCGAAACAACCGGTCGCAACTACTCTCGCATTGCTGAACAAAACGACGATTGTAGGAAACCAAGCACCATGGCGTAGAAACTAACTGCGGGCCGCAACCCTGCCCCCTGGCGTCACCACCACAACACTGCATAACGATTTATCGACACTCGACTGTCATAAACGATTGTCACGACAACTATCGATAAAGCGCATGGTCATATCATATTGCGGTAGTCATGCTAGGAGGACTTTGGTGACTCACTACTAAGGTTTACACCGGACAACGATTTGCTAGTAACTACTTTGAACCTTTACCTCCTCCTTTTATGAAAATGATTGCAATACATTTGTGAATTTTACTTACTGCAAAGGATTTTGGAAAATTCAGCCCTTAAGCGGGGTGGGATAGGGAGGAAACTGTGACCCTGTAAAGTTCTTAATTGCAGGGCCTAGAGGCCACAGGCGGAGTGCATCAAAAAAGTGTGAAAGCTAGTTAAACGTTGTAGTGTAAACCTTACCAAACATGATAACAATCGCCACCGTCCGTGCGGTATGTACCAAGAACAAGTTGACCGTAGTGTTACGTACTAAGCGTCCGTATGTAGTGATATGAGCGTACCTAGGCGTCAGGCGACGTAGCGCGGGCAAGGGGCGCGGGGCCACTATGAGTGGTAGGCGGTCACGTACGATGCGGGGAACAGCCCGCGCCGGTGCGCTATCTCTCCCTGGAACAACAAACACGCAGTATTAGAATCAATTGTAGCACAGATTACATCATACTATACTCGTACAGATATAGTTCATCCGACTATTAGAACTAGAAACGACTAATGGTCGGTCCACACGACAAAAGTATCTAGGCAACTAATCTCAGATAGGCTTGTCTTTTACTGAGGATAGATTATTAATTTCGGGGGAAATGAGTACTATTATGTATTCAGTGTAAATAGCACGTGCTAACAATGATCCTTTGGGCGAAAATTCCAAATCTTATAAGCTTCAAAAACACTTAAATAAAAATATTGTACATTTTGTGACCGAAAGAACGCGTAACTCAATTGATACTTTTCCTTTAATGTTAATTTGACGTAAATGCGACGTAATCAGTCATCACTCTTGCGCGTCATGTTTACACGTTCACATCACAACTCGCATATTACTAACATCAGCTTTTTTGGAACTACTATGCATAACTACAATATTAATTTCCTTGTTCAGTTTTAAAATGTTTTTATTTAAAAAAATCGGCCAAATACGTGTCGGGCCATGCGCAGTATAGGGTTCCGTAGTCAAAATACCACTTACATTGTACGTCTGCAAAAATAAATTGATTTTTCATAGTGTTTGTATAGATGTGACAAAGTTATATTTGCAGTTACGGAAAATGTGCTATACCTCTAAAACTGCTAACTATATTTCGTTTAAACCAATTTTCTTTGAATGTTTTTATTAAGATCTACAGCTAATTTTTTTCTCACTTTCTTGTTTAACCCTTAATTCGACGGATTTTTATTTAAATAAAATTTGTAAAATTGTTACATATTTCGATTCTTAGCTTGTAGAGAGCCCGCGAAAAAATAGCTGAAAAAATCTACCCATTTCAGGTTCCTGAAAAACATACGTCCACTATACTGGACATTATCAAGTTCATAAGAAACTAATGCACTCTAACCGCGTGCAGTATACTTCCCATTGTCAAAGAGAAAGAATAAAAGAAACAAGTGATTCCGTAGAAAAATAGTAATAATATTAAAGCAAATCAGTCTCATAGTCACATTTCTTATGCTTAAAACACTAGTACAAACTCCAAAAACTTATAAGTACGAAAAACTCACTTATGTTTTGAACATAATAATTAAGTACTTATAAAATCTTCATAATAATCACCATTTTTCTTTATTCAAAAATAGTATAGTAGTTCCGGTTTTTTAAAAACATCAATATAGCTTAATCTATATAAGCACAGAATACTTAATAGTACAATTAATATAAGTACCAACTGTCACTTATTTTTTTATTGCCCTACCCTACTTACTTATTGTGGAAAGAAGAAAAACAATTCCTTTTGGCCACTAAGCACTACCTCTGCTTGCATTTGGAACAATGTACGTACGTTCGTTTTATTGTTCTTGCAGAATTTGCAAAATCCATAATGTCGTATAATCGTATATTATACGTAATAATGTCACATGTCGATAACTTGGCTAGTTGAATCTCTGCCTCATTTCTTTAGATATTTGTCACATAGTTCCTTGCAAAGTCTGTTTTGCCTTATTATTCCGAAGCCAGACTTGGTAAAGCCTTCACCAGTCGGTGTGGTAACAATTCAACGGTTTATGGATCAAGTAGTCTTCGGCTTCTTAAGCAGGGTTGCTGTCTTTTTTTATGAACAACGGGAATACCCTAAGCCTTCATTATATCTGATGTAAAGTATTGATAAGGCTGAATAACCGGAGATCTGAGACCTCTCCCGGAATCCTTAACCTCTGAGGAACTGGCTATCTTGTCTCTAACTGCTGGAACACAACAATGCTGAAAACATTGTTGTTACTTATAGCGGTAGACTTAGATAAGATGGTGTTAGCTAGATAGCTAGCCAGACGGACTTACAAACATAAGTTCGATCACCAACTAAACCGAATACAATAATATGTACCCCGCTTTGAATCGAACCCGGGACCTCTGGGTCTGGTACCAGTGCTTGTTAACACTAAGCCACAGAGGTTTCTCGCTCGCACTGATGCTGGAACAGTCCTCTGTTTGAAGATTTTCGTTTACTGTCTCGATGAAAGTATCAGTATCAACGTTATCTTGATCAGTGTCAATAGAAATATTGCCTTGTGTATAGTTTTCAGACCTGTCTAAAATGTTAATGTTCTGTATGTATGAATCGATGGAAGGGCAGGGTGAGGACGACAACTCCTCAGTTTTATCAGCAATTTCCTCTTAATTTTCAGGTTCAGAACCACTATCTATATATGAAAGAGCGTTTTCAGGCGGCACCAACTCTACCAAGTGGTGCCCTCTCGATTTCTAGCTCTGAAAAAAGAAAAAGAAAAATATATAAAACGTTTTATCTTCGGATCCCTAAAAATATTAATACGCGAAACAACGAAAGTTAATATACTAGTAATACGGCAACGGGAAGAATACTGGACATAGTATTTAGCAGTTACTTTACTAGTGATTCGACAACGTGTAGTATACTGGACATACAAGTTGTGGGCGTCGTTAAAACTAAATAAAACTCAGTAAGACAATCAAAACAATACGAGAAGCTTTTCGGGAATGTTATCTTTAGTTTTTAATAACATTGCTAGGAAATAAGCCATAACACAATTAATAAAATGCAATTTACCGAAAGCCCACGCAGCATGTTATTCCTTTCCGCCATCTCGCTGGTGACTGCTCGCGTCCCGTCGATGCAAACGCTTTGCTAATTTTTGACAACGTAGTTAAATAGGTTCAGATGCAATTATAGCATCTAAAACTAAGAAATAATGGTCTATTATTTATGTATATTTTTTTTCATTCAATGGGAAGTATACTGTACGGCGTCGAATTAAGGGTTAAGTTAGACACATTTTACCACTTTGGAAGTGTACATCTTTCAAACGGTTGACGTAGAGAAAAAAACGTTTAAGAAACCTTAATGTCATATTTAAAGACCTATCTACAGATAAACACTATATACACCCATCACGTAAGGGTTTGAAAAAAAAAACAGTTTTAGTTCTATGTAAAGCGGTTTACAGAATACATCTACCTACAAAGTTTCAACTGTGTAATACTAATAGTTTCAGAATAAGTGGCTGTGACATACGGACGGACGGACGGACGGACAAACAGACATGACATGACAAATCTATAAGCATTGGACCGGATTTCCAAAGGTCGCGGGTTCGATTCCCGTCTGAGAATTCACTTGTAGCCTAGTTATTTTTTTTTCCAATATTTTTCTATTTAAAATTTACTATAAGTATAAATCTATAAGGGTTCCGTTTTTTGCCATTAGGCTACGGAACCCTAAAAAGTAGCTAGTGTGGTGTCTGTTGGTACACTCATTTTAAACCTAAACTGTCTGGGTAAACAGAATAATGTAATGGTATTGAAAAATAGAAAGTAAGAAACTAGAATACTCCGATGGCAATACCGATAACACATTCAGGAAAATTGGTCATATTAATATTACATGAATCAGTCACGTTACAGCGAAAATAATATTTCTTCTTATTGATAATCAAAATACTTCTTTGTACAGTCAGACAGAAGGATTATCATGTAGATAGATAATACACAATCTTCGCACTTCACGTCATTTCATTATAAAAACCTTATATTTTTAGACAATTCAATTGATAACTTGATGTAAATGTAACCCAAGTAAAGTTAAAGTTATTTTGTTGCATAAACTTTCTATTTATAAACTAGCGCAAGGAGATGATTTAAAGTAATTTAAACATATATATATATATATATATATATATATATATATATATATATAGTATAAATATTTTATAATCAAGATTCCGCATGCCGGTTTTATTATTGGAAAAGAATGTAGATAACGGTATTTTTATAACGTAATAGTTGTATCATCGTATTGAGTGACACCGAGCGTAATAAAATTCATAATGAGGAATCAATATGAAAGTTATTCATATGTGCGATATTATGGATTCTTTTCACTACCATTTTTGGGGTTCCGTACCTCAAAAGGGAAAAACGGAACCCTTATAGGATCACTTCGTTGTCCGTCCGTCCGTCCGTCTGTCAAGACCGTTTTTGTCAGGAACGCGTGGAGGTATCAAACTGAAATTTATATCTAACACTCAGGTCTACTGTCCCTTGGAGCTGTGAAAAAATCAAACTTCTAAGCCAACGCAATCAAAAGATACAGCCGTTTATCGAAACTCGCACGGGAATCAAAACCTACACGGTACTTCCCGTGAACTTAGAATCTTAAAATTTGGTACGAAGTAACGTCTTACAGTACAGATAAAGGAAAAATTGCGAAAACCGTAAATTTTTTGTTACATCATATGCAAAAAAATATTTTTCAAAATTTTAAACGGAATTCTCGGTGCGCGAGTCCGACTCGCACTTGGTCGGTGAGACGCCGCTATACGCGCGTATAGCGGTATTTATCAAAATCAGGGGAGTCCAGTCTTTACGTATGCCCGCCTTGAAGATACGCTGGCCTCACTTAGCATACCTTGGCCCGTATTAATAAACGGCTCTCAAGATTGACAGCTATCTTGACCTTTTATTTGAGATGCAGTTCTATTTAATAGATCATGCTTAGGAGCATGTTTAAGTTCGCGGTATCAACTGAGAGTCGCTCATATTAATAAACAAAACTATGCACTTATGATCGCTCTTCAAAGCGTGTTCCTCAAGTACTGCTTAACTGTGACGTCAGAGTGTGCGCGCGCGAAAAAATATAATTTCTTTTGAACTGCCAGTACAAACGTGAATATGTAGTTTCATTATTTTACTATTTATAGGAATTACTGTTTTTATTTATTTTCTAACTTTAGAATAGGCATGTAAAGAAACTTCACAAGTTTCACAACCACTACTCAACCCACCACAAAGCCAAAGTTGAGATGGTGATTGATATTGCGAGATAAATATTATCTCGAAATAATATTGTTCTTTTTATGTTCGTTCGTTAGAGGAACAGGCTAATGTCACATACATTACTGTCTATGCATCAGTTCATCTTTATGATAAATTTAATTAGAAATCCGGTTTCACCACCTACTAAGTTCTAGATAACTTATGTGGCAGATAATTTGACTTATTTTTCATATTACAATAGTAAAATTTTAATGATCTGCCAAATCAGCTATCCAGAACTTATTATTAGGTTGTTAAACCGGCCCTGAAACAGTCAAATTATCTACGAGATAAGTTCTGGATAGCTTTCCAGAAATTATCTGTCGGTTATTGTCTGCCAGTCAAGCTACCCAGAGCTCATATGTCGGTATTTATCTGCCAGATATGCTATACAGAACTTATCTGTCGGTTATTATATGCCAGATAAGCTATCCTGTCTAAAAATAGAACTAAATCTTATTTCCGGCTGAAGGCCATAGAGGCCAGGGCCGGTAAAGTATTTTACAATAACAAGAACTAAGTAAGCCCATAATCATTTAAACTTCATTCAAAAGTGTCGTGTTAGAAATATCGTGAACTTAAGATCCTATCCTGCTCTTAAGATCGAACTCATTTGATACGCTCTCTTGATAACTAACTATTATTAATTAAGATGCTGCTCACATCTTGAGAGCTTATCAACTGATATCGTCTTAAGATAGGTATTGAGAGCTGTTTATTAATACGGGCCATATGGCGGTAAAAACCGGTACCAAGCATACTATCCCTCGTCGTCCCCCGGCCCCCCGCCCAGCCTGATACGCGCGACGGGGGGTCGGGGTAGGATCAAATCAGTGGTCCTATAGGTCGGTTACCGAAAGCTGGCGCGTTATTTTATTTATTTATTTAATACTTTATGCACATTGTACAAAGGCGGACTTAATGCCTAAGGCATTTTCTACCAGTCAACCTTAGGGTGATGTGGAGACAACAAGAAGTAGGGTGCACAACCATTGTAAAAAAAAAACAACATGGGGAATAAATGATTAATTGTAATTAAATAAAATATAAGTACTATTATGAATATAAATACATACTTATACAATACTTTACTTAAATAAATAGATACTATATATAAATATATAATATTATATACATACAAACGATAGCTACTGTTATAGACGATTTGCCACAATTTAACGAATAGCAGCTTCTGCTTGCTCTGTTAAGAATTTACGCAACCTGGTTTTAAACGCATACCGACTGGTGGACATTCTGATGTCAAAAGGAAGGGCGTTCCACAGAAGAATAGGATAAACGAAGAATGAAGAATGAATAACATCGGAGTGATGAGAAGGACAAATAAGTAAACGGTTAGAAGAAGAACGGAGATTTTTATCGTGAGAAGTACATAAGTACTGGAAACGCGAAGTAAGATAAGGGGGGGCATTAGGGGAGTTTAGTATAGTAAAGAGGGTGGTCAAGGCCCGCATACTTCTACGCTGCCGAATGGGCAACCATTTAAGCAGAGATCGGTGTGCGGACACATGATCATACTTGCGGAGATTATAAACGAATCGAATGCAGTTATTTAGAAGACGGTCAAGCTTATTAAGTAGATCTGCATTCAGGTCGAGGTAGCACACATCACCATAGTCGACTATAGGGAAAATTAAAGTCTGCACAAGCAATGCTTTGATGTTGGCAGGTAAGAAGTTTTTGAGGCGATAAAGACACCTCAAAATTCCAGTGACCCTCTGACAAACACTTGTCACTTGAGTCTGCCAGTTTAACCTGGAGTCTAAATGTAAACCCAAATCCTTAACACTATGGTCAACTGTAATTGTAGCGCCATCGAAGATAATAGGAGACAAATTGGTCAAGTCGACTCTGGATATCATACGGTAACTGCCTACCAACACAGCTTGGCATTTACCCGGGTTGACGGTTACACCAAAACAGTCGGACCAACACTTAATGTTGTGTAGGTCCCTATTCAACGCGTTGATTGCATCATCTAGGTTATCAACACTTGCCTTAGCATATATCTGCAAGTCGTCAGCGTAAAGATGATACGAACACTGAAGTTTATGTGTGATAAAGTTGATAAAAATTGAGAAAAGGAGAGGAGAAAGTATGCCGCCTTGGGGAACGCCAGTATCCAGGCTACGCCAGGATGATGTTGCTTCATCCAACTGCACTGCCTGGTGACGATCCCGAAGATAAGATGAGAACCATTCCAGTACCTCTTCAGAGATCATAAGATGGGACAATATGGAGAGAAGGATGTCGTGACTGACGGTATTAAAAGCGTTGGAGAAGTCAATAAGTACCAAGACGGTTACCTTACCATCCTCAACCGCAGCCCTAATATCGCCTGTCACTTTAAGGAGAGCGGTAGTGGTACTATGTCCAGGCCTAAAACCGGACTGAAAAGGGCTTAGGACAGAATTCTGATGGATAAAGTGCGAGAATTGTTTGTGGACACAGGCCTCTAGTACTTTGGACATGAAGGGGAGGATGGAAATTGGACGAAATTGATTGGGATGAGTTGGATTAGCAACTTTCGGGAGAGGACGGACATAAGCTTTACGCCAGAGGTTAGGGAAAACGCCGGAATCAAGGGAGAAATTAATGATGTGGGTGATGGCAGGAAGCAGATGGTCCAATATAGTAACAATCATGCGGCGACTGATGCTATCACAACCCACAGCATTGGACTTGATGGATAGGATGATCTTTTTGATCTCTGTCTGGGTGACTGAAGAAAAATGAAAAGGGGTTATATTAGGACGCGTTAGACCTGCTATAGAAGAAACAGCGCGTGAAGTCGACGCACCATCAAGTTTCGATGAAGAGGTGAAGTGGGTATTAAGATCGTTAATACCAATAGTGTTGGGCCGGTCTAAATGTCGCGATTTGCCAATACCTAGAGTTCCAAGGAATTTCCAGATATCAGCAGAAGAGGAGGATGAGATGTTATCAAGAATATGGCGACGTTTTGCGTTACGTATCATCTGATTACACCGGTTTCTGGCAGTTTTGAAAAGTTTCCAACTGTCGTCCAGGCGATCCCTTTTAAACTTGCGGAAAGCCTTGTCCCTACGCCTCATCGCCATTTGTACACCTTTGGTCATCCAAGGCGCCGGTGGCCGCTTTAGTTTAATCTTTTTGATCGGCGCATGGATATCATACAGGGCCAGTACAATATCATTGAACACTTGAACTTTAGCATCTACGGTAGTGGCTTGAATGACAGGATCCCAGTCGATTTCCGATGCATCTTTTTGCAGTCCGTCAATGTCCATACGCGCAAAGCAGCGCCTGTGCAAGACCTTAGGAGTGGGCTTAGGGGGCTTAAGAATATAGGACAGGAAAATTAGGTCGTGACGGGAAAATCCAGGAGCGATGTGTTGACCATGTGATGGGACGAGAGAAGGATTAGATGTGAGGATTAAGTCGAGCCATGTATCATCACCATCAAGGTTATCGTGAGTTGGCTGCAAAGGTAAGACATGGAGGTTGGCTGACTTAATTATGTGATGGAGTTTATAGGACCGAGGGGAATTGGGTTCTAGGAGATTGGTATTAAAGTCACCCATGATGATGTGATGTGCATACTCGGTGCCCAAAGATTCTAAAACCGATTCAAACTCGGTGAAATAGTCAAGAGAGGGGGGACAGTATACCACACCAACAATAGCCTTATTGCGCCCGGTTCCAACCTCCAGAAACAGGTACTCAGCGGGAGAGCCGGCGCTAGAGGAAGCGGCTACTTTAAAAGAAAAATTACTACGGAGATAAATAGCAACACCACCTCCACGCCCATCAACCCGGTCATTTCGAATAAGGTTAAAACCAGGAAGCGAATAGAGAGAAGATGGGAGATGTGGTTTTAGCCAGGTTTCTGAAATCAGAACTGCATGTATATTTGGGCTAGTAAACGCGTCAAGCAATTCGTTGAAGTGACTGGGTACACTTTGAGCGTTGATGTGGCACACGTTTAGCAAATTGAAAGACAAGGGAAAAGTTTGAGTCAGAAAGTCACCTAGAGTGTCGGTATCGGAAGCGGAGCAAAAACTATCGTCGCTGGAAGCAGATTCAGTAGCAGAGTAATATGAGTTATCGTCTAATATCATAGTAAATAAATATATAAGTAAATATTTATAAATAAAAGAAAATAAAATAATAACTAAATAAAATAAAGGTTGGTTGAGTGGTGTTTGTTACACTTAGTATCTCCACACCACCCGCCAGCTTTAACATCAACACGATATATAAAAAATAGGATAATTACAATATTCATTATTAAGAGAACAAAAATAAAGAAAGAAACAAGAGAATGACCCATAAAAATAATTAATTAACAAAATAAACAATTAACAAACAATTTATATTATAGGGCACTTTAAAATATATGTAAAAAAATATATGAAAATAGTCACAATGAAACTACATGCCAAGGACAAAATATAGGAAAAAAAAATTGACAGACGACAATTTGTAAGTTTATGTCACTCAAGAATTGGCAGTATGATTTTAATGTCTTCGCCTAACCTCTACATAAACGAACCTGACACTGACAAGTGACAGACATGCATAACTGACAATGACAATTGACATTGACAAATAAATAAATGAAAAAATCTGTTCATTGGAAAATTGTGACTGCAATAGTTAAAACAGTACAGAAAGAAACAAGACATAATAGTAACTATAAAAAACCAAACTAATGTCTAATGTCTAATCTGTGGATATAAGTGAAAGCGCGAACAAAAAGTTACCTACCCACATTTGTGTATGTTGTTCTATTGTAAGGGTTATCTTTAACTTAGATGATTTACAATTAAGTACAACAGAGAACTTAGACTGATGCATGCAACAAAAGGCAAGTAACAGTAACTTTTTAACAGAAATGTACATTTTAAATCAGACTCTTTATTGAGTATAGACCATTATCAGTACTCACACTAATGCAATTTCAAAAGTAATAGACAAATACATAAAACGTTCACTCTATAGTAGCATAAGTAAAACAATAACTGTCTCCTTCATAGTCGTAAGTTTGACCGCGCGCGAGAGAGACAGGCAGACTATTCTTGATGACCATGATATTCACAGACACTACGTGTCAATGTGTTGAACGTACTAGTTTTAGTTAACCGAGCTGTACCGCGTAACTCGCAACGCGTCGAATATAGGCGCAACTCTTCACACGCGAGCGCTGATGTCGAGCGCTGTCACACAGAGTCGAGTATTAACTGATTATTGAAATAGAATATTATTGTAAGGCCGATAACGTTGAAGTTGCGCTGTACGGAAACGCAGTCGGCTGTCAAAATAAAATCGATAGCGATGACAACGGCAATAACGCCGTAGGGCCACAGCTCCCGCTTCTACATCGGGCTCGAAAGCGAACCGATGAGACAACGGGATAAGGGGATAGTTCGCGTCGGGTCGACATAGCAATCGGTGTATGAGTTGAGGCGAGGAAAGGCGCACGCCCGGCTCATCTATTTCACTTTAGTCTTAGTGAAGCATTAGTGTCGGCTACATATATAGGCTTCTCTTTCATGTTGATCGCAATTACTCACTGTTAAAATCCACTAAATTAGAAAATTTCCATGTGAACCTGTGGCAAACAGGATCTAGACTTGAAGCAGCCTTGCTAGGTCTTGGTGTTTTACAAATAACTCCGTATAGTTTAACTATAAACTATCCCAAAGTATGATAGATAATGTAATGTCCCTCACCTGCCACCAATGTTGGTCGGAGCGATCAGTGACAGTGATGACGTCACCGCGCCGGAACTCCAGCTCGCCAGCTTCTTGCGGCGTGAAGTCGTATAGCGCTTGCACCAGCATCTGAAGGGTAATAAGGATAGCAAATTACATAAAAGGAAAAGTACACAACTTAAATTAAAACAAATAGTATAGAAACTCTGGCTAGTTAATACGGAGTTACAGTTTCCCAGAATTCAGGGAACTAAGAGACAGTAGCGAACCTAGCGGCATGAAGTGGACAATTTCGCCACTATAATAAAAGCTTTCGTTCACTATAAAGAAAGCTTCCATTATAATAGTGAAGTCATCCACTTCATGCCACTGTAGCTTTAAGATGTTGCTAAGCAATGTTTTTATTCGCTTCAAGACATGCGGAGGCACCATACCATACAGACATGCCCCCGAATTTATTTACACGATGAACGCCATACGAAATATTGAGTTATTTTGTTTGGGCCATGGGGGACACGCTGTGGCCGACACTGTTATGTTCCATTCAGGCCTTGGGAGACACCCGTGACCGCGACATATTTGAAACTGATTTTTCAGGCTTTTGGTTTCAGTTTGGGTTCTGTTTTGTATTTTAAACAATGTGGAAAGGCCTATAGAATACTAAGACCCTAATAACACTCAGCAAATTTAAAGTAGTTAAAAATTAATTACGAGTTTTGTGTTTTCAGTTCTAATATTTAAATAGACTGAAAACAAAAAAAATGTGGAGATTATTATTAGTATATAACGTTGTGAATAATACAACTATATGCAAACTAACTGCCCTTAGCTGTTATCCGTCATTAGTAGGTACCTATTATTATTAATATATAAAATAATAATAATAGGTACCTAGCTAGTACCTTCTAGTGCGTGGGCGACGATGTGATTCGCGTGGTCCTGTGAGAAGAAAACAGCGATTTTTGTTAGTACGGGCCATGGGGACAACATGTGTTCGACGTGAGATTTTTTCGAAAAATTTGATTGACCTTCAATTAGAATAAATTTGTTTGGACGAAAATTGGTTAAATATACTGTTTTTGTCATGGGCTAAACGGGTATTGCACTGTCGCCCACATGGTGTCCCCCATGGCGTTCAACGTGTTAACTTAAAATGGGTTTGCAAGAACTTTGCAAAACGGCAATCAACACACGGAGTTCGGATACTATAGTAATTACCGCACAATATCCTAAACCCAAACATCCATTGTAATTTGTAAACCATATTTTTTTATTTGAGATTGCATGTTGGCGGAATATTAATATTTTGTAAGCGTCTGAGAACTGAGACGGAGATGTAAAAAAAAAAATCTTATTTTTTATGATGATTATAGGTAGATAATACGATTACGTTACTACTTTTCCGGCCACAATTAACTACTTAATTGATTTTTCTACAAACTTACATGGTTCTAAAAGCAAAAATGTAAACGAAAGCCTGGTTTGCCGGATACAAAAAATATTTTTTAAACTTTCGTTGCATTACTTCCTAATCTAATTAATTACTGCAAGAACAGTCAATAATAGTATATTAAACGAAAGCCCTCATTAAATCATCAATTATCATAAAAACACTATATCTATAAGCAAGGAGTTTAATTGCATCAATTTAATTAGTCTGCGGGCACGAGATCTGCGACGGGCGGAGCGATAGCGGGAGCGGGGCGGCGTCCGCGGTGATGTAACCAATAAATTGGTATGGCATATCTAGGCAACGCGTACGAAACGAACGAGAGCGGATCCGGGAAATCTGCCCCCTTATTAACGTAACTTTGAAAGCTTCAGTGATATTACAGTAAAAATCAATGTCACGAATCTCTATAAAAAAAAGCAGCAATGAACTTACACCATAAGTAGAGTCCGCGTCACAAAAGAAGTCCCGCAGAAAATTAAGGATCTAAAATTATCTCCATAGTAATAGAGCTTATTCGAGTTTTGACCGGGTCAGGCCGTAGACTGCAGCGCTACTCTCAGGAGACTTCTTTCGTGGCGCGGCCTCTATGTAAAACTAGGTTGCCCACCGAAAATTTCAAAGTTACGTACGTTGGCTCCCACCATCGCTCTGCCCGCCGCAGATCTCGTGCCCGCAGACTTACGCGGCGAGTGAACGATTTATTACATCCATACATATTCATAATGGGGAATTTAATTAGGCAGTGCGGAGCTTAAACCTTTGCGCCAACATAGCCACTATTGCCTTGCTAATAGAGATAATTTTCAATTCTAATATAGATAATTGACATAGAGAATTTGGTGACTGAAAATGGCAAATGATTTTTTGAAAATTTCGTTGTAATGTAGGTAGTACAGATTTAGGGCAGGTTTCGCCACCTAATAAGAAGTTCTGAATAGCTTATATGGCAGATAATTTGACATATTTTTCATATACATAACATCAGTCAAATTATCAGTCAATTAAGCTATCCAGAACAAATCCGTCGGTGGTGAAACCGCAGGTTAGAATGTTGCCCTCCCTGTACATGGAACTGAAACGGTTTTTTTTATCTTACGCACGTATAAATGACATTGAGGTTCGTAAAACGATTTTATCTCAAAGTCAATCGTTTGAAAGATGTACACTTCCAAAATGGTAAAAGGTGTTTGTGTACACACATGTTACCACTTTGGATATACATTATATAGCTAAGAACCATCTTGAATATGTCAGCTTTCAAATAAAAATTCGCATCAAAATTGGTCCATTCGTTAGGAGCTATGTTGCCTCGGACAGACATAAGAGTCAAAGATTTATCGACTTTCACAGGACATGGTCATTTACTATACTTCCTCTTGACTGATCCAACTTGTGAAAACTGTACCGGGGCCGTAATTAAAATATGGTAAGCTTGCCCTGATGAAGCGACCAGGATGGTCTGCAGAGTTCCCAACTCCTCGATGACTTATAGCACTTATGTCTTATATCGTGCTTAGGCTCGTTGAAACGGTCTTGGTAAGGGGATAGATATTTATAAATTTTCACAGACGTATACGGGACCTATATGTATTGCTAGACACTGCACGATAGTATTTCGCTCATAGTGGTCCCTCGACGCCTGTGAGAAGTAATAAGAGCATTTTTTTTTTGTGTAAGGCTATTTTCAAATATTAAATTTAATTAGTTTATAAGAGTACAGTTCCGGTTTGGAATTATATTTAGGTAGAACCCCAATTTATTTACAGTTGAGTTACCTACATCGTTATCATAATAAAACCAAAACATTTTTCAATTTGCATAAAGAGGAAAACTGTAAACGTATTCCAGTAAAACCCATTTATTATCATATCGCATTTGTCCATACCAATCGTTCTGCCATTGCGCAATCGCTTTATAAAAATTCGTAGAATCTATTTCATGCGTAATTATCATAAAAGCTTTATTTTTCCTGAAAAACACGAACTCACGAAGCTATAAAATACTACGGCATGTACGATGCTTAAAAAAAATAAAATAAGGTTAAGAGTATTTGTAGTCCTTTTATTTTATGTATTTTGTTATTGAAGGCTAATGTTTATAAAATGAATTTGATGACAGATCGAACCGATAATTCTATGACTCGTAAAATACTACCTTCTGTCACACAGCGCGTAGGATAGAATTTTTCCGTAGCGTAGAATCCTGAAAGACAGGCAATGCCCGAGTCTTTCAGGATTCTACATAAATAATGGGCATATACAGTTTAATTTCGTCCTCATATTTTCACCCAAAAAATATATTATATAGCATAGCAGCAAATAATGGGGATATTCAGATAAATTTCGTACTCATATTATCACCCAAAATATATTACGATTATGGAACACTCGCCAGATATAATAAAGAAAGAAAAGAAAAGAGTATAATCATCATCTATCGTTTTATATGAGCGAGCGTTCACTGAATTGGCGACCAATTACCTAAATTATAATAAAGATAATGCAGACGGGCGATTTTTGGTTTGGCAGCAAGCGGACGCAACCAAAATATATTCTAACGTAATGGAAAACTTTCTTTAGACGTTGTTAAGGAGTAAATAGTTTTAATCAATTGTCAACACATGGAAATTGCAGAGGCGTAGTGCAAAACACATACATCGGAGGCATTATTTACACGGCTACCAAAGATTATAGCGCAAGAACGGCTAACCGGGTTATTTTCGTAGTTTTATCAGGGTCACGCCGCCATACTATTTACACACAGACAACGGCTGATTTTGATTCCAGACAGCAGACAGCCGATTCTCTTTTGTTAAATATTTGTCCATATTGAAATCCATGTTATGGAAATCTGAGACGATAGGTCGTTTCAGGTTTCTCTTAGGAGAGAAAAATATTTAGGAAGGAGATAGAATCCGTTCGCCGGCATTGCATTGGCACACTGATACTGATAAAATAATGTAATGATGTGATATACTGACGAAAAACCGTTTTAATAGATTACGGGCTCTCAAATAGTCGAATATCGAGACCTATGGAATACATAGTACTACTACTACTATAAATAGTTCTGAGTAGCTGACCGGTTCTGTGTATATCTCTACTAAAATGTGCGAAATTTACTCGAACAAAGTATTACTCGGTTTGAAATCTAGTAAGTTAAAAAATAATATTAAAGCAACAAACAAGGTTCTGAAAAACTTGCTCTCTCGGTCCTTGATATTATGAAAAAAAAGTAATGTATTTCTTTTAAATAAATTACTTCCCTAATTTGGTAGAAAATCATCATTTCACGCATACATTAAAAAGGCTGTTAAACCAAAACAACTTTTCAGCACCAAAGTAGAACCTTTTAGGACTAATCAATTATTCGTAATTTACGTCACCAAATGAACTACTCATATTTCTCTAATTTACTATAAAGAAAACCTAATATTTGTAAGTTGTGGTGTAACTGTTATATGAGTAATTGGAAATACAATGTTACAGTACTGCCACAGATAATAGTAAACTATTACACACATAAATTACAAAACAACTTATTACCTTAATGCTCTACGTAATTGGTAGGAGTATCATTTCAATGAATGAAAAACATTCCTCAAAGAAATCCTTTTTGTGCAAATATTAAGAGGGCGCACTCTGCACGTTAGCGCCGCCATCGTTATTGAAACATTGTTCTTAAAAATAAAGATAAAATTGCAGTCCATTTTTTTCACAAACCTTAAACAATATTATAAGCAGGTACCAAGACATTTTTCATTAAATTTTTATAGCGTAACTTTTAGTTTTACTATTGTGAAATGACGTAAATGTTTGTGACGTATACCCACGTACGTAATTACGTATATATTGTAATCATAGGCTTATCGCACAAAATAGGTTTGCGTAGATATGATTAATTCGTTTTGGTGTCTTTCACGCTAAAAGGAATTCCTACCACTAATGGAATTTGAGACCTTTTCGATTTACAAGCCACGTGACGCACAATATTTTGTGCGGTTTCTTTTTTGCCGTAATAAGTAGAAAGTATTAAAAACAATAAGGATAAAATAATCACTATTTTCAAAACTACATCCAAAAAAATAAGATACTTAAACGAAGCCAAATCTTTGAATTAAATATCAAAAAGAGAAACAATTATTTACCGTTTTTAATTTTTTTTATTGTGACTGCTTCTATCATCTTAATATTCATGTTCTAGGTACACAAGATTAGCTAAGCGAAGATCGTCACTTCAATATATTCCGTACAGGTAGAGTTAATTTTATTATACATTAATTTCTTTTATATAAAATTAGGGTAAGTATTTGATAAGTTAGTCGCAAGTGCACGTTCGTGTGCGCGCAATTATTTAGGTGTCAGCGGGCCGGATGAAGTAAGGTTGCGGGTCATGGTTCCTAGCATAGTGGCCAACTTCACTTCCAAGGTGCAAATAAACTTGCGTTAAAGATACGATACGTATGTAAATGCTATTATTGTCGAGTAATCAATTACCTTATAAGACTACCAGAAATTCTAATGCCTGGATAAAATACATAGGAAGGTCTCATTTATTTTATGAACCTTTAAAAATATTGTTCTAAAGTTGTTTCTACAAATAATTTGTGTAATAAAATTAGACATGGCTGGTCGCGCCAATTGCATAATCGAATTAATTAAAATTGTCCCGATGCCTGTTGCTTTTCGAACACGCACTACTTGCTTGCCACATATTGTAAAAAACGGGCTTACGACCAAGTGTAATTTGATTGTGTTGATGTAATAAATGTGCGGTTCACACCATTCCATCCAGTCCACTGCTGCACCGGCGGGGTTATTAGTTATCATTGCAACAGCAGCGCGACAGTCCAGCGATGGAATCAAGCGCTGGAATGCTACTGGGATATTGTGAACTAGCACATTCCAGCATCTTTTCTTGCATCTTTCTGTGTTTGCACTACAATATACGGGAATGATGAAACCAGGCCTTATGTAATAAAAATGTGAATAGTTATGACTCACTTCTTCTGGTACAACGTCTTTGAGCTTGACGTCTTGCAGACGGCTGACGGACGCCGTACGGTGGTAGTCCACTAGTTCGTTTAGAGAGTTAAACTTGACCACCCATAGGAAGAACTTGCTCGAAGCATCCCTTAACACTTTGAAGTGCTGTACACCGTCTGGACATCTGTGAAAGACGAACATTGGTTAAAAAGGTATTTCTCCTTATAAACATCAATAGGTTTGTTTGTTCCGAGTTTCCGACTAAGCGGTATCGCCTGGAGCAATTCTGAAGAGATTTTAACTGGCAGATTGAAACGAAATTTTGAATCGATTTTTTTTATTGCTTACAGAATATTATGAGTTATGAGCAAATAGTGATTGATAATGACTACATTAGTTATAAACTGTGTCGCAGTCACTAGCGTCCACCTTCAGAATAAAACATTATTACCATAAATAGATGTTATGTCTAACACTTAGGTAATAATTAATTATAAAGATGACATGCAAATTTGTGTGTGAAAGTTTATATAATGTAACTATGTAAATCCCCACAAAGGTGCTGATAAATTCCTCTGTTTCGGAATATGACAGATTCTGGAGCCAATGCAGTTTTATTTTTACAATTTAACATTTTATTTACTTCTCTGTATATAGAAGAGGAAATGTAATGGAAATGACTTCTCGCTAACGTCAGTCTAAAACGAGATGTTTTATACAGATTGCTGATGTTATAAGGTTATTTGTCTGTTAGAACTTGCTAATTACTACCAGTCTTATTGGGATTAATCTATAATATAAAAATGAATCGCTAAATGTGGTGCTAAACACAAATCTCGAGAGCAGCTGAACCAATTTCGCTAATTCTTTATTTGTTGTGCTTACTATTCTCAGGAGAAGGTTCTTATCAAAGAAAAAATTGTAGAGCGAAATACCTGATGTGGAACCTTAGCAGTCCAACCAAACTATGAGAGATATGGAAATAGCAACTGAGCCGCTATATGCCATCAGCGCAGCCGATCATTGTGGAGTTCTTTGGGTGGGGGCTATACCCAGGATGTAGTGGGCGTCGTGCGGCTGATATGATGATGATAACAAAAATTAAAGATCTGGTCCCTACACCTAGCAGCCCTTCTAAGGTATAGAGATACGAATATAGACAACATTTAATAATTCTGAGGCGGTACGAAGTTCGCCGGGTCCGCTAGTATTTAAATAAAGATTGAATCATAATTAAAACAATATTAAATTGTTGAATAAAAATTGTTGGAGTCTACGAGACGTGGTCGGTGCTTTCTTACAATTAAATACAGAAACATAATCTATTGAAAATTTTAAGCGCTCATGGCCGTGCTTGACAGACTAATCGTATTCGATCACGTTTGTTAAGCAAAGTTCGGCCCGGTCAGGTGTGGGATGGGTGACCGTAAAGTGGCATTATAACTGAGCGCTTAGCTTCGGAGGGCACGTTAAACCGGCGGTCCCGGCTGTTGTCATTTTTTTACAGTCTTTAAGCCAAGTCAGGGGCCTTATAGGGGGCTTGATAAACTATGACACCAGAGGTTGCCACTAATCCTCACTCGATAAGAAGAAGACTTCAATCATGTGCTACAGTGTAGAGGTAAGTTATAACTGTCACGAAGCAAGAATTGTACTCCATTTCATATATTTTAAATCAAACCATGAAGTGATGGGACTATTGGATTTAATACTTTATGAAATAAAACAAGTAAATCAAATTTTGGGGGAAAACGAGGACAAAATACCACTTCCCTATGAAAACATCTTACGTTTCACATCCAATATCGATCAAATGGCTAATTCAAACAGCCGAGGCAGCCATCAAAACTCTTTATTTATTTAGTTTTCTCGCAAGGTTAAACCAGTTCCTGGCAAGCGGTATGAATCAGCGACAAGTTGATTGTACTGAAACCAGTTTGGGCCATTGGTCTATTTATGTATAAATTTTGTTACAACTGAAATCGGGCCTAATTTTATTTAAAATTTTCTCTTCTAATCTGCTGGTGAAATATTCTTATTATATTCAACAATGGCACCATTGACCTGACCTCGTTAAAATGACATGTGAAACTTCTTATATCATAATACGTTATCAACAATTTTCTTTACATTTTTTTTATCGAAAATAATCAAATACGTATTAGGTACATGGTGAAAACAATAACGATATGCGAATTACAATAGGTACACGTTTCTTCATTCTTTCAACCATAAATCACAGAAATAATAATTTTCCTTATTTCCTCAATATTATGTGTTGAAGTTGGTTCAAACAAAATACCTGTAGAAAATTGTATCAGCGGTCGCTTTATCTGTAAGTACGAGTCAAGATTAGGAGAAATGCTTGCTTCTATTTATGTTCAAAGTTCAAATGGAGCAAAATTAAACTTGATGAATTTTAACATGCCTATAAAATTCGGGAAATAAAATTTGCATAGAAATACAAAATAAAGAATGTAACCAAAAGGGAAAATTACGAAACGGTCACATATAAATTTCTTGTAGCAGTCTGGTCGTAACAACAATCGCAGACAATGTGTCCGCGATCGCGGCCTGGGAATCCATTCAACACTGTTACGAGAACTTCTCAACTTGTTGGTCAAGTTGGATTAAATGTTACGACATAAGTGTCAGAATGTTTGAGGAGACATGAAGTGAAACATGTGCTTCAGATCGCCTACTTAGTTACAAGTTATGGAACAGACGAGTTTCTTTTTCATATTATCCATAGTACTATAAGTGAGACCTTCTTTAGTCCGAATCTGGACAACTTAACTAAATGCGATAAATTCTAATATTATATCATCTGAGATTCTAATTTAGAGATAAGTAAGACTGGCAAAGGCCGTAGGCTTGTTGAAGTGGATGAAAAAGGGGATGAATTTATTGATCAAAATAAGCAATTAGCGGTTAAAAGCAGAACTCATAATTTAGCTAACACGAACAGTATTTTTCGAGCTATGTTTTACAAGTGCAACTCGACTCAAATTCCCATGGAAAGTGAAATTCGCGGCGGAAACGCGGTTGGAAACTGTTATGACCGTGATATAGCTGACATTCGTTAATACAGTTAACGCTAATCGCTATCGAAAGTGACATCTAATACTTTATCTTATTCTCTCTGCTTAAAACTTAATCAGTAGAATAATAATTGGTAAAAAGCTTTGATTTCAGCAAGCGTCTTCAGTTTTTCAATCGTATCTACGTGAATATGGCATTATGAAACAAAATAGGGCCGAAGAAAATAATACGCTTCCAAAGTAAAATAAAGGAGGAATACATAGATGCAAACTAAATACAACTGTTCCATGTAAATGACCGCCAAGTAGTTATCTAACGAGGGCCTTAACTTTGACATTTAATTGAGTAGAATATTCAGCGGCATCGTAACGAAATTCCATTACTTAGCGTCGATTTTGGGAGTTAATTTGACTAACACACGCCGCCACTCCCAGACCGATGCCCCGCCTAAAATTGGGAACAACGTGAAATATTAGGCTGAAACCAAACACTGGCAATGTAGGGAACATGTTTTATGAGCGACATAAAAGTTGTTATCGAACAATTTTTATTAGAGCAGCTAAGAACATGATCGTAGACATAAATATATCTATCACTAGCCCGCTTCAATAGCAACTTCTTCAATATGTTTTACATAATACAGTTAAGATTATAATAATATCACATTTAATTGAGTTTTTGTTAAAGATTGAATCATTAGAAGGATATATTTAAAAAAAAGTTAAAGATATTGGAGAATGATTTTTTGCGGCAGCTGGAAAATCTCCCACAAGCAGCCACAAGTATCGACTATCTCTATCAAAAACAAGTAATATTTATAATATACATATATATTACGTATTTTAATGGTTTGCCATTTTGAAATATTTCGCTTTTATATTTTTCCGTTATTTTTTAATATTCCTAATGTTAGCTTTTATGGGTAGTTAAAGGTGTATGATGCAAATATCGTAAATTCAATCACATCACAACATATACAGTAGCATCTTATTACATCATTAACTTTCTTGTATTGCATAAAAAACGTAAAAAATATTGAGTTTTAGAATACTAATAAGAGAGTCAAATGAATTTACCACCCAATTTCATCATGAATTATGCAAAATACTAATTGTACTACATATGGATTAGTTAAAATTTTCGTGACCAAAAAAACTTATATCCTTTACCAAAGACTTGGTTTAAGTAGTGGTTTTAAGACCATATACGGAAAAAGTAAGCACTTTTCATTCTCCAATATCTTTAACTTATATTTTTATACGCTGTAGGCCTGCGTTGTCACATCAATGCTAGGAATATCCTCGTATTCGAAAGAAACATCGATTAAGATGCAACAGCCAATAATTTATGATTTTTGAATGTTTGCATTTTTCAATGCTATTTTTATACTTACTTATGATAAATTTTAAATAAAAAACATTGGTAAAAAGATTTTTTTTCCAATATTTTTCTATTTTCATATAAAATAAATCGTGTAGTTCATTTGTCTTAAAATCGCTATAGTTATTTACTACAAAGTGATTTCGTGGTTTTTTCGCGCACGTCCTTTTAGCATTACTCTGTCGCTTCAGTAGTATGGCGCCGTAACAGTCGGAAATCGTTAAACCTTTTGTTAAGTCATTCGAAGATAACTGTCGTCAGTCTTAGCTAGATAGAAATCTGACAAGTATGATATTTTTAAAGATTACCTAATTGTAAAAAAAATTATAACATTTAGACTTACGTGTCAAACAAAAAAAAATGTAGAATCAAATTTTTTATTGACCTCAGCAGTTAAAGTGCTTCCTATATCCGCCATACATACATTATATGACTAATACATCACCGAGACATTCCCAACTAAGTAAAACGAACACGGCGTGAGTCACAGCGAGCCGAGGCGAGAAACTTTATTTTTATTATCTACTAATTTAAACGTCAATAGACTTGTTTGTCGTCTTTCGTTAACGCGTTATTAGGTACTGCAAATAATGGGGAAAATACGAAGAATGCAGAATATACTTATTAAGAACTAGCGGCCGCTCGCGGTTTCACCCGCGTGGTTCCCGTTTCCGTGGGAATATCGGGATAAAATGTAGTAAATATAGGGGGGGATAGTGCAGCTTCCCAACGGAGAAAGAATTTTTCAAATCGGTCCAGTAGTTTCGGAGCCTATTCAATTTAAACAAACAATATACACTCGCTAGCAAATAAATCGAGCCACTGCGTTATCTTCATACAAACATACTCACTTCACGGTCTTATAAATAAAAAAGTATGTGTATATCTGCAAAGATTTGGGTGTTGATAGCGAGGTCAAATGTTCAATTAACCAATTAGCATTTCTACAACTGAAAACATTTATTTATTAATTAAAATTTCCGTAAAAAAAATGATTAATTTTCATTCCATATAAAGTTGTAGGAAACCTGCTAGGCGATTGCGTAAAGTCAATCGTATTCATTTGACAGTTCATAATGTATCATATTAAATGTCATTCCATACAAATCGCAGCCGATTGAATATGATATGAACTGTCAAATGAATACGATTACCTTACGCAATCGAATTTGTTTTCCTTACTTTGCACAAAACTGAAAGTTTTATTCGAACTGAAAGGACTTTTATTCGCAAGTCGAGTATTGGACTCATACTTCGACGTACAAATGTTTACATAGCTGTTCATATGTTTTGAATAATGACACTGTAAAGTGAGCATCTTTGTATGAAAATAACACAGTGGCTTTATTTATTTGCTACCAAGTGTAGATGCGAAAATGCAATTTTAGATTGTAGTTTTTACTCTGTAATAGAGCTTTTTTGCGATTTAGATTTCGTAACCCAAAATTTTAAGTCTTTCACCCAATTACCCTAATCCTAACTAATATTATAAATGCGAAAGTGTGTTTATTTGTCCTTTCTTCACGCCCTAACTAAGCAACCAATCAACTTAATTTTTGGCATAGAGTTGTCAGGATGGACAGTAACATAGGCTACTTTTAATTACGATATTCCCACGGGAACAGAATCCACGCGGGTGAAACCGCGGGCGAATGCTACTAATCTATAAAATTATTGTCCAATCACCATTTGGGATAAAGTTTTGTTGATCTTAAATGAGCCAAATTGTTCTACAATTTCTGACAGGCAACTATTGTTGAAATACTGTCTCATGTTAACTTTATACTCTAGCTAGATAGATGCATAAGCTTAAAGTTGTTGGCCACACAGCAACTATCACAGTGTCACACTAATTGGATTTTTTAATTGTATTAGATGGCAAAATCTATGCACAGTTTTCATGGCATTATTGCATCAAATATAGGATTTATAATTTTATTACAGCAATTTGATCTTAAAGTATGTAGGTATATATATAATTGGTACATACTGTTGGCCTAAGAGAGTGTGTATCAATGGTAACAAAATAATAAATAAAATTTAAAATGGGATTAAGCAAGTGCTTATAGCAAAATGTTGAGTGTTCAGTGTTGATCAAACACTTTTTTTTCTCATTTTATTTAGGGACCTTAACGTCACGTCATGCCAGTCCCATCATACCCTAAACTAATCTTAATTACTACTACTACATATACAATATTAACTTATAAACTAAATTCTACGTATATTATTGTTAATGGCTAGCATGGCCAACACCATTTCATGATCAAACACTTATTTGTCATTGTTTTCACCTTAATTGTATACATCATAGGAAATACTATAAGACAAAAAAACACATTGTTTCGTGTGCTAATTCGTTGACCATCTAACTTTAACCGATTTATGGTTTTCAAATTATTAATTATTAATTATCGTCAAAGTTAGATAGTGCAATCCACCCTAAATATTTGGATATCATCATCTGAAGTAGCTAGAACCTGATGACTTGTTGAAATTTAGTAAACACAGTGATAAAATAACTTCATTTTGATGTAATTAAAATATGAAATGGAATAGTAAACAGAAATAACTTACTTGACGGAAAGTGAAAAATCTCCTGGACTCGATTCACTGATCCTAATCAAAAAACCACCTTCTGGTTTATTTGCTAACAGTTTTTCTGCATCTGCTCTCGTAATTCTTCCAAAGTACCAGCTGCAATAAATTACAATTGGTCACATACTTGATACTTCATTTAAGTAGGTTTATCAAGTTGTTGTGAACAACTTTACCTATAATCAAACTGAACAAACAAATACATTATCACTCTCTTGAACTTTGGTTTAGGATTTAATGAATTATAATAAACTTTAAAACAGACATTATTAATCTTATAAAAATCATTATTTAATAGTATGGGAGTTTTTATTCCATGATTAAATACTTCCATTGCATACATTTAACCTCTACTATTTCTGATAATTCTAGCAAATTCACAGAATTATGCATTTAGTGTTATCCCCAAATTAAGAACTTACTTATGGCTCTTCATTTGAATATAATTACTAGGTATGAGTCCTTCTTTGCCATCTAATTCAGCTCTGTACCAATTCATATCGTCCTCCATGTTTAGTATCTGCAATAACAAAAATTCTAGAAAGATTCTGTCATAATTAGAATTTCACTAGCACTAAACCATGATATGAATGCGTAAACATACCTTGAGTACTTGGTTCTTTCTAAAACTGAGTTCATCATCAGCAGTTGCTGTGAAATCGTGTTTGGCTATAGCCTCCATGTTCAAATTAGGCACTTCACTGAAATGTCACCGAATACCAAAATAACCCGCAAAGTATACCACCTATCAAAAACTCTTAATGTTAGGGCATTAAAACAATCATAATGCATGTATTGTCTGATAAAATCACATAAAAATTAAAGTAGTTCTATCGTTATTAAAAAATAATTTTATCCGAATTTCAGAGCACACATCAGTCACATCACCACTTTTTAGAAACTACCAATACTACCATACTATTACTACCAAAAAAAGTTGCGAGTGTTGCCGCATCGAAAACAAGCTTTATAACCATTCAATATGCACACGCACATGATTTGTGATTCTACTATTAAAAAAGTGCAAAGAATGAAAAGGCTGTTGCTTTGCATACGATTGGCAGTTTGTTATGGTCCACACACCGCGATTCCTTTTTGTTAAGCAACATTTTGCAACAACACGCTATCATTCGATAATGGCTATCGTGTATATAGGCAAACTTTTGCTACTCACCACAAATGTGGCCAAGCAATAATCACCTTTCTATCCATGTCATGAAATGTGATTAATGCTTGGCTAGACTTGTCGAGGAAGTGGAAGTGGCAAAAATTCGCGATAAACACCATAGTCTGGCCGTAGCAGTAATAAAATACAATCAACCAGGGCTTATTTATCTGGTTAATTTTCAAACCGGTACAGCAGCGAGTACATAGAAACCGTTTCATTAAGGTTTGACTCTACCGGAACATAAAAAAACGGTTTCATGAAAGAGCAAAATTAAATAGGTTTTGAATCAATTAAGCGGTTTATAGAGGTTTTTCTGCTCTTTGATTTCAATTTCAATCGTTTATTGCATACCTTAATGTAAATAAAGGCGTAACAAAATAAATGGAGACCATTATGGTCCATAATGTCGGGCACAGCAACTGGATGAAAGAGGGAAGACACTTCCTTAGTTTATTTTTCAAATTATGTAAAATTCTATTTTAGGCAGTTTTAATCTTATCTTATTGTACGTAAGCTAACTATATAATAATAAGTAGTTATATAGAATGTTTGTAGGTATCTTTTTATAATATTTTATACTTGTGGACTATTTGTTAATTATTGTTAAGTATATTAATATTGTTATTTATTACTACTTGTTTATTATTTTAAACTATTATCATCTAAATATTCTTGTCTATTATAATAACTTTTGTTTATCAATAACTTTTTTGTGTAATATTTTTTTTATTTTTCAGTTAAATCGTGGAGCTTGGTAGCTCATTATATAACTTTACTGACATTGCTAAAGGTCCAGAAGAGTGCATTTTAGACAGGAGTCTGGCAAAGTTAATTTATTCCGGAAGCGCAAAGTATATCTTAACATTGTATCTTCTCGCGTTTTATAGAACTCAGGGTACTTTTTAATAAACTAACATGCTTCCCAGATGTAAATACTTGGTAATGTGAGGATTTCGTGTTCAACGAAGTATGGTTTGCATATATTTTCCAAGTTAAATATTATTCGAATTAATTTCTTTTGAAGAAAGGAAGAAGCGTCAGTGCTATTACCCCACATTATTATGCTGTAGCATAGCCATGCATACGCGTACGCGTAATAGGTGCTGTATTTTCGTCTGTAGTTATTTTTACTTCTCTTATGGCATAGGCAAAGCTAGAAAATTTTGACTTTAGTTTTTGAAAGTGCGTCTTCCAATTTATATGAGTGTCTAATATCAATCCGAGTAAAGTGACTTGATTAACCGTTTTTATTTCGTGATCATCATATCTGAAATTTATGTCTATTGGAGCATTTTGCTGCGGGTAGAAGGAAAAATAATTTAGTATTAGAAAAATTTATGTTGTGATTATGTTCTTTCATCCAGTTATTAATATTGTTGAACATGGTATATAATTTATTATTTATTTCGTTATTATTATTATTAGATGATGTTAAAAGCGATATATCATCTGCAAATAATACGCACGTTTCTTGCACCACTTTTGGCAGATCGTTGATATAAAGAAGAAACAACAAACAACCAATCACACTTCCCTGTGGGGTAAAGGCATTAGTAATTATATTATCACATTTAATACCTTCAATTTCATATGTGTTAGAATTATAAGTGTTCTAGTTCAACTCTTTGTTTACAATATATCGAGTAAAATTCCAATCACGTATTGGTTTTTATCTATAATATTAAGAATATTTTGTATGTATTTATAAACTGCTAATATTGTTGGTTTGTTCTTACGGAAACCGTTTTGGCAGTCGTCAAAGATCTTATATTTCTCACAAAAATTATAAATGCGGTCAGACATTGCCTTTTCAAAGATTTTAGATGATGTTGGAAGTATAGATATAGGTCGAAAATTACTAGGATCAGTTTTATCATTCTTTTTGTGTATAGGCTTAATAATAGCTTTCTTTAGAAAAGCGGGAATCTTGCCTTCATTAAAGGATTGGTTAACAAGTACTGTTAAAGGTATCACGAGTTCAGAGGCGCAATGTCTAAATAGTGCTGGTGGAAGTTCATCAAAACCGCAAGTGAATTTATTTTTATGGTTTCGAATAATTTTGAATACTTCTTGATATTCTACAGGTTTAACAAATATGGTGGTTTCAGTTGGGCAGATTACTGGGCGACCTACTGCAGTTTTGGTACAAGCTTCACCAATGGATGCAAAATAATTGTTAAATATATTAGCAACTTGATTTGGTTGTGTGATTATTTCTTCATTTATTTTTAGTTTAATATTTTGTTTGTCTTTATTAACTATTTTATTGGTACGTTCTTTTACAATTCTCCACATAGTTTTGTTTTTATTTGTAGATTTGTTTATTTTTTTAAATGTAGTAATTTCTTTTCGCTTGGTGAACTGCTTTTTTAAGTAATTTCTCGTATTTTTATAGTGATTTGTAAGAATGTTATTTTTAAAATTTAATTAAATTATTTTCAATAACCTTTTATTTTTGGAACGTAATTTAATATAAGTGGTTAGCCAGTACTTTTAATCGTTAGTTTTCAACTTGACATTTCGTTTCGGTATGAAATGCGTTGTAGTTTTGGTCTTTGTTGTTACTTAGTTCAAGGATCGTATCCCAATCTACCTCCAGTAATTTTGCTTTGAATTTGTTTAGATCTGTAAGGTTATAGAAGCGCTTTTTATGATGCCAATTATTATTTTTTTGGTTTCCAGATGTTTAGAGATGTGGACTATAGTTGCCGCATGATCCGAAATTCCTAATTCTCCTACTGTAGTTTGAACATGTTCATTAAAAATTGTAAAAATTAAGTCCAAACAAACGTTTAAGCGTGTGGGTTCTTTAATTTGTTGAGTAAAGTTATATTCTCTTATTAAGTTTAATAATAAAATTGATTAGATTTATTATTTATTTTTAAAACATTGATGTTAAAATCACCACCTAAAATGACAGTAAATTTTGAGTATTTATTATTAACAAATTTAAGTACATTGACTAATTATGAGTAGAAGGCATCTTCCCTCTTTCCATTCCAATATATTACAATTAATAATAAACTTTCTTTAGTTAATAGTGTCGCAGAAGCTTCTCAAACGTATTCCATCGACATCTTAGCAATTTCCTTCACTTCTGAAAATTCTATGTTTTTATTTAGTAGTATACAAACACCTCCACCGCGCATCGACTCACTACAATAAGATGTTGCAATATTATATCCTGGGATGTTTATTAGTTCTAGTTTATGCTGTGATAGCCAGGACTCTGATAAACATATTGCTTGGTATGTTGGATCCTCATCTAAAAGAGCCGATAATAAATGTTGTTTTCTGTACAGTATATGTATATTGATGTCCGCATTGCTGCTCCTCCTCGAAAGGTGTTGTTGCTACGGTGGCGATGGTGGCCATAATTTTCGTTAGAGTTTGTTTTGTTGAGAAATGTACTTGGATATTTATAAGTACCTAAGCACAACGGGACAACGCAAGCACACAAGTGGCAAAGCGAAAACCGACCTTCCCCACATATACATATGCTCGATAATTGCCTGAAATACATCTCTGCCAACGCGCGAGCGTGCGAGTGGTAAATCAGCTAGCGAGCTTCACACGGAAGGTCGCTTTTAGCCTGATCGCCTCTCCAGTAGTAGGTGCATTTCACAGAGTTTAGATTAAACCGGTTTATTTAGGTTTTGGAAGCGCTCTCATTCCAAATACGTCTGAAGCGGTTTTTGTAAAACCGCATTAGACGTATGGCCGGGCCGGGCTCTATGCTAAACGATTACGCATACCGCGTTTATAAACCGTAGAACTACGGTGTGGGGCCGCTGGTGCCACGTTGTGCGACGCCAGTAATGTGTAGTGCGACATAAAAGAGTTGAAAGCGAATTTTAGAGGAACTAACCAACTACACGATATTGCAGCACAACTTACGGTTGTCGAGTTGGTAGTACAACTGTCAAACCTTTAGCGTCTTCTTAATCATACATAGTTTTTTGTTATTTTCGTATTTAAGTAGTGGAAAAGTGACATAATTCTAATGCAATGAACTAAATTAAGTCGTGGCGGTGCACCTTGTAATATATTTGAGAGTTATTGCGTTGCTTGGCAGAAATTCAAGCCGGAAAGTAATTTAGCAATCTCGGCGATGTTTGCAAACGAACAGCGGATTTTACGTAATTCGTTAAGATTTTTATCAATTTTTTACTTACCTTGGAGGTTATACAGAAGTGGAGTGGAGAGAGTTGCGTTTGTTCCGGAATAATGCGTTTGCCGTCAAACAATAAATTAAATACGTATTGAAAGTACATAATTAAATAAAATATATATTAAAAATATATAAAAACGTATGTTTAACAATTTTAATTAGTGGTCCACCTAGGTCCTGGACCCAGCCCCCCCCCACCCCTGGGTCCGCCACGAGTAAAAACCGACGTTCTTTAAAACCGCGGTATATAATCTAACGTCGATCACCAACTTAAGTAGCAAAGGAAATATTTCGGCCATAAATTCATTTATTATAAATGTATTTTCATTCTTACATTATTATTTCTACTAACTGTCCTTTATTATGAGTTAAGGGGGCCACAAGCTTAACTTTTAATAAAGGGCATTGAGGTAATTCAATTCAAGATAATTGAATATATCATAATCGAACGATCACGAACATCACTATTCAGTCAGTCACAGTCAATGAACCTGACAGCTGCCAATTTTGACAGTCTTTTAAGTCCATTTGCCTCCCAGTGGCGTTACACGCGTAAGTTTTTGATCGACAATCCCTTAATATAATTGAAATCATGCATTTTATTACCCTTTTTGAATGTAGCCAGCATCGCTGGTGCTTTCTGTTCGTGATATTTCATAATATTTTATATCTTGACTTAGGAACTTTCAAGTGAACCGGTGGTTTGTCTTCTTTTCAGGTTTAGTCGTAACTCAAATAAACGCAACGATGTCGGGAGGATTAGACATTTTAACCCTCAATGAGGAAGATGTCACGAAGATGCTTGCAGCCACAACCCACCTTGGGTCAGAAAATGTCAACTTCCAGGTAACATAATTTCTAACCTCGAAATGTAACGTCGTTTTATTTTTGTGATGAGACAAGAATCCGTTCCATTATTCGTCTGATTCTGATGACGATTATATTCTCCCAACTGAATTTAATTTATGTTTCTAGATTATTTTGTTATGTCGACTGTAAAGTCTAATGTTCTGTACCAACTTTCAGATGGAAACATATGTTTACAAGCGTCGTGCTGACGGTACCCATGTGATCAACCTTCGTCGCACATGGGAGAAGCTCGTGCTAGCTGCCCGTGCCGTCGTGGCTATTGAGAACCCAGCTGATGTGTTCGTAATCTCATCTCGTTCCTTCGGTCAGAGAGCTGTCCTCAAGTTCGCTGCACACACTGGAGCTACTCCTATTGCTGGACGTTTCACTCCTGGTGCATTCACCAATCAGGTTATACAACAATATAAATTGCCTTCCTAAATAAGAATTGTTACACCAGAATGACTTAACTAATCATAATTGGTTAACTGATTACCTACTTAATTCCTGCTATGACCCACACTAGTAAAGATTTGAATCTAAAATGGCGGCAGTGAAACATGTCGGAGTTTGGCCTGACAGCAAAACAGGGATAGGTGTTTTACATGTACAACTTGTGCAGTGCAATCAAGAGCAAATTCGTAATGGCCATGCCACGTTTTTAGATTATTTATTTATTTGCGTGTTTATAAGTAATTATTATGATGACAAACAACTAAGGAACCACTGACTGCATTAAAAGCAGACATGATTAAATACTTTCTGATTTTGCTTTAACTTGGAGTAAAGCAGTATAAAGTTTCTATTTTTTTCTGAATGTATCATATCTTCTTTAGATCCAAGCTGCATTCCGTGAGCCTCGTCTCCTGATCGTGCTGGACCCTGCTCAAGACCACCAGCCCATCACTGAGGCTTCCTATGTCAACATTCCAGTTATTGCTTTCTGCAACACTGACTCACCACTTCGTTTTGTTGACATTGCTATCCCATGTAACACCAAGGTAAGAAATCACATTAACATTTTATAAGTTGTAGATCTAAACTGTAGCCGTACCGCGTAAGTGGCGAAATCGGCTTCATTTGATAGATGCATGTGACACATTGCTGCTTCTTTTTGACACAAAACTTACCAAAGACTAAGAGCAATATATCACATCCGTCTGTCAAATGAAGTCGATGTCGATGCCGATGACACTTGTGTGGTAGGGCCTCTGTTATTGTTATTGCTAAATATGATTGACATAATTTAATGAAGTTCTTATTTATTTATTTTAGCATATAAAATAAGAAAGTAAACAACAAATTACACTCATTAATAGATTGTATAGTTGGATTTTTAACTCTAGATTTGACAGAACCAATGTCACTTTGTAAAAATTATTCTGCTCTAGATTGTTTTTCGTAATGATTTGCTCAGATCCAGTTCAAGTTCAGTAAGTATTGATACCATTCACATACACAAATTCAATATTAACATTATAGCTACAATATAAAGCAGCATTAGGGTCAGCTCACACCGAGACGCGACGCTGCGCGCATATTTTAATAGAGCGACACAAAATATACCTTATTTACTCCACGAAAAGATACACATTTCATTGTGAGAATTCAGAATACGTTGCACCACGCAGCACTGCGCCTCGAGTTGCCTCGCGGCGTAGCGCGACGTATCGCGACGCAGCGGAACATCGCCGGTACGCGCGACGCCGCGAGGCGCAGCCTGAGGCCGCTGTGGCGACTTGTCTACTATTTGTTGTATTGGTTGTACTACTTGTTTACGAGTAGACACGTCGCGCTGCGCCTCGCGGCGTCTCGCTGCGCAGCGAGGCGTTGTCGTTCTGCTACGATTTTACGATGCGCCTCGCGACGTGCGGCGCATCGCGAAATCATTGGCCTCTTCGAGTGTCGTCGCGTCGCATAGCGTCTCGGTGTGAATTGACGCTTATTTCTACAAAATGACATTTGGCACCTGTCAAATTACTCTACTGAATTCGTCTCTTTCACTACGGGACGTTGGCGGAGTTTCTGTGGAAAACAGAAGAAGCCAAAACATTAAGAAAAAACTGACCATTAACCATTTAGTTAACCAGTCTATCATCATACTATATATACAAAACTAAAAACATACTATGTTACATAGTATCCATAACACAAGTTCTTCATGAAACTTAACATGGGCTAGGTAGTTGTTGTGATTGTGTGCAATTATTATTTATTTATTTAGTTGCCTAACTAAATGCACAAAAATCAACAATTTGTCTATTTAATATTTTATGATAGTACAATAGCATTTTTATATTGCTCCATTTATTACACTCTTATACCAATGTATTCCAGTCATCACACTCCATTGGTCTGATGTGGTGGCTGTTGGCCCGCGAAGTCCTTCGCCTGCGCGGAGTTTTGGCGCGGGACCAACGCTGGGATGTGGTCGTAGACCTGTTCTTCTACCGCGACCCTGAAGAGAGCGAGAAGGAAGAACAACAGGCCAAGGAGCAAGCACCGGTCTGTCACTTTTTTTTAAATTTAAAACTACTTTAAAACTAAGTGCTTTAGTGAAACAATAACATTATCGAATCTATCAAGAACACTTTTGCAATTCTAATGCAATTACTTTTTTTGTAGTATAAGATTATTTTTCTGCGTCATATAAAACTGATCTTTAGCTACTGCTGAGGCTGTTGAGAGAATGACTGTGTTCCTGACAGGTTGTGTCAGTTCTCTATATCCAGTAAATAAAGCTTATTTTTATATATTTTTGTAAAATCTAAAGAACTTGAAACTGATAGGAACCTGTCGGAAACGCATTTTCTCAGTTATTGATACAATTTCACTTTCGTAAAATAATACTTTATATGAATTTGTCAATTTCTTTAAAGTTAAAATTAGATAATCAAAAGCCATAATGGTCGAAAATGTGCTTGGATTCCACAGCACATGTGCCTTGCAGCAATATATCTGGTTTCTATCTAATTTTAAAAATGACATAAAGCACATTATAATATGATAAGTACAATTTCGTTAAAAAAAATCGCTTCCGTTACATTCTGCCTTATGTAAATTGAGCCTTATTTTGTTTTATTAAGCACTCCTAATTTATTCCAATGTTTCATTTCACAGGCTGTGGTTGCCCCTAAGCCCGAAGTGCCGGCGCCAGTGCACGAAGACTGGAACGAGACCGTTGAGCCAGTCGCCTCTTGGGCTGAGGATGGAGCCCCCGCCGCCCCCGCGCCTGCTTTTGGTGCTCCGCCCGCGCAAGAAGACTGGGCTGCTCAGGTAATTAGTCGATTATATTTATTTTTGCAATGATATCACAAAACACCAGAAAACATTGTAGGGCCTATCAATTTGTATCAGAGTACGGAAAGAGCATGTCCATATCCACTCATCTGTTTGACGTTTCAAAAAAATTTCCCCGTGTGCTTTAGTGTACACTTGAAGTGCCCGGCCGTAAATAACTGTTAATTACGGTCGATTCTTGAGCCTTAGATATAAAACAAAGACTGTTCTCTGTAGGGAAAAACATGGAGATCAAAATAGTTCATGTTATTTTAACAAATGTAGCAGATAGAATTTTATGTTTAGGTTCAAAGTTGAATATTGTACATTTGACCGGTTTTGTTCGAAAGTCACGACTTAAACAATAAATAAAGCAGTAAAAGTACCTGTTTTTTGTAGTAATTGTGAAAGTAGAATAGTTATTCCGTCTTTTCTACAAAAAAACATTAATATCGAAGTAGAAAAAAGTAGTAAAAAATACAAAAGTACTAACACGCACTTTCGTCAATTACCAAATAACACAATGGCGTTGTTTATGAGTACGACAACTTTCAAAATTAATTTTTCTATAAAATTTGTTCCGCAATGTTGGCCAGACAGCATTCTCATATTAAAGAAATATATACTCTATGGTCTAATGCCATTTTAAATAAACCTTATGCCCTTGTACACACAGTTTCTTATCGTTTTGTGCAAACAAGACCCTCGCACTTTGACGTTTTTGAAATATGCAACCATAGTGGCTGCAAACAAGTCAGTGGATATAAGGTTCGGAAAGAACAGCGACCTCTAAATTTAACGTGTTAATTTTGACCCCCAAAGTGATAGACGGGAAACGGTAATCTATTTTTATACATACACTAGAAAAGGGCCCGTTACTGCACTAAGTGCAGTAACATCTAGCAGCATTTATACTATCAATTAAACTAAAATAATTGCGTTTCGGCCTAGCCTTGGCCTCAAAATTAACCAGAGAATAAAAAAATGAGTCCTACACAGACCCAGCTAGGTTCTTCACTTATGTTCTTTGATACACTCACGCCACAAATCCCAAGCGGGGTTGGCCCGATGTTGATGATAACGCTAAAGATGGAAGCGCGCCTCTTCCGGTATCCTTAACCACTGAGGAACTTACTGGGAGAGCTATCTTATATCTCTGTCGAAGCATAAAACTTGTAAGTCAACTTACAAGTCCCCGCCGACCAAACAGAAAACAATATGTACCTCTATCGGGAATCGAACCCGAGACCTGGGTCTGATACCGGTGGAGTTATCACTAGACCACAGAGGCGGTTAAGATATATTTTTTCAAAAGTTCATGACTATAAGTTTCATTTTGTCCTTAGGTCCATGACGAGTGGGGCACCGCAGCGGCTGCCACCGGAGCTCCCGCGCCCGCGCCGCCTGCCCCCACGCCCTCGTGGGGCGGCTCCACAGACTGGAGCGCTTCGTAAACATTTGTTAACACAAGTTAATAAACTGTAAAATCTATGCTTGTCTTTTATTACTTGGTAGCACTCATTAGAAAAACCGAGAACTGAAAAATCAGATGGTGTGCAATCGCCTATACAAATAGCACTACTGCTACTTTAGATATTTTAGATCGGATTAAGTTAGTCACAGACAGTAAGGATCGCAGACCTATTATCGAGATAGACGGTAAAAGTGCACCTACCTTGCTTGCGTGTAAAAAGTTTGATCCACGGTCAAAGTTTTCCGACCTAAGTCCTGTGCGTTTGATATAAAAACGCGTCACTCGGAAACGATAATGGTGGAACGGAACGGACGGAACAACATTTCATTTTCTATAAAGCACTAAAATAAAAAAACCATTTCGAAGTTTTAGTGTCATAAGCTCGCAGTTTTTATTTTAGAATTTTCTGATCGGTAATTTGCGAGATATTTAATAAAAACTAAAATGTAGTCCAAATCGAGAAAGTCCGGCATTTGATCCCGTCATTCCTTTTCATTTCTGTCTAATATAAAAATAAATGGTTGTCTCTGGCTGAGTTGACAATGACAGTCAATTCAAGTAGTGAAAGAGCGATCAAAATCTAAGATATCGATATTTTCTAATTTACATAATGCCAATAAAACCTCATGAAAAAACAGTTTGTAATTGTTTTGAGTTTTTTGGAATACATTGTTTTTATGATTATTGCTGAATAGATTTACTTTTATGTTTGCTAGGTAAACCACCACGCGACACCAGGCAGGTGGACCACGGGTCAGAAATTTGTGTGTGTTTAACGAAGTGGTTATTTTTTGTTCCACTAATGAAATACCAGACCTTAACTTTCAATATGGTTTGATATACATTTCAATTCTAAATACCCAAAATGTATATATTGTTAATGAACGCGAATTTGTGCGTATAATTTTTTTATTTTTTTTTATTAAGTTTTTTTTTATCTTAACCAAAGTGTTAATCTTTAAAACATGTTTTGGTTAAATAACGAAAATTACAAATTAGTAATCGATATTTGAGTTCTGCCACTGTCACATCACTACTAGAAACCATTACGTCAGTTTTTTTTAAATCCGAAATAAGCAACAGCCTTACCAATTTAACTTCCTGAGAACGCACTTACGCTCTTTTAGAATGAGCAAGTTTTGAAATACGGATAAATACACAAATATAATGCTAATAATAAAAAGAAAAAATACGTGTCTCGTATTTTAACATCTAGTTTTATTATGCATAGGAAAATTTGCATTATATATTTTTGAAATGTTGTCCATTGTGCAGTGCTTTCTTGCAAGAGCTCGTCAATAACATTTCCCATCACTTGAATCTGGCTCGTGACGTCATCGTAGGCAAGTACGATAAATTCGACATGACAGCCAGCTGCGTTGCATGCGTACAGCCAGTGTATGTTATTATACCATGCGTACAGCGACTCGCTGTCGACGCTTATCTCGCGATGTCTGTCCCGCTCATATCAGCCAGCGTAGCATGCGTACCGCGACTCGCTGTCGACGCTTATCTCGCGATGTCTGTCCCGCTCATATCAGCCAGCGTAGCATGCGTACCGCGACTCGCTGTCGACGCTTATCTCGCGATGTCTGTCCCGCTCATATCAGCCAGCGTAGCATGCGTACCGCGACTCGCTGTCGACAGTTATCTCGCGATGTCTGTCCCGCTCATATCGGTACGGTGTGAGAGGGACAGACTACGGGTGGTAGGTGCTCATGTTACGCATGCAGGTTCTCATACAGTTTGTAGCGCTCTTTTCGTCTATCTCGATATAGGTCTGTGATAAGGATGCTTTTATTCGCCATGACCTCGTGGGGCGGCTCTACCGACGACTCGAGCGCCTTGTAACATTTGTTAACTTTTCAACAGTAACTAATAAACTGTTAATCTGTGCGTCTTATTACGTGCTTTTTTTAGATAATGTAGAGCTAGTAACAGCGCAAGTTTTAGGCAATGTTTAATTTCAACTACCCGCTTAATTTCAACTTCATGCATTAGAGATTGTTCCCTGGGCTTCTGACTATATCGATATAAATTAATGAAAATCATCAATTACATACGTGTTGTAGTTTTACTCATTCTTTAGCAAAAAAAAATTTTAATTTCCTATAGTATCACGGCACTAGGTAATATAAAAAATATTGAACGAGAAGTACCAGGACGCGTATATGGCTTTCCGTTATCACCTCGTCCCCTTGATGTGTGACGACGTCGATACGTTTTTCTGGGCGAAAACGTCTGGAAACCCGTATTCACCTGTGGGCCTACCATGAGTTTTCCTTTCCGTTTACTATACAGTAAACGTGAGACATTTTGTATGCGAATCTGTACAGCGCCTCTAGTGGGCAGTAGCAGAACGACAGATTCTCATACAAAATGTCTCCCGTTTACTGTACAGTAAATGGAAAGAAAAACTCATGGTAGGCCCACAGGTCGCTCGAGGGGTCGTGCTAGCTTTTTAGCTACTTCAAACGGTCACGCCTCGAGAAACCCGTCTCCATTTCGGGACCTTATAGTAGACCAGTTGAATACGGTTATAAACCAACATACTTTTAATGCTGTATTATAAAACCGTATTTACTACGTCTCTCACTTAGCGACAGGGAATTTAAGCACAATCTAAAATCTTATGGATTAAAATGTATTATATGACATTATGATTACCTACTTATAAGTCTACCTACTACCTATACTCGTACCTACAAAATACGTAGTGTATAACATAAAAATTAGCTTTCTGCTTTTTTATATTTTCCAGTCGATCTTAGTAATCATACACTAATTTATAGTGGTTGAGTAAGTACCTACATGTATATTCAAAAGGAATATAATAAACATGTCGACAAAAAATTACTATATTATATTATATTAAAAAAATATTGACCGACTAAAAATCTAGGTTGAGTTGCGGAAAACTGGGTTTAGGTACCTAATGATAAATTTTAAATAGAAAAATAATGCTAAAAAAATTAACTTGGCCACAAGTGAATTCTCAGATGCGAAATAAATAATGCGAAATATAAAAAATAGCATTCAAGCAAAAAAAAAGCAAGCAAAAAAAAATCATAAATTTGGTTTAGGTAGGTAAGTTAGATTGGCGGCTAAGGCGCTCACCTAGTATTTTCATCGCACAAAAAGTTTTTAGTCGATCGGTTAATTACTAGCATCTTCAAAACTTATTGTTATTTCCATGACAAAGGGAATCTTAATCTTATAAATTAGTCTCTATCCATTGGGTGACACTTTTATAAATTTTACTACGCAAAGCCGTTTAATATGTACGCACACTGCAGAAAAAGACAGATAACACCATCACTCTCAGTAAGTATGTAGACAAGCCAATTTCACCGCTTACACAATGCAATAAAGATTAAGCTACTGGAAAAATAGAAAGGCCAATAGAGATCGCTGGTAACAACTGTTTCGTAAGCAAATTTCACCGTTTATACAATGCAATGCTGTAACTAGATAAATATATCCAATTCACCACTTCATAGTGACGAGCTCGCTTCGGGATTTTGACGGTAATACGCGCATATTATGTACTTAAAAAACGCGTATCTATCTCGTCGCTCTTTAGTTGACGTGGTGAACACGGGTTTCTAGAGAATTTGTATTTGACGAGGCGCTGTAATCCCGTCTCTAATTCGTCCCCTCTGGTGCCCACTTGGATACGGGTTTTCCGAGATTGAGAGTTAAAAAAGGCGTATCGATGTCGTCGCACTTCGTGGGGACGAGGTGATAACGGAAAGCCATATACGCTACCAGAACAGCATAATCTACTAGGAGTACCTATTAAAAAGCTGCTGCCTATAAAAAAAACGAAAAATCTTAAAATAGGTTAGCTATGCGATCCGCTTCCTCATCAATAACCATTTAAAGAAACTACCCTTTACACTTATTTATATTTTATTTACTCATAATATTTTATTCTCGTAGAAGTGAACTCTGTACAGACAAGTGTATTTCGCATTTCCCTGGTTGGATAATACACGGAAGACTAATTTCTTCAATGGCTGGCTCCAGTTGAATCTGTAGTATTGTTTGGCTGGTCCTCTATTCATGTATTCTCCTTTCACAGCGTTTACCCAAGTACCGTTTTCTAAGATGCCCTGAAAATATAAAATTAAAAAATTAATACAGATGGAAAGATGGCGGAAGCGGAACAAGTCTACTGCTGTTACTATTTAGGATTCTAATAAAAGTAAGGCACTTTATTATAGCTTTACAACACGGCGTTTCACTCAGTGCAATTATAATTTGTAATAGAATTATGGAAGAAGAATGCCATACTTATAAGTGTCTAAGTAATGTGACCTTTTCTCTAACTCGGTCGCGTAAACGTAAACTTACGCAATTTTGTATAGGACTGGGGCGGCCTGCCATCTATTGGAATACGTAACGTACTAGTTACATACAAAAACCTATCAACCGTGAGTAATTACAGAAACTCACGCACTTCACTGATCACGTAAAGGAGCAGAAGTCGATAATTAAACAAACAATGGACAGAGTAGTTAAAAGTATTACACTATTGTTTCTGCATAATATCTTAGACCAATCCAAATGTGCTATGGCGTCGTTCAAGTGTGGCTATTAGAGTGATATAATAAAATAAATAAATATATCTTACACTCACACCAATTAACCTAGCCCCAATGTAAGCACTGTCAGGCTTGTGTTATGGGATACTAGGGTAACGGATATAAATACAAATAATTATACATATATAAGTATTTTTGTTTAGAAATATAAATAAACGTCCACGACTCGTATGCTCGTATTCATCATACAAACATTTCCCCCTACCGGGATCCGAACCCAGAACCTCAGAGTAGGCGACACCTTGAAACCGGTGTAAGTACCACTCTACCACGGAGGTCAAGTGATGATTGTACATTTTACTCTCGAGCTACACTTTTGATGCTCTGCCAACCTCGCCAGGGATTTATGACGTGCTGCACCCTGACCGCCTAACGGTACATATAGCTTGTGGTATCGCTATAGCTACCTATCGATTTTTCAAACCCCCTACAAGGCTCTCGCTGACGCTATCACTTTAAAAATGCAATATTTAATCCAATAGATGAAAAGAAATATGTAGATAAAAACCCTATCGTTGAAGGATTATATGCTGCGGTTATAATTATGAGAGTTGTATGTTTGATAGCTATAGCGATAACACAAGCTATACCGTTAGGCGGTCGGGCTGGGTTTGTATGTAGTTAGTATACCTACACTATTATTTGTATTGTTGGTACTTACATAGAAAATAAAATGTTTAGGAGCGCTTCTCGCCGTATCGGGCCTAATGTGTTCCAAACTGACTGTGCGAATTTGGACATTTCTGGGTAGCTCTATGTAAAGTTCGCCTCGTGAGCCACTGCAGGCAAAATAACTTTTTGTTAAAAAACATGTATTGTATCCGAGTGATTAGTGTGAGTTTTATCACCTTACTCGCTTACGCCGCAGTTTGCGAATTGAGTTTAATTCTCAACCTTATTATCATCGCATTAAGGCTATCTGTCAAAATTTTACTCACACGCGATGGTAACGTTTGGACATTTGCAAACTCACACTAAGCCCTCTGTTAACATTTATTCAGCGAAAAAGTATTTATTTGAACAAAAAATGACACAATATTATTCACATATCAGTTAAAATTATAGTACTCGTAAACGTACTTGTCTAATATAAAAAAAACAAACGTTTTTGTGCTCACACATAGCATGTTTCAATGTTGTAGCAATAAGGCTGCCTTTTTGTATACTTTCTTTGTGTTTTGTTATTTATTCCCTTATAATATGTGTATTTGTGTACAATAAAGTGGTTTATTATTAAGTAATATAAATGTGTGAACCCCTAAATATGCATTCTATACCATGAAAAGTTAGGCGATAGAGGGAAGGTTCGATTACTATCTGGTAGTGAGAGCGATACTCATGTTACTTTTTCCTAGAACTATGACAAAACATAATATTATTATACCATGAACTTGTATTAATAGACCCACTTTTGTATACTATATAGGCAACGGATAAAATACTGTATAGTTTTTTTTTGCAAATACATATGACAAACCTACATCAATTACCTAGACAAATAGTCATATTCATGCATATAAATATACTGTGTCTTCTACGTGAATCGAACCAGCGACCTCTGTGCAGAAGATGGTTATCCCCTGGGCCAAACAGGCCGTCATCAAAAATGTAGTACAATAATGATGGTACACAAGATGTGCTTTTTGCTTGGCCCAATTTGTTTGTTGTTCAACGAGCACCAAAGTTAAAAGAGTGCTAATGCTTCATAATAAAATTGCTTAATAATTATGAAAAAATATTGCTTCATTCAGCGACATTATTTATTTATTATTCAGCGATACTGAGGATCGATAAGTAGGTTACCTACTGGCTTTAGCAAAAACGGCGACCCCGTTTGAACGAGCCTTATAATATTTTGTTGATTTATATTCGAAAGGAAAAGTTGGTGCAAGCTTTATTTAAATCATACAGAGCGTTTCTGGATATTACGGTAATGTGGAAATGCGAGTTTAATGCACATAACACAAATTGGGCGCATTTATTTCACATTATAAAATGTTAAGAAAGGTAAGACATATAAATATGGATCCTGATATAAGTATGTATCACTAGCGGTCGCCCGCGGTTTCACTTTCGAGAACCCTCCCATGAGAATATCGCGATAAAAAGTATCCTATATTTTAATTTAGACTAACTTCTATGTGTTTTGTTAATTTTAAAATTTTGCATTTTTAATGCTTATTTTATACTTTTGATAAATTTTAAATAGAAAAATATAGGAAAAAATCAACTCAGCTGCAAGTGAATTCTCAGATGGGACATTTCACTAATTGTGGCCGAGTTGATTTTTTTCCAATATTTTTCTATTTAAAATTTATCATAAGTATAAAAATAGCATATCATAAGTATAAATTATTGACTGTTGCATCTTAATCGATCGTTAAACATCTGAAAAGTTATGGTAAATTTTAAATAGAATAATATTCGAAAAAATTAACTCGGCCACAAGTGAGTTCTCAGACGGGTTCTAACACTTGTGGCCGAGAATTTTTTCCAATATTATTCTATTTAAAATTTACCATAAGTATAAAAATAGCATTGAAAAATGCAAAAATTACAAAATTATAAAATCTGAAAAGTTGTTTCTTTCGAATGCTAGGATATTTTTAGCATTGATGTGACAACGCTGGCCTACAGCGTATTAAAAATATAAAGTATTGGAGAATTTCGACGGTAGTCCGCAAGTCTCGGTAGCTCCGTGGTTAGAGCATTGGACCGGATTTCCAAAGGTCGTGGGTTCGTATCCCATCTGAGAATTCACTTGTGGCCGAGTTGATTTTTTTCCAATATTTTTCTATTTAAAATATTATAATTCTATGTGTGCCAAATCCAATAAGTAGTTTTTGCGTGAAAGAAGCATACAGCCACTCATCCATCCTCACAAACTTTCGCATTTATTGAAATAGTATGAAGTATGAAATACTCATAGTATGATACTTATATCTACTAAACATTTTAATAGATATTATTTTCAAATTAAATTCACCTAGATGTATAGAAAGGTGACTACACTAGCTACGGAAGAAAAGACTTCGACGCACAAAAACTAAAAAGATAAAAAAAACGCGGGCGGAAATTAGTACTATTTACAAGAGGAAGTAGGTAGGTAGGACGCAACAGTATTATGTTTAAGTATTTTATTTATATTATTCGTTAATGCTGAAACAAGTACCTATAAAGCCAATAACAGATTCACGCTTAAAGTATGTGTTGAGTATATTACGAGAGTATGACACGTCATTTTGTTTATCTGTCTGGGTGTTTTAGCCGTATTCGCTACAGGAGCAAACAAAGACCGCCGGTGTAGGTTTCCTCACTGCTAGTAGCACAGTGTCCGAGGAAGACGGGGTCTGCCAAAGAATACTCTCCACAGAGCAAGTCTCCCTCAGTACTCTTCATGCCTCTACCGTTCGTAACAGTAGCGATTGGGCTATAATAACTAACATAAAAGGCCAACAGTCCGAAGATGCAGGTTTCCTCACTGCTAGCAAGGTATCAGGAGGAGGCGCGACGCTCCAAAGAGGGACAACTCCACATAGAGCGAGCCTCCCCCAGTACTCTTCCCTATTCCTATATCTCTTGCTAAAGTAACAGTAACGTAGGGCTATTTGACTTACATAAAAGGCCAACAGTCCGAAGGTGTAGGTTTTCTTACTGCTAGCACGGTGTCAGGAGGAGGCGCGGCCCTCCAAAGAGGGACAACTCCCCATAGAGCGAGCCTCCCCCAGTACTCTTCTGTGTTACTGCCTCTCGTAACAGTAGCACCTTCTATGTATTTTCTGTCAGAGTCTAAGTATTCTGGAAGTCGTGTAAGATTGTTTATTGATCGCTAGAAGAATATGTCTTGCTAATAGTGGATTTTATAGCGGGTTTTAATTGTGTTTGTAAAATTGTACGTATTACAAAGTTTATGAGAAAAATAATGAAATGTCTACCAAGGCATTAAGTTATCACAAAATATAGGTAAGTAAAATCTTGTTTTGTTACCTGTTCCTGTTATTTGCGAAGTAATCGCAAGAGTTCTTCGTATTCGTTCAGAATGTCTAAAAGAAATCATTATGTAATATGAGTTACTTACTTTCCAAGTATTTTGTAATGAGCGCGCGAAGTTGCTGCTTAAATAACTTAGCTTTTAAACATTAAATTGCTCATAAAATGTGACTTTTAGAAATATAATCTATTTCTTTAATCAACACTGAAGTTATGTAGCTAAAGAGTTGAATGCCTAATTTTTTGAAATTCTAGTTGGAATGTGATTCAAAGGGAATCATAGGTCCTTTTTTTATCTCGAAAATGATTATCAATTCACATTTTCTTTTTTCTTGCGTTCAATCCATTAATATAAAACAGCTTGAACGATTGTATAAGAACGCGCTTTCTTTTAACACATAGCTACTGGGTCCTCGACCCTATGTAACTTTATATTTTTTGGATTTCGACAACATTTCCACACCTTTTCAGGGGCCGTTGTCACGGGATGATCGTGCCATCAAAAACCATTAAGTCCTTTATACCATAAAAGTTGCTTTTTTAAACACCCTATTATTCCAAATCCTTATTCTAATCACGAAAATCAAAATAGTAAAATTCCTATGAAAAGTAGATTCATCGTTTCGTAGTCCCCTGTTTTCTCCTTCAAAACTGGACAAATTATATAACTTTTTTTACGAAAATATTTAAAAGTCTGTTAAAAGGGGTTTGGTTGTATCACTCGCTGTATTTTAAAATTTTTAGGTATGTACAAAAATATTCAGACAAAGCTAAAGCTTTTCTTTTAGGTGTTCTAGGCGTTCTAGGTACAATCGGGGAACTTCCCGGTTGATCAGTAGATTTTTTTTGAGAATCGTTTTCTCGTATAGTACTAAGGTTAAAGAAATAATTAATTATTCAAATACGAATCATTTTAATGTTCTATTATTTGTGATATAAAAATCTCTACTGGTCAACCGGGAAGTTCTCCGACTGTACATCAGCACCCCTACCGCCTAACGGTATTGATGTCGCTATCGCTATAGCTATCAAACTTTAAACTCTCGTTAAACCCTTCAACGATAGCGGTTTTGTTTTGTCCAATTCCTACATATTTCTATTGATCTATTGGATTCACTACATATTGCATATTTAGTATAAAAGTCATAGAGTAACTGAGAGCCCTTGTAGGGGTTTGAAAAATTGAAAGCCAGTTCAGTTTTGGAGGAAAAAAACAGAGAACAACGAAACTTTGATTTTGTCTATTTTTCATGGACATTTGTCAATTTTCTCGCCCTTGATGTTTTTTCTAATAAGAAATGTAACATTGGCACCTTTGGCATGTAACATTTCTTCTTCTTCGCGAAAATTCGATGGAATTTCACAAACATTCTGAGGTTTTAACCTTTTTAGACATTGGTTTTAATTACCTAATTTCAATATTGACAAGTTTATTCTTCGTCTCAACATTTCCATTTTCATACGTGTAACACTCGAAGTTCAATCGGGAACATAGGTAAGTGGTAAGTTCAGTGTTTACTAAACTACGCCGCAGGAACTTTACACAATTACGGTACCTTAGTGCTTGTTCCACTCTTGACAGCTCGGCAGCTAAATACCGCATTTTGCGGCAACACTCTTCGCCGACAGAAGTTGCTTGTACTATACCTACTGCGGAAAACACCGTACATAGATCGATGTAATATCATAAACCAGCATAGATAAAAAATATGTGTATATCAGAAGATATAGAGTCAAGGAAGGAGGAATTAAGTAAGAAAACTTTTAGGGACAATCCGGGAACTTCCCGGTTGATCAGTAGAGTTTTTTTGGGAAACGTTTTCTTGGAAAGTACTAAGGTTAAAGAAATAATTTATTATTCAAATGAAATACCTGTTTATGTCTATTATTTGTGATATAAACGTTTTCTATATATACCGGGAAGTTACCCGATTGTACAATAATTGTACTCAAAACGTATGATTAACCTACTTTTAATACATATGAAAATATGAAAATAATGTGATAATAATAAAAGGAAAACTGTCTAGTTTTATTGACCTGCATCTTTATTACCTAGGTAAATTGAAGTCCTAAGTTTGTAGGTATATGAAGCGTTTCGTTGTTTTAAACTATTTATCTTCTTTAGTTACGTAATAATAATATTATTGTTCATTATTAGCTGAGAGTCATTGTTGAGCATTTCTCTACATTTTCTAATTATTAGCAATAGGAAAACCCAATGAACACTGAAGTGAATTCAAAGGTATGAATTTGGTGTCAAATAAATAACATAAATACTATATCAGCAATGTTGAGTTATTTACATACACCACACCCTTCCGCCGTTGTTCCCAATATTTATAATGGTTCTCATATTTCAAAAGTGAAACTGAAGTGTAATAAAACCACGTCGAAAAACATTACGTTTGGAATTTTATATATGAACAATGTGAAAGGGTGCTTATTAAATACCAATTTTATACTTACGTAAAGATATTAATTTCTCTTTGGCTGTAACGTTGCCCAGCAAACTTATTTTTGGAAGGCTATTCATCCAAATGGATGCTGAAACGAGAGCCAATTTATTTTATAATTAACACAAGCCCGAAATAATTATAAATAATGTTACCATCGTAACTGTGGAAATGATGGGAGCGATATTTTTTATTAGGAACGTGCTTCCTCGTTATGAGGTCAATTAGATATTAGATATTCTTGTTACCAATATAAAATTCGAAAAATTTTACACGAATTCTAGTATTTGAAATAACACGGGTTAAGCTAAAAAATTTAAAGGTATTCGAGTTAAGCGATAGAGTTCGCCTGGCAGAAGGTTGCAGTTTCGAATCCCTTTGGATTTTCTGCGATAAAATTTTACTTTGTTGATACAGAATATTTTAAGTTTCAACTAGTTTCCGCCCGAGATTTCGTCGGTGTTTTCAGTATATTAAAAAGTACTCTGTGGTCGGTGTGGACACTCGAAATATCCTAGGGAACATTAAAAAACAATAAAAAATATCATACATTTTCAAATACACGCTATAAACTACGTAATTGAGTTACAAACAAGTACATATCGAAACTTTCTTAAATGGAATAACTTTCGATTCGATTTAAACAAACACCAATGTTACGAATACACATGGATAGTTTTATCAAACGGTGATTTGTTTTTTTTTTGTTTTCCGTTCCTACTTAAATAAAATTAGTAGTTCTAATTTTTATTTCATGATCTCCTTGTGGCATTACATTGCTTGCATAGTTTGGACTTTAGATATCTCAAAAATAAAGTACAAGTACAAGAATCGAAATTTCATGAATACCCTTTGCTCACTAGCTCATTTACCTTTATAAACTCACAAAGTAAACGAAATCCTACTTGTTAATGTAGTCTCAATGTATAGCCCAAAGTGGGCGTAGAGTGCGTGAGCTGGAACCTATGCGATTTCTTCAAAAAGTTGTTCAGGTTGCTTAGGGAGTGAACATAGTGGTAATTTAATTGTGTTAATTATTGGCAGTTGCATCTTAATCGATCGTTAAACACCTGAAAAGATGTTTCTTTCGAATGCAAGGATATTCCTAGCATTGATGTAACAACGCCGGCCTACAGCGTATTAAAAATATAAAAGTATTGGAGAATTTCGACGGTAGTTCGCAAGTCTCGGTAGCTCAGCGGTTAGAGCATTGAACCGGATTTCCAAAGGTCGTGGGTTCGATTCCCGTCGGAGAATTCACTTGTGGCCGAGTTAATTTTTTCCAATTCAATTTCAATTTCCAAAATTTTCAATTAAAAATTTACCATAAGTATAAAAATAGCATTGAAAAATGCAAAAATTACAAAATCATAAAAAATTGGGTTAATTTTCGAAAAATCTACTTTTATCAAACATTAGCTTTGACTGCTACTTCGTTCGCTTTATTTCGGGATGAAAAGTAGTAAATATTGTTAGTCCAGATCCTAATCTATCTACCAAATTTTATCCGAATCCGTTCAGCCGTTGAGTATTCGAAACTTTTATCTATGTTTAATTGTATATGCCATTATCCGCGTGATTTCCGTTTCCGTGAGAATATCGGGATAAAAAGTATCCTATGTGTCAATCCAGGCTACATACCATCTGTGAGCCAAATTTAATCCAAATCAGCATTGTAATTTTTGAGTTTATTCGTTACAAAGATACAAAAATATAATGAAATACAGAATAAACAATAATGAAAATGGGACCTTTCCCTCCTCCCCCCACTCCGGCGCACCTACTATCTAAATAAAGTAGTATATAATACTAGCTTCGCCCCGCGGTTTCACCCGCGTGCCCCCTTCCCGTTACTCTCCGTCTTTTGAACTCTTTGTCAAAAATCAAGTTCATCGGTTGCTTAGTTAAGGCGTGAATGAAGGTCAAACAAATACACTTATACATTTATAACATTAATTAGGATTAGGATGTAAAAATACTAACCTATAATCCCTGCAGTAACAAAAATAACTCCGATAATCACAACAGCGGTCTTTCTTCTCTTAGTCCTCCCCTTCAGCCTACAATTACACTTTCGCTTCGGTTTCAATGCGGCGCCTGCGTCACGTTCCTTTTCACACAAGTACTCCCATATGTTCTCCCGTATAGGATACGAGGATCGGATTTCCCATGACGGAACTCGAGGTTTCCTTTTTTCCTTAAGTTTCCCTGTGAACGAGGTGATATTTGAGATGTGTTTTACTGAATCGGAAAGTTCGAGTTTTGGATTTCGATTTGCGGACTAAAGGGAAACTTATTTTCGGGAAAATTGTTTACAAACCCAACTATGCTACTTATTTCTTTTGTGTCAGAATAACGTAAGTATCAATATATTACGATACGATACGATACGATTTTACGAAGTGACCACATAAATCTCGGTGGCTCAATTAGAAAAACATTTTATAAAAAAAATTCAAACCGACTTCAAAAAGTAAAAAATAATACTTTTGGAGTCGGTGCCAGCCAAGGCACTTCTATTAACTATATTTTTTTTGGCCTCAGCTAGCTAGCACCTACTCCAAAAGTTTTATTTTTTACTTTTTGAAGTCAGTTCGAATTTTTTTTATAAAATGTTTATTTCAGATTTTTTAGTTACATCGTGTGCCGTTACTTACACTAAAAATCAGCCCATACACAACAATGATGTCATCTAAGTAAACGACTACTTGCCAAAACGTGATTGATATTTTTCAGGATTCTGAAAAATCTACTAGCCAGATCTTCGTAAAAATTATATGGGACCACACATAAACCATTTTCTTTCAGATAAAAAAAGAATTATAAAAATCTGTTAACAACTGGCGAAATTATGGTAAAACATACATAAAAAAAAACCGTCGACTTGAGAACCTCCTTCTTTTTTTAAGTCGGTTAAAAAGCGAAGCAGTAGACCGATTAAAAAGGTTGTGAGTTCAGGTTCCGTGAGTGTGCAATTTGGATACCGGTTTTTTTATATAAAAAAATGTTTTTAATAATTTCTATACTTGTCACAGTGGCTTAGCACCTATGTGTAGATACATTTATTACACACGTTTTGAATATTAAATAGAGTATATTTTTTTTGATATTTCAAAGATAGCGGAAGCGTGTAAGAAACATCAAAATTAACTTTGTCAGTGAGATTTATAAAGGTCGATTTTAAGGAAAATAAACTAGAGCGGAAAAGATTGATACTTAAATCGATTTCAATCTGGCTTAATGAGTTCTTTGCTCTATTTGCCTTCATGCTGTTTAAGCCTGTAGGTTTTTCTCACGATGTTAAATGTAGCGTAGCATACGATTACCTGTGACCTTTATCTTTTATCTAACAGCCACTGTGGGTTAAATTTCGCATAGTTATAATAATACTTTTCTGTGATCTTTACGACGTAATATGTATGTTTGGTGTAAGCATGTTTACTTAGGAACTCAATATGATGTCTACAACTTACGCAATAACTTTATGATATAGGTTGGATTGCACCATTTTATTTTACAGTAACGAAACCCATAGGCTATAATGTAAGTCTATACAATAACTTGAAACGTCGGAAAATGTTTAGGAATTGACAGGTTTGACAACCATAAACCAAACTTGGTAAAGTAGGTCTTAGATTTTACCATACAATTTCTTTATACAAAATATATTTACTTGACATTGGCAAATTTTGCGAATTTTATCGCGACCAAGCCATTAATTAAGAAAGAAATACTTACTCATACATTGGTGTATTTTTCAATGTCAACAATTTCAAATACTTAATACAAAATAATAACTGCTGAGGATTTAAAAAAATAAAAAGTAATGCATACGCTCAAATAAATCATTATCAGCATCACAAAGATGTAATTTGTATAGCAATGTATAGCTTTTTCAATTTTTTATGGTGGTTTTCTAGCCAATTTCTTTACTTTATGGATGATACTTATTCAAAACAATAATAAGAGGAATTCTAGCCAAGTAAGCTTCATAACGGACTTTAACATCCGTTTAGGAATGTGAACATAACAGGTGCATAACGACGCCTTACTACCCAGTTCTGGCCGTTCACGTAAATAAATAAGGTTTCGCTGTGGTGGCGTTCGTGAAATATTCTTATCCGTTTGTTTATTTAATGAACTCGCAACGGCCAGGGCCGTGGTCGCTGACCGCGCTGTTGATGCATCGCTCCACTGGGAAAATAACTCTTGCATTTAGGGCTTTTGATTAACTGGTAATTGCAATTTATTAAAAGTTGTTCAGATTTTATTGCTTTGTCAATTGTTCAAGCTGGGACCTAATTCTAAATAGGTACTTGAGTTTTGTTACTGCAATTGCAGTCGCAATTTTGTTTTTTAAAGAGGAAAAAACAAAACATATTTCTATCTAGTTTTATATGTTCCCGTTTTTTCTTGTTAAAAAACGACAAATGTTTAATTTAGTAAAGTATACTTTACTAATAATAAGAACTTTAAACTTTTAATGGTCATAATCACTATAATTTTTGCGAAAAACGGATTCGACAATAAATACAAACATGGTTTAAATCCCGTTTTCCTGCATTGTCACGAACGTCATATCAAAGGTTCGAACGATTCAAATTATAGGTCCCTGAAAATAGGTCTCTTTCTCTGTTGCATTATATGAATAAATCAGCTTGCTCTTACTGCTGTTTGGGATGTCAGATACAAAGAGTATGTAATCACGTTCTAGTCAGATATACGTAAACATTCAGTTTCATTCGTTTCTTTTTTACCCACGACGGACGGAACGGAACGGAGGCGGTATGTGCGTTTGGGGTTAGAGGTTGTTTGTTTGTTTGTTTGTATGTATGTCTGTTACCATTTTCCCCTGAAACGACCGGGCCGATTTCGATGCGGTTTTTTGCATTCAAAAGATTTCATTTCAGAGCAGGTTCTTACACATGTTTTACGGTGGTAGACCACCAGGGGGCGCAGCAGCAACCAGATAAGTTGGCATTTTAAGAGTTCTCAAAAACGAATAAACTATTAAACCGATAACGTTGCAGTTTTTTGCATTCAAACGATTTAATGTCATTTCAGAGCAGGTTTTTAAACATGTTTCATGGTTGTAGACCGCCAGGGGGCGCAGCAGCAACCAGATAAGCCGGTATTTGAATAGTTCTCAAAAACTAACAACCGATTTTGGTGCGGTTTTTTGCATTCAAAAGGTTTAATTTTTAGCCCATTTTTTTGGCATATTACTAACCATAATTTAGTCAAAGACAAATCAAATTCTACTTTTTTTTACTGTACGTCTGTAACCAGATAGTCAATATAGATAACCATAGTGGAGATATTATGTACGGTAGTATAATGTGATACACTAACCTGAACACCACGGCGGGATAATGTTGTTTTCAGATACATCACTGCTATTAGTGCTTTCACAAGCTCTCCTGTATGCACTTCGTGTTATTATCACCATTTAGCCTTAATTTCCACACAAAACTAGTTTAAAACTGAGCTATATTATTAATTATATTCAAGTACATAGCCTACTCGTTGTGAAATTTAATTTGACATTATTTTTTTATTTTTCTTCGTTTTCCCGCTAAAACAACGTTGCCATGCCAACCAAAAGCAACTTTTTAAAATCTTTATAAATTGTGCTCAGCATGCAAAGGAATTTAGTACATTCATCTTTAAAATAATGTTTTAAAACATTAAGCTCAAATTATTGTAATTGGGTATTTGACAGATATCACAGAAAAATATGGGATGTGTTGGATATTAAAGCTGTTGGGTAAATAATAATTGCACAATTGTTATTTCACCGAAAGATTAATTGTAAATTTTTTTTTTCGTGAAACAAAATTGTATTTTTTTTATCTGTGGAATACATGAGCCGAAACAGGGCGGCTATGTTTGACATATCGTGTGACGTCACGATTTGTAAACAAACAAACATGAAACAACGGTGTTCATTGTGCTGACTTTTATTTTCAGTTAATTAGCTAAAATATATTAAAATTGTGCAAACCACTTCACCGTGTAAAAGCTAATTAAGTGAGATTGGCGGAATTATGCATAGAAGATAGAGCAAGTCCAGTCCAAGCCATTCATAAAAAGAAGAAAGTGTCGTTCGTCTTCGTCTCTATCGTTCGTTGCTTGCTTTCTGTAAAAATAAACTGTATTCAAAGTTTTTGATTTGCTCTTGTGAGAAATTGGACAATATGGAACAAGGATACATAAAAGCCGACAGTGCCAATCTACCCAGAGTCGATTCATTTATGATCGCAAATTTCTTTGCGTGTAATCCTAACTTTTGCTCTGCCGAGTTTCGAAACGCAAAAACTGCAGTGTAAGTATATTTTATTTACAAAAGTCAATATTAATAATTATTATATATAATACTAGCTGTGCCCCGGGGCTTCGCTCCCGTGGAATTTCGGGATAAAAAATAGATAGTAGCCGATTCTCAGACCTACTCAATACGCTCACAAAATTTCATGAAAATCGGTCAAGCCGTTATGGAGGAGTATGGGAACGAAAACTGTGACACGAGAATTTTATATTAGATAAGCAGACCTGAAAGTGTTAGTTTTATGAAAATATTTTGAATTGTCGCAATGATATGTGGTTTCACAGTTTAGTATAGTTTATCGAAGGATAAAATAGAAGAACCTAAAATGAAAATAACAAATTAATCTATAAAAATCTTTCTTATTTCTACTTTACAAATTTATAAATTATAATTATTTTATTTGTCGTATTTCGACACATAGGCACGGCACACTTTCTGTAGTCTTTGACATTTTCAGAGTTTTTATCGCAATATCAAGTAATTAAACCAATTTTATATGTTAGCGTTTACTTTATAGCGAGCGCGTTTGTTTGTTTACAAATCGTGACGTCACAAGCTCGAAATGTCACGTGACCGTCTGTTTTCACGCGCCTTTCAAAATAATGACGCTTTTTTCGAGAAAAAAATATTTGTAAGTGGTATAAAATAATATTCAGAATGTTTTCCAATACTTTTCTGAAATTTGTCAAATACCCAATTGAAAATAATAAAGACTAAATTAAACTGATAGTAACAGTTGTTTAACATAATATTAAAAATAATTGGGTCAAGTCTGTATCGAAAGTGTTCACTTTCGATAAGGTTGTTCTAGAAAATTATTCTTTTGACTCCAGCTGTACTTACCTACCGTTAAGTTGAATTATTCAGAGTTGAGATGAATTGTTCCCGGTTATTAAGTCTTAAAATTTGAATTTCATGGCCGAGGTATTAAATCAAATACAAAGTATGGGGCGGAACAGTCTGTGAGCCATGTTTGTGACACTCACCGTCGTTTTTGTTGTTTCTCAAGCGAGTGCTCAGGAGCACGGATTGAGCACCGAGGCTCCATCACACTCGCCGTCACTTCCATTCCTAGACCTGTTTACTGGTGCGTCGTCCTACTACGGAGAACCCATACGGAAAACCTACTCGGACCCCCATTACGTTTCTTGTCCGAAACCTGACACGCTGAGCTCGTTCGCTAATGTATTGGGTAGCGCTGCCAAGATTATGTTATCGGCTGCCGTCATAGCGTTTTTAAAGATTTTCGGAGGCAAAATACTTTTGTTCCCCTTGTTGTTGGTGTTCCTGGGCAAAGTTGGTTTGAAAGCGTTCCTGCTATGGCCGATGATATCCAAGATGATGAAATACTTCAAGAAAAAAAAGAAAAAAGGTTTTAAGTCTCGAATGATCATGGATTGCTCTCAGAGGATTGCTTGCGTGATTCAGAGGGCTGCTAAAGGTTGGGGGAGCAATTTGGGAGCTGCGGCTACGTTTACATTAATAGATGATGTGGACGAAGATACTTCGTATGCAAAAGCTCTACTAAGCATCTTTGCAGGCGATAAAGTTGCAGAATGTATGGCTATAGAATGCAGTTCGGGAATCGATATAAGCTGACGAAATGCTCAAACGGCAAATAATTATTAAGTAAGAATGTAGAGCAGTGCAAAGTTGCTTTTATTGGAACTCGGTTCTTGTTACTTAATTTTAAAGCGCAAACTTGCGTATTTTCGCTGCGATAAATTGAATACTTGTTCAAATATGCATTTTGCTGGAGTCATTCGTTAACCATGAGTCCGAGGTGGATACCGGTGTTCGCGCTGTTGTTTTCGTGTCAATATGTATATTGTTTTACGGATGACCCAGTTGTGTATCTCCCTCCATTTGAAGTGCGACCTGTGAAATCGAACCGGGTTCCAGGGTTCGTTCCTAACCAACAGTTTAGTCCTTATCAGCACTATACTACAAAACAGCAGTTCGCCCCCAACCAGCAGTTTGCTGCCAACCAGCAAAATGTTCCCAACCAGCAGTCTTTTGGCGACCAGCAATCGCAACCAAATAAGAAGCCATCACGAAGTCAGCAAATACTGCATACAAATACCAACACTCCAGACTCCAAACCACACGTTGAAAAAGAAAAACAGATGCCCGGTGATGGCAAAAATTTCACCTTCAACGATATTTTAGAAGCTTTGAATACCATTGAAGATAAGAAGGAAAGTTCTGAAGCTTCCAGGGCATCCGACTACGATCATGAGCAGTATCCTCCTTACGGCTACGGGGAACCCTCTTACGACAACGGAGAACCTTCTTATGGCTACGGGGGACCTTCTTACGGCTACCATCAACCACGTCCGTACTCCCACTACCACGAACCTTCAACTGCATATCATCCGCCGGCGGTCCACCCAGGATCGAAGGTCGCTTTCAAGTCAGGAATAGGAGACATAGTGAAACCTGTAGCAACTAAAGTGGCGGGGAAAGTTAGTGGTCTGATCGGTTTAGTGCTGGCTTTGCTCACAGGTTCTGCTCCCAACGATCTCGAACTGAAAGGTTTCGCAGACATTGTTATTAACGGAATAGTTAAACCTCTTCTTGTTGCTAAGGGCGGTATTAAATCCTTAATTAGTAAATTGACTATACCAGTGATATCGTTGTTGTTGATAAATTTAGAAGTGTTGGTGACCATATGGTGGCTATGGGAGGATTGTCAGGAAGTACCGGCACCTCCCCCATACATTTATCCGAGACCGCATAGCTATTAATTATCATAGGTAATTTATTGTACTTATAAGCATTTTAATATTCGAGCCCAGTTAAACTTTTTATTCCCAGTTTTATATTTGTAAATAATTATTATAAGATAAGAAGACTGAGAATGTGTACATTAATAAATATTTATTCCTAGTGTGTCTGCCTTTTATTATTATTTTCGATCTTTTAATGTCTGTAACATTTTTCAATCCATAAAACATTTTCTTCCTACTTACTATTAATTTTATAGAAATAAAGCATTAAAAAACATTCTGTACCTACAATCATTAAAATATTAGTACACTCAGCAAAACAAAGTACTAATATAAATAATTTTTATATATTTGCTTGTCGAAAAACGCATGGAAATTGAAAAACTATCTGTATAGTCCTTACTTATATATTTGATTCTGTTAAGCAGAAAACTATTTATCTTTCTTTACCTTTTATTGAAAACATGCGCATACATACATGTACAGTACACCTTTGTATTATGGAGTGTATCATGGAGGTGTAACTCTGGGTTTTCTAAATTAGTTAATTTATCAGTATATATTAACTAATTTAGAAAACCCAGAGTATTAAACTACATCATATTAAATAAATAAATATAAATAAATATTCGCATACAATCACACCAATTATCTAGTCCCACGTTAAGTTTCATGAAGAACTTGTGTTATGGATACTAGATAACGGATAAACATACTTATATACTTTTTTTTTGTAAATACATACTTAATATACATATTAAACACCCAGACCAAGACAAAAAGACATGTTCATGCACACAAATATTTGTCTTGTCCGGGGATCGAACCCGGGACCTCTGGCGCAGAAGGCGGGGTTAGTACCCCTGCGCCAAACAGGTCGTCAATATATATTGTCCATAAATTCTTTATTTCTATAATTGTGTGCCATCACAGATAAAATTATATCACTCCTAATAAAGCCTAATCCCTTTCAACTGTTATACATGTATTTTATTAAGGTATTTAATAATACAATTATTCTTATTTGTTTCAGATAATAGGATAAATACAGAAAAATAAAACTTGACTCAGTGTACAACCTAAATAAAATACTTAAATTTTTCATGACTTCTTTAGATACGTAGTTAAAGTCACTTTTCATTAGATATTTTGGCGAAAATTTTCTGTAAAACAAACTCTAAACGGTTCATACATTTAGCTCTTTGAAATAACAAACTTTTAAAAAGTTCTAACTAGTTCTATCTAACTACAAATTATTATTAGATTAAAATGCTAATAAATCTAGACATACTACTATTTAGAAGTATTCAATTTTTTATATTTATTGGTGACTAGCGGCCGCCAGCGGTTTCACCCGCGTGGTTCCCGTTTCCGTGGGAATATCGGGATAATAAGTAGCCTATGTGTTAGTCCACTACTTGAAGTCCCTAGATATCAAATTTCATCCAAACCTGTGCATTAGTTTTTGCGTGAAAGAGTAATAAACAAACTGACATACTTTCACATTGTTTATTATAATATTAGTAGAATTTAACGTAAATTAACTATCCCTTGACCGATCACTACGAAAGTCACTTCACGGTCACTATCGCAGCGCAGGCTGGATGCGCTAACACCTGCGCTACCGAACTGTTCACTGTAATTACAATGTCCAGTAATAAAATGAATTTATAAGCATGTGAGGGATATACCCAGATACACTCGCGGACCAATAAATCGAGCCCCTGCGTTATCTTTATACAATAATAAAAATAATTTGTGTGTCGGTTTAATAATTTGTGTGTCGATGGCGAGATCAAATGTTAAGAAAAGTTGTTTGATCAACTAAGCAACTGAAAAAAACTTTGATTTTCTAAACTTTTGATTTCATAATATAAAGTTGTAGGATTGTTAGAATATGTTTTATTCTTTGCACAAAACTGAAAGCTTTTTTAATTTTGGAACTTTTATTCGTAAGTCCAGTATTTGACTCATAGATCGACATATACATCTTTACATAGGTAACTTTTGATACTTATTAAATGATGAGACTAATGTGCGTAAGTTTGTATGAAAATAACGCAGTGGTTTGATTAATTTGTCCGCGAGGGTAGTAATATTTAAAGTATAGTACTTAGTTACACAGTTACTACTAAAACAGTTTCACGACAAATGGATTGTGTGATCGTAATCGTATTTGCTATTGTAGCGTCATGTTAAACGAGTGAAAAATCCGCTTAGGCGCGTCGTCGATAGCGCGGAAGCCGTGGACAGGAGTCGGCGAATGAAACTGGCTCTGAGAAACGCAATTTTATTGGACATTGCTTTTTAATCGCCTTCCAAAAAGGAGGAGGTTCTCAATTCGGTTAGTATGTTTTTTATATGTATGAACACCGTAATCGGTGTTCATACATATAACATATAACAACAACAACAATACAAATAATATATTCTTGGTACTTTTCACTTGTCTTTTTTCAGAAAATCATCCATAAAATAAGCCTTACACACAGGGGCGTGCATTGGTTTTCCAGCGTAGTAGGCACTGTAGATCTAACTAGTAACTCTGCACTTATCCTATTCTGCTACCGAATATTATAAGTTTGAAAGTTTGTGAGGATATTTGGATGGAGGAATGTTTGTTACTATTTCACTCAAAAACTACTGAACTGATTAAGATGAAACTTGACAGCAATGTAGCTTATATATCAGAAAACCACATTGTATGCAAATATTTATAATTATCCTGATATTCCCACGGTAACGGCAACCACGCGGCGAGTGAAACCGAGAGCGGCCGCTAGTCATAAATGATAAGGTTCGTAATATTTAGTAGGAATATTAAAATGCTGACGAGTTTGATTGTTTGAACACGCTAATCTCTGGAACTACTAGTTCGAATTGAAAAATTATTTTTGTGCTGGATAGTCCATTTATCTCGGAATGTAATAAGATATTTAATATCACGTTACGATTAAAAAGAGCAGAGCATTAATGTAAAACGTTACAGAAACGGGAAAAAAATATTACTTTTGGGAGCTTCCGTTGCGGACGGTGTGTAAACGGTTAAAGTTATGTAAAAATCATGTATGACGAAATTATTCCCCATCAAAAGTTCTAAAAAAAAGTCCGCGACAGCATATGTTTATGTTTTATGGTTAACTCACTATAACCATTTTTCAGATAATAAAATTTGTTCTAAACTAATGTATTATTTGAGAAGCTGTTTTCATAAACATGATATTAATCCTTATCTAAATAAATACGTTAATCATCACAAGTATTTAATTTTGAACAAAATTGTCCTTTACATCATAAAATTTTAATGAATATCTTAGGAAATATGATAGTTTTAAAATAACTCCTCAACAAAATAATTCGCGACCAAATTCATTCGTCAGGTAGGCATGCTTACTTAATACTGATATATTCCGGAAGTTTAAGCTAGAACGTTACACGTACAAACAGCGCCCTTCTTGCCATGGGCGGTTTATACTTGAGCAATACTTTTTCTAAATATGTTGTATTCTTGTATGAAACGCTGCTTGTTTCGAGTAGGCAATTTCGAGACTGCCTATCGGTAGGTATTCAGTATTTAGCGTAAGGAATATCTTAGTGGGTGAATGTTGAATAGAAGTTTAAACTAAAATAAAATAACTTTAACACTTATTGTATTATATTTATTTTATTGTATATTTATTTATATTTTGAATGAGGTAGGCACTGCCTAATTGCCTATATGGAATGCACGCCCCTGCTTACACATATTATCAAAATATTATTAAGTATGTATATTTTTTTAAACAAAACCTTATTACCATTACCATTACCTATAGTTAAACAAATATATATTATAAGTCTATGTATCCTTATATACTTAATCATCAATATTAAGGTAAAGTATTATGTATATAATAATGGGTTGTAAGAAGGCTCGAAATTTCGTCGTCTGTGTGTGCTGGGTTACTTGATGCTCATAGACCTAGTAGTCCCTCTTGTTTATATTTCTGGCAATATATAATGGTCCAATTATTATTCCTCATTGTTTCTCACTTAATTATGCAACACACATTGGTCAATTGTTTGTTGTCCGAAACAAATGAAAAAAAAAAAAAAATATTACACAATTTTATTTTTTAAGTTTGTAGAAGGGTAACGTGAGTAGGTATAGTTTACGACTACGTCGACCTAAACTCCTTGAAAGATGTCAAATCCTTACGGTGTTAAATGTCTTCACGATGAGATAAAGGCTGAAATCCACCTGTGTCCTATTTATTCGCTGTTCGAAATAGTCCCGTATTCCCGTCTCACAAGCTGTCATGTATTATTCAACACGTGGCTTGATCATACGCATCGTTGCGTGTGACATCAGCCTGCCTAGAAATGAGAACTGCCTCGTGCAAACTACATGGTGCACAGCAGCATATTCGCGTTATTCAGAAATGTCCATAATCCAATTGACTTTTAACTTTGATGTGTGAGTGTAGAGTTAAATGTTGATTGAGGGACATTTATGATTCCCTGGTCTAAGTTTCAAGTGAATAACCAAAGTGAAAGCTAGTATTTTCTGTAACCACAAATGTGTTTGGTGTTATTCAACACGTGGCTTGACCATACGCATGGTTGCGTGTGACATCAGTCTGCCTAGAAATGAGAACTGCCTCGCGCAAACTATATTGTGCACAGCAGCATGTCGTGTTGTTCAGAAATCTCAAAATCCAATTGACTTTTACTTTGTTATGTGGGTGTAGAGTAAGGATTTGAATGAGCACTGTTTGGTGCGATCGTCATCCTAGACTTGACTTTGAATTACTCGTAAATATTTAACCAAAGTGGCTAGATTGTGGTTGCGTGTGACATCAGCGAGAACTGCCTCGTGCAAACACACAGCAGCTTAATGTGTTATTCAGAAATATGTCTAAATACAATTGACTTTATACTTTGATGTGTAGGTGTAGAAGTAGAAGTTGATGGAGAAGTTTCATATTTTGCAAATGATCAAAGCAAATTCGAAACGTTATCATTGAGGAATTTGTTTGTTTTTTTTATGGAGCTGAAATTCCTTCACCGTTTGATGCCGTGATCATACTAAATTCTCTAAGTCTAAGTAAAGTGAAAGCAAGTACACTTCTAGAGTAAGGGCATAATTGCTTTTATTTATGTTATCCTATTTCTATACAAAATGTATTTTCGTGTTTTGGGTTTATTTAACATATATAAGGAATTCTAGTTTTCTGTAATCATGTTATAAAACAAATAAACAAACTGCTTAATTTGCAATTAGGTATCATTTTGCCAGATATAAAAGTCGCCTAAACATTTAGTTATTTTTTTTGCTTTCATCCTTACTCATATTTTGCGTTTTTTCATAAAAAGTTAAAGAAACATATACATTGGTTGTACTTTTTAGTTTGTTCTTCTATATTTCTTTCTTAGAAACAGTTTATTCTCTTATCTCACCGGCTCTAGCTGGGATTCTACATTTAATACAAAACATGTTTTAATACATGTTTCTTATTATTGAATTTCTTACAAATCCGAAAATATTTTCTTAGCAAATTATTTTTAACTATCTGGGAATGCTGAGGGATTTATACAATAATTGTATGCTTAGTGAATGATGGCTTGTAAATAACCGATACCTACTTCATTTCTTCAACAGCGGAATGTTTGAAAGGCGGATTCCCTACGTGTCTTCGAAACTAGTTGTTAAAAACTTACGTACTTTTTAACAACTATTTCAAATAATAAATCCATTATTATGGATTTTCTAATCTTAAACGTAAAATTTGTAATAATCTTTAGAAAACTCAACATTTAATAGTGAGAAAAGATTATAAAGTTTCCGGAAAAAGCTGCTAACTTTAAAGTTTACATGAATAACTTTAGATAATTTATGATTTAGTACTTTTTGCATTTTTCAATGCTATTTTTATACTTATGGTAAATTTTAAATAGAAAAATATTGGAAAAAATTAACTCGGCCACAAGTGAATTCTCAGGCTGGAATCGAACCAGCGACCTTTGGAAATCCGGTCCAATGCTCTCCAATGATTTCCAAAGGTCGCTGGTTCGATTCCAGCCTGAGAATTCACTTGTGGCCGAGTTAATTTTTTCCAATATTTTTCTATTTAAAATTTACCATAAACTTTAGATAATTTTGACTATCACTTACATATGACTTTCTTCCGTTAGTTCCAGTCGTAGGGCGATGCGCTCGATCCCCTATCATTAAGCCATAAATAAAAACAATAATACTACAGCTGCGATGATCGATGTTCAGAAACGTCGAACAAAAATAATACTGACGCAGAAACAACTATAAAGGCTCCGGTGTATAGTCAATGTACAATTTTGGAAGAAAGGTTTTTCGAAGACACGTATTAAATCCGCCTAACAAACATTCCGCTGTTGATAATGAAGTATCGTTTATTTACGTAACAGGAGCTGTAAAGTCACCTAATGTCAACGTTCTCAACTCATAATACCATTTTTAGTTCATCTACTCACCGCTTGAATTCAGAGCCTCTGAATAAATTTTCATACAAATGTTTATACGTTAGACGCTAGCGAGGATCGTTGGCAAAACTAGAGCCACAGGAACAACTCATAATAGAGCTAATTTGAAAACTTTTCCATATTGTAAATCTAAATACTCAGTGTTATTTTGGAATTGTTAATTTTTGTAGGGAGTCTAGGGAGTTCCCTAATAAAAGTATTCATCAGAACTACTGACGGGGGTTCTCCATCAGTTTCCCACAGAATCTAGGGCTGTCAATCGCCAGACATTGGTCGTGCGTTTCTAATCATGATTAGTTCACGTTTCTGCCTTTAAATATAGGGCCAGACGATGTCGATAAATAATTTTTACGTTTATATCGACAGACTAAAAACCGGGACCACTGGGTCTGATATCGGTGGATGTTACCACTAGACCACAGAGGCGGTTAAAAAAACTTGTGTAAAGAAAACTTAATATTTTAGGAAAAACAACTATAAGTCGCTGACGTCCACTATAGTTGTAATAATTTTGTTGACAAATGGAAACTTATATTAAAATAAAAGTCTTTTCGCTAAAGGAGTATTCATGAGAGGTTTCTCGTCCCAAGATGTTTCTCCTCGGTGAAATGGAATATCGATCACACTATCATATTCGCGTAATATTGAGGATTCTCCCGTTGATTGAATATAAGCTTATTGTAACATTAACAATTTCCGCTTAATGGGCTATCTATCGATTTTGCACAACTCTATGAGCGATAACCTTTATATATGTAGGACACAGCCGAAGTAAATCTGGGAACATTTGCTAAATTAGTACTAAATGAATTATGTCTGCTAAACCCGTTCAGATGGTGGAAATTCCAAATTTTTAATGGAGCGTTGTATTAAGCCCACATTAAAACTGTGTCATTGGTTTTACTTTCTATATGAATCTGGTCACATTCAGTTGATTCAGTGATAAAAAGTTAAAATAAAATAATTAAGGTTTTGAAAAGAAAAAAAAAATTGTTTCATTTAAATGTACATAATATATTGTGGAAGGTTTATAAAATGTAATCCTATCATTTATTTTCTGAAGATCGTAATATTGATAAACCTATTTTCGTATTACAATATTTTTTTCACCTCACACGCTCTGAAAAGGAGGTTTTGTCAATCAGTTTAGGCGTAGAAAATCGCTTTTTGCGGCGTAGCGCGACAAAGTACTATTTTAATTTCATACCTAAAAATATGTCTTAATGGGTTCCGAATCGCACTATTGACTTTTTTGTTATATTTGATTCTTATTTTAAATAGCTTTCAATTAATTATAATACTCCGTTTTGGTTTAATTATATTATTTTAATTCATTAAATCATAAAAACAATAGGTAACAATAAGATTAAGACTATTTGTTAAGATTAAACTTTCAGTTTAGTAACTAAATTTAAGTCGTGTCCTATTATTTAAGTAGTTTTCAAGCTATACGAACTCTCGGTTTGCTAATGAAGTAATACGATATTTTTACGGCCCTCTTGTTTTGCATCCCTCTCAAACATAACCTGGAAAGTCTGTTGTTAACCTATTTTTTGTTCTGCGTATCTAGGGCATGCAGCCCTTCTAGCCCAGATTCGTCCTACGAGATAAAACGCCTAACATGATCTAGGAAGATTCTTATATTATAACCACCCACCTTTTTTAGGCGCTGTAGGTATTAAAGTTCTATTTATATGTGTAAAATCTTTATTACTATTTCATGTTATGATGAAAACAATTACATAACTTTATTGAACATCCTACTAATATAATAAATGCGAAAGTATGTCAGTTTGCTTGTTTATTCCTCTTCCACGCAAAAACGACTGAACGGATTTGGATGAAATTTGGTATGCAGGTACTTCAAATAGTAGACTAATATATAGGCTACATTTTATTCCGATATTACCACGTTACGGGAACTACGCGAGTGAAACCGCGGGCGGACGCTAGTAATTTATTAAATAGCTGTGTTTTTATTTATTAAAAATAGTATATTTTAGCATCTTGGCTTTTACTCAGGTTTCAATCCAGCTCAACATTATGGTTGCCTAAAAGAAATTGCTTTTTAGCGATAAGGCTACCAATTGTTCTTCTTTAAAAAAATAGTTTTGTAAATTATCATGGTGTACAATAAAGAATATTTTATCTTTTATCTTTATCTTCAGCATACCTACATGTGCTGTTCGCCTAAGCTCGTACGTATGAAAGGTTGTATTGCTTTACTGGGGAAAATTAACAACATGTTGCAAATACATTATACCTAGACTAAACACAATATGCTCTACTGTCTCACATTTTTTACCAACGTTACTCAGAACATCACCTAGCAATAATTCTTATACAGACTAAATAAAATCTCATAACGAAGTCAGTTTTATTCAATAAAGTATGGACCCGGCAATAGTATCTAGACCTTTACCTACCCAATTAGGGGTAATAGGGCAGTGTCAGGTAACGAATGCAGGCACCTGTCATCTAATCTTGTTACACCCCCTTTAGAATCCCTCAGTTGAATTGCGTAACTTTCGCGTAAATAGCACTCTTATTTGGGCACTCTGCTGTGTTACGTGGTATTCGATAAATTTATATAATATAATAATAAATATAAAATAATTTAAGTCGATAAATTGACGACAAAGTGTGAATTACCGCTGACACAAAACTGGGGCCCAAATCACATGCAATAAAAAAAAACACATTCGTAAAAAAACCAAGTATGAGCTTTCCTTTAAAAAAAATTCAAATACATTTTTACGAATGTGTACTTTTATTCAAATTCAAATTTAATTTGGAACTTTTTACAAATGTGAACTTTTTGATTGCTTGAAAATTGGGCTCCTCATCCTAGTATCTACAATGTTCTAGAATTAGAACTTTGAAATTACGAACGAATTAGAACTTTGGCTCGAACTTTGATTATCCGGGTATAATACCTATATTATACCCGGATAATCAAAGTTCGAGTCAGTGCAAGTTTGTTTTCTAATAGTCAAATACATCTTCCAGATTGAAAATTATGTTGATAATAATTTTCAAAATGTAATAATTATTTATTTGCCCTTAATTGTAACTGAACAAAACTTAAATACTATAAATAACGAATTTTATATATGTTAACTAAATAAAATTATGTCCGGATCTCCTCATTTCTAATTATAATCACGCATGGAAACTCAGCCTGTGGACGTCCACTGCTGGACATAAGCCTCTCCTAGCTATGAACGCCTATTGTGGCGTTCATAGGAGGCTATTAGCCTACTGCTACCACGCTGGCCAGACGGGTTGCTAGGGTTTGATTAAAGTTTTCCTTCTCTCGCACAGGTTTTCAATGCGTCGAGCCTCTTAGTCGACTCTTACGGCATCCCAAGCATGTAAAGGAGTGGTGACACTTGTATTCTTAGGCCGTCATCACACAGCCAACGCCGAGCATAGCTCTCTCCATTGCACGCTGAGTTACCTTGAGCCTCCTTATTAGACCCATCGACCACGTTTCACTGCTGGAGATCCGCAGGAGAACTAAAGTTACTGACATCGCTCGAAGGATTGCTCAGCTAAAGTGGCAGTGGGCGGGACACATAGTGAGAAGAATCAACGGCCGTTGCGCGTTGGGGCGGAAAGGTTCTGGAATGGCGACCACGCACCGGACGACGCTCCGTGGGTAGGCATAAGGTGGACCGACGATCTGGTGAAGGTCGCGGGAAGCCGCTGGATGCGGGCAGCGCAGGAACGATCGTCGTGGAGATCCGTGGGGGAGGCCTATACACAGCAGTGGGTGGCTGAGACGACGAACTAAATTATATATAATTATAAATTATAGGTAAGAGAAGACATGTAAAGAGAGTAGAAATAATTAATCATTTATTTCAATAGTCTAAGGTAAACATACATACATACAAATAAATAGATAAATTACTATTTCAAATTGAATGTGAGTGACATGTCTGGCATGCAAACTACAAATTTGGTTTTTTAGTAAGTTTTTATGGTTTAAACATAAAATAAACGAACGAACGAAACGAAAAACTAATCAAATTAAGATAATTTTTTTGGTGTTAAAAATGAAATTGCAGTTTTTCTATTAAATTTTTGATGATACCATTCGGACGCGAGGTTTATTTTCCCATAAAAAGTTAAAAGTAAGTAGGTACATAAATGTTCAACTTCAATTATGAAATTTGCAAGAGAATGCTCAGTTCTGAATTGTAATATCGTGTATGTTTGATTACTACGCATATTTTAAAGGTAATGTTTTTCTGGATACAATTGAAATTCGGTCGTATTTAATGTAAATGAAGTAAATATTAACCATATTATTAGCCATATATGATATGGTGAAACTCATTTGATACGATTCTCGAATATTGAAGTGTTTGTAAACATTTGTGATAGAGCTGAAAGAAAAACCTAGGTGCAATCCAAAGGTATACAAATAACCAGGGAAATAGAATCGGAAAACGTCAAATAACACTGCCTTTTAAAATCTGTATTATTTGACTAACTATTGATCATGATCTAAGTAGTAAATTCTTAAAATTTAAAGTGAATTGTGGTATAAAAGATATCGGTGCGCATAAGTGGCATATTAAATTAATGCGTCGTGTTCACAGGGAGACTAAAAATAAAAGTAGGCTTTGCGACAGCCGTTTCCCAATCGAGTGTTTTTATCGTTGTGGTGTGAAGGCAGGCGCGGGCGGGCGGCGCGCGGCGCGGCGTCGATAGCGCACCGCCCTGACGTCGGCCCACTCCGCACCCGCGACGAGCGCGCCGCCGTCGCCACGCACGGACGTACCGAGATACGGGGGCCCCCTCGCTTACGCGACCGAATTCTGTGCTCTTCAGTGACTCTCCGCGACTCTTGAAACCTAAACTCGACGCCATCACCGCTCGTGAACACCTCCATGCATAATACAGCTCTCGTGAAAACAAACACATCACACAGTGCCATTCGCGCAAGCGCGATTCCCGTGGACATGACGACAGCGGCCATCTTGGCCGAGGACGCACTTTCGCCTCGCCCCAGCTTCTGAGGTCGAACCCAAAGCTCGAGATAAACCGACGAGGAGGTGCGATGCGTCGCGGGCGAAGCTTCGAGGCGGGCGCTCCTTGAGCCCGCAGCGCGTCGCTATCGATCCGTTCGCGTCATGGCGCTCGCGGAGTGAATGCGGACATCGGATCGCGCTGCAGCCCTCGCGGAGCGGAGCGCCCGATCAGTGATAGTGATAGTGGTCGCGCGGCATGTGAGACAGAGTGTCGTCGTGGTTGGGAGGGCGCGCGGGCGGCGGCGGGCCCTGCTGACCGCGCGCCATGGGCGAGGAGTACGCGCGCTCCCCATGCGAGCGTTTTCCGGCGGCGGGCGCGTTCAGCGTAGCGCCGCCGGAGCGGCTCAGCCCGCCGCCGCCCGCGCCGCTACCGGATCGCTTTTCGGCATCACCGCGGCGGGTGCGCCGGTGCGCGGAGGCGGAGCGCGCGCGGCGGCCTCGTTATGTGCCACCGGCGGCGCACGTGCCCGTGGAGCGGTATGTGCCTAGGCCGCCAGCGCCGCTGCGGCCGCCGCCGCCGGTGTACTGCGGGCTTGCGTGCCGGCCGCCGCCACCGGCGCCGCGGAAGTGCTGCGGGCCCGCGTGCCGCGAGGACATCGCCGGCTCTCCACCGCCGACGCGGTACGTGGAGTACGTGGGCGCCGCCGCGGCGCGCCGGCTGGCGTGCACGCCGCCGCCGCCGCCGCCGCCCGCGCTGCAGCTGCCCTGCGAGCCCCAGGAGCCACCCTGCTGCGTGCAGGCTCGCAGGCGCCCGCAACCACCACATGACTGGTGAGTACCAAATGTCACCATGGTGTAGGTAAACACCCTACACCAACAGATTTATTTATTTATTTAAATCTTTATTGTACAATAAACACAAAGTTAGGTACAAAAGGCGGAATACTAAAAGTATAAAATACTAAAAGTATTCTCTACCAGTCAACCTTTAGGGAAACAGAGAGCAGCGAAAGCGGTACAAAATGCGATTTGTTTGAATTGATATATAAACGTACATCACTTTAATACGTACCTAAATATACAAATTCATACATACTATACTAATACTATAAACATACGATACATAAATAAACTTAGGTTTATATTTATGTAAACAAGTCAAGAAATGGTTAGAGTATTGATTTATTCCTTCCGTTTTGCTATTCGAGATCGTGAAATATTTAGAATACAGACTATTTCAAGGATTTCGGAGATTTCAGGGATTACCCTGGGTATTGAAAAAGCTAAGTGGGACAGCGATTCTTGTTTTTCAGCTTTCCTTTCAAAAAACTGCGACGTTATGACGTTAAAGCGTAATAGATTGATCTCAACAGATTCTAATCAATCATAATCTCGTAGTATGGGCTCGCATGGCTTAACCTAAACAGATAAGACACACGTAGGTCGGCCACTGCATCGATCCGACCGATCGCTGATTACGTATAGCTAGGTGGGCGACTTCGAAAGGGTTTTTAACGATTCGCGGTGACGGGAGGCTGAGCTATAATTGGTTAATATTGATAACATGTGATTGATGAGTTTTGCTAACGACCGCCGAGTCAACGCACCACGTTTCGAGAAACGTTTACGTGTGTCATAAGCGAAAGATGGATTGCATCGGTTCTTATCATTGAGAAAAATGGTTTTATTTTTGCGAACATGCTTTTTTGTTGGTTATTTCAGTTCGGTGGGCAGTGTTGATCGTGTTTTCGACTTTTGGTTTCATTATAACTTTGAGAGGTATAAGCACTCATTCTCATAATTTGATTTTGAGAGTTAGGGGTGAAATCCTACTGTAATTGTGTCAGTTTGGATGTTTGTTTGTTACTCAATCTCGTAAAAACGGCTGAATGGATTTTGATCAAAAATGGCACACACATAGTTTATTGTCTCTAGATGAAAACAAGGCATTCTATTCAGATATTCGGAACGAGGTCCACGCGGGGTAACCGCTGGCGGCCACTAATAGTTTATAAAAATAAAACTAAAAAAATAATAATAATAGTACTTAAAAAAAATCTATGAATATCATGAAAATGACTATTCGGAGAAAGTAGCGTACAAACTGCATTGCATATTCGCATATTCATATTGGTCGATGTACAGTCAACAGCAGCTACGGCTATACATATCTGATAAATTTTCTCCAATCGACTTTGGACTTAAGACTTATCTGTTGAGTTCAGCTGGCCTACCGCCATCTCTTAGCGCAATATTGTTTTCTGTCAAACATTATCGGCGCATTATTTTTATATGTCACTTCGTAACGCGAACCTCATAAAACAAAATATTTTTTTGACGGCGGTTTTGTGTGAAGTGTGTCAAAGTAATTCGTTCGTTGGCAGGAACAATAAATAAATGTACATGGATCTGAGATAGTTGTTTATAGAAACTTACATTATTCAAATATATCATGAGTATTTGGATGTCGATATTTTTCTTGTAAATGTTCAGGAGCTGCCTAGTCAAGTCCGTCAATACAAAGTACCATCAAGTGCAGGTAGGCACGTTCTTTTTTATAATATTTCATGTCCATAGATATATCTCAATGGTTGTCATTGGACAGGAATGAAAAAAATAACTTTATGAAGTTCGCGGTACGAATTCAAACACTATTGAAACAAAAGGAAAACAAAACGTTCTTACGACATGATGGTCTCTTAAAAAATGGCGGTAGGCCCCCAATTTGTCTGTAGGAATTTGACAGATATGCAAAGCTGTAGCTGCTGTTGACTGTACCTACTGATGTAGGTATAATGTGTTGTTGTCAAATATTTATTTAATCTATGTTATGTATAATTTATTAATTCTACTTATGGTGATGTAAGCAGATTAAAAATAAACAAAGCTTGCAGATAATTTCCAATACATAATGGTTTGTTGTATTTGTGCACTATGGACAGTTCGCAAAATGTGAGTTCAATTTTAATATTAGGTAGGTACTCATCGATGTTTTGTGATGGATGGATCATAAGTACGAAGTACGAGTATGATTATCGTCTTATTATATTTTTTGGAAAACTCGTACCTATTTATCCAGACAATTTCGTTACAATAAGACAATAATTACCTATGAGGAATCCAATTTAGTGAAAGTCGATTGGGATATGTAGCGGTTCCAGTTATAACACGTATATACTTAGGAATTATTTCAAAACGTTACGAAAAGTATTGTCTAATGTCTGAATCTATCTGTATGTCAAAATTTATCAAAATCTGTTCAGTGGGTTAGGCGTAAAAAGGTTACCGAGGAACATACTGAATAAAAAATTATATTGACTTAATAACTGTAACTAATGTAATTCGAGATTTTGAATTTAGATAAGTACCTACAATGCTGTAATTACGTTTACATTATAAGTGAAAATATTAATTTCTCGCTCTCTCTCTTATCGTATGAAGATTATTGGCTACCTCTGGTGTCAGAGTTATTAAATTATTAGTAAATTTTAATAGACAGAGTACTATAAAAAAAACCAGACAAGTGCGAGTCGGGTGCCATGACTCTAGCTAATTATATGCAAAATGTATTTCATTTGTGGTTTTCGAAGTTTGTATTTTCAATGCCTTCTTCTATGATAAAAATCGACTCTTTTCTAGTATTTTACTATTAATATATATCATTATATATAAAATCAAGATGATAGTGCAATCTTGGTCATTGATTTAGTTCTGATTTTCAGACGTTATTATCTCATATCTAACCATCCAGTCACACCAATAACTGAACTGAAAAACAGATCTTTCAAACATTAAATACACTATTACTTTGTCTTCAAGTCGCTGTAATAACCTATACCAAGAATAACACAGAATGTGTTTTCATTACAAATCAATAAGTGCCCAAAGTTAGGTAGTAACTAAATTAAAGACACAATAATATAAAACAAAGTTGCCTAGACTAGCCAAGTTTTGGTAGTTATCCAAGACTGCGTGGAACGTTCCAGACTGAGACGATAAAATAAATCACAGTGAAATAAGTAAAACGTTTTTGGGGAACAGCAGGGAACTGTTCTGCTTTCAATTTGGCTTATAATAAGCACAACTTTTTTAAAAATAGTGTTCGTTGTTGTAACAATCAGATTTTTGTACACCTTATTATAATATCTGCAGTTATTAAAAATATAAAATAAGTATTTTTCTGTTGTTGTTGTTGACAACGATACATCGAATCGTCTCAAAATAACTTCTACCATTTACTTGGTAATGAGATAATTATATATAATTATATATATATATATATATATATATATATATATATAATTTATTGAATTCAGGACCTTGTCCTTTTTTTAGGTCTGTTAAAATACCGAGGTATCGTCCGTCACACTATTGTTTTTTGTGCTCTTTCGATATTTTTACATCCATATTCTTTACAAAATTCTATATATCAAAGTAACTGAGTATCTAGAAGATAAAAAATAAGACTACAGTTTAAATTTTTCTCTTGCTTTCAAAGTTTTCTAACCGTCTTTAGCACTTTCCATCGAGTTGAGTCGTGATAAATGCGCGCAGGCTCCTATGTCAATATTTGTAATATCGAGCCATTTTTGGGGACAAGACCCGTTTTCTCTTTGACTTCTATTTGGGCAGACGGATGTAAGAATTCTGAACATGTGTAAAGGAATGTCATATGAGTCATAAGTCCTGACACGAGTTCTCAGTGAAATAAATACCGATTTTCAAATAAATATTTATTTTATTATACATGAAAAGAAAGCTTACACTATAATTAATACTAATTGATAAAAAATATTTAAAATGCCTTGCACAATTTTCGATGCAAGCATTTGACCTTCGCGGCCACGCGGCCATCTATAGAAATACGCGCCGCGTCCTTGTACATTTTAGCGGCTGCTGTAAAGAAGGATGCATTGAGAGGCTTCAATTTTGAGGGTGGTCTAGCGCAGATCTTCTCCTATAAATAGAGCCTAGGTAAATTATTAAGCGGTTTAAAATTTGGGCTAGAGGATGTCCAATCTTCGTGCAGGTTGAAGTCGATTTTCATGGGTGGCCTGACAATCTTGGGTCCTTTTGACTATGTGACCAGGCCCTGAAGCCTGAAGAAGACCCATTGCTGATTCTTGAACGTGGTTCGATAAAGTGGTCTACGACGTCTGTCAGGAACGTATTTTGTAAAGTAAAAAAAAAAACTAATTTATTTGTTTTTATATTCCTATTACATCTATAAAACGATCATAAAAGTAGAATATCAATATCCATTCTAAATTAAAAAATCTAAAGGTGTGACAGAACTTATGACCCGACTAGGTACATTATTATTATTATTATAATATTATAAATGCGAAAGTGTGTTTATTTGTCCTTCCTTCACGCACTATCTATGCAACCAATCGAGTTGATTTTTGGTATAGAGTTAGTTGAAAGGACGGAGAGTATAACTTAGGCTTTTTATCCCAATATTCCCTCGGGAACAGGAACCACGCGGGTTTAACCGTGGGTGGAAACTAGTGAATATATAAAACTATTTTAAGCCTACAACGACAGTGAAACGGAACACAAAGGAAGTAAGTACAATCGGGAAACTCCCTGTTTGACCAGTAGTTTTTTTGAGAATTTTGAGGAAGATAAAACATATAACTCAGAAAAAACGGAAAATTACGTATATTTGACACTAAGACTATGTGCTGAATTAGTTTAATACATATAAGAATGCAGCAGGCTGATTATCTAACAGAAAGTCACCTAGCAAACAGTTCCGCGCTGTCATTACTGTCACATTTTCTTACTGTATGACAGCCACAATAACGACGAAACTGAAACTGAACCAAGTTTTCGTTAGATAATTAGTCCTCGGGTTAGCCTGATCCTTCCACAAGGTTGCCACCTTGTTGAAATTTGAAAGAAATACCTACATAAGTAAATACATAAAAACGGGCCGTTTCAACAAGAACATTTTTATTTTCGAAAACTTTGTAAACAATAACTCACATGAAAATGTTTGTAACGACATTCTGCAGATCGCTTGGACGCTGGACTTCTTAAAAAATGTTTTTGCACAAACTGTCGTTTAGAAAAAAATATAAATATACTTTTACAAAGAAATTGTGTGCTGTTTGAGTGTTTTCGCTGTATATTGAAACTGAAGAATGGGTAACAAAGTCAAATTCAAAGATTTTTATTGAAATAGACTTATAGATAGTGCTAACAAGAAAACTAACAAAATAAACATTATTATAAGCTCAAAAAAAAAATATTCGCGCGTCACTCATTTCATCTTTTCACATTTCTTTATGACCTTTAGCCCACGCAGACATTGTCGCGGGCGGTGGCTAGTCGTAAACGAAAGATGCGCGTTCCTTATTTGAATGTGCTCATAAAATCAATGTCATAATTGCGTGGTGGCTGGCGAAGACCCGCCCACCGAGCTCTTGTCAAAGTTGTTTTTTTATGTTTTCCGGAATGTCTTTTTATGATATCGCTGTTGGAATCGCGTTTATGCCTCGAAAACTTTCTAATGAAAAGTTGACTTATGATTTTTCTTACACCATGTCCTTGGATTAGACAATTCCCCTCTTGCGCCAAGCTGGATTAGACAGATTTAACCCAGAGTTAGTGCTACTTTTGTATGGACTAACTCTGGGTTAAATTTTAACCTAGCTTGACGGAAGTGGGCCTTGTATGCTTCTTTGAAATAAATGTTCGCGAAAAGAATAACCATAAAATACTTTTTGGGGAATATAGCGCTTCTTCAATACCTAGTATGTATTATCTTTTCAGTATTAGTACCTAACATTTACTTACTTTTTTGCTTCACATTCTATGAGCTTTATAATTAATAAATAATTATTTTTGACAACTTTTACGGATATCAAACGCGCTATATTTCACGAACTAAGTTGTAATTGTCCGTATTTTTAGGTTTCTTAGGGGTTATTTTATTTTCCCGACGTTTCGGCACCTTTTCAGCTGCCGTTGTCATGATGACTGACCACGAACCACGGTTCATCCCGTAATACGGATGGACCAAAATACGGACAATTACAACTTAGTTCGTGAAATATAGCGCGTTTGATATCCGTAAAAGTTGTTTTATTTCAATGAACAGTGCGCGCCAAAACATAAGATGTACGTACAATACGATATTTTAAATCTAATCAGATAAAATAAATCAAATATTAATAAAAAAACTTTTGGTTATTTTGATCTCGCAAATTAAAAGCTACTGAACCTTATTAAATCAACAAGCGGCCGCTCGCGGCTTTCCCCGCGTGGTTCCCGTTCCCGTGGGAATATCGGGATGAAAAGTAGCCTATGTTTTAATCTAGACTATCTGCTATATGTGTGCCACATTTCATTTAAATCAGTTTAGTAGTTATTGTGTGAAAAGTAACAAACACCTAAACATCTAACCATCCAAACATCCTCACAAACTTTCGCATTTATAATATTAGTGGGTGGTTTATTTTTTTTATTAAAAAAAAATAGCATCGGTAAAATATGAAATGAAAGTGGCCCGTAAGACGATGGACCTCTTTGATCCGGACGAGAAGGGAAGCGTAATAATTATTTCGACCAGTTTTCATTTTACGCGCCATCCGGGACCAAAAAATGAACGAGATTTTGGACATGAGCATGTTTTCTTTAATGCCTTTGACTCGGTGGTAGGAAGACAGTTTACGTTGAATATGGGCTAGGTATAGCACAAGGAATGTGTTATCTGATATACATCTCAGAACCTATACTACCTAATATTATAAAGAGGAAGGATTTGATTGTTTGTTTGTTTGCATTTATTCAATCCTCCGAAACTACTGAACGGATTTGGATGAAATTGGGGAAACAGATAGTAGATAGCCTGGTTATGAACATAGGATTCTTTTTATGTCGATATTCCCACGGGAACGGGAACCACGCGGGAAACGCTGTCGCTAGTAACTTATAAATCAATAATTTTTAATCAATAAATTGAGAAATGTAATAAAATAAGTATACCATTAATTTCATCATCATTACTCAATCTCCAATATAATACCTAAACAATGTGTTGAAGTATTCTTACTCAAACATTTTATTTACCACATAGAGGCTATAGTTAACTATTCGATTTTTTTTCTCGACTGGTGCCTGCTATAAAAAATCTGTGCCACAGATTACTGGAAAACTCTTGCAATATAATGATGATATAATTATGTTATAAAGATACTATGAACGTGAAAAATTAAAGTGAGATTTAATACTTAGACAGCGAGAAGATAGATACAGGTACACATACAGAAAACAAGAAAAAGGTAACACATAATAATATATGGGCAAAGGCGTTCTTACGCTAAGACTGATCTCTTCCAGACAACCTTTGAGTCATGGGAAAAACAAAGAGAGAGCGAGAGACAAGTAAAAATAATGAAATTTATTAAGTATCTAAAGAAAATATAATTTTACATAAAACTTGTTTTCCAGTTCGGTATAAAATCGACCCTATTTATCTTTCTACAGTAGTATTTAATTGATTCTTAAACTGTTCTTTTATATTTGATTCAAAGTATGCCGGTAGAAAACTCGTCAAACAGTTTTTATCAATTCGCATCATACTTTGATAAGATAGGGCGAGTTACTACAACAAGTTCTACATGAAAATGTGTATTTGTGTTAGTTAAAAAGTGGTTAAATAAGAAGCATATAATTATATTTTAATCTTGCTCCTAAGTGACGTTTTGTGAAATGTGTAGTTTAGTGATCACAATTGCAAAATCTACGGGCGTGAGTCATTACTGAGATAAAGATACAGTGACTTTTGTTGCAATTTTGAGGTTATGATCAAAAAGTAAGTGATATATTTCACGTAGTTTATTACTATGTTTTAATAATTTAAATTGTACATATTATATCGGTTTTCGAAATAGTGATACCTAAGCTATTTCCCTAATACAAACAATTTAGTATCAGAATATTAAATAACACTCATACCATTTTTTTTAATTACTTAGATAAATCTACGTGTAGGTACTATACTTCTAGATGTATTTGTATATAAAAAAACACACAATTGCCAATGCCTATAGTTTTGATTTTTGTGTAAAACCATAGCTATTCAGCCAGCAGAAATATAAGACGACTCTTGTAATAAAAACTTCTTAATAAGGATAAATAGTTTTTCCAGTAGATTACGGTATTTTTCGTTTGAAAATGATAGCACTTCAAGATAAGTCTGACTGAAATAGCACGCGATGACTACCTACCCGATATAAACATTTATTTTTAGCCAGAAATTAATAAATAAGATTAAATTCGGCTACTGCCAGTATTGTCACAGACAACTTAGTCAGGGATGGATGTATTAATATTACGCTTATAATAAATATTGATTGGGTCAGGGCAAATACTTTTGTACAGTCGACAGCATATTAAGAACACAGAAAGTGTTTTGTACTTTTTGATATAAAACTATAGGGTGGTTAGAGATGTATCAAATCTGGTAATAAGATATACATTTCTTCATGCCTTTATGTAGGTTTGTAAGGTATCAGAAACACGATTTTATGATTTTGCCTCGACACTTTTTCTTTTTGTAATGACCTTAAAATTCGAAAATTCAAGATTATTCTCAAATGGGGTTATGGGGTAGGTATATACTATTGGAAATTGATTTAATTAGTGGACACCGATAATAGTTAAATCTCTCTGTAGTTTAATTTCTCTTTAAATCGCTATAGTTATTTAATACGAAGTGATTTCGTGGTTTTTTCGCCTAATCTGCAAAATCGGTCTCGCTCCCTCTCATTGTTATCTCGCTTTAGTCATAATGAAATGGGTTAACTTTAGTTGCTAAAATAACGTATGTGAATCCGGAATAATCTCCATGCGATCGAATCGTGATAAAAATGTAACTTCATTTGACGGAAAATACAGGTGAATTTTAGTACCCAGTTCTCTTTAACAATTTTATCAAAAAGATACAAGCGGTCAAACTTTAGGTATCCGTGTGTGTGTACCAAGAGTCTTCGCAGTGTTCAATATCAACCATTTTCATGAGTTGGTTTATAAAAAGTCTAAACTTTATTTTTTGCTTTTCTTATTTCCACAGATGAGTTCGTTCAAACGAGGAATCTCCTTAGCGTGATTTCATTAGTATAGATTCCAAACAAAAACAAAAAAGCTCCTCTAATTTTAAGGAAAAGCAGCCATCACGCTCAATGCAAATGATTTGCCATCGACCTTGAATAATGTAGCCCACTTATTTGTAAAAAGTACGAAAGCAAAGCTCTTTGAGCATAATTTATTTTACGGACGACAAACGCTGTATAAACTCGCATAAACAGAGAACATAATGTGTAAAAAAACACAAATGGCTTTTAGGACAAAGGGAGGCAGAGGTAAGGAAATTATCCTGAGTAACGCTGCAAGTAGGGTTATCAACTTTTTGACGATCTACATACTATCGCCAATCTGGAAGTGTTTAAATAGGCTCAGACCAGCGCGTCCGGAGCTAAGAAAACATGGTCAAGTGGGGCTTTTCGGCTTGTTCCGCGGTATGCATTTGCGGTGCAGTCCAGACTTGGCCTTGGATGGATGGACTTAATGTCGTGCCCTTCGTGTCCTGACATCTTCATGCAGGAGTATCTCATGACAGCATCCGCCAAGGCTGTCAAAGTGGCTGAATTCTGGGCCACAATACTTTACTGTCTGCTATCGACACGTTAAGAAGAAAAAAAAATTCAGCGTTTGTTAAGCAACGTTCGGCCCGGCCAGGTGTCGGATGGAATGGGTGATCGTAAAGTGGCATTACAATTGAGCGCTGCTGTGTTTTGAAGAGCACTTTAAACCGTCGGTCCCGGCAGTTGTCATCTGATAACAGTCGTTAAGCCTAGTCAGTGGCCTTATAGGCGGCTTGATAAACTCTAACACCAGAGGCACCACTAATCCTCATCATAGGATAACAAAGTGAGAACTTTTCTACCAAATATAATATTTTTGAAGCTGTTACCACAAAAATGTAGTATATGACAAAAAAGGACAAAATATGTGGTTAAAATATTACTTACAATTTTTTTGTGTAGACCAGGTTACAGAAAAAGATTAAGGCTGCGCGTTCCGCTTTACGTAAAATATAGTATGTTTTTTAGAAATATACCTAGTATTTTATCTCCTAATATATAGCAGCTAGGATACTATAATTTGGCAACCCTACCTGCAAGGTGGGTGATTTATATTTGGGTGGAAAGTAGTGGAGCTTAGCAGCGAATACGAAGATAAATGAGTTTATTTTGTAAGAACCTTTTAGATATTGCCTGGTCTCAAATTTTTTCGATTGTTTTCGAACTGGTTGTGACGTAGTTTGTGTTTTACATTATATAGGTAAGCAAATTGAAACTCAGTACCCGAAGTTTAAATCGTAAAAGAATAATTTTCAGCCTGAAACCATACGAAGCCAAAAACTATAACAACCACAGTTAAGTATCCTTGAAAAGTGAAAGATAAATAAACACGCCTAATCAAATCATAGACTGGGTAACATAAACTAATCCTAATTATATCATAAATAAATATGTCAATTTGTTTGTTTATTTCTTACTCTTCCACGCAAAAACTACTGAACGGATTTGGATGAAATTAGCACACAGATAGATATAAAAATATAGGGTACTTTTTATCCCGATATTTATCAAAGAAATGTAAACCAACTGGGTGAAACCGCAGGCGGCTGCTAGTTTATAATATATAATTATAAGCAGTTTCATTTTCTGCCTAACTCTTCTAATCATATATGCAAATGCAAATCTTATTTTACTGAATTAAACGCAATCTATATGTACAGTCAGCTATTATAACAGATAATATAATAAACTGAAATTTAATACACTTGATTTTCAGTCTTAATGCTGACACGTTAGTGAGTACAAAATCGTTTGAGAAGTAGGTACAGAGATAATGACAAATTCTGTTCGTTAAGTAATATTGCAGATTAACAATAAAATTATGCTATGTTCTACGTCTGCTCGGTACGTTCGCACAGTGTTGCCAGTACTGGACAAAAAAGAAAAAATCAAAAATCAAAAAAAGAAAAAAATGTAGGAAAGGTGCTAAACTCAATCGTTCCATAAACTACGATAGTTTCTGCATATGGTAGATACCCATGGTTATTTCATAATACACAGCCTCCTGAGATCCAGGACAACATTTTCGGACTATGTCTAAAACAATGATTTTTTTATGAATAGTAATGCAGTATAGAATTGTATGAATAGTTACTTCAAAAAATATAAAAAAATATCCCCCTTCCCGTTTTATATTATGCTCATATGAGGTCACTCAGTGTATATTCCAGCAAAAAAATCATGGGACTCCCATTATGATCGCTCACGGATTAGATACGCTCTGGTTGCTATAAATCTTTGATTTCGGGCAGGAAAGAAATAAGGGTCTATTCTTGGTTAGACTGCAGGTTTTGGTGCTGCTAAAAACTCGGCTGCGACCGCGACCACGTCCTCATTAACGCATGCCACGACTTGTAGTTGAGGATATCGATTTTGTGCTCCTTTCTCGTCATATACAAAGTTCTTCTTCTACTTCTTGATCGACCACGACTCACTAAAACTGGTAGAAGCCGAGGAGTACTTGTACTAGTAGTATCTTGATCCGACGAATTAAAAATTTTACTCTGTCTTAGTAACGTGTCACTTGTGTTTTCTTCGGCATCTGAGCTGGAATTACTTCGATATGGTTTGGTGCAACTGGATCTTCATGTTCTTCCTCTGACAATGACTCGTTGTCGGATTTATGTACAAGTAGCTATTCCAAAACATCTGCTTCCTCAACTTTATGACAACATTGTCATCACTTGATGACATTACATCTGAAGTTATGGTGTTTACAATAAACTGTTGTTTTGCCTTAAATAATGGTTTCGAAACGTAGGTAAATATCACCTCTATTGGTTTTTTCACAAAAACTATGAAAATTCACGTAAATATGTATGGATTTTAAATTGATTAAACTCATCAGGCGGCGGATAGCTCATCTTTACACTGTCTCCGTAGCCAAGACAGGTAGGCGTTCAAAAACCAAGTAAAGTATTTTTTTCTCATATTGGCACTTCTAAACTAACCATGCTAAATTAAAATGTTTGCTAATAAGTGAGCTCTGTAATTTTTATTAAGTTTATGTTATCATTTGAGTACTCAGGGTCTCAGCTCAGGAGGTTAAGAGACATTTAAACCTTGACAATTTATGACATGTATTTTTAATTTAAATAAGCATTATTTTGTTGCAATTTTCTTAGCTTCCTTTTAAAATAATGACGTCATTGGTAAGAGGTATATGTTTCTATTTCTTAGTCACGTAATTGTTACCTTAAAAATTATACAGCAAATGGTAGATTTTTTTATAGTAGCTTCATAAATACTACATATTTTTTATATATCTAAAGGGTTTTGGTTTAGTTTTTCACATTTCTCCACTATGAAAATTATATGTGTGTACTCTTAAGATCTTCAACTATGACAGAAAATAAGAAAAGAATGCTACATGATACAAATGTTGAAAAAAAAAATAGCTGGAACTGCAGGCGTGAATTGGCTGATAGTTCAATCATCAAGCAAAAAAATTGGATAGTAAATGATTAAACGAACAGACCTGAAGATTGAGAGAAAAAAATTTGCTAAATGAGATTATTTTACATCGCATGAATAATGATTTTTATGAACAAAAGAAAAACTGGTTAAATGCAGATATGTTTTGCCTATTCATTTTAAGATTATACACATTATAAATATGCAATAATAATTGTAAAATAATTTTGTCTAGCTCTTTGTATGGGGAGGCCAAACTGTGCGTCGGTCGCGTCGTCTGATCAAACCATAAGATATAGGTATAATATTTATAATTATACTAGCTTCCACCCGCGGTTTCACCCACGTGATTCCCGTTGCCGTGGCAATATCGAGATAAAACCATATAGCCTATGTTATTCTTCGTCCTTTTAACTTACTCTACGTCAAAAATCAAATCGATTAGTTGCTTAGTTAAGTCGTGAAGGAAATACAAACAAACACACTTTCGCATTTAAAATATTAGTTAGGAGGATATAAATATGCAGCTACAAAAATACTCCTTAGAATATAAAAGTCAATACATTTCAATGAGAAATCTTGAAATGTCTGTTATTAATAATTTTGAATTTTTATTGTCATATAAATTTTTAAATAAATTTTTGATCGAAAACTTGGCAAAATCGTATTTCATATGTTTAATACTCACCATAGTCATCAATCCAATATCATTGTTATGTTTGTCGGTGCCAGTCACAGAACACAGAAAATCGTGTCAGTCACAGAACACAGAAATTCTTTTTTAATCCCGAATACACAATCGATGTATAATTAAATCATCCTTAACGTCAAAACAGAGTGCATCTACGCAGACTACTTAAGCGATATTAGCAAGCTTCGTAATCTATGCCAATATGCGATTTGGAATCCAGTTAAAATAGTGATTGACTACTAAACAAGATTATAATGGAACTGTATACTCTATTCTTTACTCACTCGTCTTGCGTTGAGCGCTTATTGTTTCTAATGATTTTCGTTCGACATTTGAAATTCCATATTTTTGAATCGCTCGACCGGCCAACACCAACCCACTCGTTGGATTCGAGCGAAATAAAGTTAGTGAACGCGTGACTAAGTCGCATAAAAATATTTAAATATTACAACATAGGTAATATTTAGTTTTAAAAATGCTATGCCACTCTTATAAATGATAAGGATAAAAAATCACCTGGAATGACACAAAAACTCTTGATTAAGTATACAAAATCCTCCTCCTGATTGTAAAAATATCTACCAAGGTAAATTGTTATTTTTTATGATTTTAATAACTCAACCAAGAACGCTGTCAGACAAAGAGAAATTTCAAAACAATTTCTCATTTCGTTATTTCCGCGATTCAATAAGATAGCAAATATTTATCTTGGAGTTTGTTCCCATTGTCAGTCTAACGGTCAGATATTGAATATTACTATTGTGAAATGGTTCCTTGTGTTTGTGGAACAAGAATGATTTGGAACTGTTTAGTTTTACCTGTAGCAAATGATAAGACGCCAAGTGGCAATGATAAAACTGTTACAGCCGGTTGCACCAAAATTCATTTTCGAATTCGTAAAAAGTATCGTAATTTGCTTGTCCCTATTTTGCTCTAAGTCTCGGTATAGGTACGTAAACCTATTGTAAAACTATTGTAGTTTGTATTTTTATTATAATAAAGCAAGCGAGGCCTATTGTTCTCACAGAGCCGCTAGTTGTAACAATATTTCCATTAAAATCTGGATAGTAATTTTACTAGTCTTAGCAATATTCCAAGACATGAGCGTTTGATTTTGTACCTCATAATCTTCTACTAGACAAGTTAAAAAATACGGCATAAGAGGAACAACCTTGTCGTGGATAAAAAGCTAATCTGTAGATGAACAGGTTACACAAGGAAAAGTAACAATTAAAATTATATGTGCAACCGTGGTGGGGTACCTCAAGGCCTCTTATGGCCTCTATTTGTTCTTACTATTCATTAATGATATGCCAAATGTAACAGACCAGAAATGCATATTTATCGCAGATGATACAACACTTATAGTAAAAAGTAAAATAAAAATGAAATAGAATCTATTGCGAGTGAAAACATAAATAAAATTCTAATTTGGCTCAAAAACAATAATTTAAACGTGAACACACAAAAAACAAACTTCATTAATCTCAAAACTCATGAAGTCTTCATTAATAACAATATTAATATCAAATATATAATGAAAAAATTATAGAAGTAAAGGATACAATATTTTTAGATATTTGATAATTGATTGAATGTGTACATGGAAATCTCATATTTCCCTACTAGTGACAAAATTAGATATTTTATGATTTTTGAATTTTTGCATTTTTCAATGCTATTTTTTATGTGATAAATATTAAATGGGAATCAGGCTCAATGCACTAACCAATTATGCTACAGAGACCTATGAGGACACGTCGAATTTTTCCAGTATATTCACCGTTCTACGGTGTTGGCCACCGTCGCTTCATCAATGAGAGAAATATCCTCGCATTCGAAAGAAACATCTTTACAGATGTTTGACTATCGATTAAGATGAAACAGCCTGTAGCATAATTGGTTAGTGCATTGGCCGGATTCCCAAGGATGCGGGTTCGAATCCCGTCAGGGCGACATGAGACTAGTTGCTTTTTTCTAGTATATATTCTTGTTTAATATTTATCACATAAAAAATAGCATTGTAAAATGCAAAATTAAAAAGTTATAATATGTTTATGCTCTTATCAGACTTACGAATGTTACTTCTAAAGAAGCAGTATTAATGGCATATCATGGTTATGTCTCGTCCATATTAAGGTACGGACTAATATTGTGAGGGAATTCTGTTGATATGCCCAGAGCATATAAAGTGCAAAAGAAATACATTCGGTATATCTGTGGTGCAGACTATTTGGACAGCTGTTAGCCATTATTTAAACAATTAAATAATTTGCCTCTTCTATGTCTATGCATTTTTAAAGTGTTAATATATGTTCAAACAATACAACGAATAGTTTGAGTTAAAAAACAACATTATATACAGGTAGAAAAAATAAAAATCTGTGTGTTCCAAATCAAAACTAAAATTATATTCCCAGAATATATATTGCATTGCATTACTGATGATTCTAAAACATTGACATTCTATAAATTTAAGCACAAATTGTTTCCTTTTTTTTTACAATAAAATATAGATTATACCGTGTGGGCCTAGAAACGGGGAAAATATTGAAAACAGAGACTCAATAGAGTATTAGTATTTATTCTGAAAAGATTCCAGTTAATCAAAACCAATGCATTACTCACAATAAGAATTTAAAGATACGATTCATAATCAGTGTATAATTGCAGAACGATATTATCGCTAACGTTGCGAACTTATCGTGGTACACGGGTTAATAAAAAACTTACCGCCAAACATGTTATCACTATCCATTAGAAAATTTACCTTTAACCCTTGAATAGCAACAGCCTCCCGCTACTTCTCACAGCTTAAAATCTCTGTTCATTTAAATTAAAATCTGTAGTTTATTATTTAATATCGCAATGACAGTTATCTGTTTACAATTTTATCCATCCTGCATGACATGTCATTTCCATCAATACCAAGTATACTTACTCTTTGTACCAAGTAAATTCAGCCATGGAATTATTAAGTACTAGTACTACCTATTAATTCCATGAAATCTACGCTTTTTACATTATGATCTTTTTAAACACAAGATCATAATGTAAAAAGAGTGTAAAATTAAATAATTTTGATTAGTAAATTCAGAATATTGTCATGGGATATTCTTTGGTTTCGGTTTAAATAATTTTGATTTAATTGAATTGGATTAATTTACACAATACCTACAATACGTGGATTCATGAACTGCGATAGTAAGACAGTATTATTTTTCTATCAGTCGACACATAAATTGTCAAAAAGACGTTCCGAGTAGCTCTGAAAACGTTGAGCGGTACTGTTGTTTGCATTACATTGAATTTACGATTAAGTTTGTTAGTAAAAATTAAAAAGTAAAGATTTGGTTATAATTAGTTGGGACCATACTGATTAAATTACTGGTGACCTATAGAGCCTTCGTTGTTAATATTATCCCCGATTCTAGGTCCCACACGGTATATATCGGAAAAACGACTAAAACCTACATAAAAATATGGAGAACCGCTGGCTCGTATCAATGGCCATCGGTTCTCAGACAGAAAACACAAGCCATAATCATTTAGCCAAGAAACAACCTTCTTTGCTTTATAAAATATTTAAATGCTAATCTTTAAAATAAGCAAAGCCGGGTCAACTATTGACTTTGTAACAAGGAATGAAATGCTTCTATTATTCTAAAAACCTACTAAAAGTTTTGAAAATACTTTAAAGAAACTACTTCACTTATTAAATCAATAACTAAAACAATTTCTTTAAAGTAAAGAGAACCGCTGGCTCACACCTACAGCTATTGATTCAATCAAACAATCTAATTAATCAAAATAATAAATAGCAAGCTTTACTTATTAAGCATTAGAACTTTAATTTAAAGAAACAACATTTCTCTTTATCCACTGCTTTTTATTCACATTTTGATCACAGAATTAAGGAGAAATTCCAATAAAGACAATTATTTAATAGAAACAACAATAGTTATACTTACAATTGTTCACTGCATGAAAATCACCAAAAGACTGCCTCACAAAATTCACTTTTCAAGCAAGTAACATCGCCATCTTGAACACAGTGCTAATATGGGAGGAAGCGTTTTCCCGCCAACTTAAAACCGGGCTCAGATGGCGCTGCTAATGTTCCTTTTTATAATAAATTAAACAAATCTTATTAACAATTAATGTCAACTTATTTCTAAATTAGTTTTAGGATTTTAGAAAACCAATTCGCTTTCATATAAGCTCGGATTATTAATTAGCATTAAATAAGTAATTTACTTGTTTGGATAAGCGGAAACACCTCCACAAGACACAGTTCCTTTTTAATAACAATCCTTCCGTAAAATTAAGGTAATTGACTAAATATTCTTTATAAATTGTTATTGAATTAAAGAATCAACTATCACTATAAATTAATCATGTTAAATAAAATCAGAACTTATTAAGTAGCGGCATCGATCGATCACCGCGGCGACGAGACGTAGCCGTCGCGTAATCAACAAAACTACTTTTTATAATAATGATTTCTTAAAATCGTAACAACAAATACATTGTCTATTGAATCAAAAGTCGAAGTAAATTAGAATGAAATAAACAAATAATACAGAATTAATAAAACTAGATCTTAAAAATAGTGACATCGATCCGCAGGCTGATTAGCTACTTTGATTGAAGTTATTCCAATTAACGTTTTGTAACTAACACCTAAGAATATCTATCGATGAAATGCGATTACTTAAACGGTTTTTTTGTAATTGCTATTCATTTCCTATCAATAAAATAACAGACTATATAAACTAAAAATATACTCCAACATGAACTTGCTACGAAATACGGATTATAATATGACTTATTTAAAAAGTCAGTGCAACGTTATGCACCGCAACAGTGACATGTACGTTCATAATTTATCAGCATTACTCCACGGTTTTTCTATGGATACTAGTCACACAGAATAAAACCAAAAAAATGAAAATCACAGAATAAATAATTTATAAATCGATTATTGTAAACTAGTATTTTCGTGTTATCTTTCTTTAAATATAATAATGAATTTTCGACAATGCTAGTCAAGGTATTAAAATAAAATGGTAAGTAATGTTGGGACAGAAAGCCTATTATTTGTATGATTGTTGAAATATCTTATCCCAAATTCAAAGCCCACCTTTAAAAAATTATAGTAGCATGATTTTTATTCGTCTACAATAAAATTTTAAAACGTGCCTTCCGAAGCACGGTAGAGCTCGATAGTAAATCTTTGGTCACCCATCCCGTAATAAACTAATATGAAAGTTGCTTAACCGCTAAAATTGCCGGCCGAGGGCGTGAACTACTACTACACTACGCCACCGAGTTCCTCCGATTTTTATTAAAATTTAATTATAGTATAGAAGGCTAAATGGCCAAATGGCTAAAAATCTTTCTATGAGTATCATTTTATTAGCACGGGGTCAAAACAGATGCAGTGTCTTTTATAACTGTTTATTTTATAAATAAAATCTTGTAAGTATCATAAGACAAGAAAAAAACAAAGATTTAAAATGATAAAAACATGTTTTCGATTATAAGAAACAAGGTCTGAATAGTTTCCATTGCTATGAAAATTACTGCAAATCCAAGCCCACTTTCAAGGTCACATTGATTGCAACAAGCTTACATGATCGGTGCTCGATGCGAACAATTTCTATCGATAAGTCAAAATTGCAATGGATTGTAATTGAAACTTCAACATGTCAAATCGTACATACATAATCGCAAAACTGACTTGAAGGATACAACTACATTAATTTCAATGGAGAACTAATAGAAACAGAGTAAGATAATCAGCCCACCGGTCATCGCGCCCGCGGCGACATATATAACTAATGAATCAAATGATTATTAACTCACAATATCTGTATCGAATGTTTCAGTCACAAAACTAGTCAAGTAATATAATTGTAAATGATTTACACATCGATTGACAATAGAATATGTTGGAAATAACTACTTTAAGATCAATATTGTATTGTAACCATATTCTTGCAAATAAATATTTTATTATTATTCAATAATTAGTAAAATAAGAATAGCACTACCCCCTCTCATCCCGTGGGTGTCGTAAAAGGCGACTAAGGAACTTAGCCTTCTGGAGACGGGCAGCATAGTCTCTTACAAACAGTTCCCGACAGCCCTGCTATTCCTGGCTATGACAGCGGCCATGGTAACGGCAGGGCAGGGGGTGCGAAGAATCCCCGGGATACGTTAGGCTGTCACAAACAACGGACACTGCACCTGGCAACGTACAACACGCGCACACTGCGAATATACGCGAAGTTAACAGAGCTGGAAGAAAGTATCAGCAGGTTACACTGGGACATCATAGGGTTGTCTGAAGTTCGAAGAGAGGGAGAGGGCTCGATAATTCTCAATTCCGGTAACATGCTATACTACCGGGAGGGCGACCAACAGTCCGTAGGTGGTGTCGGTTTCATCGTCCACAGGTCCCTTGTCAACAACGTGATTTCCATCGGAAGTGTGTCGACCAGGGTAGCGTACCTGATACTCAGAATATCCGAACGGTATTCGCTGAATGTTATACAGGTCTACGCTCTCGACACACCAAGATGACGAAGTGAAGGCTATGTATGAGGACATTTGTAGAGTCATGCATAGCCACAAATCCCACTACACCGTTGTGATGGGGGACTTTAATGCTAAGTTGGGGAAACGTTGCGGTGACGAGTTGAGAGTGGGGCAATTAGGAGTTGGGCAACGGAATGACAGAGGCCAGATGCTGGCCGACTTTATGGAGAAGGAGAACCACTTCATGATGAACTCCTTCTTCAAAAAGCCGGAAAGCCGAAAGTGGACCTGGATCAGTCCAGACGGCAAAGTCAAAAATGAGATAGATTTTATTTTAAGCGGAATAAAGGCTCCAAAGTGTTCGCGAGAGATCTGTCTATTGGGCAAAGCCAGATGACAAAGCTGAAAACTGACGACGGTCGCATCATTTCTACGAAACCTGAAATCCTGAGGGAGATCGAGTTTCTATGGACAGTTATATTCCACGCAGACACCTGTTGAAAGCAGGACTCTAGAGCCAAGCTTCACCGAAGGTATCCCGGACGTCAGCCTGTACGAGATTAGTATGGCTCTCAAACAGCTCAAAAACAACAAGACGGCGGGTGATGACGGAATCACTACAGAACTTCTGAGAGCGGGCGGTAAACCGATACTCAAAGTCCTCCAGAAGCTTTTCAATTCCGTCATCGTCGAGGGCGCCGAGGGCATGGAATATAAGTGAGGTGATTTTGTTCTTCAAAAAGGGAGATAACACTCGTTTGAAGAACTTTAGACTCATCTCACTTCTAAGCCATGTCTATAAGTTGTTTTCGAGAGTCATTACGAATCATCTCGCTCGCAGGTTCGATGACTTCCAGCCTTCCCGAACAAGCCGGGTTCCGAAAGGCTTTAGCACCATAGACCACATCCATACGCTGCGGCAGGTTATACAGAAGATCGGGGAGTATAATCTGCCACTTTACTTGGCGTTTGTGGACTATGAGAAAGCCTTCGATACGATAGAGACCTGGGTGGTGCTGCAGTCTCTCCAGAGGTGTTTAAGTGGACTATAGGTATATCGAGGTGTTAAGGTACTTATACGAACATGCCACAATGTCGGTCCGATTACAGAACCAAAGCACAAGTCCCATCCAACTGCAGCGAGGTGTGAGACAGGGAGACGTCATATCTCCGAAACTGTTCACAGCTGCGTTGGAGGACATATTTAAGCTCTTGGACTGGAAAGGACTCGGCATCAACATTAATGGCCAGTATCTGAAACACCTTCGTTTTGCCGATGATATACTCCTTATGGCTGAAACCTTGGAGGACCTGAACACAATGCTCGAAGATCTCTGTAGTTCTTTCCAAAGAGTGGGTCTTAGAATGAACATGGATAAGACGAAAATCATGTCAAATTCCCATGTTGTACCCACTTCAGTTCACGTTGGGAACACTACACTCGAAGTTGTTGACCAGTACGTTTACCTTGGACAGACAATCCAGTTAGGTAAGTCCAACTTCGAGAAAGAGATCTCCCGTCGAATCCAACTCGGATGGGCAGCATTCGGGAAAATCTTCGCGTCCAACTTACCGCAGTGTCTCAACACGAAAGTCCATGACCAGTGTGTGTTGCCAGTGATGACTTACGGTAGTGAAACGTGGTCGCTAACTATGGGTCTGTTAAAAAAGATCAAGGTCAGCCAGCGTGCAATGGAAAGGGCTATGCTCGGCGTTTCCCTACGTGATCGAATCAGAAATGAGGAGATCCGTAGGAGAACTAAAGTAACTGACATCGCTCGAAGGATTGCTCAGCTGAAGTGCCAGAGGGCGGGACACATAGCGAGAAGAACTGATGACCGTTGGGGCGGAAAGGTTCTGGAATAGCGACCGCGCACAGGACGACGCTCCGTGGGAAGGCCCCCGACAAGGTGGACCGACGATCTGGTGAAGGTCGCGGGAAGCCGCTGGATGCGGACTGCGCAGGACCGATCGTTGTGGAGATCCTCGATTCAAATGAGTTGAATCTAAACGTAAGCGTCGCGCTTGACCTATTTAATTTTCTTAAAAAGACGTTAATTTTGTCAAAGACTTCAATATCGTAATACATATTTTATTGACCTACCTCCTGCTTATATTTCCTTTAGTAACAATAAAATAGTACATTATTGCAAAGGCCGTGAAATAGGCAATTGCAGGTCGAGTATGAGTTTGAAGGTCGAGCCGTAGGCGAGGACTTCACTAATACGAGACAGGCAATTGCCATTTCCGTCGAGGCATATATAGTGCTTTTCTCAAAAGAATGCAGGGAAATAAAACATACTTTTTATATTATACATTTAATAATTACAAAAAGAAAATCAAATTCATTGCAGGAGCGTCTTTTTGAATTTGGAACATTACAGCGATCCAGCAATGTTGTATGAAACGGCGTGCTGGAGTTGTTAAATACTCGCTGTAATGTTCCAAATTCAAAAAACGCTCCTGCAATGGATTTGATTTTCTTTGTCCGTAAATTCGATACTTCGCGTGTTCTTTTTTCGAAAATAATTACAACATTTCCATGCATGTTTGAGAAAAGTTACTTTAGTGTGGCAACCTGAGACTTTTGTTTTCTTTTGACTTCTGAAGCATTCTTTTGTTTCTTTTTGGATAAATGTCTTTGTGATAAACAATGGACATTATTGCTAACAGGCTAAATGTCGTTCAGATAAGTATTTATTTAATATTTAACTGTAAGATGATCATTAAAACGTTTCTTAATAAGAATTTCATATTATTGACCATTAATTGATTCATGGTAGGTATATAAAGATAAAAAGTATAAAAAATTACAAGTAGCAGATGGAATAGTAAATATAAATATGGTTCAAACGTTATAACATCAGGATCGCTGCCAAGTTGGCCCTATTTTTTGAAATTTTGAAATCGGTTCAGGAAATCGTGAAAAGAACTGTTGTTTTTGTTACCTAGATGTGACATTTCTTTATAGCCCGATTTTTAATAATTGACTAGAAAAAAAAAACTATTTATAAGTTCGTTTTTTTAGGGTGGATTTTCAACGGGCGATTTTTAGGCTACAAAAATAACTAATTATCAAAATGCCTTGAATGTATTTTTTGTATAATTAATTGACCCTTAAAAGGTACAGCTAATAAAAAGAAAAGCAAATTTAACATATTGTTACGAGAAAAAAAAAATAGAATTTGCGAAAAATACCCTTAACTGTGGTCGTGCGTGAGGCATGTCACACTCGTAGAATTGCGCGCAATCAAATTCGTATAAATTGTTGTCCTTACAACCTATTCGTTATCAAAGTTACTAAAAACTTGGAATAGTAAGTAATGAAAGTATACTAGAATAAAAAGAAAACGCAATTTTGTAAATGTATTTTAAAGTAAGCGACCCGAATGCAATGGTCACGCCAAAATCATACTTTAAACGACCTGCAAATAGCCGTTTGTAGCTCATGACCTAAGCGGAGTATCGTGATAAGACCTACGCCTATCGAAAGAGCGTTTAGTCGTGCTCTGTGTTTTATATGTAATAGTAGTATACCTCATGGTATTAGCATAAAATAATTGCGTATGAATGTGAAACATTTTAACGAAAAAAAGCTGTAACCTTTTTGTCGTAATTTCGGTGTCAATTGTTTACACAGAAATTACGATCATACCACAATAATCACTGTGATGCCTTATATCCATAAATTCTTATTCCTTTCAAACTCCCGAATAATACGGGTTCCGAAAAGGCTTTAGCACTATTATAGACCACATCTATACGTTGCGGCAGGTAGTACAGAAGACCGAGGAGTATAATCTGCTTGACGTTCGTGGACTATAAGAAAGCCTTGATTCAATAGAGGCCTGGGTGGTGGTGCAAACTCTCTAGAGGTACCAGCTGAATTACACGTACATTGCGCTGTTGAAGTATTTATACGAATATGGCATCATGTCGGTCCGACTTCGAATCCAGACCACAAATTGAAAACGTATTTCTCAGAAACTGTTCACTGGTGCGTTGGAGGATTTCTTTTACCTCTTGGACTGGAAAAGACTCAACATTAATGACCAGTACCTAACACACCTTCGGTTTTCCATTAGTTTTTATGGCTGAGACCTGAACACAATGCTCAAAGTTAATACGTAGTGCTTCCTAAAGAGTGGGTCTCAAAATGATTGAATTGAATTGAATTGAACTCTCATTGTGTCCCATGGGCAGGCTCCCGACAAGGTGAACCAACGATCTAGGAACGGGCACGAAAATCCGCTGGATGTGAGCAGCGCAGGACCGATCATTGTGCAGATCGTTGGGGGAGTCCTTTACCCAGCAGTGTATATGATGACGATGATTTTTGGCTGTTGGTATTGATACATCTGGATTCTATTTTACTGGGTTATATTGGCTTAGTCTTGATACATCTGTTACTGGTTTTCGTCTAGGTTAGGTGATCTTGCAAATGATCTTGATTTTGAGGTGTGGTAAAACAAATAATGATAAACAAAGTTTAGGCGTTAATCTCTGGAGCTACTTTTCGGATGACGTTTAATTTGGGTAAAAAAGAGATTAGACTTTCAGTTACAAATTACCACATCAAAATTACATAATTAACTTTCTAAATAGAAGCTTTAATAATGAAGTTTTATACCAAAAACCTTATGTTTGAATTAAAAAGTTATAGCGTAATTTCGGTGTCGACCGTCTTTCAATATTGAGTTTTAAGATGGGTCTCAAAAAGAGTTCGATTTATAACACTTAAACCATTTATTTAATGTAATAAGATTAACGAAAACACTTGAAATAAAAAATGCCACTGAAATTACGAAAATTGTAAGTCTTTAAAAAGCCACCCTATAATTCAATCAGTGATATTTTATATTGACCATCTTTGGTCAAATCTACAGTATTTCATGAAATCGTACAAAATATATAAACCAAAACTATTTAATTACGTAAAAAAAACAACCTATACTCAGAAAGACAGTAGATAAACAATTGCCTGTCGCAATTAATGGTGCTCCTAAGCTGGTCATAATTTCCTGCAATATCTGGCCGGCAACTATTGCTGTCTCACGCTGACTTTAAACGCTAGAGCAAGATGCATATTGTTGCCGCCCACACATTTGCTTTTTCTTGTTCCATTGATGGCTTGCATCACTGAAACTGAACCTATTTGTCTTCACTTAACAAACATTAACCGGATAAGTATAGGATTCGCTTCCGTTGAGTTTTCGATAGTTTGCTAAAGTGATCTATGAATAGTTATATCCTTAAATCTATTAATAAAGATCTAGGTTGCGGATACTGTAACACTAAGATCTTGGAGATGTTTTACATAGTACCAAGTTATCTTTCAAGTCACTTTTTCCATTTCTCGCACACATGACTTCACGTAACAGGCATTCTCATGCGGTTTTAGGTGCATGCAGAATGCAGTCGCAACTAGCGACGCTTGTTATTAAATACCAAATAATAAATGGCATATTAAAAGTAACTAGGTACAATCAGGGAACTTCCCGGTTGATCAGTTGAGTTATTTTAGGAAATATTGTCTCGGAAAGTACTAAGGATAAAAACATAATTTATTATTAAACAAGAAAATGTACTAGAAAAAAGCAACTAGTCTCATGTCGCCCTGACGGGATTCGAATCCGCATAATTGGTTAGTGCATTGGGCCGGACTCCCAAAGATGCGGGTTCGAATCCCGTCAGTTCGACATGAGACTAGTTGCTTTTTTATAGTATATTTTCTTGTTTAATATTTATCACATAAAAATAGCATTGCAAAATGCAAAATTAAAAAGTTATAACATAATATATTATTAAAATGAAATACATAATAATGTTCTATTATTTGGTATATAGACGTTTTCTATATATATATTACTGTTATAAATAGAGCTCCCTAAAAAACGCTACTGGTCAACTGGGTGTTCCCCGAATGTACTTAAGAGGATGGTCGTAGCAGGCCTCCTGGTAACCTTCCTATTTTGTGGTGGTCTCAGGCCCCGGGTTATGAGACACATCGATTTTCCATTGTTCTGTGGACCCCCATATTCTGATAGCAATTGACGAATTAAAGAAGTCGTAACTCCAAAAGCTATTTACACACGTTGTCAGACAAATATGTACAAGGATCCAATTTAGGGACTTACGTAACACAACATAACAACTTTGTTCATGGAACTGGAATGGACAATAATAATCAACATATTACGTAATACCAATTTCCTATTAAAGATCTACTAAAGCCAGCTATAGGACAAAAGGTCTTATATGACAGCTTTGCAATTTAGCTAAAGATTTACTGTAGCATTTCGTTCACCTCGAAGTCGTTTGTTATTTACTTGAATTGTTACTTGATTGACCCCTAGAATACTTAGTGCTAGTAAAATTAAGTAAATGCGTCATCTCCTTGGCAAAATTATGTCTGTTTCATTACATTTAATCAAGCTTTTATTGGGTCGTTAATTGAAACGACAGCAATTCTAATTAAGATTCTTGGTTATTTAGAGTTTTATGTGTCACGTCTGATTTAGAGGTTGCATTGTAGTCTATACTCTATACTAATATTATAAAGAGAAAATATTTGATTGTTTGTTTATTTGTTTGCATTGAATAGGCTCTGAAACTACTAAACGGATTTGGATGAAATTTGGTACACATATAGTAGATAGCCTGGTTACGAACATAGCATACTTTTTATCCCGATATTCCCATGAGAACGGGAACTACGGGGGTGGAACCGCGGGTGGCCGCTAGTATTAAATAAATAGATTACATTATCATCACGCCACGTTGTTGCTGTCTTTGTTGTAAATTGCTTTGAAATTTCAGCTTACGAAATGAATTTATATCTAAATATTATCAATGCGAAAAACTTGGTTTGTTTGTTACTTTTCCAGAATGAATTGGGTTGGTGAATCAGTTTCGTGGAATTATAGATATAGAGATATCTTGTAACACGAAGACGGTCGACAATAAATCCGATTCTGTCTTATTTGTAAAAGCTGTACAGTATTTGGAATGGTAGAGCTTAAGTGAAAATGTTCCCGCTAGCAGCAGCTGGACAATTACCAATCGGAACCTCATTTTCAATTAAAAAATTACAACTGGAAAAGAAGTAGTCCAATTTACCAATCAGCAATGAATCCAAGTGGTTCTCGAAGATAAACCCCAATTAAAGTTCGAAATACGATCGGGTTGCGACCATTCCGTTCTTTAGATTTAATTGGTCGGATCTGTAAACGTAAGGTTTAGTCATTGTTTAAGCTTTTGCTAGCTGAGATAGGGGCTTAAAACGGTTAGACAATTTTGAGGCTTTCGAATGCTTTGTGTACTAGTAACTAAAGTCATAAAGGCTTTTGCTTTCGACGTTCTAGTGTTTGATCATAATCCTGGATTAATTTTAGCAATCAGTTGATTTCCAATTCTTTCAAAGGCATTTTCTTTTACTTTACCCACCGGTGATTCTGAAAAAGAAACGTACTTCGAAGTAATTTAATTGTCTCACAGGTAAGTTTTTCTACTATATGATTTATATTTTTATAAATTGACTGGGTTTTCATGAATGCATGCGTTTTAGACTACATGACGTTGTAGAATGTTCACCCAGCGTCACTCTCTTTTCTATATTTACTTTTACTTTAGCTAGCAATGTTATTTAGTTATTCGCTGACGTATTTTTAGATATGAATATCGTCGTTCATAAAATATTGTAAAACTTTACTCCGAATATTTTTGTATTAAATTCCAATTATAGATTGAATGTTGGCAATCAGCGAGAGTGTTTACCTCATTCCATCCCAGCGGGCCCAAACATTATCAGAATTCAAAAAGTTTAAGATAACCTGCGACAGTGGCGAACTTTGCGATATTTGACGGGACGAGGTCAGACTGATGGGGAACTCACTCGCGATTTATTGTTAGCTCGTTTTGATTAATATCCCTACCTATCTCAGAATCTTTTGCCTTCATTCATTATTCAGGAACGACTCGCTTGACATAAGCGCTTGAAATAGCGGTCGAGTCCTTTTCAATCTATTGTTTTTGCCCCCTGATTCAACACTGCGCTTGAAAAGAATTTATGAAAACTTAGCTTTGCAATGGAAATGTTTTGTTGAAATGGTTTTGATGGTGGAGCCGTTTTTCTGTAGCGTTTTCATGACTATAAGTGGAACGCTCTTTTTTTATTAAACACGAAAAAAAAACAATTAATAAAAGTTTAAATAGTTCAGACTCAACCTATTTTAGATCATGTTTTTGGCAAAAAATGTAGTTGGGAATAAATAATTTTGTTTGAAAATTCTTCAGAGTTCCCAGAATCACAATAAAACAATTAATTTTCAATAGTAACCCCAATATCTACTAGTGGTTACAATTAAACAGTTGACTTACTCATCCCGTACTTATATCATTTAAATCACGTGACTGAAGTGGTTTAATAAGAGTGATCTGCATTTATATTAACGTTTCTGTAAAATAGAAAATAATAAACATTCTTCATTAATTCTAATGCAATACACGTAGCACTGAAATTGAAAACTTGATATTATATTCATGTATAATTACGTTATATTAAACATTAATTATATTTCGTTAGTGAACAATGTATTTTGGCTGCTAAAATGTAGGCTAAAATGTAATTTAAATAAGTACTATGTTGATTTGTTTCAATTATGAGGTATTTTGTTACTTTAGGTTGAACAGGTTGAAACTCCGCAGTTAAGTATGCATAATAACATCCGAATTACAAAGTGTTACTCAAATCTTAAGTTACTCTATCCTCTAGTAACTTAATAAGTACTTTAGTTTATTGATCATGAAATGTTCCAGGTGAAACACAAAATATTGTTGCTTATGCAAAATAAATAAGTAATGGTAAATTTAATGGAAAAAAACTATTTATAAAGATTATTATTTTTGTCAACCCTTACATCAATAGTTTAAAACTAGGTGAAGATTTCATCTTAACGAACGGCGTTGAATAATTCGTCCAAACGTTGAAGCTACCAAAGCATTTATATTGATAAAACTTTATCGAGATACTTAATATCCGTTCTGTTATCGTTATTTGGATCAAGATTAACAAGCATGTACTTAGTTACTTAATTGTAAGGTAATGTTATTCTAGCTCTTTTTCAACAGAGCGAGATGTTAAGTTTATGATTTTTTAATTTTTGTATTTTTCAATGCTACTTTTATACTGGAGAATAATATTGAAAAAACAACTCAGCCACAAGTGAATTCTCAGATGGGATTTTCTATTTAAAATTTATTATATGTTAAGTTTACTTTATTGTTGCCCTTTGAGTTTTCTCTTTATTTAGAATGCTGAGATATATGTATGCTTATTTCTGTGTTTGTCTGAGAATTTCACTTGGTATTTAAAATCAACAAAATATTAATTTACAGCCAACAACACGTACGGCTTTACAATTGCACTACGAAAACCGCCGCTATTACACGCGACTTAAGGGCGCTCTTAAGGTTAAAGTGTGTGCGTGCTGTTGACTGTACTTAAAGATAATGCTACTAATAATGATACATTAACTACATCATACCAAAAATTTTAAGCATAAGTAATTTGTGTTCTGTAGAAAAACATACATACCTACCTAACTTATATATTTTTTTATACATATTCTTTTGATTTTTATAAAGATCACCTAGGCCAACACAATTAGACATATGCGGCATTCGAACTCACGACAGGCAGCAGAAGAGAAGTGTCCGAACCATTGCGCCATCCACTTAGTCAATATTAACTAGCTAGATTATAGTCAATCGTGAAATCATTGTTTAAGAATGTCAATTCCATGATAATCTAATGGAATTACACTAGGTATGTCAAAGCCTGTTGTGTTGTCCATTTCCGAATTATTAAGTCCCTGTCTTCGGCTGTTACTACTGGCTTAACAACAGATCACTATCTTAATTAAACACGTGTATCTGACGATTCGCATAACGGTTGATCGCATCGATGAGAATTTCTCAAATTAGCATGTTTCAGGGATGTAATTAACCGATCAAATCAATAATTTGATTGGTATACACTGCCTACTTAGTATTAATGAATTTTTTGCATTATCAATTATATTATTCTAGCGTATTATGCAAATCTGTGATATTCCATTCTATTATAAAAAAAATATTTAGTTATTGTCGTTGCTCAATCTATACTAATAAAACAATACCGTGACAAACGGCTGAACCGATTAAGCTGAAATTTTGCATATAGGATCCTTTAACGATGTAGGTGAGTAAGTCGTCGTCCATAAAAGCTCAAGAAAATAGACCCGAATCAGAAACCAATGCGAAGCGATACAATATAATTTTTCCAAACGAGGATGCATATTCGATTTTATTCCGCCGGGATCTTGCGACAAACATCTCTGTAAACGTTTAAATCCCTGAAATCTGAAATGAAGCGAGATTACAAATACATTAAATTGCCCCCACAGATCCGACTCGGAACGTTAAAAGAGCTTAAATCTGAGTTCGCATAACAATGTGCAAACATTTTAATTGTCTTAATTAATTACATGTCATTGTTTTTAACAAGTACTACTGAATAATTGATTGGATCATATTATCAACTTCATATGACATGTACGGACAGACTCTCGAGCAATAATTGCATTATTTATTTACGCTCGCCACCGAATGTAATCGAGTACTGTAAAAGGCGAAATTATGTTATTCATCAGCAGCAACTTGGCACAGCACAATACGTCCAATTACGTCGATCGACTCTTAAAAAAAATATGTTGATGTTAGCGGCCGCCCGCGGTTTCACCAGCGTGGTTCCCGTTCCCGTAGGAATATCGGGATAAAAAGTAGCCTATGTGTTAGTCCATTCCTTAAAGTCCCTACATCAAAAATTTCATACAAATCTGTTCAGTAGTTTTTGCGTAAAAGAAAACAAACAAACAAACTGACATACTTTCACATTTATAATATTAGCAAGATTATGAAAAATATCAATGGCTGTTTGCTGTGCACAGTTGTAATAAGCTCGTGAATTTGATAAAAAACTAGGTTTTATGTTATTAATAACTATACAGGGTGGTAATTTAAAACGGGGCACGGAGGGCAGGTACCTTAACCGATGTAGCTACATGAAAACGTTCTTAGGAAACCATCCTTTTTTGAGAAAACTTAAACCGTATTCACCGATTTAAAAAAAATGTACAGTCAGCAGAAAAATTATGAGTTTTCAAAAGAGTTTTTTTTAATGGCGATCGGCTCATGAGGATCAAAACACTCTGTGACATCAACTGAGGTGAGCATTAAGAAAGTCAGAAATCGAGAAAAACTATTTCCATACATAGTTAGACTTAGTTATAGTACTGTACTTGTACAAAAAGAAAGACGCAGGGCCCAGCGGCACGCTGCCGGCAGCGGGCGGAGCGCAGCGCGCTGGTCACCATTTAAAAGGTTGTTTTGTTTAGTTATTAATTTTTTTCATTTTTTAATATCTTTGTATCAATCCTCAACCAGTTTAATTAAATTGTCGTCTTAATATCAGGGTGGCTTTAGGCTCTTTACAAACGAAAAATTGTTCTCAAGCATTTATTAGAAGATGCTTGAAAGTTTCATTCCGTGTTTTCTGGTAGCGCACGGCACGCGCCCCGAAATATTTGGCACTCACATACTTAACACATAATTTTACCTTCATACAGAAAGGAATAAAAAGTATTATAATATGCTACTGAAAGGGCTACTCGGCATCGTGTTACAGCATGATACTGCGTTATTATTTGACTTATACTACAAAACAGAACTTTGAATCAGCTTACTATCAGTAGTATTTATTTGAAACTATTTTAGACATTTATACTGTTCGTCAGTATTAGGCACTGTGAACGAACATATCTAGTTATTCGAAGTACGAGTATAATCTCAACGATTCTAACTCGAGCGCAAATGCAAAGAATCTTGAAATGTACTTAACTTTGAACATTATATCCATCATGTGAATATTGAAACGAATAGGCTAACTTTATATTTTAACTTGGAAGTTGAATAATAAGAAGATAGGGGAACTACAGCGATTGAGTTTAACTAAAAGCATCTACCTACTTGAAACTTTTGCAATGTGAAACTCGGTCTGTCTCATTCTCTTTTAGGCCTGATCAACTTGATAAGAGCAAAACAGCATAACAGTGAAGCATACCGATACATGCTACGCTGAAATATGATATGGTTTCTTTATTAAAGCATTATCAATTATCATTATTACATTTGAGTGTGAGACCCTTCCATCATCTGTCATCGCATTATTGAATTAAATGTACAGAGGGGTTATTCTTTACCAACAACCTTGGTAGCAGCGGGTGCAACATAGGTGAGCGCACTTTCAACGCATTTTCAGTACTGTTTGGCAGCTGATGTGACATTTGCCATGAGAACAGCGTTGATGAATCGCTTTTGATAGAAAATATCATAGTTGAGCCATACACTGGGTATAGCGCCATCTCGGTTACAATCGTTAGCAAGGCGCCTGCTCGAATGTGATTTAATATCTTAAAATAGTTATAATGTATATTCCATTATCTCATACTTATAAGCTAGCAGCAATTAAAGCACAAGTCTGTCCACAATTCAGCACACACTGTAATGATTTTACACGTTTGAAGAAAATCAAATTCATAACTTGAAATAAATTTTCCCTTAACTTCTGATCGAAGGCAATATACGCATCGTCATCACCGCAATAACTTTTAAATTGCAAACGTGGCTAACTTCTCTGTCGTTTATGTGTTCAACTGCAGAAGGTCCATTTCCTTATTTCGCTCGAATGTCAAAAGTTTTCTCAAATGAATGCAAGGTTTGAAACGTCTGAATTCGTCAGCGTGAAACGAAAGTAGGACCGAAGAGGTCGAGTGTACCCCCGACCTATTTGCGACGGGCGTCGATACTCTGTCACTGCACAGACATCCTATATTTTGCCGGCAAAAATTAAAGAGCTTTATGGCTTTTATTTAAAGCATAAAGTCGTGTGGACAAACATTTTTAAATTATTAAGCAGTGCTACGTATGGCGTGCCGACGAACATTGAAGCTGGCGTTGCATTTTATTTATTTCATGTATGCTTGTGAAACTGCAGTGACTTATGACCCTCTAACCTTATTACACTATTGTTGACTTAGTAAACTCCAAAACGATAAAAATATTTTGCACTTGATCGTCTTATAAATGCAATTGAATGAATATTGTCGTGTAATAATAAGTGAACATAAATAGCACTTAGACTGAGTAATCCTAGCCCAGCTAGAAGTATGGTACTGCGACGGCACCTGAGGGCTTAGTGTGAGTTTGCCAAAATGTCCAATCGTTACCATTGCGTGAGAGTAACATTCTGACAGATAGCCCTAATTCAAGAGGAATAAGGTTGAGAATCAAACTCTATTTGCAAACTTCGGCGTAAGCGAGTAAGGTGAGACAACTCACACTAAGCGCTCTGTAAGGTTAGCACAAAAAATTTACGAAATAGCATCGAGTGAGTATCAAGTACGTAATGTCAAAAAATGTAGTTCCGTTTACGTCCGGTAGGAACGCTGCTCAATATCTCATAATTTTTTTACTTTACTTCCTCGATACTTACTTGAAAGTTATTCGTGCTAGGCCTACAATTGTTATTAGTTTATCAGGCCCAAAGATTTTGTATTTAAACTTAAATTATTTAGCATAAATATATAATGTGATTGACGTTTCCCAGAAAAGCGTGATTTCACCTTCAACCTTATCATTAATTGTAAATTTTAAATAGAAAAATATTGGAAAAAATTTACTCGGCCACAAGTGAATTCTCAGACGGGAATCGAACCCGCGACCTTTGGAAATCCGGTCCAATGCTCTAACCGCTGAGCTACCGAGCTTCTTTTTAAAATTTACCATGAGTATAAAAATAACATTGAAAAATGCAAAAATTACAAAATCATAAACCTTATCATTACTTAACATCATGTATGAAGGAAGGTCTTACGGTTTCCCCGTAGTAATTTAACAAGAAAATATTGTCTAAAAATAAAAATACCAAGAAATTGCTATTTTATCTAGGCCGGACCTCTACAATCGGCCTCTCTCGCTGCCAAGTGCAACAGCGCTGCCAAAGAGCTGCTAACGCGAGTCAGCAGATACCGCAGAACACCCTCCACTGATTTTAAATTAAGTTACTGTTCTTTACAGTAGAAGCCAACTAAAACACTTATTTCAACTTATCTTGATTTAGATGTTTGTTTTATTGGTATATGACAGTAGGTAGTAAGAAACCGCATTAAATTATCAATACCACAGAGCCACAAACAGAACAGACAAACACACAGGCAGACACGTTAAAATTATAAAATAAAGGTTTATTTTATCTACAGACATTGAGCGCGACAGACACGTGCCGGGCTAGATAAAAAAAACGGTTTTTATCTTGTCTATGTGTATTCACATCTATCCGGACAGACAAGGGCAGCATTTCTTGTCTGTCCCGAAACGTGTCTGCGCGTGTCTGTAGATATAAATTAACCTTATTAGCTCTTTTTTGCATCGGGGGTTATGACGCTATAATAATAATTATATAGTTATATATAAAACTAAAATACGGTTAGAGATGTTACAAATCGGTATTAAGATATATATATTTCTGCATACCTTTATCTAGATTTGTAGCGTTTCAGAAACACGTTTTTTTTATTTTGTCTCGTCAATATTTTTTTGAAAAGACCCCTAAATAGGAAAATTCATGATTATTTTCAAAGGAGGTTACTTATACAATTCGAAATTGGTTTGATTAGTGGACACCGATAATATTCAGCATCGTGTAGTTTTATTTCTCTTTAAATAGCTATAGTTATTTACTAAGAAGTGCTATCGTGGTTTTTTCGTCTAATCTGCAAAATCGGTCTCCTCCCCGCGCGTCGTTTTCTCATAGCTAACTTTAAGCGCGATTAATTAATCAATAATTTTCTTATAAAGTTAAGAAAATTATTGATTACATAATTTGATACATTTTTAATTTGACACTGGCTATCAATTTATAATCATAGTTCTTTAAACCTAGATCACGTGACTCACGTGAGTGAGTCCCATACTTTGTAATTTGTGTTTACGCTAATTGTATCGTATGCCGCCGCTTGTCTAGGTCCTTTGTACTGTGTAAATAGATTACATTCATGTTTAGAAGATCAATTGTGTTTGTTATGTTAGACTACTGTTTGTGGTTTTGAAAGTATTTCAAAATAAAGTGAGGCAGTCAACAATAGGCGAATCAGCTGAAAGTAAAATGTGTCATTAATATTAATTCCGTAATAAAAATAAACCTTCTTTTTGTCAACTTCGTAATTAGCACTGGACTACTAATGGCTGATGATAAATTTAAATCTAAAAGAGTTTCTTTAGAACTTGCATTAGCTGCCTAATCAACAAAACAGTTTATGAACTAAAATGCTTAAAAGATTAAGATTAAAATGATTCCACAAAACTGTAAATAAATAAATACTCCATAAAACAACCCCATGAATATCATATTGTTTATTTTAAAAAGACTTATAGTATAACTTATTGTGAAAAGAATGCCTTCAACGTCGTTTAAAACGAAAAGGTCACCAGTGATTCCTTTAGAGAGATCCTTATCTGTCAATTCAGTAACGAGTCCCGCCGTTGCCAAGTGCCAGACTCGCTGGGCCGCCGCCAACTGCCAGCACAGACTGCTAAACTGGCACTATCATGATTCGCCAGATACCACCACCTTATACTCTTCAGTGATTTTGTACGAGCGGAATTTATCAGTGGTTGATGTTGTAGAAATGTCGAAAAGAAAAGTTGAAACATAATTTACATCGTGTTCGCTACTATTCTGATCCTTTATATCATCATCATCTATATCACTACAGTTTATTAAGCAATCAACTAGGTTTGGTTTAAAATAATACAAGAAATTCAATAAGTAATAAGTTTTGATGCTAGCGCCATCTCGAACTCACAGCAGTAACCGATTACTTACAAAACAAAAGTAACGGCACATGATGTAACTAAAAATCAAAAAGTAAAAAATAAGACTTTTGGAGTCAGTGTCAGCCAAGGGAAGAAACATAAAAGTATAGTTAATAGAAGTGCAATGTAGAATGTCTTGGCTGGCCGACTCCAAAAGTTTTATTTTTTACTTTTGAAGTCGGTTTTATTTTTTTGTTATATAAAAAGTTTTTTTATGAAGGCAAGAAAGCTTACTAAAAGTAAATTCCATTGGTGAATTTTCAGGGAATTCACTTAGCAATATTGCTTCAGCGTATTTCTTAGACCCTCTGCACACAACACTGGCTATTTTTTTCCAGCTCCCGCGCTAGGAGCGAAAGATGAATAGCAGTGGCGAGCGGTCGACATATGGCGATACCTTCGCCATGATCTGAACCTAAAAAAATCTCTAAACTGTATGGTGGATCACTGGAGTGGGTTTGCCGATGGAAATCGGTTTCTATGAACCCGTTGCCACCGATGGATAGGGATAGGGACCTATGTTTCAGGGTTACTAAGCTATTCGCCCTACTGAGCAAGGGATTGTGAATTCGATCCCTCTTAGTACGAATTTGTATAGTTATCCACATAACGAATATAGTTATACGTTATCAAAAACTATCGCTTTGTCTCTTTCATATCAATTAACTGTTTTACTGACATGAGCAGTGCATCCCTAGTTTTCGATAACGTTTTTTCATTAAAATAAAACATCTTTTACAGATCTAATTGCCAATCTAATATATTTCACCGGTAAAACATTATTTTTGGGTTTGGTGTTATTTTAGGGTGCCTTAACATATAGTGTGTGTGTTAGATACTGGATGATTTGTCTACATACATAGTATAGAAATTTATAATAACTATTTCATCACAACCTCAATCTCTCTACCCACAATGATGGACAGTGAAAAATGGATCTGGTGTTGCTAGACCGCTTTCACAACCTTTCATGTCTTCTTATTGTTTGTGGGCCTTTAGCTGTTGTTGGTTATTTTATTTCCATTAATATTTTTCGACAGATATAAATAGCTCGGGACATATTAATGGGGAAAAGTCATTACTTTGTGCCAGACGTATTATATCAATGAAAATGTTATTTTGGTATTATCTTGTAACTTTAGCATTCTGGGAGTAGATAGATAATATACCAAGAGGTCAACAATATTTTCTTGTTTTTTAACGGCTTACAATATTTAGAATTCAATTTATTCTTAAAGTCTTTACTTACCAATAGTGAGTTGCACTATGTTACTTTTACGATTACTTTGACGTTTACGGCTTAGGATTGATTGCACCATCTAACTTTGACGATAAATTTAACTTTAACGGGAGAAAAATGTAAAGGATTTGACAGCTTTGAGCACCTTAAATCGGTTAAAGTTAGATGGTGCATCCACCCTTAAAAGTTTATGGAATTTGGCAGATTTCACCAGCAAAAACGTAAAAGTAACCGTAAAACTAACTTGCATCCCAAAGTAAGCATTTTTAAGGTAGTTCTATTTAATTAGACAATTTATGAGCTTGTCTTTGAAAATGTAAAAACAATAGAGAGAAACAAAACACAACACACACAACAAAACAAAAGATTCATTCATAGCGACGTCAAACCCCTTTCACAGCTAGATTTTATTGTCATATTTTTTTTTTATTTATTTGCTTTAATTAGTTACTAAACTATTTATATTTTATTTAATCTTGTAAGTAATTCTTAATCCTTCTGGCTTATTAGTCTTCCACGCAATCCTTCCCCTTCCAATACTTTTTTTATGACTTTATACTTTTATTTATGTGCGTCATTTTCACCATTTCCCGCCCACCCATCAACAGGGTGAAGGCAGAAAATCGATGTTTCGTTCATCCCACGAGCGAAAATACTACATCGAGCCTAGACCCTGTTTTGCTGCTGCACATAGAGGCATCCGCACTACGTCTAACGAAGTGATTATAACCATTATATCACGTAATTTATAAGATGTCTACCTAAATACCAGATGTACCTATGTGTGTTGCAACAAAATAAACCATTTTATATTCTATTCTATTCTACTGCCACCAATTAAGATAAAAACATGGTTTGCTAGTAGGTATAGCAACCCGATACCCCTCAGACATTCGCATTGACCAATCAAATCTCATTCAATTAAAATTACATCTGCATCGTATGTTACAGCAACTTGCTATACTTCGAACTGTGGTTGCGGCACGTGGCCATTACTGTTTCTAAACTGATATAATTAATCACGAAGACATAAAGTTTTCTCCCAAAAGGGCTTGTTTTCAAACCAACCAACTAAATACGGTTAAATTAAGTTTTGATTAAGCGACGCTTAAGACGAGATTACACGTCGAAACGTTCTTCGGTTGATGGGATTACAACAATAATACTGTTTTATTTAGTTGCTTGTGGCTTTATAAATTGTGCAATGGCGTTTGACGGTTACGTATCGTATGACGTATTATCATAGAAACATATAACATTAAGTTTATTTAGTAACAGCATTACAGCACCTACTTATTCTTTTTCATACCAACTCAATTTTTAATTTTGGAAGAAATCAGGTTTAGTTATTGTCGTTTGAGTGTTCAAAATTTTAAACAGTCTTTATTTTTTTACAATTAAATTAGATATATTACATATTATACATTTTTAATTTTGCATTTTACAATGCTATTTTTATGTTATCCCGTCAGGGCGACATGAGACAAGTTGCTTTTTTCTAGTATATTTTCTTGTTTAATATTTATCACATAGATATATTATATCTTATGATAGATTATATCTTGTTACTTAAGGTGGTACGACTTCTATACAAACAAACATTACACAATTATTGGTTCATCATACCTTAATAATACATAAATACATGCGCAACTAACTCGTTTCAGTTATTTGTTTGCGCGAAATAAATAAATAATTGTACATTCATACATAATACACGAATATACTAATATCTTATAATTTCAATAATTCTACGTATGTGTGTGTGACCCATCGCATTTATATAGCTCATGTATGAAAGTACATTTTTTTTATAATTTCGCGCAAACAAATAAATGATACGAGTTAGTTGCACATGTATTTATGAATTATTAATGTATGATGAACCAATTAATGTGCAATGTTTGTTTGTATGGAAGTCGTACCACCTTAAGCCCATTTACAGCGACCCATCGTTATAAAGATCAAAAATATATATTAAAAGTACCCTCAATTCAAACATAGTTACAAGTGGAATTTTATTGGTTGCTGTATATTAATCTTCGCGGTGATCGTTCGAAATCGTTTTTGCGTATACGTAAATGTCATTTTTTTATATTTTCTAATTAAATTCGTGTTATAAATTGTATTGGAGGATTTAACTTCCAAAATGTGTTCAAGACAGTAAGTTTATAAAAAAATATTTGTGTTTGCAATTAATTGTATTGATGTTTTTCTTTAATTTACATCCTGTATTATATATAGACGAAATAAAATTTATTTTTTGTACAATATTTTAATATAAAAAATGATGATAGATTTTATGATCGTTATAACGATCGGTAGTAATATGGGGGTGTTATATTAACATTCAGGCCAAGACAAAGTAAGATGTTGTCGCTCAATGTAATTATTGATGTACTTGAGCAATTAGATGACGATGCCCAATTCCCAAGACATGTGACTATTTACCACCAGAAAACGCAAATGCCGATGTCACAGACGAAGTCTGAATTCGGGTGATGACGAGTATGTTACTTTGAACAGTCCTACCGTACCTATAGATCTATTATTATGATTGGTAGGTAATTTTTTTTTCATACGTTGAGTTGTTGTTATATATCAACTTTCTTCGAGCTAAGAGCACCTGCAGAAATGGCCTATGGGTCCACTGATAGTGATGAAGAAGGTGATCCTCTGTCTTCTTAGGCCAAACGGCGTCGGGTCACAGAGGAACCTCCAATTGAAGAACCTGAACCTGAACCATCGACATCTAGAGCAGATCAACTAATTAGCAGCACGTTACTAGCCGTACCTTATATTGAGCCAACTGTATCAAATACTCAACTCATATACTTTACGAAATCGCCATAATCTGCGCGACAAACTACAATGGAAAGAAATGAAAATCATCGGACACAGATTTCAGTATTGTATACAATGCCATGTCAAGGGACATATTTACATTTATTATGACTAATCTCCACTGTTGTGATAACACACAGATAACCACCGAAAGGGAGAAGTTCGCAAAGATGACACCGCTTTTCGATATGCTAAACAAAATATTTCTGGATATGGCTGATCTAGAAAAAATGTACAGCATTGATGAGGCTATGGTACCTTACTACGGGGGACACCGCTGTAAACAATTTATTCAGCCAAGCCAAGATGGGGGTACAAGTTTTGGGTTGGTGCCATCAGATTAGGATATGTACTATGGTTTGATCCATACCAAATGTAAGGTGATTGCTGCATGTAAGACCATGCAGCAATCACCTTACATTTCGGAGAACTGTAGCGAGGGATATAATAAAAAAAGATGTTGTCCCTTGTGAAATTATAGGGAAACTTCTCGCTATGATCGAATCAATCATATCGTAGAATGCAAGGACACCCAGCTCAGATGTTGGATATGCAAAAAAATACGAGAATAATAGGATATAATCGGTAAACGATAAACTTGTTCTTGTATGGGCGGTGACCTACCCGCCTACTACTACTGATCGTTATAACGATCCACATTTTCCGAGCTTTCCAGAAAACTCAGATTTTTTTTATTATTTTTTTGTTGTTTCTATACACATCAAGGTTAGAATATCCAAAAATTACGGAAACACGAGACAAAAATAAGTTTCAGTAACAAGTGGGTTGTCTAGAAGCAATTATATAAAATCAGTTACAATTATGTAAATGGAAATCTTATTCAGCAAACTAATTGTCACATATTATGGAGTTTCACACTCAACGATTCGCCATGAACTTTTATATCTTAATTGAGTAGGTACTTAGTTATCTTACTTCATCATCAAATTATTGAAGATACGTTTCTTATACCTATCCATATACCGTAAAATCTTCACCTAAACATTTACACCTAGACGCTGATCACTGACACATCTTCAAATCAATCAGCAGTATTTTGTTAATGTGTCTTACTTTCTATTTATACTCTACAAGTGTTGGTAGGTATCTAAAGTTCGTGATACTTTTACAATAACATCTTTAGGGTTCTGTTTAGGCTGCCAATGCCACGCCCCTGCAGCGAATCAGGTATGTTTGCCGACGCCAATGTAGACGATTTTCCTACAGTCATGCGAAAAAAGATCGCCTCGATGTTGTTGCAGCTGCGGGGGGGCTCTAACACAATCGTGATGATGATTTGTGAGAGAATGGACTCGACGCTTTTTGCTCGTATCACTCTCTGCATCTGCATGTGCTTCCTAAAGGATCTCATCGGTGAACAGATCCAAAATTATGCCTCATCTAAGTATTGTCAATTGTTTTTTTCTATTTTATTTTTTATTTTAACTTTTTAATATTTGATTTATCCTGTTGATGTATCTTGACTTTTCAAACTAAATTTATTTTTATTTAATTTAATTTTTGAATTGAATTTGTTATATAATTTAAATGTTTGTTTTAAATAGTATTTCTAAAATATTTTTTTTTATTTTAGAAATACTATAATTTTTTTTATATTTATATATTTTGTTTTAAAATTGATTGAATCGTGAAAATTTATTTTCCAAATACATTATTCGACTGTTAATAAAAACACATTACTAAGTTTGAGACAAGTTTCATAAAAATAATTCCAATTACATGAATCAATTTGCCTTTTTAGCGGTAGCTTTGACATTGAATGATATCTAGGGATGTTATTGATACCGAGAGGTCGTTACTCTTCCCAACAAATTAATATCGATCCGAGCGAATTTATTAAAACAACTTGTACCTCCAAGTTTCTTAGAATTTCGTTGGTTAAAGCTTTATAAAAATATACAAAATATTATTGAATTGAATATTGGTATATTGGACAAATAAAATAGATTGATTTGATCAAATATTAATTACTCGTCTTTTGGTATCTAGAAGATTATCAGACGGGCCTCATAGCTGTATGACCTTTACAATGCGTAGGAAGTATGAAATTGACGTAAGGTACCTATCGCTGATTATAGTCAATCTGAACAATTTTTAAAGGTCAGTTTTATCCAATATATCTTACATTCTATTTGAAATGTCGACAATTATTAGCTACAAGGTATAAGACATTGATAGGGATTATTAGCAGCTAATATCTCTATGATTGAAAACTGGAGCGCCCCTTGAACGATCATTTCTGTCAGATTTTCGTGTTTGTCAAAAATTATTTGACCGTCTGCGACAGCACCTCGTGAATGATAAAATTTTCTGTCAAATTCCTATCAGAATTTTGTGACCGTCTGCAGCTATGTTTGATGCGTTTTACTTCGGGAAATTTGTCAAATAGGTTTGATCGATAACCGGGCTCTTTAAGTTTACTTCTTTGTTTCAGTTTTTTTTAGTTTTATGAACGACTGGGAGACTCTTAGAGAGAGCCTTTATCAAATCTAATGTTAAGTATTGATTAGGCTAATGATGGAAGCGAGCCTCTCCCGGAATCCTCAACTACTGAGGAACTGGCTATCTCTAACTGCCGGAACACAACAATGCTGAAAATATTGTTGTTATGGCGTCAGACTTAGATAAGATGGTGGTAGCTAGCCAGGTGGACTTACAACAAATCCTACTGCCAACCAAACCGAATACAATATGTACCGGGACCCCTGGGTCTGATACCGGTGGTTTTTACCACTAGAACACAGAGGCGGTTAAAAAGTTAAACCTACATTAGCCGATTTTTAAATATTCACTCTCATTTTTGCCAATCTGGGGAGTAATCCATCAATATTGCATTAGCTCATGTGGAATTATTGAAGACACTTATGGATCACTACCGTTTTTGTTAGAAATACCTAATTAAATATCTTTCGCAGTATATTTAAATTTAAAAATAGCTTCGTCGATTGATCATACTGGCCTTTGTCAAACTTCAGAGATATTCGGACTTCGCCCATCGGATTGGTTAATCAGATTATATTGAAAAAGTTTCTGAAGGGTTGATTTAACTTTAATACCTTCTTAGAATACCAACCCGATGAACTAGATTTATTTTAAATGTAGGTACTTGTGCTGTCTCTGTCGAAATTACTTTGTTTCGCAATTATAGATTTGAGTTAATGTAATAAGATTGAATAGTTTAGTGACTATCAAAATCTTTTCTGTTTCAAACAATATCTTAAAAGGCTAATAAAAAAGAAAATTGATGTGATGTTATTTATTAAAGAAAGTGATTTATCTCTTTAACTTAGTCGGCTCAAATATGTGTGAAATGAGATGAATGTACTGGCAATGACAAAAACAGTAATGTCTGATACAGTAAAAAACTACATTTTATTAATGTCAAAGGTGTAAAATATCAAAGACATTCTTATCACGGTAACTATGTAAATGAAAAAAAAAATCAAACTAAAATACGAATCCCTCTGTAAAAGAACGGCCCATGCGAGTGGAGAATGTGCAGAGAGTCGCTTTGCTATGTTTTTACAGTAGTAATGGAGGGTGAATTGGATGAGGTTGACAGATGATGAATAAAAAAGGTGTACGTATGAGGAATGAGGAGAAAGTGAAAGAAAAAGAGATTACCTGAAGATCCTAGCAAGTTAAAGGAGTCATCTCTTACCTAATGAGAGAAAGGGGTGATTAGGTATATGTTTAATGTATAATTTTATGTGTGTAGTCATTTTATACTCTTTTGTCACAGTCTTGTTCCATACCACGAGTATATTGGGCCGGGTCTTTTACCGGATCCTAGGGAATACCTACATTTCGATGGAAATCTATCGTTGCCTGGTTGGCATCGTTGGATCGTAGAGCCAGTAACAGTCAGCCATAAATTTGGATGTTAGAATCAATTAAGTCTCAAAAGTAAGTCAATACGCATTCGAACTGCGTGCGGTGTTTCAGAAACGTTTCCTTGTTAGACCTTTCCTACGTGCAGCAAAGTAAAATAAAAGACAAGGATTATACACAGCTGCGCTAAGTTGTTCTGTATTACTTACAATCGCACAAGTTTCCATCACGTACAAAGCAAGATCGGGAAACTAAACGCCTTCCTACCGTCGCCAACGCTTTGCGATCTAACGTTCTGCTTCGTTTGCGCAAAGTTCGTTTTCGTCTGACACCAACTTTGCTCAACTTCTGTAATGCTTAAGCGATTTTATTCGAGCGTCAACTTGGTTAAAATCAGAATTGTTTTGATTTACGCTTTGACTGTGCTCCGCTGCAATGCTAACCTCATCAGGTTTGTGCATTGTTTGATGTTCTAGTAATTTCTGTTTGAATAATTTGTGGGAGTATCAAATCAAGTTGTGTATGCATTGCATTTATGCAATGTAGGTAAGTATGCCTGGGTAGGTAAGTCAGTGAGTAGGTATGCAAGAGTTTTTTCCGAAAACACTCCGCCCAGAAATATTTCTGAATTGAAAAAAACATCACTATCGGCTATGCTATTCTCTAAGACACACCGACGCTGTTGTCATGTTTCATCCATCGATGTCAAGGATGTTTGCTTAGAGAAAAGCCCCCAGCTGTTAGGATAGTAAAACAACAGATGAACTCACGAGTGCGAACTGAGTATTGTTATTACATAAGGACTTAAATAAACTTTTATAATTAAAATGTTTCTAGCTGTACAGCAAAATCGTCTCTTATAAAGATGTTTCACAACACGACAATATACTAAGCCCTTAAGCCCGTCCCAAACCGGTGGGAAATGAAGAATATAAAATAGAGTAAGCTTACGTCTTGTAAATTAGTTTGGTTAAGACTCGGCATCAATCACACAGAGCCGGTAACCGCGTTATGCCTCCACTAATTGTGATCTCGCACTGCTGAGCCGCGATCAGCCTTCTCTACCTATCGATCGTCGTTCGTTCTTCCGTCGGTTCGAAAGCTTTCCATCGAAGTGCGAAGTCCCTTTTAGCGTTCCGCGGCCGGTATAAACGCGGCGATAGAAAGCCCCTGTGGCATCCCTTCGGGTAGGGCTGCCACGCGTCCGGATGAAGCCAGACATTATGGTTTAGTTAGGCTTTTTGTATGCAAGGTTGGCCAAATTAGACGATGTCCGGCCCGTCTACCATATTTTCCATTTCTCATGGTAATTCTCATCTCAAAAAGAAGTATTTATTGTCAATTTTTAAATGTATTTTTTTCTGTAGATATTAATATATATAAATTGCTAATACTAAGATATGAATCCTTAATATAAAGGGTATACGGCCTTTTCACCCTAAGCTCCTTCTCAACCAGAGGGCTAGCATGAAAAACTTTCGAAATAGTATCGAGAAAGTATTTGAATAGTCACGTTAAAATAAAGGTTATACCAATAGGTACTTAAATTACCTTGCTAATGGAAATACATATTTATGTATAGGAAATTTAGTTCCGGTTTCGTCCGGTAGCAGCGTTCCTGCTCTAAACGTCATACATCTATTGACGATACTTTTTCGGTACTTATTCGAAAGATTTTCGTGCTGGCTTCTGGCATCCCTACGTTCGGGCCGGGTAAGTAGGTCGCCCCCCTCTACCCTGTTGTCGCTTTCTGCGACCGCTCGGGATAAAGCCTAATTTTATTGCGTTGGGTTCGATCGTGTCTTTTCCTGGCAGTTGCTCGTTGGAAAAAATGATACAAATTCCGGTTCGTAGGTGCGGTGACTGATCCCCTAATGGTTTCTAATAAGGTTTGTGTCGATTGTGCGTACGGTTGCAATTCATTTTTTTATTTCATTGTTAGTAAATTGTCTGTAGGTAAGGCTAAAATAAAGTAAACTGAGAAATCATATGATGCGGTTCGTATTGGTTCACATACGTACTCTTATGTTTTGGCGCGCACTGTTCATTGAAATAAAACAACTTTTACGAATATCAAACGCGCTATATTTCACGAACTAAGTTGTAATTCTCCGTATTTTTTGGTTGTTTAGGGGTTTTATGGTTTTCCCGACGTTTCGGCACCTTTTCAGCTACCGTGGTCACGGGATGACCAACCAAAAAACCCCTAAAACCAAAAAATACGGACAATTACAACTTAGTTCGTGAAATTGTGCGTTTGATATCCTTAAAAGTTGTTTTATTTCAAATCATATGATCTTGGGATATGCCGTAAAAATATGTATTTGGTCTTGATTTTGATTTCTGTAGGTAGTAATACCTGTTTTTGCCATTATTATTTTCGTACCTGCATCATCTTTTTTTATTACTTACTGTTTCTGATATCTTGAGAGCGTTTTGTGAAGAATTTAAACCATTTTTTTCTTTTATATGTATTAACTATTTAAGGATACTTATTATTTGGACATCTAATAGTTACCAAATAATAAGTGATATCTCAGATACGTGATCCGATCTGATAATTTTTATATATATTTTTTTTTAACTTTGTTTCAGAATATTATTGAGTACGTTTGTTTATGAGTTTGTTTATGAGTTTATTCATAAAACCGAGTCGTCTCACATTTACTTACATCTTAAAGTGGATCATAGATTATGGTTTCTCTAGAGATGGCATTGCACATACATTTGCACTTACTGAAAGATTTTCTTCGTCTTTATCGACGTGAAAATAAACGCAAATAACAATGTAGTACCGTCTCAGTATAAAGAGTGCTAACTTTAAAAGCTATCTTACCTTTAGAGGTAGTGGTAATAACCATTTCTATTGAATTAGGTAGCAGGAGGACCAGGCAACAGAGGTAGTTAACTCTCAGCTATTTTTTTATCCTCATATGATAAGTTAAAGAAGAAGAAGCTGATTTATGTATTTCCAGCATTACGAATGTGTTTTTCCAACCAATAAGAAGTTATCTCTTGTTTTATAATTGTTCTAAAGTTTTTTCGTTTGCATTTCGATAAAATTCCTATGACTTCAGTTCATATTCTGAATTTGTTCAAGCCAAATTCATTTGGCAGGAAGTAAGGTTTCAGCATCATTTAAAGGGAAAATCCGAAAATTTAGATATTTTAATTATAGCCAAATAATGATCGAAATGCCTTGCTATTCTGAAAATGGTAAATCACTTCGAAAGTCACCTCGCAAATCATCTCACCTGTTGTTTTGGTATAAAAAAGATGGAAGATAATATGGTTTTTTTTTGTAAAGGGTTTTACCGGCCCGGCTTCTATGGCCTTCAGCCGGAGATAATGTGGAATAAGTGAAAAAAGGATAGATACAATACAAGATATTTTAGATCGAACCTGATTTAAAAAGTTTGATAAATATTAAAGTATTCTATCCTTTTCTCACTAATTCCATATTATCTTTCATAATTTTTCCACAAAAACAATGATAGGTGAGATAGTTTGCGAGGTGACTTTTGGTGTTTTACCATTTTTAGAATAGCAAGGTTGAAAATTCTCTGCGCTATTGAGACTCGCCCTTGACCGGTTTTTTTACTTTTCGTCTTCTATACGGGCTGTTTTTGCCTAATTGATTAATATTGATATTGTTGTGAAGCCTCTTTGGATGGAAAGTGTGATGTTTTTAATTTTTCTTTTTTCATCGGCTTTGACAGCGTGGCCAACGATACATCAGCTGGCTCAAAATGCCGACCAAGCACAATGCCACAATTGTATGGAGGGTTGGCGCCTTATTCAATCGATAGAGTATATTTGTAAGAACAATAGTTACTACTAATGCACCTGTTCATCACCATTTTTTTACTTTATCAACTTATACTAATGAAATATTATTATTTATAAAGTGTATTAAATAATAATACTATTTAAAAAAATAATAATAATATATTTATTGATCACCTCATTAGGTTCTAGGACGGTAGAGAATAATAATAATAATAATAATAAATATTATTTTATTTTTATACATTATTATCATATAATATATTGTATAAATTATCGGTCATTCTTATAAGCCGGATAAAATTGCAAAAAAATAGTTATTTTTAACTTTATCTAGAAAATAATACTGATGAATAGGTGCATTTATCTCGGAATAATTACGGTTTAGAAATGTGCTGTCTCAATAACTATTGTTCGTACATATAGAGTATATGATTGTACAATTTTTGGATGGTGTGCAGGGGTTTTCAAAAAGGCGCCAAAACTATGCATTGCCCTTTTGTCTACTCACACCGGAAAAAAACTGTTTTGCTCAAATCAAGTAAGTAATAAGGACTACGTTAGTTCTTATAATTTGCAGGTTGTCTCCGCGGTCAACTTCCGTAAAAAAATCTTATAACAAATAATTTAATCTTATTGTAATTGTTTTTATGATTCAATGAACTAAAATAATGTAATAAAACCAAAACGGAGTATTATAATTAGTTCAAATTTATTTCATATAAGAATAAAATGTAACATTAAAAGTCAATAAGTAGTGCGATTCGGAACGCATTATGACGTATTTATCTTTCTAATAAAAAAAAATGTTTACCACGCAAGGCCGGTAAAATGCAATTTTCGGCGCCGAAATTTAATGACAAAACCTCCTTTTCCGAGCGTGTGAAGTGATTTTTTTTATCTTCTTCAAAAAAATGAACAGAAGGAGTTTCGAGTCCTATCTGAGAATTCACTTGTGGCCGAGATGATTTTTTCCAATATTGTTCTATTTAAAATTTATCATAAATGTGAAAATAGCATTAAAAATGCAAAAACTCAAAAATCATTAAAAAGGAACAGATACTTTGCGCCTAAATTGGCCGTTATTGTCTTTCGTCTACGCACAGTCTCCTTCTCTGTCTACGAATCGGAAAAAGAAAATAGAAACAATTAGTTACATATTTTTTTATGTTTTGGCTGCTTCAGATCCTATTGTAGGATGCAATAAATATGATTTTCACCTCACACGGAAAAGGAGGATTTGTCATTTTGCGGCCTAGCGCGGTAAAGATAATACCTAAAATATGTCATAATGCATTCCGAATCGTACTTTTGACTTTTTTTGTTACATTTTATACTTACTTTAAATAGCTTTGAATAATTATAATACTCCGTTTTGGTTTTATTATATAATTTTAGTTCATTGAATCATAAAAACAATAACAATAATATTAAACTATTTATTACAAGAGTTTTATATTAGGCTGGGTGAGATTTCACAACGTATGATTGGATTTCGGAACATGGCTAAAACCTTTATTTTTAAATTGTCTTTGTCTTGTACCTCATGTCAATGTCAACATTTACCGAATCGTTTTAACTTTGAAATAACTATAATACTCCCTTTTTTATTATTTTAGTTTTTTATATCATTAAAACAACAAGAATATAAGGTATATTTAGATTAAACTTAATGTTTAAAGATTTTTTTTCCGGAACATACTTAAAAAGTTCTTCGCTGTTGTGAGGTGAAAAATTGTGTGTTGCGCTCGGCAGAAAAGTTTTTAGCGTCTTGTACCTTTGAAAACCTCGCTTTGCTCAGGATTCAATCTTTGAACACTCGCTACGCTCGTGGTTCAATCCTAGAATCCTTCACTTGTTCAGAATATAGGTAACTCGCCGCTAATAACCAACTTTCCAGCCTTGCATAACAAATAACTATTATTGTTAGATCAGCCTTGTGTTCAAACGTTATATAATCAACTAGCTCAGTCAAGAAATCGCAGAGGAAGATGAATGGTTGTTTGTAATAGTGAGTTGGTAGTTCTAGTTCTTAGTCTGTTAAGTACGAGTACGTTCATTATCTAGGCAAAGTTTGTTGCTGTGTGCCGTTTGTGGATGGAACTGTTCTAAATGACTTCTAACAAGCTAATCTAAGCTTAACCCTGTATTTTTAACATGTTCAATACCCCCACAGCTGATCAACGATAAATATAGGTTAAAAAGACCATTTTATATTAGGTATTAAGTAATAAAATAAGTGAAATATACACTTTGCTTGATAAAGTGAAGGAATTCAACATCATACAAAAAGAAATGGAGGGACTGCTTCTGGGTCTCGCAAAAGGGTGCTTGACAACCAGCTTACTACTTTCTTGCTTCCAACCCTTTCTTCTGTCGGGGCCTACTGTCTTTAGAATCCATCATGTCATAAGAACGTTTTGTTTGCGTTTTGTTTTCAATACTCTTCAAATTTGTACCATGACCCTCCACAAAGTAAGATTTTGTTGTTCCTGCCCATTGAGTTTATCTATAGATATTAAATACCTACAAAGAAACGGGCTTATCTACACTCGATGATACTTTATAATTGTAATGACGAAATGAACTACTGAACTTTCGCAAGAAAAATATCGATATCGAACTATTTATAATATATTTTGTATAGTGTAAGTTTTTAAAAACAACTATCTCAGTTCTTCTATAGTCATCACTTCTATAGTCATTGTTCCTGCCAACGAACAAATTGAAGTTGTGAAATTTTGACATACCTCACACTTTGAAGACACAATACTTCTGTCGGAAAATAAGCTTATTTTAAGAGGGTATAAAATACCATTGGTATGATTGAAACAATACTGCGCTTAGAGATGGCGGTAACCCACTTGGGACCCCGTCTAAGGATACGTGACGTCATACGCTGTTTGTAACCAGATCTGCCATTCGACTGGAGGGCTGATTATCTAACGGATACTCGGTTCAGTTTCAGTTTCGTCGGTGTTGTGGCTGTCATACAGTATGAAAATGTGACAGTAATGACAGCGCGAAACGGTTGCTAGGTGATTTTTTGTTAGATAATCAGCCTGCGGATATCCCGGATATGTCTTAGTTTAGACATCCGGGGAACACCAGTCAGGGATTTAAATAGTGTCAGAATTCACCCGGAGTGACCCGGACGTAGCGTGCATATTGTATTATTAGCATGTCGCTTGCACAGGTTGTAGTAGTTACCTCGGTTATTGCTCATTTCAATCTCTCTAAAAAAAAAATGTTTTTCAAGGTTCAGGATAGTCCAGACAGTTTAAAGTCTGGGACTTAGGAAGTTTCGTATCGAGATTGGCAATTTGGCAGATCTAACTAATAACTCTTCCAAAGTACAACACTACAATTTAAGCTTAATTGAGATACTATTATAACTAAACGGTAATAGAATTGCTTCTGAACCTTAGAGCGCCTATGCACTAAGTCCGTAGACGGTCCGTCATGAACAAACTGTTTCCCTATGGATGGATGTGAAAGGATAACTTAGCATCCTGGATTCCACTTACTTCCAGCACCACCAAAATAACATTTTTATTGATTGCACAACACATAAAAAAAACCAGAATAAAAATCGTCGTGTAATCATGGCTGACATAAACTCAGTGTCTCGAATCGCGATTTTGTTTGTGTTTTTAAGAAATGTGTGTTGTGAAATCAATAAAAATGTGCATAAATATGTTCTACGTGGCAAAGGTGGAAGTAATTGGCGGCCAAGATCCTAACTTATCAGTAAAATATTATCAGATAGTGTTTAAATAGGAAGTACGGATCGTATTCGGATCGGAGTGGGTAAGCGATATTCCAATTACGTCCGAGTTTTCTAGATCCCATTTTTTCACGGACCCGGAACGGATTCGGACCGGACTTTGTGCGTAAGCGCTCTTAAATTAAGTACAATTTTACAAAACTACGGAACCCAAATATAAAAAAGGCAGGAAACAAACGCCTTCCCGTTTTCCTTTCTCTTAATGCATGTTGTATATGCAAAGGTTCACTAGAATGTAAAATTGTTTAACCGATATTGGTACCTATTCTTTGTTATTATTGCAACATCTACAAAAATGTACAGGAAAATGCTTCAACCAGCAGTATCGCTATCTCAATATATTTTCCTCACAACAACATCAGTACATTTATTTTAGCAAACAAAACACATTCTAACAGCGAAAGCAAAGGTCAATCTTACACGTTATAAACAAAGATAGGCGGCGTTCACACGTCTAGCATATTTTAGGGGACAAATTGAACGAGCATCCCCAATATACGGGCCCTCCCCAATTCGGTCGTCAACAGTATCATAACTCGTAGTCCCGGTAATATAGTTGGCAGTAAATAGCTTGTGCTTACACGTTAGACTTTTATCACTGAAAATAAAGACATGCGTTAACCTACATATTGACTTATGAAAGAGAATTACGAAAGAATCGCGCCACTTTGAACTCGCCCTATATTAGAGCAGTTTTCGTAGACTGTTGCTTAACAACGAACGCAGCTCTAATTACAGACTCATTTAAGAGCTCGCTCAGAGTTAAAGTTGATGTGCCGTTGACTGTACTAAACGTTATTCAAAATCTTAAAAATTTCACGATGCTTCGTATTATCTTTTACATAGCTGCATTGACTATTTTTAATTTTTATATTACTAATATTTAATTTTAGGTATATTATGAGTTATTTTTCGTTTTTCGGAATTCCTGGCGTTTCGAGTATTTCGGGGCTAATTCAAGTATAAGTACGTGAAAAAAGACAACATTGTCGTTTGATATAATAAGCAGGCTGTTGGAGTAGATTTCTGTAATGTACTTACTTAGACGACCCATTCGAACTTAATTTAAAAAAAAAAACAGCTGTAACGGCAGTGGTCGCATGAAATTCTAACGCAGCAATTTTCGCTGAAGGTTTTGCAGCGATGCAAAACCGGACTGTGCATGACTGTGCTTGTTTGTAGTTTTATGTTCTGATCATTATTTTGAATGTGTAACAGTCCATTGTATTGCATTAAAAAAAATATTGTCAGACGAATATTGTGTCTTAAACTATTGAGAGTCTATACCTAGTTAAGGTAATGACCATTATATTGCGATGACTTAGGTATTGATTCATAAAGTGAAAGGACGCCGAAAAACTAATTTGCTATATAGCGCATTGAGTGAGAACAACGCTTTTAACTTTTGTAAAAAAAAATCAAACAATTCCCAGTATTCGTTTAAATAAAATAGACCATTGGCGTCTCGGTTACAACTTTTTACACCAAATGTATCGTCCTCGCATTAAAATGAAATGTGTTTCCTTCTGGCGAATGTTATTAAATTTTATATGGGAACCAGTGATGTCTCCATGGGCCATATAACATAACGACTTCCTACGATGAGGCCGGTCGCTACTTTGTATCACGCGACAAGTCTTTGTTATGTAACTGCGCTTTTATTACTCATTAGGGGAGTGGGGGTTATGATTGAAATTAGTTCTGTTTGTGAATTATTACCTACCAAGAGACAATGAAGTAGGGACCGGACGTGATTGGATGCCTTACCATCAGCTGTTATAACAATGTCAAAGGGAGAAGCTGCATTTAGCTATTCTATCTTACAATATTATTATTTTAACATTATAACATAAGACTTCCTACTATGAGGCCGGTCACTACTTTGTATCACGCGACAGGTCTTTGTTATGTAACTGCGCTTTTATTAAGTACTCATTAGGGGAGTGGGGGTTATGATTGAAATTAGTTCTGTTTGTGAATTATTACCTACCAAGAGGCAATGAAGTACGGACCGGACGTGATTGGATGCCTTACCATCAGCTGTTATAACAATGTCAAAGTGAGAAGCTGCATTTAGCTTCTATATCTTACAATATTATTATTTTGACATTATAACATAAACTTCCTACTATTAGGCTGGTCACTACTTTATATCACGCGACAGGTCTTTGTTATGTAACTGCGCTTTTATTAAGTACTCATTAGGGGAGTGGGGGTTATGATTGAAATTAGTTCTGTTTATGAATTATTATTTATTACCTACCAAGAGGCAATGAAGTAGGGACCGGACGTGATTGGATGCCTTACCATCAGCTGTTATAACAATGTCAAAGTGAGAAGCTGCATTTAGCTTCTATATCTTACAATATTATTATTTTGACATTATAACATAAGACTTCCTACAATAAGGCCGGTCGCTACTTTTTATCACGCGACACGTCTTTGTTATGTAACTGCGCTTTTATTACTATTAGGGGAGTGGGGGTTAAGATCGAAAGTAGCTCTGTTAGTGTAAGGACGTGATTGACTGTCTTAACATCATCTGTTATAGCAATAATAAAGAAAGATGTATGCTGTAGAACTCGCTCTATAGATAGTGAGAGAGAGATCTCTACGAGAGATAGTCTCTATCATACAATATTACTTTGTTGTACTGTAATATATTACGAAAAGTTTATTCTTTTAAGTACTCCTGTCCTGTCACAATTTATCCATAGTGTAAATGGGCACAAGACAAGCTCTACTAAAAATTTTAATCGTTTTTATAAGAATAACAAAAAAAAGTCGTTTTAAATTATAGTTTTAGGAATAGGTAAAAGTACCTGACATCCGAGTAGGTAGGTTTAAATATAAGGTTCAACTAAAAATACAAAAGTAAATATACCATTACATTTTTTATGATTTTTGATTTTTTGCATTTTTCAATGCTATTTTTATACTTATGATAAATTTTAAATAGAAACATATCGAGACTTACATAAGTCAAGTCTCGGTAGCTCAGCGGTTAGAGTATTGGACCGGATTTCCAAAGGTCGTGGGTTCGATGCCCATCCGAGAATTCACTTGTGGCCAAGTTATTTTTTTCCAATATGTTTCTATTTAAAATTTATCATAAATACCATTACATTTCGATAAATAAACAATGCTTCTTTTCATCCAACAAAAAGTGGGCATATAAATGTAACAAAAATACATTTATTTTACTCCGAATGAAAGAAAAATCACTCACACATATTTATCTATTGTTACCATTGCGTTTTCCTCATTGGGCCTCTGATGTGTCGTATATCTTCTCATTGTGGTGGCATCTGTCGAATCCTTTTGCGAAACAGTCTCACCGCCCAAACAGAATGCAAGGAGAGCTCGGACACAGTTTAATTTCCGCACCGTCGAATAGGTAGATACATATCTGCAGTCAATTTAAAAAGCGACTGAAGGTGTTCATACTTTCTGAAGAGGGTTCTGTTAAAAAGTGTCATTTATTTACTTAACTTATTGAAATATTAAGTATTACGTACAAATCCCAATTTATTCTATGCTTTACTTCCACATTTTTGCGGTTTTACCAATGAGTATTTGGAACAGTTCCAGCACAGATAACATAATTTTAGGTACCATGGTGTGGATGTCATTTGTGCTTAGGGTGTGTTTCTGCTGATACGGAGGAGAGAACCTTTCACCACGGTACGGTAGCTTGAAACTTGGATATAAAGGCAGGAACCAGGGGCGTGCATTCCATATAGGCAATTAGGCAGTGCCTACCTCATTCAAAACCTAAATAAATATAGAATTAGTGTTAAAGTTATTTTATTTTAGTTTAAACTTCTATTCAACACTCACCCACTAAGATTTTCCTTACGCTAAATACTGAATACCTACCTAAAGTCTCCAAATTGCCTACTCGAAACAAGCAGCGTTTCATACAAGAATACAACTTATTAAGAAAATGTATTGCTCAAGTATAAACCGCCCACGGCAAGAAGGGCGCTATTTGTACGTGTAACGTTCTAGCTTAAACTTCCGGAATATATCAGTATATCTTTAAAGTAAGCAAACCTACCTGACGAATGAATTTGGTCGCGAATTATTTTGTTGAGGAGTTATTTTAAAACTATCATATTTCCTAAGATATTCATTAAAGTTAAATTATGTAAAGGACAATTTTGTTCAAAATTAAATACTTGTGATGATTAACGTATTTAATTAGATTATAATGTTTATGAAAACAGCTTCTCAAATAATACTTTAGTTAAGAACAAATTTTATTATCTTAAAAATGGTTATAGTGAGTTAACCATAAAACATAGACATATGCTGACGCGGACTTTTTTTTTGAACTTTTGATGGGAAACAATTTTGTCATACATGATTTTTACGTAACTTTAACCGTTTAAAAGTAATATTTTTTCCCCGTTTTTGCAACGTTTTACATTAATGCTCTGCTCTTATTAATCGTAGCGTGATATTAAATATCTTATTACCTTCCGAGATAGATGGACCATCCAGCACAAACATAATTTTTCAATTTGAACTAGTAGTTCCGGAGTTTAGCGTGCTCAAACAATCAAACTCGTCAGCATTTTAATATTCTTACTAAATATTAGGAACCTTATCATTTATGACTAGCGGCCGCTCTCAATTTCACTCGCCGCGTGGTTGCCGTTACCGTGGGAATATCAGGATAGTTATGAATATTTGCATACAATGTGGTTTTCTGATGTATAAGCTACATTGCTGTAAAGTTTCATCTTAATCAGTTCAGTAGTTTTTGAGTGAAAGAGTAACAAACATTCATCCATCCTTATATTCTCACAAATTTTCAAACTTATAATATTCGTAGCAGGATAGGATAATTGCAAAGTTACTAGTTAGATCTACAGTGCCTACTACGCTGAAAAACCAATGCACGCCCCTGGCAGGAACAATATGTTAAAATGTGTCTAAGATTATGTTATGATTTTCACTTATGTAGTTATTATTCGTTTTTTTTATCGTTTTAGATTTTCAAGTGAATTTGTTTTTTTCGGAATTTTGTGTTCAATATTTTTTGTACAGACGCAAGTTGTGGCATATATTTTTTCTGATTGATGTTTTATCATTATTGTAACTATTACTATTTGGCCGTATTGCTGCGTAACTTAGTTTATAATTAATATTTTGAACAGTTAACCTTTGTCTGTAGCTGTCTTGATTTTTTATATTCATATATCTACGTACCGTACAGAACCAGCTATCTCTAAAACATTAATCTATTCATGGTGAATTGATCGTGTTACATTTCCTCTGGAGGGTAATGGCTTGTGCGCAGTAAAAGCTATAAGGAATAGAGGTCATATATTAGGTCAAAGTTCACTGTTTTAAGCCAAACATTACTGATTGCGTCGGCACTGACGTATAAGTTATTCGTCTACTTTAAGGTTAGCAAAAGTCAATTGAACGTGCCATATAATAATGTTGTTGGAGAGGAAAATTCTGCGTCAATTGGAATACACCAAAACAAAATGAAGTAATAATCAGTCAACTCAAACTAATCCAGAACAGATCACGCTTCAAAAATAAAATAATGAGAAATGAGCTTATGACGTACTGATAAGTGCTGTCGACTGTATTCAAGTAACTAGTCGATATCTATCGACTAGTCTCTAGTGAGCACATAGTTTTAGTTGTCGTTCTTGTCTGCTAAACTTGTCATATTTTTAAGTACTTACAATCTGCCTGCCTTTACCTATTTTTGTTTTCTCCATTGAATTTGGCATCTTTGTTTGTGTGCTTTTAGAGATAAATAAATATATTAGGTATTTCGAGTTCAGCTTTATAAATAGTTTGTTCTAAAATTCATCAAGCTTATATATTTTGAGAGATATGTAAAATAAAAGAAGAGTATGAAGAAAGATCTGTTCCACTTCCCCTATATGGAACCCTAAAAGGGTACTTAAATATAAAGTACGTCGGGTGGAGGCAGGCGCACCCCCACCGTTTTAAATAGACGTCAAGTCATTTGACGTGCAATTATTTTCATTTCGCAACCCAGTTTTCGAACGTTACCGGACGCGTTCAAAAGTTTTTTTTTGTCACCCACGAACCTAATTTATGATGTTCCGGGACCTTAATTAATTTCACTCTCGGTAACGTATACGTGCTTAATTACGTTAGGAGTGTCACGTGCTCGCTCGGGAGGGGGGTGCCGTACTTTGTGACATTTCGCTTTTGTGAAAGCTTGGCTATATGTTAACAAAGGCACGGAAAGAAAACTGCTTTTAAGGGGCCGCTTTTTTGCTTTGTGAGTAAACTTTGCACTGCAATAATTTCCAACTTGTGATTTTCTTTTGCTTTGTATTTCCCACATGGACTCGAATGTCACCTATAAACTTCATTTCTTAATAAGGTTTTTCTAGATTTTAAGGAAAATGATAATTTGGCAACAGCAAAATAGCTTCTATTTCCAATCGCAACAGCTTTTAACAGCAGTCTTTCAAATCGTAACTGGGTACGCATACATAATCCGTAGGCACAGCAAATAATTTAGAACAATGTAGTAAGGACTGAGTTTAATCAGAGCTATACTTGACATTAATTATCAACTTAATCAAACTCGAATCTCATAAGTCGAAATATTGTACCTATTTATCCTCATATGATCCTCATATCACCTATATCGATGGTCAATAATACCACAATATGCCTTATTGTATGCCATTAATTGCAGACCAGCTGAAACTTTAACGATTGGATTGGACACGTCCGATAACCGTTCGGTATCGTATAGTTCTAAAATCCTTAACTCAACGAAGTGTGAAAACGATAACCGCTCTTACGGGCGCCTTATCTCGTTCTTGTTATATCTACAGAGCTTCACGGAATATACGCTATTAAGTGACCTCCATAATTCCCCTTTAGGATGTGAATACGCCCATGCGTCCAGGTGTAAATACACACCCTTATCCCGATAGCAGGAAAGGTTAAATTTCAGCGTCTAATCGTTTATTGCGCACGTATCATTTGCTCGCTTTGAAGAAACCTCAAACATGTAGTTAGAGGAAAGAAAAATACAGATTCTTTGAAGGGCGTACGTATAATGGGGAACGAACGGAGGGGTCTGTCCTTGTCAGACCTATTTACGGTTTGCTTTATGGGATAGACCTTGTCCAATTATGGGTGAGTTTAGGCCTTAAATATTCCAAGCTCCAGCGGCCTTAAAGATCAATATGATTTGCTTTTAGAAGACATATCCTTTTACGATTTAATCTTTTGAGTTACAAATATAAATAATAGTTATGTGAATCATTCTTATTTACATCTGAACTATAACTATGTTTGTTATTAAATTGCAAAATAATGCGAAATTGGTGATGACTTAATCAAAATATTTGCCTTAAATCGGAATACTTACAACCTGCATCAGCAGGTTGATTATGTAAATAACTTTAACAATTTGATTGATTAAATTCAATTTTATTGCGAAATGAGCTATAAATGATGGCGCAGTTATTATTATTTACCGATTTAACTACCCTATTTTTAGACTACGTATGTCGCAGAGTGCCTTTTCAGGTTTAACCTTTCAGACCTGGATTATGAGACACATTAGATATTCTATTGTTCTCTGGACACCGGTGTCGGGTTCGGGTTTGATGAATTAATAATAATAATATATTTGTGCAATAATTATGGTTAATGTTACTTTTAAATTAAAACTAAACTAAGGTTTAAAAATTAACACTTGCTTATCATAAATATCTAAAAGAAAAATATTGGAAAAAAACAACTGCTTACTATAAAAAATTGTGGTCGAATTTGGTCAAATGCTCTAACCACTGAGCTACCGAAACTTATGTCTCGGTAGTTCCAAAGGTCGTGGGTTCGAGTCCCATCTGAGAATTCACTTGTGGCTGAGTCGATTTTTTCCAACATTTTTTTATCTGAAATTTACCAAAAATTTACAATAAAAATAGTAAAAATTCAAAAATTATAAATTATCACTTAAGCAATATTGTGGCAATATTGTTAAAAAATCATAATATGAATTCCCTGAAAAAAAATTTTTTATTTAATTCTATGGGCGAGTTTTAGCATTCCATAAAACAGTGTCCGTATAGCAGAATTTGCTTTTATTAAATGAAGACAAGAAAAGTTATCGAAAGCAAATTCCATAGAAAATACTAATCCTTACATAATAATAATACTATTATAAATGCGAAAGTGCGTTTGTCCTTCTTAATTCACGACTTAACTAACTAACCAATCGACTTGATTTTTGGCATAGAGTTAGTTGAAAGGACGGAGAGTAACATAGGCTATTCCCACCGGAAGGACAACGAGACGGAAGCCAGTAAATAAATACTTAAATAAATTGTCAGGGTATTCACGTTGACAATTTATTTCATTATTTCAGGGTATTCACGTTCGAGGGATAGGGTGCTGGACTCGCGAGTCCGGTATTCTAGGTGAGCCCAGCATAACCGTTTGGTATGCGTACCCTCACTAAAAAAAAAAAAAGGGTATTCACGTTAGAATTTCTTAATAATATTGCCACAGTATTTCTTATCACTTTCGCTTACAGCGAACGAGACGCAATATATGTTTTATTGTTATAACGTCTATAGCCGTTCAGTGTCAGCCAATGTGTTAAGTGACATTATACCAAAAGTGTAAGCTATTTATATATGTCACAGCCATATCGTAAAATACGCCGTATTACAAAATGGCGCGCCGGATTGAAAAACGCGCTGTTATGTAATGCGGCTACTTCCCGGTTAGCTGGATTTTAGTCGGGATGCGTTCTACAAAGCGGCGTCCAACGTTTAGCTCTATTGTAAGCAAGAAGCAATGTAGGGTGACTATAAATTATGAAGCAAAGTTCTAGAAAAAGCTGGACAAAAAAAACATATTTTTCTACTGACTTTTATGGATAAGTTGCAGTGATTATTGTCAAAGCCGTGATATTACAATTTCACTAGTGATTTTATAATTTCACAGTAAGTATATTATAATCTAACTAGTGTTTTGTAATTTCACAAGTGACATTGAAATCAACGACGAAGTATTTTTTCTGATCACGTGACCTACAGGAAACTCGCTTTTACCCCAATATATTGCTCGGGTGTCCGACGAATATAAGTCTATCACTTTACCCATTCTAAGGTTAAATATTTAAAGCGGCGTGTCGACGATGCGCCGTTTTGTATAAGGGCTTCACTAATTAGCCACTTTGACGAACGCGAAGTGCTCATTCAAAGCAACGTACTTTATTTCAGACGACTTGTAATCCAGCTAGCCTCATTACATAACAGCGACGGTTTTCAATCCGGTGCGCCATTTTGTAATATGGCGTGTTATACGATGCGGCTGCGACATACACTCATCAAAAAAAGTCTGCGATCACTCAATGATTTTTATTCAAATCAATTTGATACCATTCAAAAGCTAGAATGTTCAATTCAACGGTGTTTTTTTACTTTTTAATAAACGACTGTTTTTACTTTTTGTGCAGTCTTGAAAAAAAAGTTGTATATTTTGGTAATTATTGTAGGAAATCTTGAAATAAGTAGTTTAAAAAGCAGCTTAGTTTAAACAAAACAATTTACAAAATAAGTTGAATTTTTGAACATCTAAACTGGCAAAATTTTGCTACGCTCTTTTTTAATTAGTACATATCACGAATATAGAAGCTGCACTATCAGTCTATTACGCATACGCTTATTCACAATTAAAATACGGAATAATGTTATGAGGAAATAGCACAAACGTAAATGATCTATTTATTATGTAAAAATAGATAATACTCAATCATGCAAACCCTAATTAATTAAATATAATTTACTCACAGTTCCATCTCTTTATATAAATATTTCCATACAAATAAATATTTCCATACAATCACACCAATTATCTAGCCCACGTTAAGTATCATGAAGAACTTGTGTTATGGATACTAGATAACGGATAAACATACTTATATACTTTTTTTTTGTAAATACATACATAGTATACATATTAATACCCAGACCAAGACAAATAGACATGTTCATGCACACAAATATTTGTCTTGTCCGGGGATCGAACCCGGGACCTCTGGCGCAGAAGGTGGGGTTAGTACCCCTGCGCCAAACAGGTCGTCAAATATCAAATATATATATATGATATATGCATATTTACTTATAAAAATCTAGAAACCTTTACCAAAGTAAAATATACGCACAACATAAATATCAGACATATAAACAGATTATACTTACCACAATCCAGAATTAAAATGCTAAATACCAGCCCTTATTACATGTTAATTAAAGTCTTCAATAAACTACCAACTTCAATAAAAAATTAACTAAACCTCAAATCATTTTCGAAGTCATTGAAATCTTACCTCATACAAAAATGTTACTACTCCGTAAAATGATTACCTAAATACATGAAATATGATTGGTAATGTAACCTTTTTTTAATGTAAGTTAAGTGTCCGAAAGTTAGCTTTTTGTAATTTAAGTGTCCGTAGATAATAAGCTGTCCTGTCATAATTTTTGCTTCACCATAACGGTTACTAAGCCGCACTTTACCATGTATGTAACACCTATGTACCTATCGCTTAGTTTGCAAAATAAACGATTTGATTTGATTTTACATTCTAGCTTTTAAAAGGTACCTAATTTAAAAAAAAACAGTCAAGATATACTATAGTAATCCCTCTACAAAAACAGGCATTTTGTATGAAAGTCATGATCACAAACGTTTTTTTATGTGTGTCTTTATACTTACATTTCTAAAGACATGACATAATTATATTGATTAAATAGCACTCGTGTTTAACACATGTTTTAACCTCTAGATTTCATTAAAATACAAAGAAAACTTAGCTCCAAACAAAAGTAGGTAGACTATTATTTACTTCAGTTTCACTTCGTATTTGCGAACGTACAACTTGAAAACATTTTCATTTCTAATTTCGGTTACTAGCTAAGATAATGTTCAAGCTTTTCCAAGACTTGCTGTAAAGGAAAGCGAGGGATTTTCCTAGAAGCAAGATGTAAGGTACGCTCAACTTGGTGGTTCCTTGTGCCAATCAATTTGAAACTTAGTTTTACATAACATAAGGTTTTATGTCACTGGCTCGCTCGGGTATCGCTGAAATGACTGCACTTACATTCACTGAACCCGCGCGGTCGTTGTCGTCTGAGGTTGTTGACCTCTCTGCGTTCTGAGTCTGACATAACAATCTCCGTAATGTATAGTACACAATACATAGCTCTTGTGTATAATACACAACTATTAGGCATGTGTTACACTGTTTTTGTAATACGTGTAAGATTTATAGGACTTACTTTCACAAGTAAAAATATCAAACGACTTTGAGATTTAACATCTATAGCGAAGTTGCTTGGATTTACGTCTTAAAAGACCCTAGTTCTTGGTTAATACACCCCACGAAAAATGAATCCTTTTGATTGTTTTTTTTATGAGCGACGGGGAAACTCTTAGCCTTCATCATATCTGATGTTAAAAGTATTGATGAGGCTGAAGATGGAAGCGAGCCTCTCCCGGAATCCTCAATCACTGAAGGAACTGGCTATCTAATCTTTAACTGCCGGAACACAACAACGCTGAAAACATTGTTGTTATGGTATTGATTGAGTATATTATACTTCAACCAGAAAATTTTCTTGTATTATATATAGCTCTTTCGTATATTTCGTACGAGTGTATTAGTTCTCACAGAATGTGCGTTATTTTGGTTTTAATTAATGCAGTATCGAATTCTTGTAGCGCTGTGAAATAATTTTCAATGGAAACATATTATATGTTTAGGTTGCTTGCGATACTTTTTTAGGGTGATATTTTTTTTTTTACAAGTTACTGGGCAGGCATTTGACCACCATCGTGCTTAGTAAACAGGATGTGGTATAAGGTGTTACATGCTTGCCCAGGAAATGCCTATTCACTCTCGTCTTGAAGAGACCAAGGTTATAGTAATCGGGGAACACATGAGCAATTCAGCAGGCAGCGCATTTCATTCTTTAGCGGCTCGCATTAGAAATGTGTCAGCAAAGCGCTTGGTACGGATCACTGAAATGTCAACGACGTTCGGGTGATAAGCTAACCTGCGTCTGGTATTTATTAACTAATTTAATGATTTTCACTACTTCTAAAAATATTGTGCTGTAGATCTTAATACAAACTTTCAACAGATTGGTTTGAACGAAATACAGCTAGCAGTTTTAGAAATATAGCACATTTTCCGTACCCGCAAATGTAACTATGTTATTTATACAAACATTATTACAAACAAAGTTATTTTTGCAGACGAAAAATGTAAGTGGTATTTTGACTACGGAACCCCTATACTGCGCGTGGCCCGACACCCACTTGGCCGATTTTTTATATGATACTATTTTTTCTAGTTTTTTGAAGTGAAAACTTCTTTAGCGGCGTTGTCCACATCAGAGTTTTAAATTTTTGGGATGGATAAAAATGTTAAAGTCGTGTCAGGACACGTGACCTGATTGAAAATTCGTAAGATGGAGGGAGAGTAGACCGCCGCCCGGCGCGGCGTAGGAGATAAAGTAACTTTCTACCTCTCTTTCTACCGCGCGGCGAAAATGTATGCCTGCTCCTGCTGTTTCGTTTAAGCGATTTTCACTTCTGCCGGCACTCCCGGAGTGCAACACGTTGTTTTTTTTGTTAAATATCTTTGGTATAGAGATAATAAAGCTTAGTTTAGCTTCGCTCTCAGTGTGGGACGGGTTTGACCTATGTTTTAACAAAGTCGTAGAAAAACTATCATACATATTTAGGTCACGTAACTTGTAGACTTTCGGAAAAGAAAATCTCGCTCTCTGCAATGTGAGCTCTCTGCTCTAATAAAACTTTTTATTTGTATTGAAGTGTTTTCGTGTCGATTCTTCTATTCTTGAGACTTCTGTTTGTGCCTTGTGTAGTATTGCTGTCTGGCTAAATTTTGGTGTAGAACACATAGAAAAACTAATTTTTCTTCATTTAGAAAATGTAAGAATAATTTTCCGTTCAGCCTTTCTAGTTTTGTGTTGTTTTTACCTTGTGAAGTATTACGAAAACATAGCAACCTATTCTTCTTCTTAATCTTATTCTTTTAGAAATCGAGATAATTATTTTCGGGTATTATTTTATCGATCAGCAAAAAAACTGTAACCTAACCTAACCAATAATTGATTGTTCTGCAGGAAAACCTATTTGGTCAGCAAGTACTAGGTAAGCCAAAGAGAGTTGCTGACCAAATTGATATTTAGCTGATCAAAATATTTATTCCTATTATTTTCCTTCAGCTGTTATTTTTCTATATAGGGTAACTCACGGATAGATGCCGCACTTTTTGAAATGCCTCACAGCTTTATTACAAATCATGTGCAAAATCAACCAACTGTTTATGCATACATCAAGTGTGATCCTTCATCTTAACGTTCATGTAACACATATTTGATTATTGTAGTTGGCGTATGAGCTACAACCGCACCCCGGATTGTCGCCTCACCGGTCAAATTGGGCTGAGAGATAGTTAGTTAAATAGGCGACCAAAGAAATTCTTTAAAAATTGCTTTTTTCACTACATAAAAATAATTTCAAAAGGAAATGAAATACATTTAAAAACATTATTCCGTTAGAAATAAGTTGTTAACTTATATTCTCTACATAGAGGATAGATGCCGCGGTACGAAAACGTATGTTTTTATTGACATTCGTGGCATTTTATACAAATTTAATTAAAATCTTACATTTTTAAAAACATCTTATCACTACTAACCGACTCACGAGTTTTGAGATCTTCGGAGAACTTGAGATTGGAGAGATACCAATGCACTCCACAAAACTTCTTGCGTGTGTTTTACGGTCCAAGCTGCCTGTCTGTAGAATGCATTGCCGAAAACTATTCTAAACTCACAATCCCTTCAAACAATAGTGACGCCTCTAAGGGCATCTATCCGGATCAAAAACGAGGCAAACTATCCGTTTCGTAGAGGATAGCTGATGACTTGTGTTATAAATATAATACATAATTAAATAAAAACATGTTTGTTAAACAACAATTATATGGGTCAGTACCTTACGTAACGACCAACAAGAAACAAAAATAATCCATTCAATATAAACAAAAATTTGGGGTGTTTCAAAGAAGCACTATAATCAATTTGTAATTGCTGTTCGCGAAGCACACAAGTACTTCACAGAGCTTCTCACGGTCGACATTTAGGGTACGCGGAGCGGGCTATCTTATACAGAGCAATTTAGACTTGAGGTCATTACCCTGATAGGAGTTTTTGAAATCGCGGCATGCATCCGACAGCAGCACATATCCGTGACTTACCCTAGGAAAGTATCCGAAAATAGCTGTATCTTTTCGAATTGCAAGGCAAACAAACAAACAAACAAACAAACAAACAAAATAAACTTTATTGCACACGAAACAAAAACAGACATATACAGAGATAATGACGAAAAAGAACAACACACAATAGGCGGAATTATTGCTAAATAGCAATCTCTAAATAGCAAGGCACACGGGCAAAATTAAACATTCCGAATGTTGTGAGATCTTTTTCATTCGTCACTGTAAGTAATTAACATTGTTGTCGCGTTTGTCCTGGGTAAGTTCAAGTTTTTGAACTTATCCGCGAGAAACCGTTGTTTTTTTAATAAAGGCAGTTTCTTTCGTTTTCGATGATTACATTCGTTTCTAAGTAGTTCTAAGTAGTTTATGTTCTTCTAGTTGTTTAAAACGAGTATTTTCTGAGTCCGCATAGCCAATGGGTAAATACAAGGGGGGTGTGCCGTCAACTTCCGAAGCACGTGAGTTCGTGGACGGTGACACAGCATGATACCGTACCTCTTGAAATTCCGATGTGTGTTCGTACTATTTTGTGACTCCAGAAGAAAGAGGTTATCCTGTATGTATAATATATAGTGGCATCATACACCGCACACAACGATACACATATGGGAAACGGAGTGACCCAATAATGTTTTCTTTTTGTAAAAAATTTCTTTTTGTTTATTGGGGTGTCTACTGTCTACGCCCAGCTGTGGCCAAGTCAAGTATCTGAGGATAATAATCTGATGATGCTACTTTTATTTGATAGGATCAGGCGTTACTTGGCGGAAATCCATATCTTAGTAGAAAACGAAAAATATGTCGCGCAAGAAAAAATGCAGATGCAGCCCAGTGACACACCTTGCACCTTCACCGACTACTCTACACGTGTTTCGCCCACACACGGAGCATCCTCAGGAGTTGTTAGACCGTGCCAATCTCAGCACCGAGTCGGTGTTACGCGACATATTTTTCGTTTTCTACTAAGATGCTACTTTTTACCAAAATTAGTGATGTAAAATTTTGATGATTTTGGATGCATTGATTCATTGAATGAAAGGAATTTAAATTAGTCTAACATAGGTAATATCACATCGCAAAGTTTTAATCTCCAATTAAGTATGACATTCAGTGTCGGAAAATACAGCTAAGTTATCTTGGAATAAAATGGTGTAACTTGGGTGTAATGTTGAAATATTGTGACAATGTCTTGCAAGCTATTGTAGTCTTCAAAAACGAGTTCTTTTTATATCTACCCCCTTACTCTTGACGCGATCGCATTGAGATCGAGATTGAATTAATGTCAAAAGTCAGTAATTATGAGTTATAATAAGTAATTAAACTAAAAATTCATACTTGAAATTAGTAAATAAAGTAATTTTGTACTCTAGAAATCGATTTTAGAGCCAATCAAAATCGAATTAACGTCGAAAAACAGTAATAATTATTGACATTCAATGTCGATCTCAACGCGATTCCGTCAAGAGTAACCCCCCTGCTCAGAATTCTGCTTAAAAAAATCTGCAGTATATTTCACATGCTTAACATATTTTATATATCACTTATTATCATATAACCTAGGTACTTGCTGCTGTTATGAATTGTGAACTATTTTGACATAGGTGGCTGTTTTTACTAGTTTTTTTTTTACCAATAGGATGAACTATGTGTGGCGCATTTCCATACATTACTAGTAATTTTGCAAATAAATCATATTTCTCAAATGAGGCCGCCACACTACGGGTAATAATATGAATAGTCGGCCTTTATAGCAGGTATGTGCTCTTATTTATTCTATGGCCATACTTTATATAAGAAGCAACAAAAATACGCTCGCATTACTTTTATATGAAGAAGTTGGCATGTAAGGTCATTGCTCCGTCCATTTCTATGTTTGGTTAGAGACAGCCAAGCTTTTGACGATACTAACATATTATTTTCCTTCTTGTAGATATAATTATAATAATTATCTTCAATGTATCGACGTAAGTAATATGCTTCAACTTCGCGTCGATCAATCGGATACAAAAATAACAGTTTTGTGTGAACATTTTCTGCTGACTTGTTTACTAGGTTGATTCTGCGGTGTGCGCAATATTTTTTTTGCTAAGCAGATGCAGATAAAATATTTCGTAAGATTTTTTTTATAAACAACAGGGAAACCACAAGCCTTCATCATCATGATGTTAAGTAATGATAAGGCTGAAGGTGGAATCGCGTTTCTCCCGGAATCCTCAACCACAAATGAACTGGCTATCTTATACTTATGGTAAATTTTAAATAGAAAAATATTGGAAAAAATAACTCGGCCACAAGTGAATTCTCAGACGGAAATCGAACCCGCGACCTTTGGAAATCCGGTCCAATGCTCTAACCGCTGAGCTACCGAGACTTGCGAACCACCGTCGAAATTTTCCAATACTTTTATATTTTTAATACGCTGTAGGCCAGCGTTGTTACATCAATGCCAGGAAAATCCTTGCATTCGAAAGAAACATCTTTTCAGGTGTTTAACGATCGATTAAAGTGCAACTGCCAATAATTTATGATTTTGTAATTTTAGCATTTTTCAGTGCTATTTTTATACTTATGGTAAATTTTAAATAGAAAAATATTGGAAGAAATAACTCGGCCACAAGTGAGTTCTCAGATGGGATTCGAACCCATGACCTTTGGAAATCCGGTCCAATGCTCTAACCGCTGAGCTACCGAGACTTGCGAACCACTGTCGATATTGTCCAATACTTTTATATTTTTAGTACGCTGTAGGAATATCCTTGCATTCGAAAGAAACATATTTTCAGGTGTTTACCGATCGATTAAGATGCAACAGCCAATAATTTATGATTTTTGATTTATTGCATATTACAATGCTATTTTTATACTTCTGAAACAGTTTTTTTTTCATCAAACCTATACGTGTGGGGTATCTATAGATAGGTCTTTAAACATTATATTGAGGTTTCTATAACAGTTTTTTCTCAAAGTCAATCGTTTCAATAATATACACTTTCAAATTGGTAAAATGTGTGTCCCCCCCCTCTAACTTTTAAAACAAGAAAGTGAAAAATCTTTAAAAAAAATATGCTGTAGACCGTAATAAAAACTTTCAACAAGAATTAGTTTGAACGAAATATATTTAGCAGTTTCAGAGCTATAGCACATTTTCCAAAACCGCAAATATAACTTTGTCATTCATACAGACACTATAAAAAACAAAGTTATTTTTGCAGACGAAAAATTATAGTGGCATTTTGGCTAGGTGTAGTTAATATAATAATAATAATAGAAACTTTATTGCACACGATACAAAAACATACAGAGAAAATTACCAAAAAGAGGAACACACAATAGGCGGCCTTATTACTACTTAGCAATCTCTTCCAGGCAACCTTGGGTGACAGACGGAACCCTTTATGTGCGAGTTCGACTCGCACTTGGCCGATTTTTATTTATACTATTTTACTGCTGATGTGAGTTTTCACATTCAGTTATGATTACAGTCGAGAGAACTAGCATTTGTGGCATAGTAGGCACACAGTCCTTTTCCTTTATTAATTTCATACTTTGACCTAATATGTAGTTAGTAAATTCTTTGCTTCGGCTTCGACTGAGTGGAGCGGTTTTGAGGTTTTCAGAGATATAACCTATTAATTAAATAACCAGCCAGTGCCTTATGAAGCAAGTGTGCATGAGTGAAAAAAAAATATAAGACTTTCATTTGCATTATGTTCGTTCTTCGGATTAACGAAATGATGGTAGAGGCTTTAATTGTTTCATAAGCTCGTTTTACAATTAGTGCTAAAGTACCAAGTCCTTGATTTGTTTCGTACTTTAGCTGCCCTAAGTGGTCTTGAGGTTTTCAGGAATAGAGATTTAATAACCAGCCAGGGCCACAGGCAGGCAAGGGTGCGTGGGTTATGGCCTCGACCTAAATAACGAATCAGCAACATCACCAAATTGTCTATAATCTGGTCCCTCATATTTTATTGAAAAGAGATCAAGGTTCGTGTGTCAGAAGATTGGATTATTATGATCTGTTCGGCCTACATATTTCGCTATAACTTTGTTGCTAGAAAATAATGTATCAAATTATAATAACAGTATTACCTCATAAATTTTTGCACTATATATTATTAACTTATTAATAACTTTTAAACGCGCGTATGGGTAGTGGCGTCACACACAAGCGGAACTGAATCGCTATTATGACCGTTTTGCATTGTGTTCGGGTTAAGTCTTTAGGAAAGTTGGTAAGTAAGTACAGTGCAGTGGTGAAACGATCATGGCGAATCAACTTAGCTTGCAAGCTGTCTTGCAAGCGGATCCATATAAAATCGGGCGCTGTCTGTTACACTATTCAGGCGCTCGCACTTGCCACTGTACTCACCACTGACCTTGCCTGGTGTAAATCGGGCATTAGAGGTCACGGTACGGCCTCAGATCTAAAATTCACAAGGCACAACATTGCAATCCACAATCCATCTCAAATTACAGTACCAAATTCCTTTCTTAATTGTGCCCCCAGCAATGGGACGAAAAGTTTGATAAACATCGTACACATAGTTTGTACATCCTCATCTAGTGAAATTGTGAAAATTATCCCGAATGAGACCTTCTAATTAAGGGACTCGCGAACTTTGCTGTCAGTCCGTAAACAAGCTGAGAAACAATACAACTTTGACTCTTTGTCGGATGAGAACGTAACGTCCTAATATAGTGCCGCGGTGACGTCACCCACCCCAGAAAGCATTTAGCATCTGTGAGCTTTGTAACTTCTTGCTGTTTGGGGTTGCTATAAGGGAGGAAAAATAATTCCTTCATCGAAAACAGTTACGAAACTACGGTTTTGTAGACGGCCATAGGGGCTATAATATTTGCTTTTTCGGTATCGTTCGTTATTATTATTGTAGTAGACGATACTATTGTTACTTAAAATTTGTAAAGATCAGGTTTGATAAATGTTTCGCTTGGCTCAATTAAAACGTTTGTACTACAAACATTTATAAAATTCACCAAATTCAGGATAAGTTTCATCATGGAACCGCCAAAAAAGAAAGAATAACACAGACAACTAGTTAGATAAACTTTACCTACTTTGTAACTGATAACAATGCTAAGAATTCAACTGCATTGGGTCAATTTTTTTTATTGAACTTTGAGCTTAATATTTCCACTTTGAGCTTTAACTTCAATAGTTATAATTTTTCTTTAATGAAACCTTAGTCGTACTGAGTCGTACATAGAAGTACAGTATTTATTAGGCTACATTCTAAACAACACTTTTAAAGTAGGTAGTTCTATTTTTTTTTGGTTATGTACCTAAAGACTAGTATTATTGTTATATATATTATTGTTACACCTATATATGTTGGGGCAGCAGTAAAATGATACCCAACTTCGACGTACCATAATACATCAGGCTGCCTTTTTCCGAACCACTAGCTCCTATTACGGGCCGAGTAACCGCGTTAAGAATTTAAACACTATTTAATGACAGGACACACATTTACGTGGACTTTATCGCCATGGGATAAAGTTTGTTTCACATTGTTTCTCATACCTTTTGATGAGTTATTGAATTTATCAGCTCATTTGAACATGTGACCTTAATATTGCGGGGCCAACAAAATGCGTCGTAATTATGGAGAAAGAAGGCCAACTAATAATTTGTTCAGGGGATATCTCACTTTCCGATGTAGACGAATGTAGTAATTTACTTCAGGAAAATATCGGAAATAAAAAAAAAACTACATAATCTGTATTTTTGTTGTTTTCCATATCCTTCATAAGCAGACGATATATTAAACAGCCAGTAGCATAGTAAATTTTAATTGAAGTGTCACTTTATCAATATCATAAAAGCTAACAATCAAGCGACCACATGCAGGTTTTTTACAACCTGAAATATGAAAGGCTTCCATTGGCAGAAGTGTTGCATGGCAATCTGATAACCAAAATGTCGTTGCTGATTGCAGCTTCATGAGTGATTGTCAAAATATCATAGTAAAATAAGAGTAGGTTTTTTTTTTTTTTTTAATAAACGACGGGTAGACTCTTAGCCTTCATCATACCTGATGTTAAGTATTGATAAGGACAAAGATGGAAGCGAGCCTCTCCCGGAATCCTTAATCACTGAGGAACTGAGGTTCTCTTATTTTGTCCCATGTAAATTCAAGTTTTATTTTCGAATAAGATTTAACTACTTGGAAGTTAATTCCAACCTTATCCTGATAAGTAGCTTCAACGCTGATGCTTGAAAAAGTGAATTCGTCACAGCTCGTACCCTTATTACCGCAAAGGATATTTTTACATCCAGTTTCGCACCGAGTGGTTTGAAACATTTTTTTGGGGCTGTTTCATCGTTGACCTACTTTGACAAGGGTTTCCCTGTTACATTAGCAGTTTGGCGCATTATCCCTAATGCGAATAATTGGTGGGTAATTTGCCCGTGACTCACCGTTTTTGAACCTTTCCAGGGTTCCATATTAAAGGTCGTGTGATGGAACCTTATTTCTGATTCTGCGGTTGCTGTCAGACCATAGGTACCGCACGTGGATATCATTCGCAAATTGTTCCAGGCAGTTTACTTGGCCAATAATGTTACGAGTATTATGTTAGGATTGCGTGAAAATAAGCTTTACTTTCATTCTTCTCGAGATGCAACGGCTCTAAGTACTTACCTACGGGTTTACCAAGGTGTATCTCATAGAAAGACTTACTTACCAAATATCTCGATCAACTAAACTTTAGAGTCTCCACACTCATATAAGTATTTATATCCCGTGTGATGAATTACAGTACCTACATCGTCTGATAGTTCCAATATATATCATGATACTAGCCGATACCAAAACAGATTAAAATCCGTCCGGCGAGGTCCGCCCATTTTATGCTCCTCTGATTTACCGCCCAGTACGGCAGTAAACAGCACTGTTATTTGGGGAACATTCGATAGTTAAAGATTGATTTTACAGTTTACGTTATGGTTAAGGGGTTGTGCGTTATTGGGGCATTGAACTAGTCTATTATTTAGACCAATGAAGTCTTTACCCGAAATCTCCGAGGTTGTATCAGAGAATCTGTATCAGGTCAGAAGTAAATGACCAGATTTTTATAACTACAATAACTTTTATAGTCCACAAGATATATTTTAGAAATAAAAAGGATAAAGAATATTGATGTATCGCCCAAATTCGACTTTTATCATGCGTACTGCTAGAGTGGAACATGTTGCCTCTGTGTCTGTGTTTTTTGACACATACAATTTAGGGCTCTTTCAAGTCACGAGTGAATAGGTATCATCAGGTGAGCGTGTCGGGTCTATATTAATTCGCATAACGTAATACTCCTTATTTAAATTGGGATAACGTTATACGCATAATTTTCAAATCGAATAACATTATTCAGTAACTGAATACGCATAATGTAAATGCGCTTACGGTAAATTGTCCAAACGATGACTTGGCATAAATGTAATTAGCATAACGTTACTTTGCACTTATATTATTTGGTACAAATGTATTATAAGGATAATGAATATCAAGTACTCTGTTGCCTGAAAAAATTACCTCGAAATTTAAGATTCTAACCTATCACGTGACCTACAGCAATAAGGCAAGCTTACCTTTTTCTTCCTTGTGCCGATTGACAGTATACCGTGAAATTATAATTTCACAAGTTATATAAGTACGATATCACGGCTTTATATACTTCCGACATATAAGTATAGACCTACACATTTTGAACTTTCGCCATTTCAGCCATTAGAAATTAGGATTTTTGACATTTTGATTTTAGCTATTTCAGTTCTAGACTTTCTAATACGTACTTTCTGAGATGTTAATAAAGACGTGAAAATATCTATAATCGGCTCTGTTACATAAAAATAGTTTATATCAAAGGCTAAGGCGGGAGCTTCGCTTCTTTTATTTTATAACAATTAAAGCTGAGGTTAATAATGATATGCATATTTCAATTATGCGGATTCATTATTATGCGCAATAAGTGTTATGCTCTTTTATAATTATGACTGTTCAATGTTGTGCAAAATTATGTTATGCTTAATCTGTTATGCGAATTGATATTAGGTCAATTGATATAATGCGTATTAAGGGGCACCCGAGTCGCATAGTCACATACTAGATCGCATCATCGATCGCCTACCATCAAGCGAGAATAGCAGACAAACATTTACCAATCTGTTAAAAAAAAGCTTCATAGTCATAAAACGATTTTAATTCAAAACTTTATCTCCAATAGTTCACAAGAAGTTTTGAAAACTGTATTTCTGCATATAAACTGTTTAAAACATGAGGTTTATTTGAACGACAATTGCAAGTAGCCGGTCGGATTGAGTAAGGGCGTCGTAAAACGACGACTGATGGCCTTTTCGCGTGTTTCGGATCCCTGTAATAAATCCTAATCCTTGAATAGGAAGGAAGATGCAAGCGAGGTTGAATGTAATGCGCTTTTATTATATTCACTTTATTTCTTACTGGAATTAACTTACTGGGAAATATTAAGATTTACTTACCTTCTTACTTGCATTCATACAATTAGAGAAATAGTTATTAATTTTACGCTGCTATTACTCGACAAGACAAGCACGCTCGGTAAGAACCACATCCTGCTTACTAAGCAATATGGTAGTCAAATACCTGCCCAGTTATAAGTAAAAAAAAAAAAATATTTAAACGATCTTGCTTACTCTTTGCGCTTCACGTTAGAATATTAAGGCATAATTATGAAGGATATTAGTTTAGAATCATAGTATTCAGGATTAAGATAAAAATTATTAATTATTTATTTAATTTTAATGAGATCATACAAAAGAACAACAATTGGCGGTATGATAACTACGCAATATCTTGTTTCTAAAAAGTTGAGTTGGCAATATAATTTTTACAAATTGAAGGAAATCATACAAACAGCTATATTGAAAAGCATTTGTAAGTCTTTGATACCTTTTGTGCTGCGTTCGTGTAAAATACAAAAAATATGATAAAAAGGTGTAAAGTCTTTAACAGGCATAACGTTCACGATAACTTGGACCAAACTTGCGCTGAATCAATAGTAAGGGCAGGATCCAATCTCACGCGTTGCGTAGAGGAGCGATGGGTCTCTCGTATAAGGCGTGACCCTTCATAAATCTAAATCGCTGGCACGCGGCTGCGATGTAGGAAAGGATGTAATACCAGCGATCTGTCTTGTCCGCGACAAACCCGGGTAATTGCTCCGTGAAAGTTTTCTTAGCGGTTGATGATGTAAGCGACGCATTCTTGACCGTTTTGTTATATGGCAACACTTGATAGCGCTAGTGCCATCTGTTGAGATTCACTACGACACGACTTTACTTCGACACGACTCCACTGCGACAAGACTTCACTGCAACACGACTTCACACACATAATTATGTCAGTCATCAGGCATTTTAACGCCCCTGAAAAGGTGGACCGACGATCTGCTGAAGGTCGCGGGAAGCCGCTGGATGCGGGCAGCGCAGGGCCGATCGTCGTGGAGATCCTTGGGGGAGGCCTTTACTCAGTATGTGGCTGAGACGACGACGACGAGGTTTCAACGATTGCAAAATACAGCCGGGACCAACGGCTTAACGTGCCCTTTAAAGCACGGAGGAGCTCGCGTGTTATATGTATATATTTGTTTTAATTTTATGTGATGTTATATTTGTTCAGATATTAATGTTTTTTGTGTGTATACTATATAAATTTATTGACAAGCTGTTCAGATATTAATGATGTTTAGAGTGTAAGTAAGTATGGATTGGTATTGCAACTGTTCAGATGTATTTGGTCACCTTGTCTGCTACGATATATCTGATAGTGACTGTACTATGCCATTCAAATAAGAATAGGATGAAACATGCGCCAATTGTGACGTAATTCTGTCAAACTAACATTACTTTAGTACGGTATGCAAGAAAATAAATCAAGGAAAAATAAAACTAAAAACAAAAGTCGTCTAAGTAAACATTGTATGTTAGCCAAAATATCACTAGACTTGTGGCATAAAATTAATGTCGTGACACTAATTTTCATCAAAAAATGTAAATGTAAACATCAAGTTTTGCAATACTTGCATTAATTTCACGACACTAAAACGATTCATGATACAACTTTCAATATGCATGACAATAGTTTCGTAATGTAAATTCAACTTTAGCGAAGCCCTATCTGCAATAAAAGTGTTACATCGATTAATTAATACTTTTTTTGCAAACGGTACTTTCGCGTCTGAAGTTAGCCAACTGCCCGACCTATTCTTATTTCAATGGCATAGTAGATTAATAGTTTAATGACAGTATAGATACCTAGTTCATTATGATTATGACAACATTTTCGCGCAGTTTACGCCATGTCTTGAGTTATTGAGAGGGAGGGAGAGTTCCGGTCGGTTTGACTCCGAATCTAATGAAAAACTAAAAATAAAGTTCGTATCGGAAATAAAGAAATCTATATTTTTTTCATCAGCCTTCATAATTTATTCAAAGAACTTTGTTCCTCGACCCCGAGGTTGGCCTTTCAAAGCTAACTTAAAGGAATAAGCTGAAATACATGTACGGAGGTTTTTTCCATCGTTTCTTGTGTGCTCAGTCAATGAAAGTAGAATACTAAAGTAAAGGCACATACAAAGTTAAGGTACACAACCTACATGTAATTTTGATTAGTTAATCTAGCTTTAATATGGGACATTTTGTAAATCATACGTATGATTTATGAACACCAAGAGCATGTCCGGGTCCATGATTCTACAAATGCCCTAAAAAGCCAAAGCATAATAAAAATTATCTAAGTAATCAATCTCAAAATTTCTTCAATTGTTGGGTTCCATCGTTTCTTGTGTGCTCATTCAATGAAAGTAGAATACTAAAGTAAAGGCACATACAAAGTTAAGGTACACAACCTACATGTAATTTTGATTAGTTAATCTGGCTTTAATATGGGACATTTTGTAAATCATACGTATGAATTATGAACACCAAGAGCATGTCCGGGTCCATGATTCTACAAATGCCCTAAAAAGCCAAAGCATAATAAAATTTATCTAAGTATTCAATCTCAAAATTTCTTCAATTGTTGGGTGCTAGATTCATAATAAAATTGGTTTTTGTCAAGTTGTGGTACTTAATTGAAGATGAATAATTAAGTCTGACTGACTATTAAGTACTTATGAGTCAATTTGATTCCGCATTTTGACTCTAATCTCAATTATGGGGGGTAAGGGTGTACACATATATCAAGTGCCTAAAATATCAACTTCACCTATTCACTTCACTTCACCTCACGAACCAGTGGCGGTATAAGCACTTAAATGTCGGTTAACATTCATCTGGCTGTCGACGGGCAGCAGTGTCAGTATTACCCTGGAAGCGTACAGCAGGTGCGTGGTCTCTTTGTTTTTCAAGAAAGGAGATAAAACGCTCCTAAAAAGCTATAAACCGATAACGCTTCTGAGCCACGTCTACAAGCTGTTTTCGAGAGTCCTCACAAATCGTCTTGACGCTGCAGGATTTGCAAAAAATGCTCCACAACCCTTAACGCTGCATCTCGATGAATCGGCCTGGGTATGAACTTGGAGAAAGTTCATACCCAGACCAAGTTTATGTTCAATGAACATGTCGTCCCAGAGCCGATTTCTGTCAAAGGTAAAAGTTGTCTAGGAAGATGTCTACCTCGGGCAAACAGTGCAGTTGGGTAGAGACATCTTCGAGCGGGAAATCACCAGAAGGGTGCAGCTAGTTTAGGCAGCATTTGGAAAGCTGCGTCATATCTTTTGTCACCACTACCACAATGCCTGAAGCGTCTTTGATCAATGCGTCCTACCAGTCATGACCTACGGCGCCGAAACGTGGAACATGACGGTGAAACTGGCCCACAGATTACACGTCGCTCAGCTAACTATGGACAAGTCCATGCCGGGGACCTACCGCCATTTCTTAGCGCAGTATTGTTTCAATCTTACTGCTCTATTTCGTACTACGAATCTCTTAAAGTAAACTTGTTTTTTGACGGTAGTATTGTGACGTCTTCGCTTAATCATCGCCTGCAAAGTGTAAAGCGTGTCAAAATGTGACAATATCAATAAAATAAAAACGCAAACAAAACGTTCTTATAACATGATGGTTACTTGTAGATGATGGTAGGCCTGCTGGGGTTTACGTTAAGGGATAAAATCCGAAATGAGGTCATTCGGCAGAAGACCAAAGTGACGGACATTGTTCATCAATGTAGCAAGCTGAAGAGGCAATGGGCTGATGGTCAGATCAGTCGTAGAGCCGACGAGCGTTGGAGCAGACGGGTTTTCGAATGGAGACCACGTCTCAACAAACGTAGTGTAGGACGCCCCAGCATCGTCGGGTACGTCTCACAAGAGGACGACATCTGCAATGAACAACATCTGCCGTGTCTGGCTCCGCCCCTAAAGTACAAGAGGGGCAAAAGTCGTTGATTTGTATGGCATAGCATTTATCGTTGTTTTTTCTGTTAAAAAATAAACATATTTTATACTAATACCAACCATATTAGTTTTTGAGCTTTCGTAAAATAAATATTGGTGCTTTGTTAATATTGCATTGAATATTATTTGCATAAATATTGTATTGCTATCGAAATTGTACGACCTTTAAATTTTGAGGTCATAACAGCCATATTTTATAAATTGTGGACAACACTGTCTTTATTTGTTTTATAGTATTATATAGGTATAATATTTACTTTACTTTCTAAACGTTTTTTTTATTGGAACATCGATACTACTGGATTTTGGTGTTCTTTTATTTTTTTTATAGACTTAGTGCCATTGATCGAGTAGTCGCACAGAGCTATATGTTCACGATCGTCTTTTTTCTAACAAAAAGTAGTCAAATAGTCAAAACTACACCCTTTTACTATCCACAGTTTTAGTTGAAAACTCACAGTAGTTCGTGTAATCCGCTTTACTGGTTGTTATGTAAGTGGTCGGAATACAGCACGAAAAAACCTCAAAACTAACTGAAACTTTTTGTTTACCGGAACCCGTAAGTACGTTATTGTCGGAGCATGTTCGCTTATTCACTTGCTCAGTATTATATAGGACACTGGGTAAATTTTAAATAGAAAAATATTGGAAAAAATAAACTTGGCCACAAGTGAATTCTCAGATGGCACTGGAACACACGACCTTTGGAAATCCGGTCCAATGCTCTAACCACTGAGCTACCGAGACTTGAAGACCGCTGTCGAAATTCTCTAGTACTTTTATATTTTCAATACGCTGTAGGCCAGCGTTGTCACATCAATACTAAAAATATCCTTGCATTCGTAAGAAACATCTTTTCAGATGTTTAACGATCGATTAAGATGCAACAGCCAATAATTTAGGGTTTTTGAATTTTTGCATTTTTCAATGCTATTGTTATACTTATAATAAATTTTAAATAGAAAAATATTGGCAAAAGTCAATTCGGCCACAAATGAAGTGAGTGGTCAGAGCATTGGACCGAATTTCCAAAGGTCGTGGGTTCGAGTCCCATCTGAGAACTCCCTTGTGGCCGAGTTGATTTTTTCAAATATTTTTTTATTTACAATTGTGTATGGGAAGTGGTCTATCAACCAATAGCAATACTGTTGTGGTATTTGTGTGGGGACACCATAAATACGCCCTTGTGCAAAGGGGCATCAAACTCTGACCCGGCAGTTTTGAGAAAAACGGTACTTTATAAATATTATGATTTTGCTATGTTTGAGTGTTTATGAACCAATATTTATTTTATTTATTTATTATTTATTGCAATATATAAAAAAATATACAACAAATGGCGGACTTAATGCCATGAGGCATTCTCTACCAGTCAACCGGTAAAGGTGTTAGACCTACCGTATCGGCAATAAAGTAGCACAATAAATCATAATTCAGAATATTGAAACAAAAGTGGGAATAGCTATTTACGGGTATTTAATCAACAAAAAATACATAAACATGTAACGATGCCATTTCGTTCTAGCCTTATAGATGGATGAAACCTCTATAATGGTTAGAAACTCCGTAGTCTCACTCTATGATGATCAAATTATATTTTTATCTGTTCTGTCTAAATTCAAATTTTCTCCGTTCCACGATTCCTTTTCGGCTCATTTTGACGTAATCATACAGAAACCAGCTACCTGAATGGTACTGTTTTAAAGTTGTAAATAATTTATTACTCTAAATACATCAGGAACCCGATACACGGGGTAAGCACACCTACTTTTTTACTCATTATTTAGATTCAGTATTTATAATTTTCTATATCTTTGTATTTTATATTGTTTCAGTTCTTATTACCATTAATTAATAAAACAAGTCTTGGTGAACGATTCTTTTATTTCGTTACTAATTATTAAAACGAGTGCGGCGGTTCCGACGTTCCGGCGTCTGTGGTGCTGCCGAACTAGGAGCCCCGTCACAAACATACTACATAATATAAATATTTAATATAATAATACAAATAAAATATAAGGACTCATTATGTCAGGGATGAAGGGGATCAGCGTAGGGATTTAAGGTAGTGTTCACGGACTAGTTTCTTACACATACTTGCTGGGGGCTTTTCGAATGTCCAAGGGGAGGGCGTTCCAGAGTCGAATTGCAGTAAGGGAGAAAGAGTAAAGCCAGAAGTGTGGGAGGGAGTTTTTAAAATGAGATTGCTGCTAGAGCGAAGGTTACGTGGATGAGAAGAACTCAGAAACTGAAATCTTGACTTCAAGTATTCTGGGGTAAGTGGATCGAACGACAACTCTCAGGTTCCTACGCCCACGAATAGGAAGCCATTTCAGCTGCTGGCGGTAATGAGAGATATGGTCGTATTTACGTAAACCATCGATGAACTGAATGCAATTATTGGGAAGTCGATCCAGCTTAACTAGGAAATTTCATTGAGATCTGTGCAGCACGCGTCGGCATAGTCGATAAGGGGTAGAACGAGAGTTTGTATCAGTGCAATCTTGGTGCTAGACGGAATTTATCTCTTAAGTTTTTAACCTACAACGGGGAAACACTTAGCCGTCATCATACGACCTAATGTTTATAAATAATGATAAAGTTGAAGGTGGCGATCGCACATTTTCCGGAATTATCAATCAACCACTGAGGAACTTGCTATCTTATCTATTAACTGCCGAAACACAACAACGCTGAAAGCATGCTGCTTAGATAAGATGATGGTAGCAAGCCAGGCGGACTTAGAACAAGTCTTACCATCAACCAAACCGAATATAATATGTACCTCCACCCCCAGGGAATCGAAATCGGGACCTCTGTACCTGATACCGAAGGGTGTTACCAATAGAACACAGGCGGTTAAGTAAAAATATAACCATTTCCTCAGTTTTTTAACAATTACTAACCTGGGGTGCGATTGCGTAAAGTAGTCGTATTCATTTGATTGTTCATATCGTATTCGATCGGCTGCTATTGTATGGAATGACATACAATATGATACAATATGAACTGTCAAATGAATACGATTGACTTATACGCAATCGCCTAGCTGATTAAAGGTTCCATAAGGATTTTCTCGAATTTCCACGCGAAAGTAGTCGCGAGCGGAAACTAGTTATTACATAAATAACTTCTTTTAACTAGGTGTATACACTAATTAAAAGATTTTTATATATTTTTATGTTATTATTATGTATATTATTTTATTAAGTTTTATTTGTTTTTCCAAAGTTAAGTAAGGTACCTTTGGTAGGGACTTTGAATCCATCTCCCTAAATCCCTGGCCACGGCTCTAGCAAAGGTCCGGAAAACAAAACAAATATCTGACTAAACTCAACATTTAAAACCTTAGTTTTCCGGAGTACCGAAATCTGTAAAAGTTGTAACTTCATTCCTGGCCAAGTGGTTCAGTGACTAGTATGAATGAAGGTGCCACTGTTTAGAGTCAACACTGTGAACCAAGTTATTATGGTTTATAGTACGTAGGTACCTTATATACATATACCTTATATACAGACATATATACCAAATATTTATGTCTATAAATATGTCAACTTGTCTTGTTTTGCATGTTTTCTAAGTGGGTATTCACTATGTATTTACTAAAAGTTTTTAATGTTTACGTTGGTATCTATAGATTTCATAAAAGTTCCAAACGCTGGAAAAAATTGGTGTGATTGTAATAAATATTCTTGCTATAACTCGTTGTTTCTATTCCAGTAAACAATGTCAACCAAGTTGTTACTGATATTACTTATATTTCAGCAAAGTTCGATGGACTCTGTTGTGATCGTTGACACACGTTGACAGGACAACAAAACATGTTTATGTTACATATGTTCTACGTCTGTCTCCTGTCACTATACTGAAGACGATGTTTTGTTTCGGTGTTGTACATAATGTGCTGTATAGTATATGTATAGTCAAGTCAAGTCATAGCCTGTCGACTTAGTTCACCTGAAACAGACCTGAACTAATTCACCTAGGTGCATTATTTATACTTAAATTTCGAAAATTAAAATCTGAAGCATTTCTGTTGTCAAGAGAAAATGCTTATATTAATTTTAAAGTTAAATGTTAGTCACTTAGTTACCGACATTATAACATTTATTATATTTTCCGTATTTTTGTTTCAGGTACGTACCACTTTCTTAAAGGTCATGAAGAACGGTAAGAAAACCTAGCAAGTTAAAAAACTCGTTCAATTCTTTTTCATAAAATTTACAAGTTGAAATGCATTCAAAACTTATGGTGATAAAATTTCATAAACAGGTACGAGTAGATATCCTTTTTAAATTTTAGATGGCGAGTCCTATTGAAAAGAGCGGAATTAGAAATAAAAAGGGAATGGAAAGCGATGTAAAAAGCAGATGCCTGCATTTCTGAGGGAGATGAATACTTTATGTATCATTTCGCAGTCCGAGAATTCATCTCCACTTGAAAGATTTATACCGATAGAAATCTCGAGTTTGTGGGCGTCTACCGATTCAGTCGTTGCGATATATTTCTCGGAATGCGTTGCAATATTTTTGTGAGTGCAAGCGATGCGAGAGTGGATTCTAATGTGTCGTTCAGACTAGTTCGCCGGCTGAATGGATATTACTTGTTTGCTACGTGCCTTCACTGAATTTCAAGAAAAATACATTCTGTATTACGCCCCCGTTTATTCAGATGCTTCTAACGCAAAGGTTTTCTTATTCATACGTTTCGCTTGGATCGGAGAGAGAAATTAGGTTAACGTTTTTTTCCCATTTTGAATAAGTTTCGATAGATGAACATTCAATTAGGTTTTCATCCAACTAAGTATTTTGTGGAGGTTATCTAATGGCAACATTGTTGTCAGGACTTTGAAACTTTCCAAACCTATAAATCTTCATTCTTTTCTTGATTTGCTCTGAACTGAACTTAATGGGAACAATCGAGTAATTATATTATTCCGAACGGTGTAAAAGCCCATATTTTGAATTTTTATTGAACACATGACGCACTTACTTTGTCATAGCAGTGGCGTCCGTCATTAACAGCGATTTTGTTAAATTATGTTTATGTAGACGCAAATTTCAAATCGGAAATGACTTTATTGAGGTTTAATAGGGAGAGCCCTATTCGAGAGCACCGAAATTCATAATGTCATTATAAATGGTTTTGGGCATCCAATTTTCCGTAACTCGTTCTTAGAGAATTTGGTGGGAAGAAGAAAATGAAAAATTACGAATCACAATGCAATTTCAGGAGGAAAGATTATAATGATTGTTTGTTTCATTTTTGGAAAGTATTCTTAAGTTTGTGTTCGTTGAATATTTTATGGAATGCAAACAGATTTGGCACGCTTTGTTAATGATGTCTTTAAAATTGAATTAGCTTCGAAATCGCGATCCGATCGTGTTTTGTTAACATTTTTATTATTTTTCATAAGTTGAGATTTAAAAAAAGTCTAATAAATTAAGGATTCCTTCTATCAAAATATTTTTTAGCTATTCACGACAGAATTTTTATAATGAAAATAACAATAACGGATCGGACGACTGATTTCATTGGTGATAAGTATCTGTAATGATATTTGAGATTGAAATTAATTAAAGTTTATAAATAGAACTTTCTTCTTGTCTCATTTTTGAAGTTTTATTATTTTCTAAAGCTATAGGATAGCATCCATTTGTTAAAGATAGTTTCACGCATACTATTTATAAATAAAATATTATCCGGTTCTAGGATAGACGACCCGGTTTTGGCCACTTTACCCCGGTTGTGGCCACTTTTATTTAACCCTTTTTTACAAGCGTTAAGGTACGATATCTTCTCCTTATCCACCCATAAGAAAAGTCAGTGCTCCAGCAATGGGGATATTAAAAGAAAGGACAATACCAAAACAGAGTCAGTGGCCACAACCGGGGCTCTACAGGTTTTTGTTTATTATTCGTATTTTTTTTGTGATATATAAATCTTGCATTTAGCTACATTTTAGAGAGTAATCGTGAACTGAAACATAGAGTAGTAGTTCGGGGGCCTACTGTCATCTTTTACAAATCCATCATGTCATAAGAACGTTTGAGATTTTTGCAATTTTTTTCAATACCTTTCAAATTCGTACCGTGACCCTACACAAAGTAAAATTTTGTTATTACTGTCCATTGAGATATCGCCGGCCCCGGGCAACAAAGCGGTAATATCAAAAATCAAATTTTATAGGAGAAATAAAAGAAGCTTATAGTTCAGCGTGCAGTAATCCAAAGAGGCGGGAAAAATAATTGCTTTCGTTTGATATATTGAAATATCAAACGAAAGCTATTTTTTTCCCATTTGACCATTTTAAAATAATTTATATTGTTAACGTATTTAATGAAAAAAAATCAAAATGTATCTAAAAAAATGTGCTTATCTACACTCGATGATACTTTGTAATGGCGGACTTAACTACGGCCCGTAGTCCGTCATCTATTAGAAACCATCATGCCATAATAACGTTTTGTTTGTATGGAAGTTGTCACATTTTGCGGATGATGATCTAGCGAAGACGTCACAAAATTTTCGTCAAAAACAAGCTTACTTTAAGAGATTCGTAGTACGAAATGGCATGGTAAGATTGAAACAATACTGCGCTAAGAGACGGCGGTAGGCCCCCTAGACAGCTACTGAACATTCCCGAGAAAAATGTCGATATCGAAATACTTATGATATTATTTGTATAAAGTAAGTTTCCTAATCTAAATCATACCCATCACCCATGGCCAGGCCAGGTCACCTAAAAAATAAATAATGAATCTATAGTTCCTGAGTTCCAGTCTATTGAAGAGAACGCGAAGAATGCTAAGATGAGAAAATTGTTTTGTTTTTATTTTACGGGTAGTAAATTCATTCTTCCATAACAAAGATTTTTCTTCTATTAGAAACATGTACTAATTTCCCCTTAGTCCAGAAACAATTGGAACGTACCAAATTGTGTCAACTGACGCATTATCATCTACAGGCAAATGGATCTTTCCCAAAGCCGTAATTCGGAGACGTCACTCGGCCAAGTAACCTACCCTGTTCTGCCTTGGTTCTGCGGCGCGCGGGAGCGGTATTGATTTTCCGCAGTCGGCGGCTGCGGGACGCGCGGGGGGTTATCTCACTCAGCTGGGCCCCCCCTCCCCTGTAAACATAAACACAGGGCCCGTCTCTCAGAATCGACATCCGTCGAGGTGAAATAGCGACGCTGAATATTTATGAAGCTTTCGTACTAGGGATTAAGATTCGACTTTTCTAGGTCATCAATTCGAAAGGTATTCGCTTCGAGTACTGATTCTCGGCAATACTTGCATAACTCTCGTCTCAGTATCGATAAGCTTTGCTTATTTACTGGTGGTTGGAAGACGAATGAAAGGCATTCGGTGTGACGCGATTTCCACTTTTGAACTTTTTAATTTGTTTAGTTTATTGGAAATGTTGGTGTTATTAACTTGTTATACGTTATACTTAGAACTTTAATTGGTTAAATTTTATTCAAGACGTTTCTCCTTCAATTCGTTAACTTATTATACTTACTTAATTTTTCATCTAATTTATTTTGTTCATGACAGACATAATTAATTTTCATTCTAATAGTATTGTGAACGAATATTATTATGTAATCAAATTAATTGTGGTTGTTTGCAATAAAGATACGAAATAATTTCTAGACTGCTCATACAAATCAAGAGTCTGAAATTAAATTTAAACTTGTACTTATCTACTATGAATAAGATTTCTCTGTGATCTGTTTGGTTTGGGTAAATTCATCTCATAAAATTATACCTATTGAATTGAATTATGTTCAAATAAAATACTATTCCGATTATCATTTATTGAAGCAAGTGATTGTAAGATTTCAATATCAAAGAGCACATAGTTTTTTTATTACTTATCTACCTATTTGTAATTTTATCGAACAGATAAAGAATATGTATTAAGTTAAAATATAATAACAGACAGAATTGAATATCATATCTAGACAAACTCTCATTTGTGTGTGTCTCACTGTGTCTTTTTTTTAATATTATGTCCTTTATTTTGTTCACAGTAACTAATTCTCATCACTACAGTTATTAGTTTCTAAGATTAGCACGTTTGGAACCAATCACTTATTTGTATTATTATTTTAACACGTGTGTACTGCATCAACATTTTGTACGATAATTATTCCATTACCTATATTATGTTCGTCGTATTCTCTTAACTAGATTGCCAAGTAAAATTACGTATTTGAAAGTAATTAGAATTAATACCCTCAATACTCGGTATACCTTTAAAAGGTTCTGCATTCTGAGGGTCTACAAAAGGCGCTAACGCAATATTGCTAAGTAAATTCTTTAACAATTTATTTCATTGTTTATTTTCTATTGAGTTTAAAACTGTGTCAGTGTCAGTGTAGCAGAATTTGCTTTTAATTTTTTGAAGGCAAGAAAACTTACTGTTTATTTCGTCAACTGTTATTTTAGGTACTGCAGACAACACAATAGCCGTGACATTTTAGTGATAAAATAACCTCTATACACCACTTGCATCTGTAGCACGTATTAAATATCAAATATTCTCAACTTGAAAGTAAGCTATTAATGCCCGGAGGGAGCTAATGTTGTATGGAACTTCCCTTGTGTAATTATGATAACATTTAAATTTGGAACGCCAAAATTTCAACGAAAACTATATATCAAAAATAGTTTCGAAAAAAACAAGTCTGTTCAAGGCATAACTTCCAGCAGGCCTACCGCCATCTTTTAGAAACCGTCATGTCGTAAGAACGTTTTGTTTTCCTTTTGTTTCAATACTGTTTAAATTACAAGCTTGACTTTATTTGCACAAGACGTCGTAGTAGGTTTGATTGATAAAAATCTTGTTTGAGTGAATAATTGAGCGATGACGCCACAAAACTTCCGTCAAAAGACAAGCTTATTTTAAGAGGTTCTCGGTACGAAATTACATATAACAACATTGCGCCGATACAAACTGAAATTAAATAATATTGCGTTAAGAGATGGCGGTAGGCCCCCTGGTCCAAGGAGTGTTAACTATAAAATTGAAACTTTAAAGAGGTTTTACTCCTATGAAAAATATAAATATGACTGTACGTATCGGGGTCCCTAGCACCAAGACAACATTTAAAATTGAAATTATGTGATATTGTGCACACATTCAAATATAATGTAATAGCTATCTCTTTCATTTTCGTGCTTTTTCGTGTCTTTTTCGTGTACTTATCAGTAAAACATGGCAAATCATGAAATTGAGAATGTAGTCTAGACTCTTGGTCATAGTCACACACAGATATAATGAAAATTATCATTGCATTGCCTATGGAACTAAATATCTAAAGAAAAAATCGGTGATTTTCGATATATATTTTTTCCCCGAATTCTTGTCACTTATTGGTTTTATAATTTATAATTCCTTTTTTACGTCACAGTAGGCACAGTAGGTGTATAAAGTAGAGTATGCTCCTCGGGGATAAAAGTGTCTTAGCCTTGGGCAGGCTTGAATCTTTCGTTTCATTCAGGATTCTTACCATAATTCCGTCCCTCGCTTCGCTCGGGAATTAACATCTTAGTTCCCTCACTATGTTCGGGAATTAACAACATAATCCTTCATTTTGTTTAGGATTCAATTGCTGCCCGTGACTGCTTTATCCCCTTAGTGCATAATCTACTATTATGCCATAGGTTCTGTTACGGTTATGGTAAAATTGCAATGGCCGTGGCGTGAACGTGCCTCTTGAAATTTGCATGCAAGCTTAGGTGATAAGTATCAAAATCGTTTAAACATACTTGCTAACCGTATGCATCCCGAAAATCATAACGAATGTGGAATAACGAAGCTATATTAATTTAGAGCGTTCCTTGATGTAGTCCGCTTGCCATTGTTTGCCAAGCCTTACAAACAAGCTTTTGTTGTGATTTGTGATTCAAATATTTAGCATATGCAGCTATAACTGTAATGAGGGTTTCGGAATAAACAGGGGGAGGCTTTAAAGGTGGGTCCAGATATGTTCTTTTTTCCGTACCGTACCTCCGTTTCGTATCAGCGTCGCGCGCGATCCAAAAACTCTGGATGCAAAGTTCGTCGCTGCGATCATTGCGCGTTCATTTCCTTTGAACGGGCGAAAAGCCGACTTGCGATCGATCGTATCGAGCGTACAATCGGGGAACTTCTCAGTTGATCAGTTTTATTGAGAAACGATATTTCGGAAAGTATTAAGGTTAAAGAAATAATTTATTTATAAAATGAAATAACTATTAAAGCTCTATTATTTGTCATATAAACATTTTCTACAAGTCTATTACTTTTTGAGATAACTTTCTTCAAAAATACTCTACTGATCCGGGATGTTCCCCGATTGTACCAATATCCATATCAAGACGCCGTACCATTCGTACCGTACCAAACGGGGGTCCAGACTAGCGTTCTTGATCGCGACGCTGCTGATACGAAACGGAGGTACGGTACGGATGTCTGGACCCACCTTAAGGCATGCCCCAAAGGAAGGTGCACCTTTTTAAATGGGTACACGACCCCGGATGCCTGAGTTACTGTGTTTGTTCAAAATGTCCTTCCAAGTTCTGACTATTGTATGAAAGGGACAGATATTCTGGTATCCTACAGATAGGATACTCTGTTATACCTCAATGCCATAAATTATTCTCACTATGTATTTCCCATTGTGTATTAATTAATTGAAATAACTTTGAAAACCTTGTCATTGTGAAGAGAGAGACCTGTCAGTAGCCACCGTCTTTACGCATGCAAACACAATCCCTGATGGTTTCTTTATAAATTCTTTGAAGGTCTCTCTTGCTCTGTATAACAACGAGATACGAAAAAAATGAATGCCAACACATTAAACTACAATTGTATTATTGAAAATGTTTTTGTTTTTATAAAAATATCTTAGGCACTTCAGATTACTTAAGTACATGCCCTTTAATACTATCTTAAGTTCAGAAAGATTAGAAGTCTATTAAAATCAATTTGGCTTAGGTCGCCGCCTTCTCATAAATAACTCGATTTTCGTAGTTTCGATTTTAATACAGTTATACTTCGAAATGCTAATCTGATAGAGCTTCAGTTATGTTGACTACGTTTTCAAAGAAAATTAATTTGTTTTAAGTAGCACAAGTTTTTCTTACACAAACATGAGTCGTATTATGAACATGTCACTCAGACTGAATCGTGTTTTGTCGTGAAGTTTGGTGGCTGACATTCTTAAATTATGGCAAAGAAAAATTATTCTAGTAGGTATTACCTAAATTACAAAGATACTCGAATTCAAATAATTATAAACTCATTTGCAAAAAAAACGGGCACCTAAGCAATGAACCATTTCAAATGTTAATATTGCTTTGTTTGATAATTATAGGTAGTTTTATCCTCACAATTTGGTAAATTAATAAGAAAATAATCGTTTTCATCAGTATTTCATAAAATGTAGATACAATTTATGGGAAATAATGCTAAACCTCGCTAGTAGTGTATGTTCGCTAGTAGTGCATATACTCATGAAGTAAAAATAAAAAAGTTTTTTTGTTTGTCTTTCTTTAATAAAGTAAAAGCAGATAAATGTTTAGTATCGAGTGTGACCCCCTCTAGCTAAAATCACAGCTTGAATTCGTCTGGGCATGCTAGCGAGTATGTCCCGGATACTTGCTTGCGGAATACGTTCCCACTCCGCAGTAATCACATTCTTCAGCTCTCTGATGGTCTGCGGAGCCGGGTGTACTGATCTCACACGCCGTTTCAGAACGTCCCAGACATGCTCTATGGGATTGAGGTCGGGACTTCGAGCTGGCCAATCTAAACGACGAATGCCGACCTCTTGCACATACACATTAACATCGCGGGATCGGTGGGCGCGAGCATTGTCGTCCATAAAAATCGAGTCTTCACCTAGAGCGGCCAATGCGGGTTGTGCATAAGGAATTAGAACTTCCGTTATGTATCGATGCCCAGTCAGTGAGCCGTTTTCAATGAAGACTAACTCTGTACGATCCATTGAATTTATTCCTGCCCAAAACATAACAGAGCCCCCACCATAAGGTGTGATTTCTTCGAAACATGCCTCTGCAAAGCGTTCTCCTTGTCTTCTTAGCACTCGCCGACGTCGATCTTCACCGAACAGAGATATCCTGGCTTCATCAAAGAACAAAACCCTATTCCAATCTTCTTGAGTCCATGATTCACAATTTCTAGCGAACCTAAGCCTGTGAACTCTGTGCTCACGGAGTAATTTGGGGCCGCGGGCCGGGCGTTGACTGCGTATATTGGCAGCGAGAAGCCTCTTCCTGACCGTCCATAGACTAATATGCACATTTCTTACTTCTTGGAGGTTGTTCTTAAGATCCACATACGAAGATTTGCGATTTCTCAATGCGCGACTCACAAGAAAACTATCATCCCGTGGTTGGGTCCATGGTTTTCTTCCAGAACCAGGCCTTCTCTTGACGGAACCAGTCTCCTGATATCGCTGCCAGGTCCTTTGGACTGTCGAGCGACTAACATTTAGCCTCCTAGCCACGAAACATTGGCTGCAAGCAGCGCGATAATTTTGGTAGCTTTTACTACTTTATCTACCATTTTTGATACAGCCAAACAGCAATAAATAAAGCTTTGACAGTCAAGGATATGAAATTAATCGATAAAAATTGAATAAAAGTTATGAAAGTCGATGTTAACTTCTGGAACTTCGCGCCAAAAATGTAGGATAAAAAGGGGTTTTCTGTAAAAATGAGCATCAAATGAAAATTTGAATTTAGAACGTACTTTTTTAAATACCACAGCATTTTTAAAACCGGCCAGTAACGTGTACAAACGATTAAACCCTTTTTGGTATTGTATCTTTTTAAAGATGAATGAAAATCAAAACCGCCCGTTTTATTTGCAAATGAGTGTATTTGCAGTAAATGTTATTTCCTTTCACAAATATTTTTTTCGTCCAAATTGTAAATATCATTACGTTTATATTTTTTCAATAGTTCCCAAAAGAATAATTGTAATTTTAATGAACGCTTTTGTTTTTTCCGCGACTTCGTCCGCGAGGAATTAGGTTATCGCGCGCACTAACGATTATCGCATGGTGGACATGGTTTGTGATATGGTGGTTCCATCTATCGGAATAAAAAGTATTCTATGTCCATCTCCATTCTTCATGGTTCGAGTTATGTCCATACCTACCAAATTTCATTAAAATCGATTCAGCGGTTTACTCGTGAAAAGAAATAGCTAGACAGACCTACAGAGTCACTTTCGTTTGCATTTATAATATTATAATGAATTAGTTTGAATGGAAAATTATTTCATGTGGCAAAGTGTTGTAAAAAAGATTCCATAGCTATCGCGATCAAAATCGATATGTCTGTATGTAAAATCTTTTTTCCTGTTTTACCACACAGTAATTAGTTTCCCTGGTAGCACGGTTAATTTATATACAATATTTGAACTCCTATTTCAAATCTAAGTACGGGATGTACTTAGGATTGAAATAGGGGTTCAAATTAAATAAAACCTCAATTACGATACTCATAACGATTTATTTTTTTTACCCTTTTTTACCCCCTTGGGGGTGATTAACGGGAAAATTACAAATATGTGTTTGTTTATTTGTTTTTAATTTCCAACTATAAGCCTAATAAGAAATATTAGTGGAATATTTTAAATAGAAAAACAATGAAAAAATGCAACTCGGCCACAGGTGAATTCTCAGATGACTCCCCTTGAATTCATCAAACCCAAACCGGCCACCAGTGTCCAGAGAACAAAAGAATAGGTATCTATTGTGTCTCATATTCCGGGGTCTGAAAAAGTAAGGGTGATGTTAATTCGCTTGGAGATTCGTTTCAGGCATATCCAAAGTTGAAGGAGGCTTACTATAGAGTTATTTTCAAATATTTGGATAAAGGCCTTATTTCGCCCGCGTGTCCCGAAATCGAAGGGACAAAGCATGCTCCTTCTTATACCATACCACATCATGGAGTTATCCTTGAGGATAAACTCACCAAGTTGCGTGTTGTGTAAGACGGCAGTGCCAAATCTAGTTTGAATGTTTCGGTAAATGATATTTTGTACAGTGGTCAAAATCTCCAAGGTAATTTGTTTGAAATTATAGTTAATTTTCGCTTATTCGCTATTGCGCTTTCAGCCGACAGTAGACAAATGTTTCTTTGTATTGGTGTTCGTGAATCGGATCGCCGATTCCAACTCATTTTGTATAGATTTTCGCTACACGAACCTTTACAGATTTACGAATTTAATCGCGTTTGCTTTGATTTGAAATCCAGCCTCTTCCACGCTCTTCGCACTGTCAAGCAGCTCGCCGCTGAGGAGAGTGGCAATTACCCTGTAGAGTCTGTACATGGATGACTATACCTACTGTTTGCAGAGTGAAGATCAAGGCGTTGCAACTGCAGCTTAAGTAATTGATCTTATGAAAGCTGGTCAGCCAGCGGCGGCACTGTGCTTCGGATCCCGCTACCCTCCAAAGACAGCCACCTAGTGTGTCAGAAGTGAGCTGTCACAAATAGTCACGTAGAAGATGCAACTGCTCAGACCCTACTCTCCTATATTGGCTACTCCGGACTGCTCATCGGAACACGACCTTAGTCGATTAGCGATGCGACTTAGTCCGGAGGGTGGTGACCAGCCACGGCCAAAGCCTACCACCGGAAGGAACTGCTCATTTGGCATTTTTTCACTGTACCCCACAAGTCGCCAAATGCTCGCGGGTAAACCCAAGGAAGCGAGCAGCATAAACCCCCGAGCCTACACTGTATAAGGTATCTATGTGCAAAATTCAAGTCCCTAGGTTCAGTAGTTTTAGCTGTGCGTTGATATACCTATACCTAAGTCAGGCAGTTAATCAGTCAGCCAGGACTTTGAAGTGTAATGTTTAAAATATAACACTATTTAAATAAATTAAAAAAAATACTGTTTAGTTTTTTTCATAAATCATTAAGCTGAATTAAAGGCTGAATACTGAAATGCAGATTGCTCTTTATATAAGCTTAAGTAACGTCTGCAGTGTCAATATTGCAGTGAGAGATAAAACTGTTTTAATTAAGCTAATTGCTTGTCCCTTTTGCTTGCTAGTATACTCTTTGATGAAAATTAGCAGCAGACCTTTTTGCTGATTTCACGGTTCTGTGTTTTTGATGTAAAATTTAAATTTAATTGCTTCCATCGATATCTATGTTGTGTTGTGTAGTGCAACTTGACAGCGATATTCTAGTGAGACTTCTGCTCATTTATAATTATTGTAATGATTAAATAAATAGGTGTCATGTAGCATTACCTACTTTATGATTTCAAGATAATAGTACATTATTGCAAAGGCCGTGAAATAGGCAATTGCCATTTCCGCCGAGGCATATATAGTGCTTTTCTCAAAAGAATGCAGGGAAATAAAACATACTTTTTATATTATACATTTAATAATTACTAAAAGACAATCAAATTCATTGCAGGAGCGTCTTTTTAATTTGGATGTAATATTCCAAATTTATCCTCCAGCTCCAGCAATTTGTAAGAAACGGCGTGCTGGAGTTGTTAAATACTCTTTGTAATGTTCCAAATTAAAAAAAACGCTCCTGCAATGGACTTGATTTTCTTTGTCCGTAAATTCGATACTTCGCGTGTTCTTTTTTCGAAAATAATGACAACATTTCCATGCATGTTTGAGAAAAAGCTTTTGTTTAACACGTTCGCTTTAACACATTTTTGATAGACTTTCAGCCAGTGCGTCTTTTCAAGGCGAAGTGGACATTTGCTTCTTTACAGTGCGAATGAGACCTTTTCTCCCTCACAAAATGTTGTTTCCAAAAAACGCCTAAATACAGCTCAAAATTGACTATATATGCTTGAAACTACCATTACAAACTTAAATAGTTGTTAAAGTTAAAGCTTCCCACGCAGTTATAACATTTCGGTATTGATTATAACATCGATATAAAATATATGACATCGATTCTGCCTCACATCGCATTAAAAGAAAGTTCGATTTGTGTCTCGACTAGTGATGGGAATAAAAGAGCGTTACAGTTTTTATAATATTTTTTATTATAAAAGATCAACCAAAATATTTTGCACTTAGCTGTCTAAAAGCGCCATGCCTGCTATACATACCATTTTTAGTTTTAAAGCATACGAGTGTGTTTATGAGTATATGTTTGTGAATGTGTGCGTATTTGTGTGTGTATGTTTGTTTTAATGGGCAAATGTAGCTGTGCCCACTGCAGAAACGAATTCATACAGAGAGAAAGAACGCGATTTTCACTTCCGCAGCAGCGAGACGTCACATGTGGCTTAATAGACCTCATGACGCCGTGAGCGTGTTAAAGGATGAGTGACCAAAACTTTTATGTATTGAGAATTTCCGAGTTTTAGAAGGCACATTAAGCATGTGTGGAATTGCATGGCCCGTTATCATCATTTTATATATCGATAACGGAGAGAATTAGCCTTCATCATACCTGATGCTAAGTATTGATAAGGCTGAAGATGGAAACGCGCCTCTCCCGGAATCCTCAATCACTGAGGAACTGGCTATCTCTATCTCTAACTGCCGAAATATAACAATTCTGAAAACATTGTTGTTTTAGCCCCAGATTTAAATAAGATGATGGGTAGCTACCCAGGCGGACTTACAACAAGTCCTAACACCAACCATATCGAATACAATATGTACCACCGCTGGGAATCGAACCCGGGACCCCTGGGTCTGATACCGGTGGTTGTTACTACTAGATAATTTATATACCTACAACTTTATTTTACTAAGAATTGTCGTCACCGAGTCGTCTTTAGTAGCCATTTTAATGACTCCTCTGTTGGGGCGTTGACCTTACCTAGGGTAAGTCATACAACGTTATTTTATGTTTACTCAAATCATTTGTAGAACTCTTCATTACGGACAAATTTTCGTATGGAAATACCTGAAGTCGCGAAAAAAAGCCAGCTGCTTTTATTACAACTCTGCAAAAATGCATGAAACAGCGGTTTGCCGTTTCAGGACCTCTATTTTTGAATCACTCGTCGCGCGAGTGGCGATGCGAACGAGGAGGCGATCAGGCGATTAGCGACCTTGCGTGCGTAAACATAGCACGCTTTTCTCTTTGCCCCTCCCGCGCTCGCGTTGGTAGGCGGTACTACAGGCGAAAATCGAAGCTATGTACATACGGGTAAGGTTTTAAAGAACACGGAAACTCAAACGTCGCTCGAAAATCAGAAGAATCCTCGAGACGAGTGAATCAAATATAGAGCTCTAGGGTTGATTCTATACAAACGTGGTTTGTTATGATGAGTTCTTCAAATGATTTTGAGGTTTTGAGTAATAATAAAAAAAAACATTTTATAAAAAAAATATCAAACCGACTTCAAAAAGTAAAAAATAAAACTTTTCGATTCGGTGCCAGCCAAGGCATTCTACATTGCACTTTGATTAACTATTTTTTTTTGGCCTTAGCTAGCTAGCACCGACTCCAAAAGTTTTATTTTTTACTTTTTGAAGTCGGTTTGATTTTTTTTATACAATGTTTTTATTTCAGATTTTTTAGTTACATCATGTGCCGTTACTTACACTAAAATCAGCCCATACACAACAATGATGTCATCTAGGTAAACGACTACTTGCCAAAAGGTATATTTTTCAGGATTATGAAAAAACTACTAGCCAGATCTTCGTAAAAAAATTATGGGACCACACGTAAACCATTTTCTTTCAGATAAAAAAAGAATTATAAAAATCTGTTAACAACTGGCGAAGTTATGGTAAAACATACATTAAAAAAAAAAAAAACCGTCGACTTGAGAACCTCCTCCTTTTTTTAAAGTCGGTTAATAACGTTGAATAAGTAGGTAGAGCCAGTGCCCTAGCAGTGGGGTGTTAAAATGGCTGATAAGATGACTCGGTGACGTTAATTCTCAGTTTCTATTTTCGACAGTTTATTGACTCGTTCAACTTGTTTCAATCTCAAACATCGGAGATTACACAAAATTAACCAATTATAGAGTTCGTTCACCTTCGACTTTATTAACGAAGAGGAACCTAAAATTACCTTTCAAACAACTGTTTCTTCTGTCCTTTACTGAATTTCACTTCAAGATTAGAAGAACGTACAGTCGGAGAATTTCCCAATCGACCAGCAGTCTTTTTAGGGAGCGTTATTTCAAAAAGTTATAGATATATATATCAAACGTTTATATCACATTTTATAATAAAACATTTATAGGTATAAAAGGCGTTTCATTTCATATTGTATTCGGATTGGTTGGTGATAGGATTTGTTGTACGTTCCCCTGGCTAGCTACCAGCATCTTACCTAAGTCTGACGCCATAACATACATTTTTTCAGCATTGTTGTGTTCCGGCAGTTAGAGATGAGAGCCAGTTCCTCAGTGATTGAGGATTCCGATAGAGGCTCGCTTCCATCTTCAGTCTTATCAATACTTAACAGTATGATGAAGGCTAATAGTCTCCCCGTTATTCATAAAAAAGTATTTCATAATTTTTTTGAACCTTGTTACTCTTCGAATATAACGTTTCCCAAAAAAAGTCCAAGTGACTAACTTGAAATTTTTGTTGTTTACCTTTTCACTTTGGATTTGAGCGGAATTTTATATAGAGATGACTGCGGTCAACATATTGGATACTTTTCATGCAGAGGAATCGTCCACTTGTGTTAATATTTCTTTGATTCTATGGTAAAACAGTTGATACCGAACTCACAGTCATCATTACTTTGAAAGTTCTCAAGTTATTTATTTGAAAAAGCTTTGTGTAATAATAACAGTAGCATTGCCCTCATACTTAATTAAATCTTTGTTAGCTCGATAATTTTGTTTAGGTTTATTGATGGATTTAATTCGTCATTGACATTAAGCTTGACTTAAGAACAACTTCTGACTCTAGGATTAGTTGCCGAATAACTTCACAATTTTATTTGAGATTTAGTGATGTATTTCCTTTTTTATACGACTTTATTTGTCGTTTTATCATTATATTATTATTAGTTCATTTCGCACACAAGTTCATGCGTACTTAAGTATTACCTACCACGTTCTTCTAGCTTTTATAACATAAAAATAAAGCTTTTTTAAGTGTTTTTTCTTTGAACCACTATCAATTATTACTAAAAAAGGTATAAAAAGGTTTTAGTTGGTTTAAAATCTGTCAGTCAATCATTATTTAAATCACATAGTGACCCCACAGTGCCATGAGTGCGGCGATCCGGAGGACAGTGCGGAGCACACCCTCATGGTGTGCCCTGCCTGGGCTCCGCAGCATCGTACTCTGGAGACTGTGATAGATAGGGATGTCTCCTTGCTTACGAGAGTTCATGGGAGGCGGCAGTCTCCTTTTGCGAGAGTGTCATCTTGCAAAAGAAGGCATCGGAGCGGATCCGCGAAGAGGATGCTCATGCGGATCGGCTCCGACGAAGACGGGTGGGGCGAAGGAAGCGGCGCTACGCGCACCTCATTCCTCTTTAGCGGGGCGGTGTGGTCCGGGTGACGGCCTGTTGGCTATCTCCCGCAGCTCACGGTCCCTCCCCATCAGTCTGGACAGAGATGGCCCCACTTGCTCGGCCATCTCTCAGTCGCGAGGAGGCCCGGGAAGCCGGGCGGGCCGCCAGCCATAGGGGTGATTACCACAAGGGTCCCCCAGGGCGTATGGCGGCGAGAGGACAAATAAAAAAAAGGTCAGCTCAAAGCGGCCCCCTTAACTTTGACTAAAAAATTACACTTAAGAATCGGTTTTGAAAAAGTATTTTATGTCAATGGATAGGGAATTTAATAAACTTTTATAAAGTGTAATCGCATTTAGCAAAAAGCTTGTAAAGCTTACTATTATTTGCAAAGTACGAAAACTTGTAAAAACCGCTTTGCCCGAGTAAGCGCCTAAAGCGGCCATGAGGGTAAGGGCAAAGTGGTCAGGCCAAAATATATCAAGAAATGAAATTTGAAATAACAAAAATAATTTATATTTCACTTCATTTACGATAAAAAAGGAATACTGTTCAATATAGTTTCAAAATAAACAATAACTTCAGTTTTCAAATTGTCATACGTCATTACTTAAATCTAAGTAACAAAAAGTCTTCTGCATAAAGTAACATAACCAACATCTATACTCGGTATTTTAGCATTAGATTCTAATGTAATAAGAACAGATTTCTTCAGAAATGTGAATACGGCATAGCGCGGTTACTTGGCCACTTTGCCCGGACCGCTATGCCTTTTTTCACAATTTTGTTTTAAAAATCAATTCAGCTCACATTATTTATCCCATGTCGGAATAAGTAACAAACAAACAAAGTCAAATAAATGAGTAACAATAGACTTGCAATAGAAACATTGAATTCTAAAGAGGTTTGAATAAAACACTTACAATGTTTTTTTTAAAACAAGCTCAGAAACCTTTCACACGTTGCCGCGGCCACGGGTTTGCTCCTATCACCACCGAATGACTGCTCGGTGCAGGGCGAGAGATTGTTTTTTTTCATAGGGCACATTGGCAAACGTGGCGCTATCGTTTTTAGTTATCATAAAAATATGGTGTGGCCACTTTGCCTCTTATGACCGCTTTGAGCGGGCTTCCCCTAGTCCGTCCGGCACTGCATTTGCAATAACTCTATCTCTTTGCATCACATGGAAATATCATTCACTAGAGCGAGAAAACCACAGGGCCATATTCGCTTGTACTATTTATTATTCTGTGGCTTCGGTGAGCCAGCCGTCGCCGCGTCGTTGTGTGGCACTCCAGCGAACGAAGTTCTGGGGAGGAATAGAGCTAGAACAGAAAACGGAATTGGTTTTGTCATTATAGTTATACCATTAAGCGCCCTGTAAACGATAAAATTGTCTAACAAATTTACGTGCTTAAAAAATTATTTGACCGTCTGCTTTATATGATGCATTTTAGTTCCGGTAGCTCAATTACAATATTTTTAAGAGAGTGCCTCTGCTGCCGCCGCCGGTCACTGATTTGGGAGCTGGCGCTAGAGGATGGATGCAGGACTTAAGTACAAAAGTTTTGAGCAAAAATCAATCTTACCGTTTTTTTACAAAATTACGAAAGTCTCTGCTTTCAAAAGTGGGGACACGAAGGGGACGCAGCCCCCTCTCCACAAAGAGAGTACGAAAGGTTAGGTTAGGTAAGAACTGTGTCCAAATAACGCGCGAGCCAAGCGAGCGTGTCCCGGCAGCGGCTGGCGAAGCGCCAGAAAAGACATTTTTTTCTAAAGTAACTACAGAATTATTACAGACCCATTCCTGTATTGCCGGTTGCCATTTCGAGTGCCGGCGCCGGCAGCGGTTGTTTTACATATCGGCTACCGGCAGCGTATCACCGCCGATTCCTAATGGCAATATTTTTGGGAGCCGGCGCCGGCAGCGGAGGCACTGCCTTTTATTAAATGTTAATGATAAGTATGATTTCATAGTGCATAGTGAGTTTGGTTGTAAATAGTTTATGTACTCACATTATTTTCGGCATTAGGTATTGCATGAAGATTTCGACATAGCCAGTAGCCGGCAGCCCTAACTAAAATTATAAAGAGGAAATATTTTACTTTTGTATTTTGGTAACGAATAAACACACAAACTACTAAACGGATTTGTATGAAATTTGGTTCACAAATAGTATATAGCCTTGATTAACACATAAGATTCTTTTTATCCTGATATTCCAACGGGAACTGCATATATAATAATACATAGATAAAAGTTTCGCTAACTCAACGGCTGGGCTGGTTTCGGATAATTTCGTAGATACATAGATTAAGATCTGGACTAACATTATGGACGGTTTTTTATCCCGAAACAAAGCAAACGAAGTAGCAGGCAAAAGCTAGTGTTTGATAAAAGTAGTTTTTTCGAAAAAAAAAACACTTTTCCGGCACGCGTAGTTCGAATATGGGTAGAAATTCAAAAGAAGTGTGTAGGTTAAGAGTTGTAGAAATGTTAAGAGCTTTCACTACATAGAAAATAGTTTTGCTCTACGACGCACTGTTTTAAATATATATGTGCGAAAACTCAAAAGTGGGACCTTTTCTCCCTACCCCCACTCCGGCGCATCTCCTAGACTCGGGGAATTATAGTATGTTTACTCCCTAAGTACCCTGAACAACATTCTGAAAAAAATCTTGGGTTCCAGCTCACGCACTCTACACCCAGTGTAGGGCAAAATGTAATCTAACTACTGATTACAAACTACGATTACAGTTTGTAGTTAGTAATCATAATATTAGATTACATGAAGTAATCGTAAAAAGTAGTTAAATATTTTGATTACTAACTACAAATTGTAGTTGCAATCACGGTTACGTGATTACTTTTTGTAACTACTTACGTTTACTTCTAGTAAAAAGACAAAACGCGAGCGACGAAATGTTCGAAAAACGTGTTGTATTAAAAGTTAATTTGAATCTATTATTCTAAATTGTTCCAAGATGTTTGCTGTGCAAAGTTGTTTTTTATCTATCAATCTACATAATAATATATAAATAAAAGTATCACGCAAATCTTCTAAGGTTAATTAACTCGGCGCATGAAACTGTACAACTTTTGCTCTACAAACTTTTTCCCGAATTCTCATAAAAATCGGATATTCATACTATTTATTAAGTCACATGATCAGTTTGTATCATAATCTGAATTGTTTTTTTTGCATTTGGTTCAATTTCATAGGCCGAGTTACTACCTGAAAGGTTTTGCGTTATTTCATTATCACATTGTATAAGCACCTATGCATCTATTTACGAATCGAAGTTTTATACTTATTCATCTATATATATAAAATTCAAAGTCCTGACTGACTGAGATATCAACGCACAGCCCAAACCGCTGAACCAAGAGACTTGAAAATTTGTACATAGATATCTTATACAGTGTAGGCATCCACTAAGAAAGGATTTTTGGAAATTCAACCTCTAAGGGTGTGAAATAGGGGATGAAAGTTTGTATGAAAGTCTGTCAGTTTTGAAGATAGGATCTGCAAATTATGTATTTAGGTTGTCGATTAAAAATGAGCATTGACCTATCCCGACATTTTCTAAAATTGGTGAAAAGGGGGATGAAGTTGTGTAAGAAAAGTTTTTTATTTTCATAGTAAAAGTTACTTACTTTTTCTTAGGCTTATGGTTGGAACTTTAATACAAAAAATCCTTTCAAGAAATGAACCCCTAAAAAGGGATAAATCGATATGGGTGGCGTTATTGAGGTTTCATGGGATGTTGATTGCAAAAATGTCATCAATTTTGAAGTCCGATGCGGTGGACATGAATCTACCCTTAATGGTTTAAGAAAAGGGTTCAAATTTTGTATAGAAAAGTAATGTAAAATAGACATAGCGACTTTAATCGCGACAGCTTTGGAACATTTTCACACTTTTCCATTCACACTTATCCATGCGCTTATATTATAAATGCTAAAGAAAGACAGCACGTCTCGCTGTTCCTTTTCACGCGTAAACCGCTGAATCGATTTAAGTGGAATTTGGTATGGACATAACTTGAACCGTGGAGATGGACATAATTTTTTTTAAACATAAATGCTGATAAATGGCACACTTACGGTAGTGAAACGTGGTCGCTAACTATGGATCTGATGAGAAGGCTCTATGTAGTTAGATTACATGTAATCATAACTACTTGTAATCGTAGTTAGTAGTTAGATTACAGAATAGTAGTTAACTATGCCCAACACTGTCTACACCCCATTTTGGGCTATACGTTGAGTGGACTAATGCAAAAAAATGCAGCTAACTGGCAGAAATCCGTGCCATAATTATATAAATAATAATTAATAAATTAATATATAGAAATGTTCGTACAATCACCAATTATCTAGTCCAGTAAGTTTCATAAGGACTTGTGTTATGGATATTAGATAAGAGATAACATAATTATATACTTTTTTGTAAACACATAAGTACCTACATAATATAGGTAAATAATAAACACCCAGACCAAGACATATATACATGTTCATGAACACAAATATAGGCATGTCTTGTCCGGGGATCGAACCGGGGACCCTCTGTGTAGAAGGCATGTACCCCTACGCCAGACAGGTTGTAAAAAATAATTTCACCTGTATTTTCAATTTCAATTCATAATGTCCTTTAATCACATTTACCCTCTACACAAACAAATGAATCTTAACTTGTTGTAAATATACGCTGTTAATATAACTATTATAAGTATTCATGAAGTAGAAAAAAAGGATTGATGAAAATGATTTTTCCATAAGGAGATTTTAATGTCTTGAAATAATGTTTGAAAGGTTTTCAAAGACTTGTCAAAATAAGACTAAGTAAAAAATTAAATTGTCTATGTATTCAGTTGGCGAAGGGCACTTAACTGACTTTCTATTATACAAATATCTTCTAAGCTTTATTCAATTTCTATTAGACTCGTTGTAAAATACGCAAATTGAAGAGTGCAATTTGTAACAGAGAGAAGCCATATAAAATTCAATAACTCTAATATATTATAATTGTATGGTCGGTCTACTGTATATACCTAGGTATATCTCATTCATATTCCTTTATTTTCAGAGAAGAACGGTGTCGAAACGTCGTCGGGAAACCGAAAAATTCATTAAATAACACACGATTCAAAATCGATGTTTAATGTGACATTAAACATCGATTGTGAACATTCCTTTTGGTTCGAGGCAATAAGTAAGGCAATTAAAAATAACAAATATTCATATAGTCGTCAATGAAGCAATATGGACCCCAATGTCCATGTGTTCTAGTGGGTAGTGTGGACCCCAGTGGGTAAAAATATGTTAGGTTGACACGATGTGAGATTTCACGCACGAGGAGGCGTATATGGAAACACTTCCAGCAATCAGAGCACTGCGACCGGTACGGCTGAGATGCGGGACGGTTTTCTAGCATTAATTCATAGAAACGTTCACGGAAACCCTTCAAATATTCAGAACCCCAGCACTTCTGATCGAACGCGCAGTTTGATAGATTAATTAAATGCTACCCTGCTTTTATAATCTTTTTCAACTAGGATGATTCCTGTGACATTTCAAAGTTTGTCCGAATCGCGTATACTATGTCAGCTTTCTCTGAAAAATCATTTATTTACTGGAGCAATATATAAAAATAATAAAAATATTAAAACCACACCTCTGGAAATATAAAGTAAAATCTGTGACTATTTTTTACATTTTAATCGTATACGATAGATTTTTTTTTAAAGTAGTGCAATGTGTGCTTTGCAACAGGGTAGAGATAAAAGTAAGACAAAACAGAATCGACAACTGCCGCTGTTCATTTGTCGATAACAGTGAAAAAGTAAATGTTTTAAATTTTAAACAAAACCAAATTCAGCGAGTTTTTTGATGCCTAACAAATCAAATGTTTTTGCTGACATTATCATTGACAGCTTAACGTTTTATTTTCCACATATCTAAGCACATAACATACTATTTATTATGTTTAATTTGGATGATTTATGTTACCTTCGCTTTGTAATTGGATTCCACGTGGCCGGAGTAGTAGTAGTAAAATATAATGCAATTTATGCAAAAGTAGGTACATTTACTCTCAGAAAAAAATTATTGTTAAGTAGATAGGATTTCATTATGGGACATATCTAAAACTGTCAAGCGTCACAGGAATAATCATAGTTGAAAAATACTGTAGTTCTTTACAAACGCAATTTAAGTTCTAATTATGTATTTATGCACTATACCGCAACTCAGACTCTAACAGAATACGTTCAGTAATGACTTCTATGTACCTTACGAGCCAAAATTTAACTAAGAATAATTATCATGTTATCCTACTAATATTAAGTCTTATTAAAGTTGTTCTTACAGGAACCACGCGGGTGAAACCACGGGCTGTTAGGATTATATACATTCTACCGCGAATGCTAATAATCACATTTTCAATAAAAACATTGTATGAGCATTTAGCTAGCTAATTCTTACTAAGTAGGTACTTATGTATTAATATAAAAAAAAATACATTCTGTAGGAAGATGATGGGCGGATGTGCGGAAAAGGGTGGTAGATGGACCACTAGTAGGAAGGTAAAATCTTGAGCTCTTCCTCCGGACTGGGTGTTGGTAGTCCAGGGACCGCAGTCTGACTGATGTGCGTCGGACTTGGTATACATTGATTGTGGCTGGTGAAACTTCTGTCAACGCGATGTAGGATCCCATACATGTTCTTCGTATCCCATACTGAGTTGCTGTCAGCGCCATCTGTTGACACGGTAGGTAGGTTCCGTGTGTAGTATGTGCGGCGTCAGGTAGGTGCCGCCACACATTCAAATAAAATAACGTACACGTTCTTTATTGAAACTCATACTGAATGTCTTCAGAAATCCTACTTATAAACACACTTCACACCAAAGTACATAATAAAATATTTTACTTAACACATAACAAATTAGTAAATATGAAATAAAACGCAGCTAAGTATCGCTCTCACTCTCTCTTTGGCACGTGGCGATCTGAGATCGGGGAGCATAGCGCCAAAATCCCTCCCGCGTTTCAGATCGCACCTAAGTAACTTTATTATATCTATAGTACTGAGTAGAGGAAGCGTTTTGAGTTAAAAAAAAATGTAAGCTACACCGGAAACTCTCCCGCATCTCAGAGATACCAGTGCTCTGAATATTGAAAGAGTTTCCTTTATACGCCACGAGGAGCATGCTGCCTTCTCGAACGTGACAACTAGCATTCGTTAAGCGTTCGCGCTGCGTTCGTTTGCGTAAGGTTAACACCCTTATGTTCGTGCACACATGCGAGCTTTCGAGAATCATCTAGAAGCATTTCTCGTGCGTGAACTCGCACCGTGTCAACAAGTCAATACTGAGGCAGGGTAAATTCGTACAAAGAGTTTTTATTATAATTTAGTTTAACCTTAACGCTTTTTAGTGTTGTTATTGCATGTAGTCTGCCAACAGCATGCAGGTTTGACATTTGCACTACAAAAACCTCCGCCATTTCGAATGACATATTATTATGTCACATATGAGCGCTCTCAAAGCCAAACTGTCTAAAGTGGTGTCGACTGCACTTACATAATCTATCATCAACAAATATTAAATTTTTCACACAGTTCACTTTCACATTTCAACGAATACAATTTTTATTTTCAACAACAATATTTATTTTTGGATAGGTAGGTACTTACTCCTATTAATAAAGTGTCTGTGAATACTTTTTTTTTGTGCAAAGTAAGGATCCATTAAATTTCCATCAAATAAAAAATGGTTCACTTTAAAAACGACACCTGATGTTTTCGAATGGCGTTCACAATGTGTTTATTATTCGGTGCGAGCTCCGAAGGATGTAGGCGGTCCTGCGTCTGACAACACCGAATGTCTATTTTACAGGCTTTAGGACCCGTACACACTAAGAGCCACTTGCGTCAAACAGGGTTAAAAAAACTCCCAGAGTTAGTTCATTCATTAGTAGCACTAACGCTGGGTTAAAGGTGCTAACCCAGGTTGGCGCAAGTGGCTATTAACGTATCAGCCGCACGGATGCCCTTGACTGTCAACAGCCAAATACAACTGGCGTTTAAAAGCTAACACCATCTTAATACCACGACATTTAACAATTTTTATCTTTTATCTCGAGTTTCTAGTCAAGTATCGAAGACTTAGCTTAGAGCCAAGCTCACCAACTGCCGCTTAGATAATCGTCGTTTAAAACATTTTACTTTATTTAATCAAACGTCTGAAACACACAGTGACATTTAAATGACGTTTATTTTAATCGGTCGTGGTGGGTGTTGCGAGTCGACGCAACTAAGCGAACAGTCAGTTTCGTTCATATTATAATCTTCTTAACCATTAGTCCTGGTAGCAGTCATGGTTGCCATTATTGTATTAGTAAATGTCCAGCTACGTCTTGCCGCTATTCCTCTCTGGTATCATAATTGAGTTTACATTATAAACTAAACCGGAAAACCCTCAAATCGGTAAAGTAGCGCCAAAAAAAAATTGTAATTAAATTGTTATACAAGGGGTTAAAATGATCCATTATAACGAGGTAGTATTACTCCCGAGCGTCAGCGAGATTTACATTCCAATCATTCACTTGTTTTGTAAGAAGAAGAAAGAATAGTTGTTACAACTATTACTTACTTCTTATTCAGCAGCACAGAATATTCACATTGAAATATTTTCCAGAAAGCCTTTTCAAGAAAAATACAGTTTAGTGTATATTGGGTTATAGTAGAATATTATGTTATAGTAGAATATTATGTTATAGTAGATGTCTTAACATCGCTAGCAGTCAGATGATGTCAACTCGTGTAATGTGACCGCAGCTTTATGAAGGTCTTACAACTAACTGTACATATGTATTACAAATCTTGTTAGATGCTGTCAAGGCCAATCGGCCTTCTTTCAGAGATAGACACAATTGGTACAATAGTCGTGTATAAAGATGGGATAAATACGAACGTGTCAGATTTGGCCACTGTATGCGGTTACGTCAAGAAATTGGCTAGAGCTAAAGTATTTGATACTAAAACACTGTTCAAGATTTTACCATTTATTTGTAGGTGATTATATGCTTTGTTATTGTTGGTAGCCTATTATTTTAACACATGGTTAAGTATTTCAGGTTTTGTCTAAAAAAGACTGATCCTACATGGTAGAAATTAATTAAAATTGATATATATCTATTCTTTTCATATTTTTCATAAGGTTTCAAGGGGTTAGTAAATCGTATAAATAAATAAATAATTGCATATAATCACACCAATTATCTAGCCCACGTTAAGTTTCATAAAGAACTTGTGTTATGGATACTAAATAACCACTGAAAAAGGAAAAGTAGATAACGGATAAACAAACTTATTTTTTTTTTGTAAATACATATTGAACACCCAGACCAAGGCAAAAAGACATGTTCATGCACACAAATATTTTTCTTATCCGGGATCAAACCCGGGACCTCTGGCGCAGAACGCGGGTTTAGTACCCCTGCTTCAAAGGTCGTATTCCAGTGTCCAGTTTAATAAATGAACTTTATCGTCATTATCATTTCTTTCACTTTATTTTTTATTAAGGTGTGGCAATAACAAAACTTTTAACCAGGTATTTATGATTATTCTTCAAAACCTGAGATAGAAATCTTTCGCGCCGGGCTCTTTTTCTTTGGAATTCTTTAAAATTCCATTCATTTCATTTTTTATCATAGATATCAGTTTTATCTGTAGTGCATGGTTACTAGAGTGAACGTGAAGTTACGTAGAACTCTATCGAAATATCCGGCCAGTATTTTCTCGATAAATACTCTTTTTGTCGAGAGAAACTGCAGACTTATAGTAAGCAGTGCTTAATATTCGTACATTACGAAACTACGGGTGAGTTAGGCTGAATGAATATGATAATATCATAGCTTGCGTTATGTATTTTTTGGTCTCCATATATATCTGATTATTGTATGAGGGTGTATGTGAAGCATAAAGATACAAATATTTGTTTAACGTTTTTTGATTAGGATATTCTTCTTCTTCTTCTTCTTTCTTAATTAATGGCGTGCTCGCGTTAAATACGCGAATTTTGCCAATGTCAAGTAAATATATTTTGTAATATATAGAAATTGTATGGTAGATTGAGTTAAAAATGGAGCCTCACAACACGTGTTATTCCGAAAAGAACTCATTAGGATATTCGTTTAAATTTTTCTTAAGACTTTTTGTTTCATCAATAATCTTCCATCTAAACTAATATTACAACCACGAAAGTTAGTTTATGTGGTTATTTACAACAAACTTAACACGCACTCTATAAGACAGGAATCTTTATGACATTGAAATAGAGGAAGTGGTTTCCGTCCGCTGTGAGTTACTTAACCTTTCTTAAAAAAGGTGAAACAGGTTTTTAAGCTGTTGATACTATCCTCATTATATGTAGCAAACTTTAAAGGTATATATAGTAACTAACAGCGGGTAAATAAATATGTCAACCTTCCAAAAACTCCATAAATGTTTTAGACTAACAAGAAGGAGGTTTAAAAGTTCTTAAACTCTTCGGATATTTTTTTGACACGTCAAAGGTATCTTGACGGTTATTTAATAGACAATCAAACTTTCGAACGGTCTGCTTTGCAGCGTTTATAACTTTTAAGTAGAAGAGTTTTGGTAGATAAGTGAGTTTCTCTCTACTTCGAAGATAAACTATTTATTTATTTATTTATTTATTTAAGGACAACCAACATAACAAACGATATTCACATTTACAATAATGCACATTCTATAAGCATTTCAAATCGTTGTCATACTTAAAGGCTGCCACAACATGCGCCAATTTTTACTATTAGAAAGCAGACAAAAAACAACTTAATTTAAACACTTTCCTATTTAAAAATTATCAAAGAGAAAAAAATAATAATAATTATACAAGAGATGCGTTCATACCTACGATTCCTACACAACGACCTACGATTTCGGCACTATTATATCTAACAACAATGATTTAAACTTGCGTGGTGAAAAGGACATGTCAATATTAACTGGGGCTGTTATAGACAAGCGTGACAAGCGACTATATTGTGATTGTATTCTGTTAATAGCAGAAAAATGACCAAGCTTGGTCTTTGAGCTTCTCGCTTTAAATGGTAAGTACCTCGATAGACGAGCCAGTTTATATGGTACATTAAAATTTACTCGCTGCAATAAATCCGAACTATCTAGATGACCATTAAGCAATTTATATAAAAATACGTGATCAAGCATCTGTCTTCTGGTGTCAAGGCTGTGAAGCTTAAAATGTTTCAAACGTGAATTATAAGAGGGAAGTTGTTTAGCCATTCCACATTGAAACGATAGGTGCCACAAAAATCTTTTTTGAATTGACTCAAGGCGACGTTTGTGAACATCATAGTAAGGAGTCCAGACTACGCTACAGTACTCTAAACTTGATCTCACCAATGAATTGAACAATGTAATTTTACTTGAAGCTTTCCTGAACTCCTTACAATTCCGTATTATAAAACCTAGTAATTTAAAACATTTTTTTGCCATTTGCTATGATCCATACTCCCAAGTATGTATGTTTACTAACGCCTTGCCGTGACTTCGTCTACATTTTCTGGTATCCTAACCTACTTCCTACTTATCCTACTAATTTTAAATGCGAAAGTTTGTGTGGATATTTGGATGTTTAGATATTTGGATGTATGTTACTCTTTCACGCAAAAACTACTGAACAGATGTGGTTGAAATTTGGCATATAGTTAGGAGATAGACTGGATTAAAACATAGAATACTTTTATCCCGATATTCCCGCGGGAACGTGAACCACGCGGGTGAAACCGCGGGCGGCCGCTAGTACAATTATAATAATGTCGACCTCTATAATAGATGTATGTACATACATCGGTTTCAAAGTGAGTCGTTTACTCTGAGGTTCTGGGTTCGAGCCCCGGTAAGGGAAAATGTTTGTATGATGATTCCCTAAATTTTAATGTAATTCTTTCCGTTACGATAACGGATAAACATACTTATATACTTTTATTTTGTAAAACATACATAATATACATATTAAACACCCAGACCAAGACAAATAGACATGTTCATGCACACAAATATTTGTCTTGTCCGGGGATCGAACCCGGGACCTCTGGCGTAGAAGGCGGGTTTAGTACCCATGAGTCAAACAGGCCGCCAAATAGGTAATACATTACTGTGTATTTATATGTTATACCCTCATATCCTAAATCTTTTGAACAGTTCCTAATACTAAACTGTATTTGTTTACTTGGTATAGATTCCTTTCTGGAACTAAATATTTTCGTTTGTGAGAAGGATTGCTTTTGATCTTGATAGTCTTCTTTGGTTTGTCCCTTTATGTATTTATTAAAAAGATCCAGAAATATTGATAACCCGAATATGCTTTGTTGAAATTGATAACCTACAAAATTGTTATATTGTAAAGAGCAATAGGTTTATTGTTAAAACCTTTCACAATTTCCCTTTGAATTTTACTCTGAGATTTGTGAGACTTAAAAATAATAGTGCACAATACAAATAAACAGTGCAAAATAGAAAAGTTACAAGAAGCACCGCGCCTGCCGTTCTCAAAAAATTTAGCCAAATTAATTTGAAAAACTGACGTCTTAAAATCGATACGGAAAATTTAGTACTGTGAGGACTTCAGTACTTTCCCGGGATAATTTGAGAAAGCAGCTGTAAAGTTTTTCTCAGTTCTATCGACCACCACTGGTTCGACGCTATTGTACAAAACGAATGGTCGTAATGTGAAGTGGATTCATCCATAAAACATCGGAACGAGTTTCCGAATCTACATTTTATTAACGATAAATGTAGTCTAGACGACATCGAAGCAGGATTGGGATATAACTCTGGAGACATTAAAAGGATTCCTAAATTATAGAGGAGGTAGACTGCCGATTTCATCGCTTGAATCGCCATGAATTCATGCAGAAAATAAGCTTATAAATTGTAACATATATAAAATTGCTTTTCTCGACATTAATAAATAACTTATCAGAGCATCTCCTATCATTTGTGGTATTTCGTAGGAATCAATTTCTATATTGGTGTATCTATTGGTGTACAGAAAATCATATTTTTCTGTACACTTTTTCTGTCTTGTCACAAGTGAGATTCATTCTGCAGATGAGAAATAAATAAATTGTAAGTATTTCGCAAAACACTAAATTCATATTTTGTCAATGTTTATATCCGGTAATTTGAGACTTGGAATTCGAAATAAAATTCAGTCAAACACGACAACGAAGTTATATTCTGTACAAAAATAACTTATCCCAAATAAGAGCGGAGAGATTAAACGGATTGCCATTTTTTCATCACGAAACCATTACGAATGTAGGCAGGTTAGTAATAAATAAAATCCTCTTTTAAAATATGATTTGCATCCCATTCCGATGTAATCGCGCTAAAAGCTACAGCCACATCACAGGGATTCCATTCCACTATTTGTATGTTAATTTTTCTTGTACCATTTTGTTTTGCCTTAGAAGAATGACGTCGAATTGCTGAAAACGGACCATTAACGTAATAGTAATGGCACGCCGCTCTTTTGTTTTACTTCATAGATTGATAATTATCGTTGTCTGAATTTTCTGTCTACCTTTCTTTTTGTACTAAAAACAGTCCATTTTTTAATAAAAACTAGGGTACTAAACGGTTGGGGGAGGCCTATACCCAGCAGTGGGTGTCATGTGGCTGAGACGACGACGACGACTAAACGGTGTCTTTATAATATCATTATTTTATGATTATTTGTTTCTGCTTTTTGCGTTTATTTTCTTTATTCAATATTTTGAATAAATAAAGCATCTCTTTATTTATAGATTTTAATTTCAAGCTTTTGTGTAAGTGATTACAACTTTATTATTTAAGTACTTACTTGTGATAGCGCACGTCGTAACTGCCTTTTGTTAAGACATCACTTAGCTTTAGGATTAACATGTTTTTTTAAAATTGTATTAGTGTATGTTTTGCTGTTCTTATATTAAATAAATAAACTAAGTTAATAATTTTAAACAGTTTGTTTGAACTGCTTGGATATTTAGGTTTACTATGTGGATGCATTTCGGTATGCGTAGATAGATAGTTTAGACATAATATCGTTTCGCTTCGCTAAGCTCGTTTGATTCGCTAACTCGCTAGTTTGCTTTATGGCATCCATAGATTATAGATTTGATGTAGGTAAGGTAATATTTTTGTGAACACTTGGAGTAGGAAAGGTAGGTACTGTTGCTGATAGTCTTGTATTTAATTTACATGTTTCTATTTTGAATGTCAGACTCATTTGGAGGTTGGGTAGATTTAGCTGCTAAATGAATAAGTTAGTTAAAATTCATCCAGAAATTTAAATGTAAGAATTAATAACGCTTTTTTACTCGTTAATTAAAGTCAGTTATCAAGTAAGAGGATTACGCAAATAAAGCTTGCATTCCAATTAAAAGTGTACTTGCGTAAATAAATTCAGTGTCCATTTTCCAAGTGAAAAACAGCGTTCATTTAAATAAGCTTCTACGATGAATTGAGTCTTGAAAGAAGTAAAAACAATAAAGTTAACAATGCATCTATCTATACTAATAAAACCATACCGTGACTGACTGACAGACAACGCATAGCCCCAACGGCTGAAGTGATTAAGCTGAAATTTTGCATACAGGATCCTTTAATGATGTAGGTGAGCACTAAGAAAGGATTTTTTCATATTCCCATGGCATAGGGACTGAAACGGGATTGTATCGTAACCTTATAACTCGCGGACGAAGTTGCGGGCGGAAGACAAGTTTAAAATAAGCTACTACGATAAACTGAGTCTTGAAAGAAGTAAGAATAATAAAGTTAACAATGCATATTCGGAATCCTCGCTTCTGAAAGCTAGATATGTGGGTAGGTATAAGTTGGCGTACGGCCGGCTATTGTGAAATATCGTAGACAAAGCCGCAGAACATGGCTTATGACGGCCATATAAATGGAAATTGTCGCGATCCAACTTCCACAGTTTCTCATATTGCAGACTGGTTTCGGAAATGACAATGAAACGACGCCGCGACCGCAACGCCGCCTTTGAGAAGCTCGTAATGGGTTGAGCGGAAGTTAGTGCGGGGAATGTACGCTGTTTACCTAGACTGTGTTTGTGTTCACATTTAATTGTTCATTATTTTTAACGTGTAAAACGCATTGAGTCATTTTTGTGTTATTGATTTTACCGTACTTAATACTTATATAATTGAGGTTTTATTAGTTTTTGCAAAAAAAAAAAACACAATGTTTTTGTCTTCTGCTCCAACTGGTAATGAACCTGCAACCTTGGGGTTTCTGCTCCAATCCGAAAAAAACTTTTCACTGTTTTCAAGTCCTCGTAAGATCGCTCAAATACGTCTTCTTGACAAAGTAAGTATTAATCTTTGTGTAAGTATGTCTTTTGTTATAAGCGGATTTTTTATTCAGTAGAGTGATTTGCCAGGTGTCAATGTCAATGTCACTTTATAAAAATAATCCAGCTTTAAACTGTTACTCTACTGAATTAAAAATCCGACAACGGCTTAGCAATCGTGTGTTCCTAACATATCCCTGCGTACAGTACGACAGAAAAGAGTAGAAAAAAATTGAGGGTGCCACTTGTACTAGACTACAACTAGCAACACTGATAATACTACGAAAATAAGTTTGATACTTGACATATTTTTATTAGTTATTTGTTCTATTTTTGTAAAACCAACTAATCATTAGAACCTAGTAATCTACCTCTTTACCACTGAGTGGTTACCGCGCTAAACCTTTCGTGCTAAATTCTATTTTATGCAGCTTAGCCTTAGAGTCGATTGATGTAAGCTAAGAAAAGACAAAGGAATTATTTGATAGATGAATTTTAGAACAAAAAGTAACCTCTCAAATGTTAGAAAATAATAGGTATAATGCTTGCTTCATTTTTGATTAATAGTGATTTATCATAAAGTTCATCACCAACCAATAACAACAGTTTAATTTTTATTATTCTCTCACATAATAAATAAACTTATAAAGTGCAATTAGAATGTAATGGACTGGGATCTCTTTATTATGATCATAATCAAACATTTAGTATTTAATTAATACGTATTAATTTTAAATTCTCAAAATACTTCAGTCGCGCTATAAAATACGTTTTTTTGTTTACCTCCAATCCAAGGTAAGAAAAATGATACTTATGAGAGGAAATTCTAAACGAACTAGCTTCCATGATCTACTTAATACTTCGTGAAAACGTGTCATGCAACTTACTTACTTGTAAAATCCGCCATTCGTTTGTAAACATCGTCGAGATTGCTAAGCAACTTGCCGGCTTGAATATCTGCCAAGCAACGCCAAAACTACTTTTAAATTACGTCACGGGCACCGCCACGACTTAATTTAGTTAATAGTTTTGAAGTTTGTAACAATTTCCACTCCTTAAATACGAAAATAACTATTTATTAAGAAGAACGGTAGTTGTGTTATAAAGTGTAGTTGGTTAGTTCCTAAAAAAAAACCATTTTCTACTATTTTATGTCGCACTGTAACCTACGTTGCTATTTTATTATTGGTAGCACTCCGATAATCTTGAAGATTCGTCGTCTCAGCCACATGACACCCACTGCTGGGTATAGGCCTCCCCCAAATTCCCCCCAATCTTGAAGATTGACTGCTGCTAATCGAGCTTGTTATCAAGAAATTCTATTATTCCTATTGGTTTAGCAAATATGTCCAAAGAATTATTTATGTATAATAATTCTGAAACCACCAAAAAGTAATACCGATATATTTTGGTTTTGTTAAATTTATCTTCATTTAAATTATAAAATTCGTCTAACAATTAACGTATTTACAATATTATTATAACCGTCTGTATGCCCTGAATATCAAATTCGACAATTAAACGTGATTCGAATAATCAAATGCGTTTTGTAACTATCAATTTAATGATTTAAAAATATTTATTATATTATTAAACAATTCCACCAATACAAAAGTACACAAATTACATGGATTTTCTTTGATTCTCAAATTTTATAATCTTCATTTTTCTTTGATAGAGTTTGAAATAAAACAACATTTACGGACTTCTTCAGTGCACACTGTTTATTACCCGATATTTAGTGGTATATTTATTGAGCTTTTTAAAGGTTTTTTTCCCGACGTTCTGTCACATTTTCAGCCGCCGTGGTCACGAGTGACAGTTATTTTAATGATGAATTCGCGGCGAAACTTAAGATGAGCTTATTTGAGAGAGGTTTTGAATTTTTGACTTTTTTCTTAGGCAAAGGTCACCCGAAAGATGATCTGTTGAGCAATATTATAATTTATAAGCTACATGAAGCTATACTTGAATAATGCGATGACAGCTGATATAGGCCACTGTTATAGATCAGTGACCTTTTCCTTTGAAATGATAAACAGTGAATATTTCACCCACTTTTAAACAAATGTTTGTAGTTAGAACGGAACCGGAAGAAATCCATTTCGCTTCCGAAAAATGTCACTCTGTTAAATATATTTTTTATAAATTCTAAAGTATTTATTTGCGAAAATAATTAGTAATATTTGTCTAAACGAAGCAAATGCTATTTCTTTACCAGTGTTTCGTTTCTAAAAGTTCACTTCTATTTTTCGAATACGTACAAAAAAAAAGATAAATATAAATCAAAAGAAGATAGACTCGGTCTAATTTACATCGAAAACAGTTTGGATACTTGACCGTAACTGAGCAGTCCCGGGGGAGACAATTTGCATGGCATACCAATTACTTTTTACAAGTTCACTAATTTTGTCCCTAAAGATAATAAATTACAACAACGTCGTCATTACTGCGCTGTAAATTTTGTAAAAAAAAGAACTACAATATCAGCCATGGGCTAAATGGTATGTGTAAACCATAGACGACACCTTTTCAGAAAAATTCAATTTGGAACGCTCTGAAGTAGAGAGTGAGAGGATTCTCCAGTATGAAGTAGCTAACACATGTCATGATGATTCTTAAATTTACAACGGAGAAATGCTTGGCTTTCATCATCGCTGATGTTAAGTATTGATAAGACTGCAGTAGGAATTGCTCTTGTCCTGGATTCCTAAACCACGGAACTGTCTATCTCATTTTTAACTGACGGAAAATAACAATAAATAAGGTGGTAGCTAGCCAGGCGGGCTTAGCACAAGCCCTACAACGAACCAAACCGAAAACAGTAGGTATGAACCCCACTGGGAATCGAACCCTTAGGACCTCTGGAACTGATACCGGTGTTATTATTACCAGTACACCATAAGTCTACCTCGATTGCATGATTTATCGTCAGGTACTGTAATACGCTTGTTTTTTTTACATAACGATCTTCTTGTGTCTAGTGTGGTATGTTACTTACAGTACTTTACTTAACATAGTCAAAATTAATATTTTCTAATATATCGATTGACAAAAATATACTGTCACTAAATTTGTGCAAATAGATATAGAAAATAGTAGACAAAGGACTCGTAAAACACATAGGAATAGGTTTTGCTCGTTAGGACAGGCTAATCTAGGGTTTGGAAGGGACAACATTATTTTGGACTAAATATTGAGTTATCTTCGACACACATCGTTCTAAAAGGCTAGAGCCGCTAAGTTAATGAGCTACAGCTTTAGATGCTTAGATTAAAGACTACACTAGATTTCTAATTCTGAGTCTAATTATTGATCCGAAAAGTGCTAATTTACTCATTTAAATAGACTATAACATTAAACTACTTTTTTTTACACTTATGGTAAATTTTAAATAAAAAATATTGGAAAAAATTGACTCGGCCACAAGTGAATTCTCAGACGGGAATTACAAAAATCATAAATTATTGGCAGTTGCATCTTAATCGATCGTTAAACACCTGAAAAGATGTTTCTTTCGAATGCAAGGATATTCCTAGCATTGATGTAACAACGCTGGCCTACAGCGTATTAAAAATATAAAAGTATTGGAGAATTTCGACGGTGGTTCGCAAGTCTCGGTAGCTCAGCGGTTAGAGCATTGGACCGGATTTCCAAAGGTCGCGGGGTCGATTCCCGTCTGAGAATTCACTTGTGGCCGAGTCAATATTTTCCAATACTTTTCTATTTAAAATTTACCATAAGTGTAAAAATAGCATTAAAAATGCAAAAATTACAAAAATCATAAAATACTTTTTTTTTGTTAATTCTCCTTTTTTATTGTAGGTATTAAGTTAATATTACTTGTGTGTCCCTCGCATGTACTAAATAAATGTTGTGTTTATGAGTATGAGCTCTTTCTTTAAATTGTGATTAAAACATCGAATTTATTTAAATATAAAGTTTGAAAACCTACTTTTTGCTTTATGAACATAAAAAACAATAAAATATATCGATTAAAATATTTTTTTAAATAGCTTAGTTATCTAAATATATTCTTTCTTATTAACATATTTGATTACAACATGCTATTTAATAAAATACAAATTCAATTTATTTAGATATCAATATATTTATGATTTATTAAATACTATGATTTAGTGAATTTCGAAAAATGATACAAAACATGGTACAACTACATTAACTAACAATAACGTTGAACTTGATTTTGAATCTATGTTAAGTTATATTTTGTCGCGAAAAGGTATTCTTAATAAGGTATTTTCCGTACATTAAAAGTGTTTACATAAATATAACAAATTTTTCGGAATGTTTAGTGCGATTTATTTACCCGAACTATATACCGTGTTTTTTCTTTGTGCCCAAAGTTAAGGTGGAGGGGAGGTAGTGTTACGTGTTTAGAACAAAATTATGAAAAAAAATAATTTATAATTATTTTTGTTAATTTTATCAAGCGTGGTCACTGGTTGACTAGCTACTTATAAGTCTACCTTCACAAAGTTGATTTATTATTGCGTTCGAAAACGGTTAGATGATTACTACATAAAAGTTAATCATTTTTACTATGGCAACAAATATTGAGTTGTATATAGTCTCAATATTAGTTGGCATAGTAATTTCAATTATTATTAATTTCAATTATGAGTGCGCGAAGAAACTTAAGATGTGTTTAAAGCGCAAGTTTTATGAAGACATTATACCGATAAGTTTTACAAGGTCTAAATATGTAGGTACTGATATACACCGTCATATCCTCACCACCATCATCAAAAGTGCAGCTTGATGTAAAAAATGTCAGACGTGATGAAAAGACATCACGATCGTTGAGAGCCCCTAAAGTAATTATGAAACCTTCATTGACTTATATATTACTGTAACCTAGTTGGCTTATAACAATAATACACATATTAAAATTAGCCGCACAAAAGTGTTCTCAAGAAAAGTCGTAGGTGAGTTCTTTTGATATTCAATTTCCTTGGTATCCGTTATTAACTATTTATTCTCCCGGCGCCGGCACTCAACTTTCATATAAGTTTTGCGAACCTAATGGCTTCTGTGCTTCTACCGTACAAGTTATTGTCGGAGTAGGAAATAATTTCGCTTTACGCGCTGTTTGTCCGCTCTGGTGATTGTTTTTAACGTCTACTGAAAATATAGGAAATAGAAATGGATAAAGTTTTGCTAGGATTAAAATAGAAGATTCATTATTTTCTCAAAAGCACAGTTGGTTTAAATAAGATAGATTTTTATGATAAAACTGCCGGTATGACTCGTACGAGCGACACAAGGCCCTCTAGGTCAAAATGTTAAGCCTAAAATGCTAGTAATGTGTTTTGTAAAAGACATTAGGTGTCTTTTTCGAATTGAAATATAACAATTTACCATAGTACTTATAGGTTTCTTTGGCTGGCTAATTTACGACACCGTACGGTTTGCGAATCACTTTAATGACCGACGTCACTGGATTTTATGGTACCGCGTGCTGTGAACAAGCGTTCCGATGGCGTACACTGTCTGTCGCTCGAGAAAGAGAAGGGTTGAAATTGGTCCCTTATACGAAATCAACAGAACATTCAATAGAATCAACAGACAAACATACAGGTTTGATAGCGCAATGGTACTATACTAGACACAAAGATTCGCGGCAGACGGTGCCAAAAATCACTTTTGTAATAGAGATGCGCACGCGCACAGGACTGTCGATAAAATGCAATGTGCAATGCAAAAATACACCATTTAAAGCTCATTGATATCGATAAACATACGTATCCAAACTACGCGCATCTCTACGTATTTGTGACGTCACCCATAAACAGTGAAAGTGCAAGAGACGAACATGTTCTCGCTGTCTTATTCCCACGTTTTATTGCACCGTCTGCCGCGAGTCTGGTTCAAGTATAATCTTGCTTATAATACGTTATTTTATGTTTACCTAAAACCTCAAAACCATTTGTAGAACTCATCATCACGAACAACTTTTTGTATGGAAGCCACCCTGAAATCGCAAAACAAAATCAGCTGTTCCATAGAAGATTTTATTTGAGCTCTGGGCAGTCCGCGGTAAAGGGTGTGATATTTGAACTCACGTTTTCGGTTCTGAATCTATAAATATTAATGGCACTATCATGATTGAATCATCTCTTATTACTAGTCCCATGGCTGGTAATGATAAAAACGTGTTGTTGTATGATATTTATTTACTAAAAACATAGGTAATCGACTTTAAAATATAGTACAAGCGCACATTAATCATATTTCCCCAGCAAGTTCGGCATACAACAATGTCAGATTACTTGGATTGACAAGACGCGACAATCACACGCCCCTCGGAAACTTCCCCATCAACTAATGTTCAAAAGCTCTTATTGAAAAACTTGGCAAGAGTTTCGTTTTCTAGGTCAACGGAGATCGGCTCGGGTCAACTTTAGTAACGAGAGGTTAGCGATATTACATAGGTAGTGTGTATTCCTACTAGTTATAACCAGCGGCCGCTCGCGGTTTCTCCCGCGTGGTTCCCGTTCCCGTGTGAATATTGGGATAAAAAGTATCTTATGTTTCAATCCAATAGACCTAAGATGAACACCGCGACAAAAGTTTTTCGACGCTTATGTCGCGTAAAGGCACTGCCTGTCCCGCTCACACCGTAATGATATGAGCGCACCAGACAGTGCGAGATAAATTTCGTCAAATAGTCGCCGCGCCCGTGGTTTCACCCGCTTGGTCCCCGTTCCCGTGGGAATATCGGGATAAAAGTAGCCTATGTTTTAATCCAGGCTATTTTCTATCTCTGTACCAAATTTCATCCAAATCGGTTCAGTAGTTTTTGCGTGAAAGAGCAACAAAAAAACAAATAAACTGACATACTTTCGCATTTATATTATTAGTAGGATTAGTAGGATAGTCTATTATTCCGTAGAATCTTACCAGCCAAGAGTACTCGTATGCTAATTGATTCGTTGTAGAATTATAATTACGGTTTATGGAATTCGTACTACTGTCACTCCGGAAACCATTTATATAGGTAATTCTACACTTGTTTCACGATTGGCACGCTTTTATTTCTTTTATACAGGGTGGAAAGTTAACATGGGGCACGCAGGACTGGTACTTTAACCGTTGTAGCTACATAAAGACATTCTTAGGAAACCATCCTTATTTTTTTTTAGAAATTTTGATCTGCATTCACGGATTTTTCATATAGATTAGTTATAACATCATAGCCCATGAAATATACGGTATCATGATCGGAATAACTTATAGGTATATAATAAAATGGATATAATTTATTATTAGAACTTTTCATTATGATCAACTTTTAAGTATCAAAGTATAAGCAAAGCTTGATATAGGTGTTTCATACAAAATTTTACTTTACCGCTGGTAAAATGTTAGAGCTGCAACTGGTTTTGCGGTAAAAAGTTGGAATATAAAAACATTGTATGGGTATTCAACAAAATTCAAACTGTATACGATATTTGACTTAAACGCTTATCAACTTGATGAAAATAGCACAACGTTGTGTGTTCTGTAAAGCATTTTGGGCAAAGTTTTATTTTTGTTAGGTAAAACTTTACCGTACCTACGCTCCCCCGCTGCTCTTATCATATTAGTCGAGGCCTAAGTTTGGGACACAAACTTCGCTTTGTGATTTAGATCGGTCGTTGTTGACTCTGTTCTATGTCACTTAAAACTAGGAAATTGTCTTGAACGAGTGTGCCGAGTAGTTAGTCGCAATCAGGAATTGTTTCATTCAGTTTAGTGTTCCACTTTGGTTTCGCAAACCACGTTTGTTCTTTAGAAAAAAAGAATCAACCACATGTCACACTGTGCCTACGTGAATTTCATAAATATGAACGTTGTACATTTCAAAATTTCATTCGAATATAAACGCCAAATGGAATTCAACCCAAAGTTTCATTTTCAAGTCTTAAGTAAATTCTGGATTCCAAACAGTATCAAGGCCACGATAGTACATCAAAACCTTAGTACCGAAGGTCACAAACCGTTACGTATAGGTTTACTCCAATTCTAGTGAATGAAATTAAGTTTAGAAATAAGCACTACCAACCGTAGTTTAGAAATTGAATAAAATTAGAATTAAATTGTTTAATAAGCACAGCTTTTTTACATAATTTTTTACGTGTACCGTTCATCATTGACGACCTGTTTGGCGCAAAGGTACTAACCTCGCCTTCTGCGCCAGAGGTCCCGGGTTCGATCCCCGGACAAGACAAATATTTGTGTGCATGAACATGTCTATTTGTCTTGGTCTGGGTGTTTAATATGTATATTAAGTATGTATTTACAAAAAAAAGTATATATGTATGTTTATCCGTTATCTAGTATCCATAGCACAAGTTCTTCATGAAATTTAACGTGGGACTGGATAATTAGTGTGATTGTATGCGCTATACCTACATTTTTTTTTTGGATATCCCAATGTCTCGACCTTTCCAGGGGCCGTATTGACGGTATGACATTGTGGCGTTCAAAGGAAGCTATTAGCTGCTATCACGCTGGACAGACGGGTTGGTAGAGGGTTTGTTTCAAGTTTTCCTTCTCTCGCACAGGTGTTCAATGCGTCGAGCCTCTTAGTCGACTCTTACGACATCCCAGGCATGTAAGGGAGTGGTGACACTTGTATTCTTAGGCTGTTACAACACGGCATGTAAGTAAAATCATTACAAAACCCTATTAAAAGTGAAATAACGGCGCTCCCAAGGTCAACTGTTATGTTCCGGCTACACGCACCGCACCTAAGAGCTTGCCTGCACAAACTGGCTTGCGCAGTTAAGACGTAGCGGATTGTCCCGGCTACACGCTCCGTTTGTGCAGGCATGCTTTCAGGTAAAACGGAGCGTGTTGCCGGTATAAGGTCTATTTCAATGGTAACTGTAGTACACGTCAGCAGTGTCGTGTGTTTTACTTACGTCTTCATTATAATTTAATCAGAAGTGATTTAAAAGTTTATCAAAACTTGACTAGTTCAAATAATGAAAATTCGCGTTTCAATCGGCCGTTTAGCGAATAAAGAAGGAGAACTTTCGCGACAGTTATAATTGCTTTCGACCTTAGATCCGAGGGTTTCTGAATGTCATTGTCTAACCGAGATTCAATTTTGATAGTCTTTATCTCGGCAATTCAAACAATTTGAAAGCCGTGATTACAGTCGCGTTATCCTATTTCAATTATTACTCATTAATGTTTGAATTTATATGACAATGGATACGATTATTCGCAAAATGAAACAAATTTCGTAAAAGTTAATTATAGAGCGAAGTTTTAACGAAAAATTCACACGAATTCCATAGTTAGGTTATTATAAGAGTAGCAATAAGTAGTTTGCTTTTATTTGATTATGCGAATATCTAAAAATGCCATTTTTATAAAAAAAAAAACAAAAAATTGAAATCTCAAAATTAGGATTCTTTGTTTGAGAAGATAACGCTATTTAAATATGGTTGTATTTGTATTCATTAACATCACAAACGCAATGCTACAGCCTCGTAGGTAGCCGATAGGTACTTAATCGTCGTCTCAGCCACATAACACCCACTGCTGGGTATAGGCCTCCCCCAAAAGGGGGGGTTTGCCATAATCACCACGCTTGGCAGGCGGGTTGGCGATCGCAGTATGGCCAAGTTCGTAGGAGACGCTGCTGCCCATCTCCTGAAGGCTGAGTCCCTTAGTCGCCTTTTACGACACCCACGGGATGAGAGGGGGTAGTGCTATTCTAAGCCGACACTACACAGCTACTTAATACAGGTCATAATTACAGTACCTAGTAAATTTTCACAGAAAACATAAAAAGGAAAAATAAAAATCAGTTCCAGCATCAGCATCTAAGGAGAATGATCTAAAACTACATTTATTAAGGACAAAGTCGTAAACGCGGTGTTAACGTTAGCACAAAATATACGACAACGTACGAATGCAATAAAAGTGATTGTGGGTGCTTATGGGGCCTTATGTACCTGGCGAGAAACGAATGGCTAACGTAATTTTACATTACAGGATAACGTCGTGTATTTTTCTAGAAAATGATGTTTTTATTGTTGTTAGATCGCACTTCCGATTGAGGTAGCACCTACTATTTTATGTGCTCACTTTACAAAGTTTGCGACTCATCCTGAAGTCAATAAACAACTTGTTATTTTGACATCCCTTAACTTAAGGTTTTTGATGAAACTTAAACGATAAGATTCAAATGGCATATAAATTAGTTATCAAACCAAATGTATTTTTTTATTATAGCATGCAAAATAATTTAGCAAAACTACTTTTTTGTATGAAATGATAGAAAATCAATTTGATTTGAAAAATAATTTAAGTGCCATTAAAAGCGATCTTATTGAAAACCTAGAGTTATGGATATACCAAAAACACGTTGTACGAGTATGTTCACTAAAACTTTAGCTAGCATAACTTTTAAAACTCACTGTGTCGTTATTTAGTTGAATGCCAATTCATATTCCGACCTACCAGTGAAAATTTTAATCAACTATCGTCGTCTCAGCCACATAACACCCACTGCTGGGTGTAGGCCTCCCCCAAGGATCTCCACAACGATCGGTCCTGCGCTATCACTTTCAGAAATCACGGTGCATAGCCCAATAGCAGAGCTCAATGTCAACCAGCGTGCAATGGAGAGCCATTGCACGCTGGTTGACATTGAGCTTTCCTATCAGACCCATAGTTAGTGACTACGTTTTACTACCGTAAGCCATCATCATCACTAGTTCACTGGCTCAGTATTAATTATAAACTCAAACTAAAACGGAAGCTTTTAACCATTATTTACTATTTTAAACTACGGAGCTGACAAAATGTTATTGACAGGTACGTATGGCGTATGTTTAATTAAAACGGTTACCTATAAAAAACGAATGAAAAACGACCTAATATTTCTGCTTGTTTTAGTTACTCAGCGCATTACACCAACATTTCAATAATGAAAGTTTCAGAATGTGAGCAAATGTAGTATGAATATCGGATATTAAACTTGCATTCTAATGTAATCTTATATACGTTATAAAATTCCATATCCTTTGTTCATCAATGGTTTTTTGCAATGCACTACCAATTAATTAGTAATTATGAATAAATATCACGCTTTGTCAAACTAACGATTAACTCATGGTAAATTTTAAATAGAAAAATATTGGAAAAAATTAACTCGGCCACAAGTGAATTCTCAGGCTGGAATCGAACCAGCGACCTTTGGAAATCCGGTCCAATGCTCTAACCGCTGAGCTACCGAGACTTGCGAACCACCGTCGAAATTCTCCAATACTTTTATATTTTTAATACGCTGTAGGCCAGCGTTGTTACATCAATGCTAAAATATCCTTGCATTCGAAAGAAACATCTTTTCAGGTGTTTAACGATCGATTAAGATGCAACTGCCAATAATTTATGATTTTTGTAATTTTTGCATTTTTCAATGCTATTTTTATACTTATGGTAAATTTTAAATAGAAAAATATTGGAAAAAAATTAACTCGGCCACAAGTGAATTCTCAGGCTGGAATCGAACCAGCGACCTTTGGAAATCCGGTCCAATGCTCTAACCGCTGAGCTACCGAGACTTGCGAACCACCGTCGAAATTCTCTAATACTTTTATATTTTTAATACGCTGTAGGCCAGCGTTGTTACATCAATGCTAGGAAATATCCTTGCATTCGAAAGAAACATCTTTTCAGGTGTTTAACGATCGATTAAGATGCAACTGCCAATAATTTATGATTTTTGTAATTTTTGCATTTTTCAATGCTATTTTTCTATTTTTTCTATTTAAAATTTACCATAAGTATAAAAATAGCATTGAAAAATGCAAAAATTACAAAAATCATAATGATTAACTCATTAAAAATAACTATTGAATAAAGTGTAATTTTCATAGTGGTGTACATTATTTTAAATATTAATCAAGTATAAGTGAATTAATTTGTTAGATAAATTCAACTATGTCAAGCGGCTGACCGGTAATTGCGGTGACCTAGTTCTGGCCACATTACTGCCGAGGACGAGTTATGTCAAACTGGGCTAGGGCTGAAACATGGCTGAAACGACAACATTCATTATGAAAAAATAAGTTACTTTAAAATGTATTTCTTTTATGTTTTTTTTATAAGCACATCTTAAAAGTTGTCACCCGTGGCCACGACTCCTGGGGGCCTACTGTTAGAGCAGTATTGTTTCAATCTTACCATGTTATTTTGAATCTTTAGTAATATGACTACTTCAATAAAAACAAAACGCAAACAACATCTTCTTATGACATTATGGTTTCATAAGCGATGATGTACGCCCGCTGCAAAGGTGTAGAAACGTCGATAAGTCCAAAAATCCTTAAAATAACACGAAATCTAAAAGTTATGTTAACGGAAATATGTATTAGTGTAGCGCATGCATAAATCCGTTAAAGTTGTTTTATAATGCTTTTTTTTCAAGTATAATTACATTGATAAGACGTTACGTGTTTTGCTGCATCACTGTCGGCCAAGAATAGAGAATCCCCATCCTTTCGAGCCAACTACGAAAAAGTAATAGGAAATTGGACAGTAGCAGAGAATTTATAAAAAGAGAATATACATATTAAAAAAGAACAAGTCTATTCCGGCTCCGTGGCGTTAAAAAGAAAGCGGGCGGGTCTGGTTGTAAGACGCCAAGGCCCCACAAAGCTTTATAAATGTCCAATTTGAATGTGTGTACGAGAAACATAATAATATAACAAAGTGTACGAGCTTAGGTTGGCAGCCAGGCGTAGGGAACTTGCTGTCAAACTCCTTGAAGTCTATTGTAATCGTCTATCAGTCTGCCCAGCAGGATTAGTATGCCAAATCTCCATTTGCCCAAGGCAAAACTGAAATTGAAAAATAATTATTAAATCACTACGCTAATCACGGAGACAGAACTACTTATAAATTCAATGCATAGCAACATGAATTTAACAGCGGTGTATTAATAAGTATTTAATTAATGATAACACAATGTATTCAGGTGGCTTGGAAGAATTTAAATAATTTTGATACGACATTGAATACTTACAATTTTTTTTTTATAATTTTTGAATTTTTGCATTTTTCAAATGCGATTTTTATACTTCCCTTTCTACCCACGACCTTTGGAAAACCGGTCCAATGCTCTTTTCAAAGGCAAGAGATTTCCAAAGGTCGTGGGTTCGTGTCCCATCTGAGAATTCACTTGTGGCTGAGTTGTTTTTTCCAATATTTTTCAAATTAAAATTTATCATAAGTACTTACAATTTATTAATAAATCAAAAACTATGTTGCATTTCATTTGCTGGTTAGTATAATGCATATTTTCTTCAACTACATAACGTTTGCCGGTAATACGAGTATATTATCCTAAAACGTAGGTAGTTCCAGCAATTTCCCTAAAGTTTTTCATCCTTATAGTTACTGATATATTGGGCACAACACTGATTGCGTGTTACGAATACATAAAACGATTATTACTTAAGAATTATGAACATGTACCGTACTATCAAAGCGAATGATGGTTATGATGCAATTTTCTTACTTTTTATTATTAGTCCAGTGAGTAGAGAGGGGTTATTTTACATATTTTTGACTCGTGGTCCCACCAATAATGTCCTACCGGTCTCATAGTCCCACTAGCTGTGGGGTCACGGTTCCACATTCAATTAAAAAATAAAAATACCAGGACCCACTGATACATTTTTTGAGGTTTAATGGCTGGTTCCACTGTCTCCAACTAGTAGAACTACAGACTAAAATGGGACCACGAGTCATAAAAGAAGTACCAGGGCAGCATAACTAACCAGTCAAAAACTAGGATGGTTAGTAGGCGAAAAACTGGAGAAGAGCAAGAGCAAATTTTTACAAAATGGCTGCGGGCGTGGGTGGGGAATTTGAATTTTGTATTTTAAACACTTACTAACCACCCTGGACAACATATCAAAAATTTAGAACTACCCGGACCGTTTGTAAGCTAAGGTTTTTGATCTCTACTTCACTGAAATAAACCGAAGTAGACTTTTGATACATTACTCTTATTCGTAACATGTAAAATATATGTTCAAAGTTCTAATTATCTAAGATTTCATTGTGTGCTTATTTAATTTTACTGACGATTCAATGATTCAGTCTAGTTTCAATTTCAAGTTATAACAGTGTTGCGGTTTTAGGAGTGTAATTTTTCTGTCAAGTTTTAAAATATATCTACGAGCCTGAAATGCTAGACTAACATCGCTTTTTTAAATAAATAAGTAATTCTAAAAGGCTTTATTTCAAAGCCATCTGGGCTAACACACCGAATTGAAGCCTTATTCATTTGGGATTGGCCGAACAATTGATAGATCAGTTTGTTTTGAAATGTTAGATTGAAATCGGACCTTCCATTGATTTATTTGCTGTTATTTTATTCTCGTGAAATGTAAAGAATGATACTTAGTTGTTTCCAATTTGGAAGAGTTCGATACGAAATTGATTTATATTATTGAATTCTGACAGTGTTCTGTTTATTATAAGTGAGTCAGAAGGGTTTTAGTGACATGGGAGGTTACTCTTGGCGGTTAAGATCGACATCGAGTTGCGACCGATTTCGGATGGTTATTATTTTGATAGGCGCTAAATAAAATTCATATGATTATACTATTGACAGCAAAAATGCCAGATGTATATTTTACTAGCGTACCGACCGCGACTTTAAATAAAATAAAATAAAACTACCTGGTTGAAGTTAGCTTTGACTGCCTAATAACTAGAATGTCTAAAAGATCGCATATGAATATACAAATCGTTCGTGTTTAAAAAGAAAAATAAAAATGTGCGCTGCAGCACTCTTTGGAAAATTTTAATGTTTTGTTTCAGGTATTTACTCGAGTTCATTGAACTTTGAGTATTTTATATGTATACCTGAGCCATATCAATCATTAGTGTATGTGTTTTTCAGAAACAACAATCGATTATTTTCGAAAATCTTTTGTATCCTTTGTTTTCGTAGACTTTGGATTGTTAAATTTTCATGTAGTTTGTGAGAAAGTAAAACTCTTAAATTAACGTCTTAATAAACGTTGAAAAGCTGTTGGAGACCTTATGTTGTTTGACATATATACATTATATTAAATATATTTCAAAATTGTAAATTTGTGCTTGGCAACAACATGTTCCATTGTAAATGTTGTTGTTTCTGTTAAAGCTGATAAGTTTCTTGCGGCCGTTCTTCTTATCAGTTAAAAGATGTCCTGAATGGCTGGTAGGGAAAAAAAAATTTGGACTATTCGAAAGTACTTATCTATAAGTCTATTTGAATAAAAATCTTTGACTTTGACTTTGACAATATCTTAGGTTTATTAAAATAATAAAAAATAAGTTCAAAAACTAAAACCCGACTACTGAAAAATCACGCTCTAAAAAGTATGAAACAAGAAAATATTCTCATCTGAAATTGTCGTGGTCGTATGCCACTTTTCCCTAGAATATATTGTTTTGTTAGAGTTAGTGGCATACGACCACGGCAATTTCAGATGAGAATATATTATTTAAATTCTTTTAGAGTTGTAAAGTATGTAGTTTGAGAAGCGTTTTATGTTTAACTCCCTTCTAAGACGTAATCTTATAGAAATTATTACCAAAATTAGATTTATGCAAGCAAAGCCACGAGCAAAAACTAAAAAAATATATGTTTTTGAAACGTGCTTACCAAGAGCTTTCATATGACACACCAAACACGATATTCTTTAAAAATAAAGTTTTTTAGTTCACAGCTTTATGTCGTCTAGAGGGCGCCATATTCAATTTCATGTGACGTGACATAGCCTATCACGAGCGGACAATCAAGACGCTTCCAACGATACCTCAATTGTGAATATATAATCAGCAGTTTAAAAGTTATGTGGTGTACAGATGAACATACATACCGGTCAAAATCATAACCCTCCTTTTTTTTGTTCTGCCGCAGTCGGGTAAAAAATACTTTTCTTCTCTAGTGATTGTGTAGGATTTTATACCTGAAATGAAATGTTAGAAAATAGTATTTTCTTGCATTTCAGAGGTTACTATTTCGTCCCCTTAGTGGTAAAACCGATTATCTGCACTTTTTTTTTTGCATAATTTTGTTATAATAAATTCTCAAATTATTGTCAAAATGGCAAGGTAATATACACCTTAACAATGTGTTAAGGTGTATATTACCTTGCCATTTTGACAATAATTTGAGAATTTATTCTCAACACACAAATCGTCCCCTTAGTGGTAAAACCGATTATCTGCACTTTTTTTTTTGCATAATTTTGTTATAATAAATTCTCAAATTATTGTCAAAATGGCAAGGTAATATACACCTTAACACATAGTTAAGGTGTATATTACCTTTTACAAAATTATGCAAAAAAAAAAGTGCAGATAATCGGTTTTACCACTAAGGGGACGATTTGTTCTAATTCATCTATCAAATACTACTTTTGTACTTTTCTTAGCTTACAGAAATCGACTCTAAGGTTAAGCTGCATAAAATAGAGTTAAGCGCGAATGGTCTAGCGTGCTAAACGGTTACCGCTCAGTGGTAAATGGGTAGGTTACTAGGTTCTAATGATTTGGTGGTTTTACAAAAATAGAACTAATAATTAATAAAAATATGTCAAGTATCAAACTTGTTTTCGTAGGAATATCAGTGTTGCTTGTAGTCTATAGTACAAGACTAATGGCGCCCTCAATTTTTTCTATTCTTTTGTGTCGCACTGTACTTCTCTTTTCTCGAAAGGTGCTATTAACAATGTTATTTTATTAAGATAATTTGTTTTATCCAAACAACAACTGATTCGATTTGTTGGAGGTGCCCTTTGCAACTATGTACCTAAATTAATTTATGATTTTTGGGTTTTGGCATTTTTCAATGCTATTTTTATACTTATGATACGTTTTAAATAGAAACATTTTGAAAAAAAGTCAACTCAGCCTCAAGTGAATTATCAGATGGTATTTCGACGGTGTTTCGCAAGTCTCGGTAGCTCAGTGGTTAGAGCATTGGACCAGATTTCCAAAGGTCGTGGGTTCGAGTCCCATCTGAGAATTCACTTGTGGCCGCGTTGACTTTTTCCAATATTTTTCTATTTAAAATTTATCATAAGTATTTAAATAAATTTCATAATGTAACATATAAAAATGAATTTATTAAAATAATCTCTATTTGAATACTGAAGTTCCTACCCTTTACTGACTTCGATCATCTTTAAATCTGCAAACACATCCTATCCTATCAATATTTGAAAAGTTTGTGAGGAAGTTTGGATGGATGGATGTATGTTACTCTTTCACGCAAAAACTACTGAACGGATGTGACTAAAATTTGGCACACAGGAAGTATATTAAAACATTAAAACATAGGATACTTTTTATCCCCATATTCCCACGGGAACCGAAACTACGCGGGTGAGACTGTGGGCGGTCGCGAGTTACACAATAAATGTTATTTAATTCGCTTGATCTCTTTCCAAATTCAACGTTTCTAATCAATCAACTTCCAAATTTTAATTATCTATCCTTCCTAATTGAGGTTAATGACCTTTATTTGAAATGTAGTGCCATTATTTTGGGCTGTGTACGTGAAATTAGAGCAGTGAGGACTGCTAATGATGTTTGCTTAAATGAATAGGTCGTGTGTTTGTTAATCATTAGGCTTATTCTCTATGAAATCGTGCTCATATGCCGTGCGTTAAGGGCTACACTAATATTTCTAAAGGGGTTTGAACCTTCTGGCCTCGTCACCGGTCCACCATTTTAATTTTTTTTTCAAAGTATAAAGTCTCTCATTTTGATTTTTCAAAGTCAAAATGTCAGTTGACACAGAATACTAAATAGAACAATAAGACTGTATGTTTGTAATATGTAAAATTAATAATATTGTTTACACCTACTTTGATTCATGACTAATTTAAATCATACGAACATTGTTACTAACTAAATGAAATAATTAAGACAAAAATTTAATTATTTAAGCATTAACTATTTTACCTAGCAATCAATATGTGACCGTTAACTTCCTAAGTTTCACTACTTTAGGTATAATACGTCTCTAATGTATTTCTGCTGCCCGGGAATATGTACGATCAAACCCGTACATTTGTGTTGTATAACTATTTAGCTAACGTAAGCGCGGCGCGCGCCGCGTCACTTGATATGCATCGGCAATTATAATAATTGTAACAAAATAAGTAGCAATAAATTACTTATTGAAACAACAACCTCTTATCATTTTTATCATCGACCGCGATCGGGATATTTCGGGAATTCCTATCATTTAACATTCATCGGTAACAATCCGTTTATGTAGCGCCGCACGATAATACCTGGAACGTAAAGATGAACAAAAAATATTATGCACCATAGTGCCCTAAAGTGTCAGGTTAGTGAGATAATTGGAGTTAAATATACAAAGATGATATTTTGGGTCGGCATTATTCATTTTTAACTCTAATTATATAGCTTACGTGACACTTTAAGGCATTATATTATCATAAAATTTTTGGTTCATCTGTGTGTCCCCTGTTCATTTATATAGGAATTATCGATCAACGTCATTTTGAAAAAAAAAAAAAATGCCGGCTCTTACTACGTATTTGGACGAGACTAGCTTCCATACAAAATAGTTCAAACTTTTGCGTAATTCGTTTAGAATAAAATAGTTCGTTGTTGCAGTAAATGTGGTCGGTACATGGTTAAATATTGCAGTTTCGTTTCCACATAGAATGATATGAAATTGGTATGCAACACAGAGAGAGTCCCAATTACTTACAATTAAATTAAATTAATAATAAATGTCAAATAAAATCATGACCAAATAAATCGAATTAGAAAAATAATAATAATATATATTATAACAAAAAAATTATAATAATTAAATTTGACAGTTTATAAATTCATTAAGATAAGATAAGATAATGTTTATTGACCAAAAAAAGTTACATATTGTTACAAATAACCAACTTAGAACTAGGACATGTGTACAAATATTAATATTTATAAGCCTCTGCTGCCTAACTAGGCTAAGCCTGTATTTCAGCATACAGCGCCCTATACGTTGATACTTACTATAAAAACATTTGTCAGTCAGAAATCTATACAACGCTAACTTCGATTGATACACTGGTGTCTTTCATTGTCATTGGTCGTACTTTGAATGGTAAAACCATTTAAAGACTACCAAAGACAATGAAATATGTAGTACTTATCCAATCATTTAAAGTTGCATCATTTTTTTAAACCAATTAGCCTAGACCCAAAGTAAGCACTGTAAGGCTTGTGTTATGGGATACTAGGATAACGGATAGAAATACACATTTATAATTACATATATTATACCTACTTATTTTTTATGTTGAAATATATAAACAGCCATGCAGCCTGAGTCATGGCTGTTTATCTAAAATATATAAACAGCCAAGACTCAAGTACAAATGAACGTATTCATCATACAAACATTTGCCCATACCGGGATTCGAACCCAGGACCTCAGAGTAGGCGACACCTTGAAACCGGGTGTACGTACCACTCTACTACGGAGGTCGTCAATCATTTGATCTAGTAGATTTATAATGACGCCACGGTATACAATTACTTGATATAAATTCATGTTATTACTATCACAAAAAGTCTATCAGTGTTTTAACAGAAATGTCAAAACATTTGTACCTTGATCAATACAGGCACAATAACCAAAACTGATCCAATACTGTTAAGAAAATTCCTGTAGAAACAAAGAGGAAGAAGAATTAATTAATGTATCACCTAAGGCACCTATTCCAAGGTATTCTGCAAGGAGTGAAGACAAGGTAATAAGAAACACCAAGTAAGTGGTCTTAGTCTGTTTCTTAATAAAAGTTAATTTATGTTTTTTTTAGTTTTGCATTTTCAATGCTATTTTTATACTTATGATAAAATTTTAATCGTCCTATCTGAGAATAACTTGTGGCCGAGTCGATTTTTTCAAATATTTTGCTATAAATAAATTATCAAAAGTAAATTATTAATTATTATTTCAGCCGCGCAGTACGCAATACCTACGCGACAAGGCTGCCCGCCACCATAGATTAGCCATTACCACACGCTTACTTCGTCCAAAACTTTCACAGCGCGCGTTCGTCATAGCGGCACATTCGAGATTGAAACTCTTGTCGAGATCTTGCCGAACCGAGGCGCGTCGGGTATGACTCACGATCGGACCTTTATTAGGACAAAATACTGTGTATATTTATACTGTAGCGGAGATAAGACAACGGGTAATTGCAATTAATTAAGTTGGGAGCCTTGGTAGCTACGAGTGGCTCTAAGGGTACTGCGCTAAGATACGCCATCTGGAGCTATAAAATGAGGTTGCATCAATGTATCTTGATTGGGTAATGTTTTTGCGCGGATGGGACTCGAATAATATCAGAAAACACAAAAATGAGGTCAGAAGGAGCAAGTAACGTATTAAGTACACTAATACTTTGTCGCCCTCCGTGGCAGAGTGGTACGTACACTGGTTTCAAGGTGTCGCCTACTCTGAGGTCCTGGGTTCGAATCCCGGTAGGAAGAAGTAGGAAGAATACGATCATTTGTACCTGAGTCATGGATGTTAAAGTAGAAATTTCTACACATACATACTTATATATTATGTATAATTATATGTATTTATAGCCGTTACCCTAGTATCCCATAACACAAGCCTTACAGTGGTTACTTTGGGCTAGGTTAATTGGTGTGAGTGCAAGGAATATTTATTATTTATTTATTATTAGTACAAGATGCGTCGCCTTAAAAACAGACACTTGGCAATGACGTAAAGAAATTCAAAGTCAAAAGAGATTTGGCGCAAAACACAGACGAGTGACGTGACTGCCAACTTACTACGACATTTTAAGGCTTTTGATTTACCACATTTTTTTCATCGAACTCAAACTTTTGTAGATACTTCATAGAAAAAATTTGAAGCATATTTAAAATAAGAATTACCATGCCTTGCTAGACAGTGAAAAGCGCATAATTTTAGATCAAATTGCCACCACTTGGTTGCCACCAATTGCCATGTTGGTTGGTGGGTGGACAGATCCATAAACTGTCCAGGGTCCTTACACAACCTTGAAACAAATTTTCATGAAAAGCCACAAACAATGTTTTTACAAACGTGCATGTTTTTAATAAAACACATTTTAATTATTGATGTTTTTATAAAGATAAATTCTCCGTTTTCATTGAAAGAGTAATACAAATCCTGAAAAGTTTTTATGTATGAATAAAAAAAGTTACTATAAAACAGTGAGCCTAATGCAAATGGTATGTCCGCGAGTTAATGCGACCCTTGATAAAGGTGAAGGCCGATCCATACATGTAATGGGTCTACACAAATGCAAACAAAAAATCTCTTAGTTTTTTTTCGTTCCGTTGTTTAATATTAATCAATAACACTAATTAATCACTCAGTGTCTAGAAAAAGCTTATAAAATAATAAGAAAGTATTTACCTGTTCACTTTATAGAGCCTAGAATTTTTAGTCTAGATCTTTACCCACTTATCCTTCTTTATAAGATACCTATAGTATGTTTTGTGGTACGTTGTTTATTACTGAAGTACCTATAGCATTTTTTTTTATTAAAATATGTTTGAATAGAAAGATCTTGGATTTTTCTTATATGTTTGCTCGGTCTATACAGATTGAGATCATTCATTTTACTATAATCACTAAAAAAACAAAAATAAATGGATATGTTAATAATCGTTTCTTGTATTTAATACGACTTGTACTGTGTAAATGAGGACCTAATATACTAAAGTATAATATAAATATACTAATATAGCAGCAAAAATTACAATGTTGAATGGCGTTGATAGAGCCGCATTCACTGTCTATGTAAACAGTTCTTTTTTATTCTGAATGGATTTGCTCCTGACGCTAGTCTAGCCCGGAGATTAAGACAAGATCCACGGTGGAGCATGCTAACCCAGTTGCTATTCACCCTTCCTTTGAAAACATACATAATACAATAAAAAATAAAAAAAATACTACCTACACAGTAATAATTAAAAAAATGAGGTCTGAAGACAATCAATGCTCCAAGAAGCTCAAAAGTGTCGGTAATATGTAAAGATGCACCCCGGAAAGTAGGATGCAGGAAGGGACTCCTTTTAAGGGTAAACAAATTGAGGAAGCTAAGTACATTAAAACACTGTAATGCCAGATCTACTTAGGTCCAGCAACGGCATTTACTGATATGACAACCAAGGAACCAGAGAATTAGCAAAAATAAGAGGAACTACAAAAAAAATAATGCCTTAAGACTTCCCTAGTTTAGCGTTCGCATAAAGTTTGTACCTAGCTTAATTAAACAACAGCCTAACGACTTAAAGGCTAAGAACAATACTTAGGTACAGTTCCTACTGGGAACGTGGCGATAGAAAGCGATACGAAGTTAGTTCCTGTTTTTTCTTAGATAAGGTGAACTGCAGATCTAGTGCATAATATAGTAGAACTTTATTTTGCCATATTTTTGCAGGAAAAATTAAAATTTCACTATCAAATTAGAATCCTTTCCAATATGGCATGCGCTTTAAATGTGACAAACAATTTCCTTATTTGAACTTTATTTTAAAATATAGTCCACAAACTTGACAACAAAACATTTAGAGCGTTTAGTTGTGAAAATAATTCAATGATAAAAATGAAAATTCGTTACTACTTTAATTCTATTACTATTAGGCAAAGGAAGTTGTTCATCTTATTATGTACCTAGTACCTAATGAATCCCATTATCAAACGAGTTAATAGCTTTTTCTTCAATAGGTTTGTTGCTATGGAAAACTAGACGTACTTTTCAGATAAAAGCATTCAATCGGTTTGTTTAAAGTAAATCAATTAAATAAGTTGGTCTCAAGTTTATCCATGTTTATAAAAGAGCAGAGCTGTTATGAGGTGATTTACTAAGGATTTACGGAGGGTACGCCAGTTTGAAATGTAAATTCGATTCGGCTGTTTGGAATTTGTTCATTGGATATTTTCAGTGAGACGTTTTGGAAGATATTGTTACAATCAATTTCTTTAACTAAAATTCAGATTTAGTTTTTGTTAGGCACCTACTCGCTTTTGAGGATTTTTTATTTAAACCTGAACGATTCAATACAGCAACTGGACAATTATTATCTGGTGAGAATAATTTTATTCTACTAACATTCAAATAATTAACAGTTAAATGATAAATAAAAAGATCTAGAGTGAGTGGGGGAAAAAATTGTATCGTTGGCGTGATATTGATATACCAGTGAAAATATTCTCTGTTTGACTGTCTTACCACCAATGATCTAAACTCGTGAAATGTGATATGACCAGATTTTTTTCGTCGTCGTCAGTAAAAAGGAAATTTGTAAATCGTACCTTTGAATTTTATTATCACATATAAAAACAGTGTAGAACCATTGGCGTGAGTCGCGATGGCTACATTTTAATAACTTTGTAGAGCAAAAGCATTTTAAAGAAACACTATGAATATCTTTTTGTAATAAGTACTTCTGTCTTTCAGAAGTACTTATTCATCATTAGTAAAAAATATTTTGAAGTAGCAGAATAATGGTAAATAAATTGTGGTTGAAAATAATTGGTTTCAGTTGTCATGCGTCTGAAATCTGCTTAGTTGCTGAAGATAAATTAACGTCGACAAAAAACTCCGCAAAATATTCAATGGACTGAAAATATATCTCTTTGGGTTAGTAGTGTCGTTTATTACGTAAGACCAGATTCTATTGAGGATAGTATTTTTCGTAGTCGATATAAAAAAAATCGTCAATGTCAGAAAAGGCGTAGGCCGCGGTGACCCAAGCGGGTAGCGGTACGTTTGATTACTCTCATATTTCATGCGTCCATTTTTGTCGTCAAAGTTGTGACAGCGTTTCCATTTCAGTAAATTGTGACACTTCACTTTTTACTGCCACATCTGGCCCGTGTAAAACACGACATACATATCTCGCCGCTCTTTTATGTTTGTGCCGTTAATGGATGCATTACCTTTATACCTACCTATTTTATTAAATGTCTCGTTTTACCTTCGCACTATATAAAGTGTTCAAAGAACAGAATCAAAGGTACAATTCAAGTGAAATTAAGCATAAAATTAATGTGACTCCACTGCCATTTTGGTAGACGTTCAGTTATTCGCAGTCGATTTTACTTCACCAAACACTTGCGAGAGAATAAAGCGCCTTAAATTAATGTGTATTTATTGCTTTCGGAGTCCATTTGAAAATTTAAAAACAGCTCGGAAGAAAACTCCTTCGAAGTGGAAAGTTGGCGGGAATATTATAAATTAATTAACACTGAAAGGCTTGTAGGGGCCTCCAAACAATTGCTTTAAGATTGCGCCGCCGATTCTGCTATGGGCGCTTTGCCAGCTGGATGTAAATTTTAATAATTATGACTTATTCCATTAATTTTGGAGTGCAGTGCTACTCTGCATATCTTTTCTACGAAGCTACTGAAATTAGCTGCAATAATTTGGCTGCGTGAATTTTTTTTTACCTACCTTATTTATAATTTCAACTATGGGCTTTAATAAATACTAAGAAAATATAGGTATTTGTCGTATAGTGATAAGTTTGTCCTATAATGGAATGCTTTAGTGAACCATTTTATATCATATCTACGCTTTTTAAATTCGACATATGATCGGTGATTGGTTCGATCGGAATTTAGATTGGGCATTACGAGGCGAATGCCGCCAAATGGAAGCCTAAATTGGCTATTTAAGCTGTGAATGCTATTTATGGTGTCCAACTGTGGAATTTACGGTGCAAATCATTTTAAGGGATCGTTTTAAAGGAAGATCGAAGTCATTGTGGCTTTTTTAAAAGGCTAGTTTCGCATTGGTTGTTTTCGAACTAGAATAGAGCTCGATAACTGTGGTCTCTGTCTTTATCAGACCCTAAGTTTCTGCCTCTGATTCCCAAGTGGGGTTAAATATTATTGTATTCGTTTGGTTGAAGGTAGGTAGGATTTGTCCTGGCTGCGACCATCATCTCATCGTGATGTGTTCCAGCAGCTAAGAAATAAGTCTTTATGCACATATTGTATAAAGGTGGACTTAATGCTTTAGGCATTTTCTACTAGACAACCTTAGCATGATGTGGAGATAAGTAAACAGGTAGGATGCAGAAACTGCGAGTCTACCATCATCTAATAAAAACCATCATGTCATAGATAAGAACGTTTTTGTTTGCGTTTTGTTTTTATTGAAGTTGTCACATTTTGACACACTTCACACTTTGGAGGCAATGATTGAGCGAAGACGTCACAATACTTCCGTCAAAAAACAAGCTTACTTTAAGAGATTTGTAGTACGAAATGGCATAGTAAGATTGAAACAATGCTGCGCTAAGAGATGGCGGTAGCCCCCCTCCCCCCAGTGTAAAAAACACAACATCTCACGATCGATTCACGTTGTCGTCCATTGAAATAAAATCTCTTACAGATTAAAAAACTTTTGCCAATACCAAAACAGTTTCATACTCGTATTTTAGAAGATATGCTTGTTAAATATCACGATCGGCTTAAGTATGATTTGTTGTTGTTACTCAAGTCGTGATATGCCAAGAAGAAGTATCAGTCAATAGCTGTAGGCAAAATTGGATTACGAACAGTTAAAGTTACGTCACTGAGCGTAGCTGGCAGCGTCCGCCAACTGTTATTACGCATCGCAGTACGAAACAAATGCGCTTCAACTTCGACTACACTGCCAGCATACGCTCCGATTCTTAGTTTGGCACAATAGGCTATCCTTCGACTGGTAAACATGGCTCAATAGGCTTTTCGGGTTTTACACTTTCAGTATGATTTCTGCCACTATTGCAGCATCTCTCGAGGTCAAACTATGTAGCCTGACCAGCCGGTGCGTCAGGGCCCGACTAGGTATTATATTCTGTTCAAGGTTACTAAACCTAACAGTTGAACCAAAAAAACTGACCTTATCATAATAAGAGCGTCAATCAATAAAGCTTATATTTTACATCAAAGGAACCTATGACTTCTATTTATAACATTATAACAGAACCCACTTATTAGTTACTGTTCCCGTGGGAATATCAGGATTAAAATAAGCCCATGTTTCTCTCCTTCCTTTCAACTAACTTAAGGGCGCGCTCTAGGCCAAAAGCAAAAGTAATAAATGCAACGGCGAACTGCAAAGTAAATGCTGCCTTATTTCTATGCGAAATAAGGCAGTATTTACGATATAATTTTCCGGCCCCATTCGGCCGGTCCGGAATAAAGAAATGAAGGAAATTCTTTTTTTAAAGGATATTTAGCGGTTATTTACAAAAAATATATAACATAAGCCCTGCCTTATCTATATCGTAATTATACTAAAAAGTTCCAAGCTTTATTTTAATGTATTACTTGAATACTAGCAGTTTATAATTATAGTGATTTGGAGGCAACTTCGCAATTTTTTTCTATCGAGAATTTTTATGCAATCGTGTTTTTGAGTAACATAGCCACTAGTGTTAGTCCTGTAGTTCGCTGCATCTTAATTTGAAATTCAGTTTTTCATTAATATTGATATTACAGACGATCATGTAAAGCAATCTGATTTTCGTTGGCATATAGCGGGCCCTTAATGCCAAAATGAAGTCAATTGGTTGCTAAGTTAGGGTGCGAAGGAAATACAACCAAACAAACACAGTTTCGCGTTTATAATATTAGTCAGAGTTTATCATTTATCTATTAGTTTGTTATTTATCATATTATTTTAACAAAACAAGTTGTATTTACACCGCAATGTTTGTTTTAGAGTTCTAAAACAATCCGGTTGTTGCAATACCACAATTTAGACTTCAATCACAGTTAATTTGATGAATATTCAAGTAGATTGGGTTAGTTAAGCCAGCGTGAGCGACACATAATCTACCTATGTGCAATTGTGCAGTGTTCATACGGTCAACGGTAATTTTTAAAAGCTTTGCATTAGATATAAAAAAATACGAGTACCTATCTACATTACCAGCCTTGTAGAAAGAGTCTGTTCTGAAAAGAAATGTTTAATAGTTATTTGTTATGCAAGGCTGGAAAGTTGGTTATTTAACGGCGAGTTACCTCTATTGAAAGCTGAGCAATCGATCAACTTTTAATGATATTGAATCCTGAGCGTAGCGATGGTTTCAAAGGTACGAGACGGAAAAAAAAATCTGCCGAGCGCAATACACAATTTTTCACCTCACAAAAGCGAGGACAATTTTTCGGTTTTGTACCGCGGTCTACTTCCGGTAAAAAAATCTTTTAACGAAAAGTTAAATCTAAATTTACCGAATTCTTGTTGTTTTAATGATATAAAAAACTAAAATAATAAAAGCGGGAGTTCTATTAGTTACTTAATTCAAAGTTATTTCAAATAGGAATAAATGGTTACTTATAATAACAATAAAAACGATTCGGTAAATGTTGACATTGACATGAGGTATAAAAGACAATTAAAAAAATAAAGATTTATGTTACGTTCCTAAATCCAATCATAGCTTGTGAAAAGTCACCCAGCCTAATATAAAATTCATATAACAAATAGTGTAATCTTATTGTGATTAAATGAACTAAAATAATATTATAAAACCAAAAGGGAGTGTTATAATTAATTCAAAGTTATTTTAAATAAGAATAAAATGTAACATAATAAGTCAATAGTGCGATTCGGAACGCATTACGACGTATTTTTCTTTCGAAATAAAAAAAAAAATTGTTTACCACGCTAGGCCGGTAATTTTCGGTGCAGAAATTGAATGACAAAACCTCCTTTTCCAAGCGTGTGAGGTGATAATAAATATAGGTGTTTAAATTTTTGAAGAGAGGTTTCAAACTGAATTGTGTTTTATGCTCTACCCTTACGTGATATAAAATGTGCATGAGTTGGTATGGTAAGTCATATAAAGTTTCCAAACTTTCCAGAATCTATATTTTTACTGAAACACATCTACACAGTTTTTTGTTTTATGGCGAAGTTAGTAAGTAGTTTTCAAAATGTTATATTTGGACACAAACATAACCTTTATAAGAGATTATCCGTTATCCCCGGAGAGCAAGTAGTATGAAACTTTGTGTGAAAATTCCCGTCTATTTATAGACAGAGAAAACTAACTATTATAATTGTGAAAAGGAATGAGATTATTGCATAGAGATATTACAGTCAATTCTTAAAAATGGCACCATCTCTGCTTGAATGCGAGTTACAAAACACACATTATCCTATACTAACTTAATACATTTATATTAATAAAAGCTAATAAAAATTATGATTATGTGTTTGATGAGCGCAATGGCAATCAGATTGCAATGAATTTTGACATGGATTAAGATCTGACTGTTGTTGCCTTCTACCTACCAACCCGTCTGACCAGCGTGGTAGCAGTGGGCTAATAGCCTCCTATGAACGCCACAATAGGCGTGAGCTAGGGAGGCCTCTGTCCAGCATTAGACGTCCACAGGCTGATGATGGATGGATGGATGTTGTTGCCTTTGTTTTGAAAATATATTTTAAGGCGATGAAAGTTTTTACTTTCTACAGAGATCTGCAAAAACGTCTACCATTTCCTTACTAATATTATTTTGTACGCTTGTTTGTTACTAAAATAGCGTTGTTGCTAAATGGACTGGGATGAAATTTTGTAAAAACTAGACCTGAAATATGACAAAGAATACGGTTCATCCCGATTATCCCACGGTAACAGGAACTATCCTAGTTTTTTTATAATTAAGTAACGAGAGTATGAAGGTTAGGTTGCATTGCTGAATCTCAAGTGAAAGCATAATTCAATTTTCATCTCATTGCAGATACGCTCATCTCATAGAAGTATTAATGATCAGCTTCAGCCCGCGGTTTCACCCGGGTGACTTCCGCTGCCGTGAGAATATCAGGATAAAAAGAGAGAGCTTAAGTTACTCACCGTCCTTTCAACTAACTCTATGCCAAAAATCAAGTCGATTGCTTGCTTAGTTAGGGCGTGAAGGAAGGACAAACAAACACACTTTCGCATTTATAATATTAGTTACGATTAGGATTATACCTGACCCTCCATCAACAATCTAGCTTATTATAATTCGATGATCCATCCAAATCATTAGTACGCATATTGTTGGCGTAATGGCTGAGTAAGCCTTCAAAATTAACTTTATGTGCAAGTCAAATTGAATCAAAAAATTCATTAAAGTAATCTTATCAGTCCGTACTGACAAACCCGATCGATCGATCCTGGCATAAATATTTATGTCATATACATTTGTACTCGTCTGAACGTACAGTTGTGTCTGGACGTTCTATAGTTTTTGGTCCTGATATCCGAAACACAAGTTGAAATTTTAAGTGAGGTATGTAGGGAACCTACAAGATATTTCCACGCGGTCGAAGTCGCGAGCAAAGCTAGTTAGTACCAAATTAAAAGAATTATTTTTATTCAAGAGGTTTTTTAAACAGTAACAAACAGTTAATACACGTAATACATACTTCGAAAATGAATTATTATTGTACTGTAAAATGAGACGTGATTTCACGTGAGAGATTTTGCGAGCAAATAAAAAGTCAGACAAAGTGTAAATAATTTGTCAAAAGCCTTTGATCTCGTTATATGACACCGCAATAAATGGCTTCAACACTTTTCATATAAATCATCGAAGAATCATTGAACATAAAATTTTGAAATATATTATGAAGCAAAGGATTTTTAACGATAAGTACATGTACCTCTTGGTCTCTAGGAGTTTGACGAATACAATATTTTTTATCGATAACTATCGCTTTGTCTCCTTTGTATCCATGGACTGCTTTACTGAGATGAGCAGTGCATCCCACAGATTTCAAAAATGTTCAAATACTTGAGATACATCATGTCAAGTTAAGCATTTTCACTACAAAAAAAGCTGTTGTTACGGATGCATCAAAAGCGAGCTTGGAAAGACTGCTTTAGTATGCTCGATTTACACGGGTCAAGTCTTTAGACAAGCTGGTAAGTATAGTGGCGTAAACGATCGGACGGACAGAGGCGAGTCAACTTGGCTTGCAATTTGCCTTGCAAGTGAATCCATATAAAATCGGGTGTTTTGTCTTTTGTTTAACCGTTCACGCGCTCGTCACTCGCTACAGTAGGGCAAGCATGAATAACTATCGAAATAATATCGAGTAAGTATCGAGCGCGTAATGTCAAAAAATGTATAGGACTATGTAGTTCCGTTTACGTCCGGTAGGAACTCTGCTCAATATGTCATAGATTTTTTTACTTTACTTCCTCGATACTACTCGAAAGTTATTCGTGGTAACCCCACTGTACATGGCCCGTGTAAATCGGGTATACAGACAGTCGGTTAAGAACGATAAAAATAGTTTTATTTTCATTTACCTATGAATTGCTAATATAATTATTCCGTTAAACATTGTTTGACTTAAGTTTTACAAAAGTAATTCCATATTCAAGTTAAGACAAGAAAGTAATACTAAATCATCTTTTACAAAGTAAAAGAACTTTAATGGACACATTTAAAACACTCATAAAGCGAAACTTTATTCATAACTGTGCTTTGAAATTTGAAAAGGCAGTGTTACATTAATATTACATTACCGCTATACGTTTGAGTCTCCTAACACAAATTCCATTCTATTTGGCCGTAACACGCACTACTGAATATTAAAACGATGAAATATTGCTTACCCAAACTTTCGGTTGAAAAGTTCACAGCCATTAGTCGTCATCTGCCTACGTATCCACATTACAAGTATTTGCCTCATAAAGTTTGTCTAGGAAATGCATTGTGGAGGTTATTTTGTTAGCAATGGAATGGGGATGTCGGATAGTTGGCAAACTGGCTGAGTTTGCTTGCATTTTGCACTCTGGTGCCACTTTTGTACGTTCGGGGGATAGTAAATTTTTGACGCATATTTTATGCGCTTTTATCCTATAATGTGCGGTTCTACTATGATATTTTTTGTGCAAAACTGAAGTTTGCGTCTTTTTTTATGAATGACGGGGAGACTCTTAGCCTTCATCATACATGATGTTAAGTATTGATAAGGCTGAAGATGGAAGCGAGCCCTCTCCCGGAATCCTCAACCACTGAGGAACTGGCTATCTTACCTCGAACTGCCGGAACACAACAATGCTGAAAACATTGTTGTTATGGCGTCAGGCTTAGATAAGATGGTGGTAGCTAGCCAGGCGGGCTTACAACAAGTCTTTCCAAAATCTCAACTTATCAAGCAGTTTTATTTTTTTAGGTGACCACATCGAATAATAACTTTATAAATATACTAGTAGTACAGTCGGGGAACTTCCCGGTTGACCAGTAGAGTTTTTTGCAGCGAGCTTTATCTAAAAAAGTAAAAGATATATAGAAAACGTTTGTATCACAAATAATAGACCATCAAAAGGTATTTCATTTGAATAATAAATTATTTCTATAACCTTGGCCCTTTTCGAGAAAAGGTTTCTGAACTCAAAAAACCGGCCAAGTGCGAGTCGGACTCGCGCACCGAGGGTTCCGTATAAACCTGTAGGTATACAAGTAAAAGACAATCGAGTCATAGTTATGGAATTTTTATTGCAAAATGAAATTTAAAATTTTCAAAATTATTTTATTAAATTTGTACCAAATTTAAAGTCAAAGTCAATATCATTTATTCAGTCTAGGCTGTTACAAGCACTTATGAACGTCAAAGAAGCCACGCCATCGGCTTACAAACCCTATGGCGGGAGACCTTGCAACGAGAAGAACCGGCAAGAAACTCGTCAAGGGCTGTTTTTTTCTCCCTGTTTTATTTCATACAGAGTCGTCAAATTAAAAAGTGACCCCAACATATCAGTAAGGTCAATTTCCATCACAAAAAAAAACTAATTTTAATATTACATTCCATGGTTATTGTAACCGTAAATAATTTTCAACTGGCAAAGAAAGACCTATCTATCTTACAACATTTCTCGCATTACAAGATTACTGTACTGCAAGTTGTGAGGAACATACAGGTCAGTATCAATTTATTTTAGAAAAAAAAAATTAAACCTTTAAGCACAACATTAAGATAAGCAGACTGAAGTAGACCCATTTCCGCTGGCGGCACCCGTTCACGAGCATGACGTATGAACCAGCCATCGCTTCCCTCAACCATATTTTATGGAACGTAACGACCCGCCTCACACGACACCGCCGAAGAAACGTTTTAGTGAGCATGACGTACTTCAGGTACTTATGTTAAAGTGTATAAATATAAAAAATACAATGGCAACAACAAAAAAAAAGAAAGATAAAAGTGCATTAATGTAAGACGCAAATTACAATGTTAGTAGAAGACGCATCAGCTGGGTCATAATCACAAAGCATATTTAAAGTAAGTTAACAAAAAATTATACTTTTATATAATTGGAATAATTTGAAAACGTTATTTATTTTTATTTATTCTGATCAAGCAGTGCCACGCGTCTTAAATTGAAGCAACATAAATAACATAAAATCAAAACAAAAATATATATCTCAACACATTTTAACACAAGCAGACATGAGCAGACCCATCCCGCTGGCAGTACCCGTTCACGAGCATGACGCATAAACCAGCCATCGCTTCGCTCAACCATATTTTAGGGAACATAGCGATCCGCCTCACACGACACCACTGCAGAAATGTTTAAAGAGAGCATGACATACTCAAGCTAATAAAGATTCTAAGTTCACGGGAAGTACCCTGTAGGTTCTGATTCCCGTACGAGTTTCGAAAATTTGCGGCATAAACGGGTGTATCTTTTGATTGCTTTGGCTTAGAAGTTTGATTTTTTCACAGCTCCAAGGGACAGTAGACCTGAGTATTAGATATAAATTTTAGTTTGATACCTCCACGCGTTCCTGACAAAAACGGTCTTGACAGACGGACGTACGGACGGACGGACGGACAACGAAGTGATCCTATAAGGGTTCCGTTTTTTTCTTTTGAGGTACGGAACCCTAAAAACAAAAAAACTCTACTGGTCAACCGGGATGTTCCCCAATTGTACCTATTTAATGCTTTTGAAAGTGAATTTATATAAATATATAATTTTATCGCTTTTATTGCCAATTCTTCGAACATTTCAGTGTTCAATAAGAGCATTGGACAGGATTTCCAAAGGTCATGGGTTCGATTCCCATTTGAGAATTCACTTGTGGCCGAGTTAATTTTTTCCAATATTTTTCTATTTAAAATTTATCATAAGTGTGTAAAGTTAATATTTGGCTAGGAAATTATTCAAGCAGCTTACAAATATTAATCCCGGGATTTCAAAAATTCGTAAATGCAAAATTAATCGGTAACAAGGCTGTAAGAATTGACTTTGACATATTTTTCGACATATCTCAGAAACGGTGCATCGTAGCACAAAATTAAGTTTTTCGTCCTCCTACGTTACCCGTAAAACCAACCCCCTTTCAGAATCAATTGACTTAATAAAATGTCCAAAAAAACATGCTTAAAATTGTTTCAAGTCTAGTCCAGTTTCCATAGTAATTTTATTTGAAAATTTGGCTATGTTGCTGGCCCATACAAAATCGATCGATTTTTTCGTTACAAAAGTGCATTCCATAACAGCCAACACTTCAACTTTAGGTAAATATGCATCCGATTATCCGATCACTGGTAAAGATTCAAGGAATCAAAATAATATTAAAACCAAATCTGAGTGTTATAATTAATCCAAATACTTAATAAGATTCTAATGTAATATTAAAAGTCAATAGTTCGATTCGGAATGTATTATGTATGACGTATTTTTCTTTCTAAATAAAAAAAAATAGTTTACCACCCTAGACCGGTAAAATGCTATTTTCGACGCTGAAATTGAATGACAAAACCTTCTTTTCCGAGCGTGTAAGATGCTTACTGTAGGAGTCTTCCAATTTCAGTGGTTTTTTACACTCTGGTAAAGCTGTATAGTTAGATTTGTAACTCAAGAGAGGGAAAAAATAATAGAATTGTGAAACAAAGGATAAAGACAAGAGTAAGCTGATGTTCTTAGAATCTGGAAAGAGTATTGTCAGACTAGAAAATAATCTAATACATAAGATGAAGCTCTTGCCAAGAACTAGATTTCGTATGAACTAGATACATTTGTACAGCAACAATAGGAAGGCTTTAGTTTAATTTCGGTGCTATTTTATTATACAAAGAAATCTCGAAGATTTGTGCAATAAAGTACTTACTCTTTATTGCACAAATCTTGGCGCAGCGGCCCAAAGTGAATCTTGGGAATAAAGTAATCAATTCATCCAATCAACAAAAATGAAAAATAAAAGAATGCAAATTGAACTGTTTTTGTATTTACTATACATAAGCAAATTATTATTACCATTACACAGAGATAAAAAAACTGTTTGTTTTTAGTGTAACATAATTATTACTCTTGTAGCAAAATTCCTTAAAATAAGATCTCCATTTTAGCAATTGCTGTTAAAATGCCTATTCAAACTTGTTCTCTCAGTGTTGCCAACATACTCATACATATTGAAACATCGTTGCATGTCGTAGTTTCGAACCCGTTTTGATACTAAAATATTCTATAAAGTTTGAAAAGTGTATACGTGATATAACTTTTGAATTCTACAGAGAAATCGAATATTCTTATTTGATTCTCTGTATAACATTTTTAGAACATCTGTCATTTACACTCATGTTATTATTGTTGTATGTATTCTATAACTGAATATTCAACATGCTTCTTCCAAATTTTTATTCTATTTCTTTTTATCCTACTCTTGTGTTGACATTTGTATGCGGTTGTTTATTGAACAAATCTAATATGAACACTCTTCATAATTATGTTGCTGTGTAAATTGTCTATTAATTAAGAACGGTTTCAGCTCAGTGCACTAAAGCCAGATATACTGAATGCTTCACTCTGAGTCTAACATGTCTTTGCCAATGCCAATGCCTTTACACTTGTATAAATTCAGAGTCTTTCATTTAGTGCACTTAATTTTACCAAATGTATAGCGGGTTGAATGGTTACAATATACTTGTTAGATTTTACGCTCAGTCTTGTCTGATGCGTATCATATTGTTGCTTCGTGTACACATTTTATACGCGTAGATTGTTGAATTTCGCTCACTTTTCATTTTGTTTTGTCATCTATTATTTTTGTCTACCTCCATTACCCGTAACATTATTTCTTGACTCATTAAATTTACATTCAAAATGATTTCACAATGAATTCACTAGAATATAATTTTAATAATATACCTGATTAGACATTGTGATTTATGTGATAGTAGACAGACGTTCCATCTTCGTCATTGGGAACTTATCATGAAAGTTTAGATGTATTTTTACCCGACTGCAAAGAAAGGGTTATGTTTTTCGCGCGTATCTTTCATGTTTGTAATATTCTTTATTACCTCTTATCTTTCAAACAGCTAAACGGATTGCTATAATTAAGTAATAGTTACATTGGTCTTGACAGTCCAAGTGTTCTTAGGTAAGGAACAAAATATTTTTAGATTTGCCTTTTATATTTGATTTTGTTTCCATCTTTTGAGCTGAAATGTCTTTTGATGTAGGGGTTTTTTTAGTTATTTTTATTGATCTACAAATATATCTATGAAGACGACTTTGGTGGATTGCTTCAAGTGTTGGGCTGTCCATCATGTCTCGTAACCATAGTACAAGCTTTGCTTAGTTTGGGGCTAGATGGTGTTGTGTTTTGTTTTTTATTGTAAATGGGTCTGCTCTTTATCCCAAACAAGCTCAGGGGCATTTACAGGTTCCACGATGGAGCGAGTTAACCCAAAAAGTGCCTTGTCTATTCACCTTTGTTTTGAAGATGGTTATAAGTACTATATTTAAATCGGCAAAAGGTCTCGTGGTCGCAGCCCGATGCGTTGGTCCGACCAGATCCGCACCATTCTCGACACATCAGTCTACGACGCACTGCATGCCGCCGGTGACAGGGGACGATGGAAGGCCATCATCAAAGAAAGACTGCTGGGAGGTGGTGGTCACGACCCTCAGACATGAGGAACACGACGCAAGGAGGGGAGGATTTAAATCTAAACTTAACTCTTTTAGTACCCCGAAAATTTTATCGAAACATTCCCCTAAAATTCAGCGACGCACTTAAATTAAACTAGTTTCAAGCACGCGCCACCCCTAGCTGACGACTAGAATCGCGAAACGATGTGCCTCGTACTTCTACCTTCTGAATTATTAATGCAACTGAGACATGATACTTGGCGACATCGTCACGTACGATGAAAGTGTATAACTACTCGTACAATCCGGGAAAACCTCTTTACAGATAAAAGCTGGCGAATATAATATGCTCTCTAGCCGTGTGAGGACTAGGTACGGTGTGTGGTAACCTTTAGTTTCTTGCAATATTAGTTGTTACTCAATGTTACAGGCCGCTATTCGCAGTCGAAGTGCTTTTAACAGAAACATACGTCTCATGTATCAGAATAGCTTGCAGTATGCCGGTATTACAATTTCTCATCAGCATGGAAAATCATAACTTGTTTTCGTTTTCCCCTCAACTTGGAATGTGATGAAATTTTATGTAGATGTATCTCAGAAATGATTACGCGGACAAAAGAGTAAAAGTGATTGAGTGAGTGATTACAATTACGCGTAATCATAAAAAGAGAATTACATACTCCTTCTTATTCTTTGTGTTTACTAAATATATGAAAAGAATCTTTCGATTTAATAAGTTTCACCACAATTTACCTAAATACTTAGCCTCGAGTATAAAATAACCAAGAACCAAGTTTTACTACTGATTCTGATAATAACTATATTTTTAAGTCATAGAAAGTTGGTAAACATTAAATATATACGTAGATAAGAGTAAAAAGGTTTGGGTTTGACATTGGGCGAACATTTGTTAGTAAACATTAGGAGTAGCGAGCCTCTTACCGCGGAAGAGATAGCCTCAGATAAGGCTGCCTTCCTTAAATTGCCTCTATCCACGCGACGACGTAGTTACTAGAACTACGAATTCAGTTTTTCATATTTGCTGTACTTATCGAACGGATTTTATTACACAGTAAAATTTTATTTGTCATTTATTTACCAAAAAGTTCTTAATAAACTTTTTAGTGAGTTTTAAAAGTTCTATTTGATAGTATGATACGTAAGTGTATAAATTCTTTGATAGTACGCTATTTTACAACGCGCAGGTTCCAAGTTCAAATACCAGTTTAGATTTATAGTTCTTTTGTTTTGAATTGAATTTGGAAAGGAGGTTTTTAGCTTATTTTTATTACCAGATTATAAGCTGTATAAGTTTGTTTTTATTTCCCGTTTTAATGGTTGTTTCAATACTATTATTTAGGACTCTGTGACTAAATAACTTTTACAGGTTTACGGCTGTTAAAGCTGTATACATTTTCCGATTTTTTTGAAGTAATAGTTGTTAGGCTCTTCGGATGTGGACTATATTTTAGTTGTTAATGGAAAACACTTGATTAGAGACACGAATTTATTTTGCACTCAATTTAAATACAACGAGATAATATTGCGTTCGGTATAAGATGGACGGTGACAAAGTCCAGAGAGATATATTGCTCTATAGGAAACGGAAGCTAGAACATTATTATTCTTAACTCTATGTAAAAATAGTTTTGCTAGAAATATGATGTAGCAAATCAATCCAAGTATCCATAATAAACGTATTCGTTATCAATTACCAAAACCATAGCCTAGACTTTGCTTAATTTTAGTCTCAATAATTGCTTTAATAAAGTTCAATTCTTTCTTTATTCTTTTCAATATACTCCAAACATATTGTGTTCGTCGTGTATTCTTACTCAACTCTCGGTTCTGCGTGGCATTGAATTATTAGGGGCTTTGTTAAGGAAAAGTGTACTATCGTCGTGTGACCTTGATCATACAGCCTACTTTGACGTCAAACAACATAGTGGTTCTATTGTGGCACACAATAGTAACCAATCGAGCCATATGTAACGGATTTAATTGATTATGTACAAGGCCTGTCTAAAGGTGGGTCCACAAAGGCCCAAAAAGTCGTCTAGTTGGGGAAACAGCCAGTATTGTATAAAAAAGAAGAAGAAGAAGGCGGGTCTAGGGTCCTGTAAAGTAAAATTTACAATTCTACATATTGTCAAATTTTCCTGTCGCAATTGACACGTGCTGTCTAAAAAAACTTAAACTTTAAAAAACTTAAATGCTGTTTAATAAACGTCTACAAGTATAGAAAATGCCTGTAAACTTTAGATTATAATTTTGTATTTACAATATTTTTGCTATATTGTAAGTTACTATCTACATATTTTTGAAACGTCCCAATTCGGGTCGTGCGGCACGCGACTGGATAATGAAAGACGGCCTGCAATAATGGCGCTTAAGCAACTTTCGTAATGGTCGGTCAGGGGATGGGTGACCAAAAATCTTGCTTCGTACAAAACATACAATTCTTGTTAAGCAACTTTCCTTCAAATACGACACATTTTAATATTTTTTTGTAAAGTATAGCCCAAATGATACGTAATACCCTCATATTAAATCCCAAAGAATGAAATTGTTCTTTTTTACGGTAAATATTTTTTTAAATTGTCAATGTCAATAAAAACAAAACTTTTTTTCCGTAAAAAAAACTAAAAGTTGGAATTTTCAAAATTGCTTGAAAATTGGAAACCGCCAACAATTTTTTTTTCCCATACAGAAAAATGATGACGTCATAATTTCTCTCCTATAAATTTTTTTTATAGTGCTACTTGTCAAATCGTTTAAAATGCCCTAAATATCAATCGTGCCGATTTTCATGCTTTTAACACCATTTGCAGTATGTTTTTGGTGTATTGCTCGGCAATTGCTCTACAATGACAATTTACAATTTATAACGTTTATTAAACAGGGCCCAGAAGTTCTTTAGTCCGTACCGTACCTCCGTTCGAATCAGCGTCGCGATCAAAAACTCTGGACGCATAGTATGTCGCTGCGATCATCGCGCGTTCATTTTCTTTGAACGGACGAAAAGTCGACTCGCGGTACATCGGGCCGTACCTGTAGCGCCGTACCACCGTACCGTACCAAACGGGCGTCTAGACTAGCGTTCTTGATGGCGACGCTCTGATACGAAACGGGGGTACGGTACGGATATCTAGACCCACCTTAAAGTAATTTGGCGAAATTTCAGACTAATGAATAGAGGAAAGAGAATATAATTCGTAAATTCGCAGTACCAGTACAGTGAATTATTTATAAGAAGCAAGGTTAAGAGCGCTCGTGGGAGCCGTGCGGAGTAATCAAGGGCTCGGATGGAAATTAAAGAATTTAGTATTTGCGGAGCTTGCTCTTCTGAATAATACAGCTGCTTTATATAAAACAAGATAGGCACTGACATGGGAAAGAATATCATGAAGTTTTATGATCAGTGTATGTTGCTATGAGAGCTGCTTATGTTTGCTAGCTGTTCAGGGAAGTACCTTGTTGTGCCGAAATAGGTCAGACGTCTTCTCTGTTGTATTGTTTTCCTTATGTTTGAAGTAAAACAGTTTTTATTGGCGCGTTCTCAATGATTTTTTCATACTTTGCTTGCAACAGAAGTAAGTAAACTATTTTCCTGAATCTACTTGCTATATTACACTCGTATGTTTATGTGATAATACGGTTCACGTAGATTTAATTTGTCTTACTAGCGGCTGATTGCGCTTTCACACGCGTGGTTGCCGTTCCCGTAGGGATATCGATATAAAAGTATCCTATATTTTAATGCAGGTTATTTACTATCTCTGTGCCAAATTTCATACAAATCCATTCAGTTGTTTTAGCGTGAGACACATACAAACAAACTGACATACTTTCGCATTTATAATATTTGTAGGATTAGCACTCTAAGACTTGGTACTTCGTGTTTGTATTTGTTTGCTCAATAAAACTTTTAGTAAGTATGGAGTTCTTTGATAGTCTATTATTTTACTATTTAGTCTACAATTTATATTGTTATGAATGTTCATCGTACAAAGTAAAATATAATCAAGTCAATAGTTGATTTGGCTTCTCGATTTGTCATAATAAAAGTTGTAAGTTTTATGAAAGTTGAGTCATATTTTCAATATCAAACTAAATTGCGAAAAGTAGAAAGCCCTTACTTTGTCAATCTTAAGTCAAGAAAAGGAATGAATTTCCAAACTTAAGTGATTCGAAGTTTATTGCCAACTGTAATAAAAAATGAAATGTCACTGAACTACAAAGCGCATTGTTGAAGAAAAATAAAATGAAAAGCAGACAACGATACTACTTTCTTAGTCCGATAATATCTCAATTTATAAAATTATAGTTTGTAAGTGAACTAACTTTTAACTTAAAACAAAAAGAAGAGAAAAATCTAAACTTTTTCAACTAACTTTACAATTTGTTCAACGTAAAGTGGTCAAAAGCATATTTGAAATTGATTCTCGGATTTAGCTATATAAAAGTAAATAATACGTTTCTACAACAAAGAAAAAGAAAGAAAGAAGAAAAGTACATTTATTTTAGAACCACCCTACGACTTCACAAAATTACAAAATTGCAATTGACGCAACTAAAACCAAATATTGTGCATCGTCGCGTGATGCCAAAACTGTGTCCAGCTCAGTATAAGCTGCACTGACATTCTGCTGGACACATGGGTGACATCAAGAACGAGACAAACAGACACACACTAAGAACATTACACGATTAAACACGTTACACGATTAAGCACATAAAACGATAATAGCGACATTAAATATGATTAAATACAAGTGGCCACCCGCGGTTTCACCCGCGTAGTTCCGCTTTGCGTGGGAATATCGAGATAAAATGTATCGTATATTTTAATTCAGGCTATCTACTGTTTGTGTGCCTAATGTCATCCAAATCCATTCAGTAGTGTTTGCGTGAAAGAGTAACAAACAAACAATTGACATATTTTCGCACTTATAATAGGCTAGGTACTCGTATTAATAAGATATTTTGATTTTGATATTTTGTAATAAAAAATGATTTAATATAATTTTTATCTCATCATGACACATTATGGGTTGTGTTGTATAATGACACATATACAACACAACTCATAATTCAGAAACTTAAATTCCATTTGTTATTACTTTTTTTTCAATTTCGTTAAAAGATAAACCTTTCCTAAAGTTAAACTCGACTTTTTCTGAAGTAGAAAGATTTTAAACTGGAAGGCAATGCTAATTATTCTTTTAATACATCCTGTAAGGGTAGTACGAATGCTACTCGCTAACTTGAAATATTGCGATCGTGATGCGCATCGCAAATATGGCTATGGACTACGGCGTAGCACCGTAGACGGCTACGGAATTACTACGATCACTACTCTAGTCACATTTTGAAGCTGCATGTCCAAAAAAATTGGTTTTAAAATTAAATGCACACTAAATAATTAACAATATGTCCTGGGAAACAATCTTTGGTGTAGTATGTATTGTGTCTATTTACAATTTCATAACACATTGGTACAAGATCAATAACTAAAGCAAAATATGAGACAGAATAAAAAAGCCCTTATGTTACGAATATCAGTAGAACCCTAAGTACGAGTTTGGCTACCTACGCTTGACCGCAAAGAAAAAGGGTCGGTTTGAAAATCTTCAATATCTTCAAAAGTACCTTCTTTTTATCGTATGAGGGTTAGTGGCCACCTCTAGTGTCAGAGTTTATCAAGCCATTTATCTTTGAAACTGTACAAAGTACCTGACCTATACTCTGATTTTTAATTCGACGGAATTCTGACAGTTCTGACGTGTAGCCGTTAAAAAACGGTCCCGCCAAAACCGGAATGCATTTGAACGAGTTTCAGTGGAATAAAAAAACAAAGTAGAAAACGAAAAATATGTAATCAGATTTTTTTTTATCAAGTGTCAAAGTTACACTGGAATCCCTGACCTATATTTTGTTGTTTGTTATAAATAAGCTGTAAATATTATTGTTCTTTGTTGATGTATTTTATTTAAAATCATTTGCATTTTGTGTAACTAGTAAAATAGTAAGAAGCCAAACCTTAAACAAAAAAAATTTAAATATTAGATATGAAAATTACGCTTATTAATTATAATTTTTTTAGCCTTTTAAAATAAAATGAAACAAACTATTTTATTTGAATTTGTCATATTTATATAATTATTCTTTTTTATTGATATTCATATAATACACGTACATGACGGAAAAGGTTTATGATGAGTAAGATGACAAAAGACGATAGCTGTCAGAATTCCGTCGAATTAAAAATCAGACTTTAGCTTTATTAAATAAAAATTAAATAAAAAAAATATTTTAATGTAGAGGTAAATGAAAATAAAAAAATTAACAATATTTTTATTTTTAATAAATGTAAAATAAAAAAATGCGTAGTTTGAAGATATTGAAAATTTTATAACCGACCTATTTTCTTTCCGGTCCAGTGTATATCATTATTGTATTGGTTATTGTATACATTACCGAAATCTATCGCTTTGTCTCTTTCGTATTCATACACTGTTTTTATTTTACTGAGATAAACAGTTCATCCAATAGTTGTCGAACTCGTACTAGGGGTACTGGTGGTGTACCGCCATCTCTTTGCTCAGTATTGTTTCAATCATCATCATCACCCTGTGGACGTCCAATGCTGGACATAGGCCTCTCCTTGCTCACGCCTATTGTTGCGTTCATAGGAGGCTATTAGCCTACTGCTACCACGCTGGCCAGACGGGTTGGTAGAGGGTTTATTTCATGTTTTCCTTCTCTCGCACAGATGTTCAATGCGTCGAGCCTCTTAGTCGACTCTTACGACATCCCAGGCATGTAAGGGAGTGGTGACACTTGTATTCTTACGCCGTCACCACCGGCTTATCGTAATAATAATCATAAAACGATCTCAGTTCCATATACTTCTATAATCATTGTTTCTGACAACAAACAAATTTTGACACACTTTGAAGGAACAAAACTTCTGTTAAAAAAAAATTAGTTTCTTTTCTGTGGAAATCGGAAGAACGCCATAGAATAAAAAGAAAAGAGGGTCGTGGTACGAAATATCATTGGTATGATTGAAACAATACTGCGCTAAGAGAGGGCGGTGTAGGACCCCAGACCAGTCAAATTATATTTCCATAGTTCCCCAACACCATTTCGCTAAACTTATCGAACCAGGAAATCAAGATCCCAATTATCATGGTTATAAATAAATAAATAATTGTATACAACACACCAATTTATGTAACCCACGTTAAGTTTCATAAAGAACTTGTGTTATGGATACTAGCTAACGGATAATCATACTTATATTTTCTGTTTTTGTAAAAACATACATAATATTATACATATTAAACACCCAGACCAAGACAAATAGACATGTTCATGCATTCAAATATTTGTCTTGTCCGGGGATTGAACCCGGGACGTCTGGCGCAGAAGGCGAGCTTAGTACTCCTGCGCCAAATCGTCAGTTGCGCGCCAAACAGGTTATCAGTATACTTCGCAGCAATATCTCCACGATATTGGGAGCGCATCGGGAATAGCAATGGGGACACTAGGTGTCTGCATTATTGCCTCTTTGACGTGATCTCAATGTGAATGGCCGGTATAATTTGTCAGCTGTGTCGCACATAGTGGCCTTTTTCGTATCAATATGTAGTAATGAAATATAGACGACCCACTTTAAATCCCTGTTGTGGCCAATTTACATTAATTCTTATATAAGCAATCAGTATTCTTCGTATCAATATCTCCCCGATATTGGGTGCGCATCGGGAATAGCAGTGAGGACACTAGGGTGTCTGCATTAGGTGTCTGCATTAGTGCCTCTTCGACGTGATTTCAATGTAGATGGCCGGTATAATTTGTCAGCTGTGTCGTGCATCGTGGCCTTTTTCGTATTAATCAAAATGTAGGGTAGACGTCCCGATTGTGGCCATTCTAAGGCTACAGTTGTGGCCACTTTGAGCCCCGTTTGTGGGCACTTTAATGTTATCCTTATTAACATAGTATTAAGTTCAAAGTGGCCACAACTGGGTCAGTGACAGGGCCGTGCATTGGTTTTCCAGCGCGGTAGGCAGTGTAGATCTAACTGGTAGCTTTGCACTTATCATAACCTACTACCAAATATTTTAAGTGCGAAAGTTTGTGAGTATGTTTGGATGGATGGAAGTTTTTTACTCTTTCAGGCAAAAACTACAGAACGGATTAACATGAAACTTTACAGTAATGTAGTTTATTCATCAGAATTACACATGGGCTACAAATATCCCGATATTCCTACGGTAAGTAAGTACTTAACTAGAACCACGTGGCGGGTGAAACCACGAGCGGCCGCTGGTCATTCGTAATATTTAGTAGGAATATTATAAAGCTGATGAGTTGGTTTGTTTGAGCACGCTAATCTCAGAAACTACTAGTTCGAAATGAAACAATCGTTTTGCTTTGGTTAGTCCATTTATCGAGGAATGTTATAGGCTATATAATATCACGCTACAATCAACAGTAGCGGAGCATTAATAACAAATGTTGCAAAAACGGGGGAAATTATATTTTTGTGAGTTTCCATTGCGTACGCTGTGTAAACAATTAAAGTTACGTAAAAACCATGTGTAATGAAATTGTTCCCCAATAAGAGTTAAAAAAAAACCGCGACAGCATATATCTATGTTTTAAGAGTGACTCACTATAACCATTTTTATAAAGATAAAAAACGTTCTAAACTATTGCATAATTTGTGTAGCTGTTTTATAAATATGATATTAATCCATGTCTAAATAAATACGTAAATCGTCATAAGTATTCAATTTTTAATAAAATTGCCCTTTACATCATTTTATTCTAATTAATATCTTAGGAAATATCATAGTTTTAAAATAATTCCGCTACAAAATAATTTTCGACAAAATTCGTTCGTCAGGTAGGCTTGCTTATTTTATACTGATAAATTCCGAACGCTACACGAACAATGGCGCCCTTCTTGCCGTGGCCGGATTATATTTGGGCAATACTTTTTCTAAATATGTTGTATTCTTGTATGAAACGCTGCATGCTTCGAGTAGGCAATTTAGAGACTGCCTACTTGAGTATTTAGCGTAAGGAAAAACTCAGTGGATGAGTGTTGAATAGAAGTTTGGTTAAAATAACAGAAAGAAAATAAAACTTCATTTACTTCAACGCTAGTGATATATTTATTTATGTTTTTAATGAGGTAGGCGCTTCCTAATTGCCTATATGGAATGCACGCCCCTGGCAGGGGTAACAACCGGGTTAGTGGTACAGCCAGTTCAGTGGCCACAACCATGTCAGTGTCCACACCTGGGTCAGTGGAACAGCCGTGTGTATTTGTGGTCACACCTGGATCAGTGGTATATCCTTGCCAGTGGCAACCTTAGCAATGGCGTTTGGTTATCAGTATACTTATATTGGGTGCGCATCGAGAATAGCAATGGGGACACTATGCGTCTGCATTATTGCCTCTTTTAAGTGATCCCAATATGGATGGCCGGTAAATTATACCGGTCAGCTGTGTCGCACAACGTGGCCTTTTTTATTAATGTGTAGGGATGACGACCCGGTTGTGGCCATTCCATTCTTGGCCGAGGTAATGGCCAATTTCATTTAATTCTTATTTACATAGCGTTAAAGTTCAAAGTGTCTACAACCTTTCACTTTATTCTGTTTATTTTTACAATACTCCATTCCATTTCTTTTAAAAATTAAGTATAGTATTTGTAATGGTCGATTTATTTTGGAATAGTTTCCAAAAACATCAAAATTATTAACTAAGCCCGCCTGCTGCGCCAGAGGACCTCAGTTCTCAGGGTTCGATCCCCGGTCAAGACAAATGTTTGTGTGCATGAACATGTCTATTTGTCTTGGTGTGTTGGGGTATGTAATATGTATATTATGTATGGATTTACTAAAAAGTATATAAGTATGTTTATCCGTTATCTAGTATCCATAGCACAAGTTCTTAATAAAACTTAACGTGGGTTAGATAACTTAACTAGTTTGTATGCAATTATTTGTACGCAATTATTTACTTTTTTATTTCAGAGGTGCATACAAGGTTCGTTAACAGACACATGTCACAAACATTACACATTGTTGCCTCTAACGTGATCCCAATGTGAATGGCCGAAATAATTTGTCGGCTGTGTCACACATCTTTGCCGTATCAATAAGATTTTTTCACTAGTGGCCAGTACTTTATTCTTTGTTATACAATCAGCAGCACGTCAGGCTCTACTTACATAGAATACGAAAACCACTGTAATGACCGGCTACGTAAGGGCGCTGTCAAGGTCAAACTGTGGAGTGGCTGTTGACTGTTGCAATTTTCACCCCTTTTTTATAGTTTCTTCGAAATATTACCTATATTTCGAAGAATCCGGCCACGGCAAGTAATATTCGTTATATAACCTTCGTTAGATAACCGCCCGCGCGGTTTCACCTGCGTGGTTCCCGATCCCGTGGGAATATCGTGATTAAAATTAGCTTGCTACTCTCCGTACTTTTTCAACTAACAATCTACCAAAAATCAAGTCGATTGGATGCTTAGGTAGGGCGTTAAGAAAGGACAAACAAATAGAAATTGAAATAGAAATAATTTATTTGCCACAAACATGGTACAATTGATGTCATAATTCATTAAAGTTTCACATATTTGACCCATAACACAGGCATGCAAATATTGTTTACAAATTACAAGTTATAAAACAAAACAACACAAGGAAAAAAAAAAAACTACTTGCTGATTTTTAGTAAAATATTAAATGTCTAACTATGCCTGTAATGGCTATACTTATTTAAATTATATATAATTGTATGATGGTTTTGAACAAATTAATAATAATCAAAACTAAACACTTAATATTAATGTCAAAATAGTATTTATGTCAAAATAATAATTACAGTCATGTCAATTTACAAATTCTAAAATATTCTATTAAATACACGTTCGCATTTATAATATTAGTTATAAAGGATAAGGATATATTATTGTTTAGGATTAGGATTAGGCTTAGGATAAGGATAGTTAGGATGTGGCTGATACGAGTATAAGTCCATCTCCAAGCACGTGTTTTACGTCGATCGCACCTTTTACTTGTTCTAAAGTGTTTTCTAGCTATATCTTGATTTATCATGTAGAATCACCTTTTTAACCAATTTTTTATCTGCATCACCCCTATTATATTTTGAGGGAGTATTTGAGCTAAATGAAAGGTTTAAAAACAAAGTTAAGGTTAAAAAGATAACCCTGAACAATATCTGTCGTACTTCATGTACATCGCCTAATACCTTAACAACATAAACACCTCGCCTTAATTCGTTATTCAGCTCAGCGACACAATAATAAGGAAAATTTATCAAAGACATTGCTTAGCTACATACTATATCTTGATTTACGTGGTCTGCGCTGTGTGGGAATTATTACCGCTCCTTGGAGCACCTGTGACAACTGCCTAATACACTCCCACTGAAATTTATTTTACATTCATAAATAATAATGCGAGTTGCCATTGAATTCCTGAATAGGCTCGTAATAACGGAGATACTTTCCAGTTTTTTTATGAACGATTAGAATTTCAGGAAGTGTGCTAGTAGGATTGTGAATTGAGTTACTGTTTCGAATTTCTGCTGTTGGGTATGATGATTGTTATTGGATATGAATATTCGTAGAGACATGGATTTGACAACACAAAGGCGAATGTATGCTGTGTATATATACATTGTGTAGATACAATATTGAAGGTTCTATCCCTATCCGAGGCAAGAATTCGTGCGAGTGTGTAATTTATTTTTATGTGGTAAAACATTAATTCTTTTACCACATAAAAAGAATAAATGTTATTATTCTTTTTATGTGGTATTTATTAGAATTTTTTTTCTTTCATTCGTTCGTATGTTCTAACGTTCGTTAATTAAGCTATTTATCTCGGTGTCATATCAATATAATGTTATGATATTAAAATCGTATTTATTGATTCTTTTTTATGGTCGTTTACAAAATGAACCCTATTCGTCGGCTAGCAACCGAGAATCGCCATGTTAGAGAACAGAAACGATATTGTAAATACCGAACATGACATAAAATTATACGATTATTGACTCGCCGTCGAATGTATTTGTAATCGAATTGCAGCCGGAAATATCGAATCAATCCAACCAATTGGACGGTAAAGGTATGAATGGAATAATGAATTTCAAAGCTATGGCACTTGGCAGCCGTTTGACCAGTGCTTTGGAGCGACTTCTTGTACATACCAAACTCCATAACATTATGAATTGCTGTAGAAACGAGCTGAAATAAACTGCATGAGATAAACGGTTTTGGGAAATAAACAACCGCATATTAATCATCAATCGATTATTTATAGGAACATCAAAGCAACGATGAATAATATAACATGGTTGAACAGATTTTCTCGTTCTGTGGGCGTATCATTAAACATAATTAAGAAAGTATGGCTATAAGAAGAGGGGTATAGGCGACTTCTGAAATCTTGACGACTGCGATCGCCAGCTATCGTTCTGTCCAAAATGATTATCGCTCGGATGATGATGATGAAACAGATCGATGAAATACCATGTATACTGACTTTCATAATGAAAGACAAGCGGTCAATGCTAAAAACCATTGTTTAATTCATCGCACGAAGAACTCACATCGCACCATCGCACGAGCGACGGTCAATTAAGACGGGACCTTCTAAACTTTGCAAATCTGTGAGAATATTAATTTTGTTTAAACCTTTAGGTATCAAAATGAAGTGTTTCATTGTTCTAACATCAACTTTCATTTGTTTCAGGCGTTCGAGCGCTGGTCTACTGGCGCCGCAGCTGGCATGTCAACCATCGTCTACCACCAACGCAGCGTCTGCGCCGCCGCTCCCCGCGCCCGCCTCCCCGCCGCGCGTCGTCTCCGCGCCCCCCGCGCCCCTTGCCCCACCACCCCCTGACCCTGTACCGCAACCCGCGCAAGAAGATGGCGTCAGATTACGCCGCGTACACACTGTGGCAGTGCGGGACTACCTTAAAAGAGAGACGCAGACTTTTTTCGGTGTGCAAAGGGATAATGAGAGGGAACAAAGGAGGCTGTGGTATGAAAGGCGGAGGAGGCACGCGGCGCGGGCGCTCGGCGACCTCCGGCTTGACCTACCGCCGGACCATCATCCTGACGATGATGATATTAGGTTTGTTACCATTGACTTATACATTGTTACACTTTTTTTAAACTACAAATCTATCGGCATTGTCTTACTCGAGTGACTAGAGAAATCGGCCTGTTTTTTGTGCACTCAAGTATATTAGTAGGAAACTCTAAATCACAATAGAAAATTCGAACTATGCAGACTAGGCTGCTGAAACTAATGGACGGCAGACGGAACCATAAGAACCATCAGGAAACTCTTTAAAGCGCGTTTTAATTGCTTGAGTACGCCTCTGGCGTACTTAACAAAGAAGTGAACTCACAACAATTTAAAACATAATTTTTTCACTATTTTATTTGGTATCTTAAATACATATTAGCGATTCATGAAAGTCACTTAATTTTTTAAATTATATTTAAAAATAGTGATTAAGTTTACTTATTAACCCTCCATAAAGTCATATAACAAAATCCTTTTAGCGGCAGCGGCGTTATCATAACACATGTTCCCTAGAATCTGGCTGGAAATTATTTCGAAGCGTTAAAATTCACGTTATTTCTGCTCTCATTACGTGACTTTAATGAAAAAAGCTTATTTGGTCGGAGCCACAAATCCATAGCAATATTTCGCAAATGATAAACTATTTTTGTTTATTTCAGTAATTACTGACCAATTGATTAGTATGGAAATTTTATCGCACACAAAAATAGTGAGCGAGACGTCATTGTGTGTGATACACGTGTAATTAATAATAAATAGTTGAATTTCAATAAAGGTCAATGTGATTATATTTCAGTACCATCCTATTACGACGTTTTTGGGTGCTCGTTTAAAGGAAATAATTATAATACTAGTGGTCACTCGTGGTTTTCATATCGAAAAAAAAAATCCTATGTTTTAATCTAGGTTATAAATATCGGTGTGCCAAATTTCATCCAAATTAATTCAGTTGTTGAATAACAAACAAACTTCCCCATTCAGGAGTTCAATCGTGTCTTGTTCTAGAATAATTTTAGCCTCTCTTTTATTTTACTTATCATAAATAAATAATAAATAAATAAATATTTCCATACAATCACACCAATTATCTAGCCCACGTTAAGTATCATGAAGAACTTGTGTTATGGATACTAGATAACGGATAAACATACTTATATACTTTTTTTTTTGTAAATACATACATAATATACATATTAAACACCCAGACCAAGACAAATAGACATGTTCATGTATTTGTTCACACAAATATTTGTCTTGTCCGGGGATCGAACCCGGGACCTCTGGCGCAGAAGGTGGGGTTAGTACCCCTGCGCCAAACAGGTCGTCAATCATCATCATCAACCTGTGAACGTCCACTGGACATAGTAGCCCAGTCAAATAAGACTTTGAAGGTTACAATAATTCCCATAGAGCTGAAAATTGGTATGAATGTTCAGAATACCATTATAAATGAATTGTGAAAAGTCTCCATCAATCCCCCTTGTGCAAAAAATTTTATTGATGGTGAAAGTTTGCAAAAATAGGTTTTTCGCGTTTTTCAGCTAAACGGTGAGTTTTACAGCAAAAATAGTTCAGACATAAATTGTAGATCATCCGATTCTCTACAAAAAATGTATCTACACTTTTTTTCATAAGTATTGCCATTTCCGTGATATAGCGGTTGAAAGAATTGAAAAAAATATTTTATTCGTAATATGCACACGTTTCCACACCACCTATGAGGTAGTGTGCTTGGCGCTTTTTTTTTTACGTGGTTTCCCCGGTAGGCCTATTGTAATTTGGACTTGAAAGACCTAGGCCGAACAGCACTCATAATACTATGGCTAATATTCGTGCATACTAATTGTAAATGTTCTAAATTGGAGCGTTTATTTTTTAAAATGACCTTCTCTAAGAAATAAGTCAGTGACTTTGGAATGTCTGTATCAATATCTTCAAACATACGACCTGGTGGAGGATAATTAGAATTATCTAACACTGCACATTGAATATCCTCTCGAATAATTGCTGCTGCAGCTTCTAAGATGCGAAATCGCTCTTCTTTTTTATCGGTTTTTTTTTCGTACCAAGCTTGATTTAAAATATCATGGTGACTATCAATAAAACATACGAATGTTGAGGATCCTGATTTTTCTGTAATAATAATTCTATCACCATACTCCAACTTCAATCGCATTTTAATGGTTCTGTTATCTATTGTTGATTTTTTACAAATACTTTTCAATTCGTCTAATGTGAATTGACAATCATCGCTATTTTCAATATACTTAAATATTTCTCTCATCGCAATATTTGTAGCTTCATCATTAGGACGACCGACTTTACCCCCAGTGGTCGGTTTCAGAAAAGAATTGTAGCAATCGTTATGATACTTAGCCTCGGCAGCGACTAAATCATATTCAAATTGAATTCGAGCAGCAACAGCTTTGGCTACATCATCACAACGAGTTTTAGCTATAGTTAGAATACTGTCTTTGAACGAAAGTGTAGTCACTTTAAAAATCTTACGTCGGTACTGCAGTGCTTTTTTCTTCTCCAACTCTTCATTTAATTCATTGCCGCAAAATAAACAACACTGGTTGAAGCAAAATGTAGTTTCACTTACTCGTGCTCTAGTACGAGGAGGACTTATTTTTGATGAACCAGCTTCTTCTTCTTGGCGCCGTCTTTTCACGGCATCAATGCTACTTTTTCGAGTATAATTTTTTCGACACTGCACATGAATTTTTACAGATGTCTGGTCTTTCAGGTACTCCGAAAACTCATCACCTCTTTCAATACTTGCATCAATTAATGCTTTCATGCCGCGATCAACAGTAACAACTCCACTTTCAGTCAAAGGTTGACTACAAATAAAGCAGAATTGCGACATTTTTTTTTAAAACCAGTAAAATGCACAAACTTTGTTACAAAATATAAGCGATAGCCACGAGTTGTCACTACGAAGGAATGCTTACGACTAACAGTATTTTGTTGAGTATGAGACCTTCGAAACGGAGCAGGTATACGAGCATCGCCACGCTGACAATTGAATGGAAGACAGATGTTACTCAAGGCCATGCGACTAAATGAAAATAGGGGAGGAGTTTTTGACGTTCATTTATATTCTAAGAATTTTATAATTTGTATGTATAAGACATAGGGACTCATGTATTTACTCATATAACGGTTCAAAAATGAATATAAAAGAACATTAACGTGCATATTACGAATAAAATATTTTTTTCAATTCTTTCAACCGCTATATCACGGAAATGGCAATACTTATGAAAAAAAGTGTAGATACATTTTTTGTAGAGAATCGGATGATCTACAATTTTTGTCTGAACTATTTTTGCTGTAAAACTCACCGTTTAGCTGAAAAACGCGAAAAACCTATTTTTGCAAACTTTCACCATCAATAAAAATTTTTGCACAAGGGGGATTGATGGGGACTTTTCACAATTCATTTATAATGGTATTCTGAACATTCATACCAATTTTTAGCTCTATGGGAATTATTGTAACCTTACCTCTATTTTAAGGACTAATTTGACTGGACTATAGGCCTCTCCTAGTTCACGCCTATTGTGGCGTTTATAGGAAGCTATTAGCCTACTGCTACCACGCTGGACAGACGGGTTGGTAGAGGCTTTGTTTCAAGTTGCCCTTTTCACGCACAGGTGTTCCATGCGTCGAGCTTCTTCGTCGACTCTGACGACATCCCAGGCATGTAAGGGAGTGGTGACACTTGTATTCTTAGGCCATCACCACACGGCATTTTACTAATTTAAATTAATCATTACGATCTTTTTAATAAATACAAAACTCTGTAAATGAAGTGGATCAAATAGGAAGTGGACGAGACAGGAAAGTGGACGAAGTCGTCCTGAAGGAAGAATACTACGGCAAAAAAAATATAATATTTTATTTCTTTAAAAAAAACCAGAGAATATGCCAGCTGCTACCTTTTCAGTGCAGATATGCCTATCAATAAATAAATAATTATAACAAAAGAACTTTTACTCACACCAATTAACCTAGCCCAAAGTAGGCTCTGTAAGGATTGTGTTATGGGATACTAGGGTAACGGATATAAATACATATAATTATACATATTTATATATTTATGTGTAGAAATACATATTAACATCCATGACTCAGGTACTACCGGGATTCGAACCCGGGACCTCAGACAGACACCTTGAAACCGGTGTACGTACCACTCTACCACGGAGATCGCTAAATGGACAGGGTATATTCAAAGCTGAATCTAGACGATGTGCTGCCAACCTCTTACTATTGTTTCCGGGCAACATCTTGCCAGACCCAACTAATGCCAAATGTGGCATTGTTGAGGTGTCGTTCCGAGAGTGATATTTAAATACCTATACATTTCACTGTCAAGGTACATCTCTGATGCTCTGCCAAACCAGCAAGTCATATATGGCGTGAATTGTTTCTGTGATGTAAAGTGTTGGTCACATAATTAACGACACTAGTCGATTTTCATACAAACGAGGTAACTTTGAAGCCTTGGTTCTTTGTCAAGGATTGACCGAGTTGTGATCTGATAATGGCCATCTAGGGAGTGGATGGAGGACATTCAGATTGCTATACAGACCCAACTGAGCTGAAGATTCTAAGAGATATACGAATATGTTTAAAAAAAACGGCGAAAATAGCATAATAATGTATGAAATTATCTTATGGTAGGGTAAAGAGGGTTTAAAGTTCAAACCAGAACGCAAGCTTAAGTGTATATATTCTTTGACACAAGATGGAAGCTGGAAGAAGCATGTTACGAATTTGCTACCGAAAGATAGTCTCGAAAAAGGAAATATATGTCTGGCTATAAAATTGCTCTCTGTTTCGCTCTAAAGGGTGGCGATCTTGGACGAGTTAATTCGTCCAAGGTGGCGATACGTGACATCTAACTTACTACTTCTAACCTCCATCTTGTACTAGCTTTCACCCGCGGTTTCACCCGCGTGGTTCCCGTTCCCATATCGAGATAAAAAGTCTACTCTCCGTCCTTTCAACTAAGTCTATGCCAATAATGAAGTCGATTGGTAAGTGGTAGTTAGAGGCGTGAAGGAAAGACGAACAAAAAAACACACTTTCGCATTTATAAAATGAGTTATGATTCTGTTCTTTTAAAGTCTTTTAAGCAGTTTCTACACGTATGCAAGCGCCACATCACGTAAACAAGGTATAAGTTACTCATTCAAAGTTAACAGTGCTGTCCGAAGTTAGAGTTCATGCCATTCGAAGTCAGAATTAACAAGGACATTAATAAACTCCTGCGGATTCCCTCGGGCACACCGATGCCTTAGTTTCTGCAAACCATTTACTTCAACTTGTACCCCGAACGTAACTAATGAAACCAGCTCTTGTTTCCTGTGAAAGCTGTGACGTAATTTAGCGGTATTGATACTGTTTTTGATTTGATTGATGAGCATTAGATAACACCTCTGTAGGCCCAGCATTAGCAGTTTTTATCAAAATTCATACGTTCAATATCATTTATTCAGTCTAGGCTGTTACAATTACTTATGAATGTCTAAGAACCGTGAAATAGTGAACCGATAGCGTAACGCTATCGGTTCACAAACCCTACGGCGGGAGACCTTGTCACCTTGTATCGACACTCGTAGCCCGATAACGTGTCTCTGTCCCTCACTCACATCTTTAGCGGGGTGAGCAACATGCGTCATATCATATTCATCTTAGGGGAGCTGATGTCAGAGTTTATCAAGCCGCTTATAAGACCTCTAGCTTGGCTTAACCATTGTTATCAGATGACTACAGCCGGGCAGCCGGGCTTAACGTGCCCTCCGAAGCACAGAAGCGCTCAGTTGTAATGCCAATTTACGGTCACCCATCCGACACCTGGCCGGACCAAGCGTTGCTTAACCCTTTCCCGGACACTGAACGGCTATAGCAGTCATAACAATAAAAATTCTATTGTGTCTCGTTCACTGTCCGCGAAAGTGTTAACAAACATGATCGAATACGATCAGTCTGTCAAGCGCCGCTACAAGCGCTTCAAAGTATAGACGTCACTTTGCATTGTAATATTGTGACATCTTATGCCTTTAAACTCATGTCAGGTTCTGCTTTGTTTTATCTATTTCTAATGTTGAGTAGTTCAAGTTTTTTATAAATATTCAGTTCTTATCAGCTTCCTAAATGAGTGCTAAGATAATACAAGAATAAAAAAAAAAATTTAAGTTGCGTTTACACTTTATCAGTCAAGGCACATGAATACGATACGAATTATTCAAATTATAATATTAATCCTAGTCTAGCATAGGAGATAAGAAGACATTACTAATGACCTCTGACGGTCTTTCAAAGTATTCGTATTCAGTTTTTGCTCTCGTTTTCCAAGTCTTTATATAAGGCCAGACATAACATTTTATTGGCACTCGCAGTTTTGAAGCACAAAGGAAATTTAAACTGACGCTATTTATGTTTACCGTGTAGAGTGGAAAGTAAGCATGTTCTGAATTGTATTCCAGAATGTGTTCTACAGTTCTGTTATCGTCAAAAGCCGTATGTAATGTAAGTTCAGAATGTGGCTGTCGGTAGCAAATGGTAGGGTTTGTAGGTAATATTGATGGTAGTAGTTTTCGAGTGAATTTCTTTTTGATACCTATCTAAAGTGATATAATAAAGTTGAAGAGTTTGTTTGTTACTTGATGAACTAAAAGTAAGATTACAATGCATTTTGGTGTAGGAAGGGGGTTGAAAAGACGTTACAAGTTTTGGGAATCTGGAAAATGTTTGATACTCAATCACGCGAACATGGCTAAATGGGTTTGTGTATATGAAATTTGAGGCATAGAGGGTATATAGCCTGAGTTAAAATACAGGATAGGACTCTTAAATCCGGTCAAAGATCCTATCGATTTCCGAATGTCCACTCGGATGTAGTCGGATGAAACAAAATCTAGTTTATTATAATGATCACGTTTTTAATGTTACACATGTCTTTCCGCAGTATGTATGGAGCATCTGGCGCAGCCCCGAGAGAGGCGCGGGGGCGTGCGCGCGAGCGGCCCGACGTGCTGCCCGCGCCGGCGTCGGCCGAGGAGCCTGCGCCCGCGCCGCTGCCGCGCCCCGGCAAGGACAGCGTCGCGAGGCTCACGCTCACCGGCCTTTCTTATGTTGTTACCGTGAGTACCCAGATATTTTTTTATTACAAACTAACCGCTTCTGTTGTCTAGTACCTAGTCTGGTTCGATTTCCACTGGGTTCATGGTCATCAGCCATTTTTAATGTCCCCACGGCACTGGCCTTCTTTATGGATGGTTATGGAGAAGGGGCCATGACCTAACACGCGAGTCCAATGCGGATTAGTGGATTTTAACGACTGCGAATGCAGCCGGGACCAACGCCGTAACTTGCCTTCCGAAACACGGAGGAGCTAAAGATAGTACATTTTTGGTCACCTCGTGATCAACCATTGTGAAAGTTGCATGAGGAACTAAAAATAGAAATAAAAACTCAGACCAAAGTTCGTCAATCACAAAGCTTAATCTAAATTATCCGAACATTTGCCTTAAAGCACCCACAATAATATGACAATTGGGCACACGAATTTCACACTTATTTCAAAACTAATTAACCAGTATTAATACCGGTAGATTATCGGATAACCTAGTTGCATTTGCCTAGCAATAATTAAGCATACGTCATGTGCACACACGATCAATAAAGTATGCATGCGGCTGTTAGCTCAGCGGTTAGGCCAGCCATCTGCGAACTTCAAGCAACGCTGTTAGATTGCAAGCAACTATGCCTCCCACGGTACGAGGAGGTTATTCGATATTAATAATTTGAATTGTTTCAGTGGAGTTTGAAAGTGGATTTATTTCTGTATTGTTTTAAATATATTCACTTACTAAAAGAATCGTTAGAGCTCGCTTACAAAAGTAGGTAACTGTCGTAAAAAATACTAATATTATATGCTAACTTGCTCATACGTGGTATGCAACTAAGTAGTGATTGTTCGAAGAAAATAATTCTTGAAATTGCTGAAACTTCGTCAGGAGTATCCAAAATATCTCAAATTAACGAACCAATCAAGACGCAAGCTACCGACTAAGTTTATAATAATCTTTTATAATTAGAAGCATAGCTTATAAGATATGTAATATAATTCATCACGAGGAAGTAGGTACCTATAGACGGTCAAAGTCAAGAACATTATAGGTCTCTCGTAATTTGTTTGAGCAAAAGAAAAGCTTACTGAAGTGTCTGCGAGTCGCAATAGCCCTTCCAAAGTTATAGAACGCTCTTACAAAGTCATCGACTTTAAAATCAATATAAAAACACTTAATAAGTGCCTGAAAAGTAATAAAATTAAGAAGGTAAAATTACCTTCTTACTACTTCTAACCACAGATAAATAAATACAGTATTTGCGTCAAAGAATAAATTGTTGTTAAAAAGAAAAAGTAGTTAATACAAAAGCCATTTTCTTAATAGATTCTCGGTTAAATTTATAGTAGGTACTTAGCTGAGCACGGAGTACGTAAATAATACTTTAAGGCACCTAGGCCACAGGTGGCATAGTCGGCAGGTAACCTATTTCCACTAGCTTATTTTAAACTTAGCCAAATAGCTTACTTTAAACTTATATAACGACCTGTTTGGCGCAGGGGTACTAAGCCTGCCTTCTGCGCCAGAGGTCCCGGGTTCGATCCTCGGACAAGACAAATATTTGTGTGCATGAACATGTCTATTTGTCTTTGTCTGGGTGTTTAATATGTATATTATGTATGTATTAAAAAAAATGTATATAAGTATGTTTATCCGTTATCTAGTAACCATATTACAAGTTCTTAATGAAACTTAACGTGGGCTAGATAATTATATTGGTGTGTTTGTATGCAATTATTTATTTATTTATTTTAATTATATAAATAGGCACCAACTAAAAGCTTTGTTGAAGTTCGTAAAATACTTGATAGACTGAATAAGTTTTGTTGAATTGTTTGGCTCTACATACTCTATGACACTTTATACCTACACATACACACAAAGATAACCAAGTATCTTCTAGAAGACAAATAATTGTGCGTCTCATTATATATGCTGTCTTGTACGTGAATTATCCTCAAAAAATATTCCAGTTATTGTTTACTAGCGGCCGCCCGTGATTTCACCCACGTGGTTTCTGTCCCCGTGAGAATACCGGGATAAAAAGTAGTATATGTTAGTTCACTACTTGAAGTCCCTTCATACTAAATTTCATCCAAATCCATTTAGCAGTTTTGGCGTGAAAGATTAACAAACAAATAAACAAAGAAACTGACATACTTTCGCATTTATATTACCTACTAGCGGCCGCTCGCGGTTTCACCTGCGTGGTTCCCGTTCCCTTGGGAATATCGGGATAAAAAGTATCCTATGTTCATAACCAGATTATCTTCTATCTGTGTACCCAATTTCATCCAAATCCGTTCAGTAGTTTCGGAGCCTATTTAATGCAAACAAACTAACGATCAAATCTTTCCTCTTTAGAATATTAGTATAGTTTCGTTGGATTTCAGAATTAAAGTAATTTGGAAGTTTTTTTTATTTATGAAGTGTGGGGAGGTTTTGTATCGTTTACAAGACACGTGCCCTGTAAATGATTTAACTAGGTACAAAGTTTTTAGGGTTCCGCACCCTAAAGGTAAAACGGGACCCTATTACTAAGACTCCGCTGCTGTCCGTCCGTCCGTCTGTCTGTTCGTCTGTTACCAGGCTTTATGAAACGTGACAGTTAGACAGTTGTATTTTTTACAGATAATGTATTTCTGTTGCCGCTATAATAACAAATACTAAAAAACAGAATAAAATAAATATTTAGGTCCCATACAACACACATGATTTTTTGGCGTTTTTATAGATAATGGTACGGAACCCTTCGTGCGCGAGTCCGATTCGCACTTGGCTGCTTTAATAAATTAAGCAAGAAGAGTGTAGTAGTACCTCATATTGGCAAAATTTATCAACATTGGTGGTGTTGTTCATAAGCAAAAATAGATTAGTTTCAAATTGGAAGATATTGTAAAAATAAATAAAACAAAAATGTGGCTGTTTTTCTTCCTATCTCATTTCGTACATTTTTATAGTCGTCGAAAAATTACGAGGTTGAAAAAAAAACCAGTTGTTTAGTTACAACGAAAACACTCGTCGTCATATTGATGTGTCATACCCGAAACTAGATCTAAATGTGTGAAGGTAAAGTATAATATGACTCCAATAGCTCCTCTAAGCGGGACCCGTTTCAAGTTAGTTTAGTTTGACGGTAATGGGTCCTAGAGATTTTTGCTTCCCTTCCCTTTAAGTAATACCCTCGTACTTGTGAAGACCATTCATTTTATTTTATCACATAATCGTGCCCTTCTCTTCGATTTTGTTTACTAGGCTTCCATGACTACGAGGTTTATTTTAGTTGGCCTTTAGCTATTTCAATCATTTTAAGCTGAAAATATATTCACCGTTTAGTGAGACTATACTTTTATTTATTTTCGGAGCCAACTATAAATCCAACGATAGACTTAGCATGATTCAGACTAACTAACTATTATAGGCACTTAGAACTGAAGGTTTGTTTCTTAGGGAAAGCTTACGTTGGCTAGAACTCTACGTTGTTTATAATGTCAGATCATGGTTAAATATATGGTAATATTGTTTGATTGTTCTTAATACTGTAAAATCAAATCAAATATAACTTTATTTGCTGTAATTGTGGTTACAAAGATATTAATTAAATGTTTAGAACTCACAATTCCAGCATGAAAAAACTCAAAATACATAAATAAATCATAATAAAAAAAATAAGTAAATTTAAAATGTCATTAGTCTTTAATTCAACAAAAAATTATTTTGAGATAAAGTTTTTGATTTTATTTGAATTTGATGTGCATTGTGACTAATTGGATGTGATTAACTATGCATATCCGAGAAGTTACCAGTTTCTGGGTATTCAAGTTTAAGGGTTATTAATAACCTTTTCACCTCACACGCTCGGAAAAGGAAGATTTGTCATTCAGTTTCCGAGTAGAAAATTGCATTTTGCGGCCTCGCGCGGTAAAGTACTTTTATAATTTAATACCTAGAAATATGTCATAATGCGTTCCAAATCGCACTTTTGACTTTTTTGTTACATTTTATACTTATTATATATAGCTTTGAATTAACTATAATACTACCTTCTTATTATTTTAGTTTTTTATATCATTAAAACAACAAGAATAAGGTATATTAACATTAAAACTTTTTGTTTAAAGATTTTTTTACCGGAAGTTGACCACGGAAACAACCATAAAATGTTCCTCGCTCTTGTGCGGTGAAAAATTGTGTTGCGCTTGGCAGAAAAGTTTTTAGCGTCTTGTACCTTTGAAATCCTTTCTTCGCTCAGGATTCAACCTTTGAACCTTTGAATCACTCGCTGCGCTCGTGGTTTTATCCTAGAATCCTTCACTTGCTCAGATTTCAATAGAGGTAACACGCCGCTAATAACCAACTTTCCAGCCTTGCATAACAAATAACTATTTATTGATTTATTCATTCATAAGCTGCAATGTTATTGAGCATTTCCTTATATCCCCTTTTCTCGTTCTTTCCACACTTGGAAAGGTAAGAACATCGTTCAATATTTACTTTGAGGCTTCGCGGCAAACAACAACTGCGCTTATATTGCTTTGACCACAATCCCATCTTGTATTTCTTTAGTTTATTTCCTCTTTATATGTCTGGACCAGTTTTAATATTTCTTTCTGTTTTTTTTACAAGGTAAACTTTTTATTTACGTCCATCATCTTATATCCACTCATTCATGGTATAGTTTCTTCTCGATTACCATATTTTAATAGGAAGGAGCCCTAGTTGATGAAAATTAGATCTCTGGATATTATTGCTTTAACATCTTAACTTTAAAATCTGTGTTCACCCACACTTCGATACTATTCGATGAGTTTCAAAGCGGTTATGAGTGTTATGATTATGTCAAAAGAGAAAAGACAAAAGAAAAGCGTACCTTTTCATAGTAAACAGTAGTGTTACTAAGTTTCTCGTTTCTAACTAAGTTTCTCGAAGTTCTCTCTTCGAAGATACAACGTTAAGTCTTTGATCATTTTATGTCAGAGCATCGAACTATTGAACGAATACAAAGTAGTTCGTGTTCGTGCATTTACTTTATCTCGTTTATGAAACTGAAGTCCAATGTCCTTCTGTATATTTTAGTTCTGAAGTTATTAACGTGCTTTAATTTAAAAAATCTTTATTCTATAACTCTTTTTCGCCGTTATGATAGGCAATGATGGTTTCTCCCAACTCGCTACAGTCTGATGTATCATTTCGTGCTTCTTACACACTTCTCACTTTTCTCATCATATGCCTTTCATCCCTCATTTGACAGACCTTATATATTTCACTTTCCTTACCTTTTCTTATTAGCTAAAATTAAGTTTAAACAAAACTAGATAAGTTAGGTAGTAAAAGTACGTCTCCTGCACGTATTTATTGAGTAAGGATGCAAAAATGTGTATAGCCACGCTACAATGCCACAATTATTTTTTCGTAATGTTTGACGTGATGACAAAACCGCACAGCAGCTATACCTTAACGTTGATGATTTATCATTCTGATCCTAAAAAAAGAATAAAGTGGAATAGCGCCTAAAGAGATATCCACAGGATCTTTAGATGAAGGTCTCCTCAAAGATTTCCTCGATGTTTATAGTCCTACGCTGCCCGTATCAAGTGTCTTCATTTGACAAGCAAAAATAGACAACAAACTTGACTGACATTTGGACGTTAACTTCAAAGAAAATATGGCGTCTTCTGTCTTATTATTCCGATTGATTACTTCGTAGTTCATAAAATAATATACTTTTGTGATTAGACAAAATCTAACTTATTGCTAAGTATTTTATGATTTTTTAAGTTTTCGCATTTTTAGTGCGATCTTTATAAACTCACTACTTTAAATGAAAAAAAAGAAAAATTTTTTTACTTGGCTCAGAAGTTTTTCTCAGACGGGACTGTGAATGTCAAACAGATGTCCCATCTGATAATAACTTGTAAGTCGAGTCGATTTTTGCAAATATTTTTCTATTAAAATTTTGCACATTGTTTAGTAAGTATCTTTCATTCATTAATTTTTTTCCTGCTAAAACCCTACTTTTCAGTACATCTATTAGGTGAAAGCAAGAACGGGCGCATGTAACTGATCAGTTTTAACAGAAATGTTAATATTAATTTTTGGTCGTCCAAACCAAAAAAATTGCTGTTATATTTGAGGATTTTGTTGTAAACCATATACAGCACATTGAATTATTTCTTATAATGTGGCCTGTTCCTTTGTTGAATGTTAATTAGCACAAGGAAAAAATTGAGAAGACGTATAGATGAAGTATCTTAGAGAGGAAATGCACACGTGTATTGTCAAACTCATTTACTAATATTACTTAATAAATACTTGAGTGGGTATAAAGGTAAGCTTGACTTGACAAAATATTGTATCATTTTGGGTGACATCGTTGTGGTCTTCCAAGCTTAGTAACACAATCTTTTACCCGCAGCTCCGGCTGCCGTCGTAAATAATGCCGGATGCGGTCGCTGTTCCGGTAAAGCAAACCCGGAACGAACCCACTACACGATGCTCGACTACTTCCCCTTACTTCTTTATAGAAATCAGGACAACATGCTAATAACTTTATAACTAGTGCTTTAAACTGGAGGATTTTAGGACAAATTGCTGTTAAACCTATTGATTTAAATAAATTTTTAAGCAAATTGAAGGACAAAGTTACCGCTTATGATTACTATGATTTTAAACTAATTTACTAAGGGAACCAGTATAACTACAAAACCATTGCATAATGAAGTGCCGGATAAAATTTGTTTTAAGTTACAAAAGTAAAAAACTAAATATATACCAAAAGGAATACTACTGGTAATGTCAATAAATTTAACGAAATATTTTTTGATAACCTGACTGTAAGAGCCTATTGTGAAAATAGATTGTATTTAATATGCGTACTCGTTATGAGAAAAAAAATAGTGTTCTCATAGTATTTAAAATATGACTGTTTGGTCATTCTTGTTCTTGACGTTCTGTAAAAATGTTGTGTTTATAAATAAACCTTTGTTATACAAATGCCCTGTCTATTCTATCACGCTGAGACACTGCTCCTGCCCCCGACACCTATGACACATTAAGGTAATATTTTCTCACAGAGGGCGTATATTAAATTTATTTAATGAGTATTGATGGCGTTAAGGACATTCTAAAACATTTTTATAATAAGGAAAGGAAAAAACATGCTGATATACGTAATATTTGCAACCTACGCACGTCCATTTTCAAATGTTTACCTACACCGTAAAGTTTTATGAGATTTTTATGTTATCTACTTGTTATTAACTTGTTTTCCTTCCGTTTTTACGCGACATAGCCAAGGACAGGACTAAATTAAATAATTTTTATATGTTGTTATTATCATTGTATTATTTGGGTATGAAATGCTCTCTTCCATTCCTTTTTGATAAAATGAATTAAAAAAAAAATAGTATCAATAGTTAATAGAGTCCACCTGAAAACTAGTTACTGTCTTACAACTCATTGTTACTTGTACTCTTAATAATCTTCAGTTACCCATACATATTATTATATCACACAAACTATGAAATATTTTTATTCTTTGTTCTTCTGTTTATAAATAATTGAACAAAGAAAAACATCATTGGTAACTCAACTCCTTTTCAAATTGATTAAAACTGCTTTATGTAACGAAAAATGACTCGGACCCCTTTTAAAGAACACGTGACGGACGATCACGTCTAAAATTCGGTGTCATAAAACGAAATGAAAATAAAGGTTCGGATACACAATGTAGACGGCCAAAGACAATCTGATAAACCAACGGCTATTCCAGTGTGTAGTGTGTCCTGGGGCGATAGTATCTGTGGACTGGGAATGCCGCTATAAATAATGGCCGGAGCTGTCTGTATTCCCAGCAATATCCCCGGAAGGAACCCTCGCTACTGCACAACTACTTCCGAGCTATGAGGATTCTTTTAATCCAGATAACATTTTGATTTACTCCAGACTTACCTAATACTGCTTTGACACGGGGAAATGGATTTAGAAGTTGTATTAGGACCTACAATCTAGGTTAAATATTCTGTGCGGTCTTTTTCTTGAGGATAATTTGGGTAGAAATAGAAGAGACTTGGGCATGATAAGAAATGATTTCAAGAAGGAAATAATTAATGAGATTTAATTGATGCAATTTTATTTTAGCCTAGAAAACATAGATTTATCATTGGTCTCCGGCTTGATACCGCGCTACTAATCAAAGGATCAAAAAATGTGACCACAAATTTTGGCGTTTTTCTTCAACCATCTGACTCGGTTGCTAGGGATGATTGTTGATGTCGTATTCCGTTGTCACAGTAGACTGTGCCATTTGTGGCAGAGTAAAACGGTCAAGAGTTAAATGTATGAGGGCGTTATCTAGTTGTAGCAACGCGGAGACCAATAATAAATATATGCTAGAAAAAAAAATATTTCCTACTGACTGTATATTACTTCCTTTGAACCTTTCAATAAATTAGTAATTTGTGTTGGTACAAGTGACGTCGGGTTGCTAAAATCTATGTGGGAATCGCAGAATGACAACTCATTAAATAGTAACGATTAATTTATCAATTCAACCTATACCTATCGCTACTGATTTAGAAAAGTTTTTTTTATTACGTACCTTTAATCAAGCCCAAAGTAATCTTAATGACGTTTATGATATTAAGGGCTGGTTTCACCATCGACTGACAAGTTCTTGATAACTTACTTGGAAGTTAATTGATATACCTGACATGACATACTTATTTTTCATATTGCATCTGTTAAATAATCTGTCATATTCATCCTAATTCTAACTAATATAATAATATTATAAATGCGAAAGTGTGTTTGTTTGTCCTTCCTTCACGACATAACTAAGCAACCAATCGAATTGATTTTTGGCACAGAGTTAGTGGAAAGAATAGAGAGTAACATCGGCTACTTTTTATCCCAGTCCCACGGGAACGGGAACCACGCGAGTGGAACCGCGGGCAGCGGCTGGTATTATATACGCTATCCAGAAATCTGTTGGTGGTGAAACCGGTTCTACAGATACCTAACTATCGGCAATTAATAGATCTAAAGACGTATTTAACAAAACAAACAAAATGTGCGAAAATATTTATATAAGAACTCTTCCTTACTTCAAAACAAAAGAAGGCGAATAAAACTAAGATCCAAACGTGTTTTCAAACAGTTTCATGTAATCAAGTCACAGTCAACGTATATTTCTTACCCACTCGTCCGTATCAGCTGAGGCGACTCGTTCGATACTAATCTGAAGATGGAATAGAACTAGTGACTGCAATCGCGTTTCAATTCCACTGGATTCCACAGATTTACGCTTTGTTTGCGAAAGATGCTTCAATTTATTCATTAAAAATTGAGGGGATATGCACCCAACCTCGCGATATTGCAATGACCGGTTCAGATTTCAATAGGGTCATCATCTTGTTATGGTCCCAGCGCGCTCTGTAATTTTCGATTCTGAAAGCTGATGCAAAAATGTAAAACAACAGCGGGTTTTGTTTATGAAAGTTTTGAACTTTTAGGTGGTTCGGTTGGATTTGTTTTTGTATACTTTAGCAACTGGACTGCAGCACTGTTTTGTATTTAGCATTTTGACTGTTGCATAATTACCATTGCAAAATAGTTTAGTCTAAAGTGCATAGTTAAACTAAAGTGATGGATAATGCGTTCACAGCCTGCAAAGGCAACATGATTCAGAATTAAGTGCTAAACATGTTTTATGGAAATCAGAAATAACGACAGTTACACCAAATCTAGATATGACACAAAACAGAAAACTTAGGTTTCGGCCCGTATCGAACCCGGGTGCTTAGAGACTCATTAAATCTGGTGTGAAAGTCATTTGATTCGACCATATATGACGAAAGTTAGGCAACAGTTTATTGTAATAGTATCTGATCTCTCTCTTACCTTGGAAGACACGCTAAGTATTGGTTTCAACGTCGTAGCTCACAACTCCCATTAATTATAACTATTGCATGAATTGAGCTGTGTAGTGTCGGCTTAGAATAGCACTACCCCCTCTCATCCCGTGGGTGTCGTAAAAGGCGACTAAGGGACTCAGCCGTCAGGAGACGGGCAGCAGCGTCTCCTACAAACTTGGCCATACTGCGATCGCCAACCCGCCTGCCAAGCGTGGCGATTATGGCAAACCCCCCTTTTGGGGGAGGCCTATACCCAGCAGTGGGTGTTATGTGGCTGAGACGACGATTGCATGAATGCCCAGCAGTCGAAACAAGAGGGTCACGGCAGCCAACGACTGCGCAGTGGTCGCGTTCGTTTAGGGGTAGTGCGACTTCTCCGCGGCGTCGAGAATTTCGAAAAATAGCTGATGATGAACTGTCTTTTGTTTTTCCAGGCGGTGACAAGACGCTCACGGCAGTCGACGTCTGCGCAGTGGTCGCGCTCGTTTAGGGGCAGCGCGACGTCTCCGCAGGACGACGCTGAGGTGGACGACGTGTTCTTCGCGCCACCGTCGACGACGCTTACCCAGCATCATGATGAGGGTGACCAAGTCGATGGACCTAAAGGGTAAGTGCATAAAGTGGGTTTTTTGGTGTCAAAGTTTATTGAGACCTAAGGGTCGACTACGAATGACGGATCGCGATATTCAGGTGATTTTCGTCTTATGATATACTAATTATTTGACTTTATTTTGATGTGGATAACGTCCTGAAACTGTAGTGTTTATGTATTCCGAGTAATAACGAACGCTAAGTGCTAGTTTTTATACTGCTGATGGGATACGTTACGTTTTCCGCTAGATGGCGGGCTGCACATCCCAGAATAATTAAGTTCGAGTAAGTAAAGATCTAACATTACGCCCTAAGGTCAAAGGAATAGCGGAAAACCAAATATTGATAATACTATATATCCCAATGTTAATATAAAACAGGGATGTTAAGGATATCCATATCCGTAACCGAAACTATCGGATATCTGAAATAAAAAAATATCCGTATCCGTAACCGAAACCGCAATAAATGTTTCGGATAATTTCGGATAGGGGTGGAGTCTACATGAGACACGTTAGGACAAACTGTTTTTGTCAAAAACCTACCCAATGATGATATAAATAAAACCATTTTATTATTTATTGATGACCTTTATATAAATAAAACCATTTTATTATCTCTATGTTACTTTTGAATTCTTTAAAAATCTAATATCCGTAACCGAAGCTATCCGAAACTAGGTACCGGATAATCCGAAATAATTTCATATCCGTATCCGAAACCGAAACCGATATAATTTTTTTCCAATATCCGTATCGGTATCCATATCCGAAATTCCATATCCGTAACATCCCTGATATAAAATCACAGAAATAATTTGAAATATTAGTTCTAAAATATTATTATTAAGATTGTATGTGATATAAAAATGACATAGTTATGGCAAAACAAAAACAATGGGTTGCACTGTGCCGGCAGAAGTGAAAACCGCTTAAACGAAACAGCAGAAGCAGGCATACATTTTCGCCGCACGGTAGAAAGAGAGGGGGATATTAATTTCTCTCCTACGCCACGCCGGCGGTCTACTCTCCCTCCGTCTTACAAATTTTCGATCAGGTCACGTGTCCTGGCGCGACTTTAACATTTTACCCGTCCGTCGTAAAAAAATAAAACTCAGATGTGCACAACGCCGCTAAAGAAGTTTTCACTTAAAAAATATTGATTTGAGAAAAATACTTTCCTTATTTGTCCAACTGATTATAATGATTAAAATCAGAGGGCTTTGACCCTCTGATTTTAATCATTATAATCATTATAATCATTTCGTCCAAATATCGGAACGCAACAAAACAAAAAAATAACGTTATTATCTTAGCGTAGTTACGCGAAGAACCCAGGAAACTTCGTAGAACCATAGATCGATTTATCCTTGTAACTCTGAACGTAACACACAAGTTGACTTCCAAACGTTAAACTGTTCTCATATCTTAATCGAGGGGGAAAAGGCAATTACGTAACAATTACGTTTGATATTGGATAGCTCGCTCCCCCAGGTTTCATAAGGCTCTTATCTCTCGGATTTCATGCACCACGATAGTTGCAAGCGGTTGTATTCCGCGCGAGTAAATAGGAGAATCGTACACTCAAGATACGTTTCACATATTAATTACTGTAAGCGGTACTCGGATAACTAGTACCCGTCCTACTTATAAAGTCAAGTCTCAAAATAATTTGCGAGTAAGAATAGCGAAATTATTTTCTACTTCTTGTTTTATCCGCGACTACATGTTTCGCCTGAAATTCGAGTAATGTTCCGGGTAATACGGCGCTTTTAACTTTTTTTTACATATAATAATGACTAATTTCTTCTTTAAGGTCTTATTTATTCTTATGCCAAATGACATAATAAGATAATTTTTGTTAATAGTTTTTTTTATTAATTTACTCCTAGGCTGAATGTCACAATATCTTTGCCAATGAACCTTTCTGATAAATATGAATGTCAATGATTCATCGATAATAATGACATTCATAATTTTCCCGCTTATACGTGCTACACGTTTCTTGTAACAAAAATAATTTTGAATACAGTTTTTCTTTGGATTTTAAAAGTTTTATTATAAATCAAGCCCTTTGGTAAGTTTTTACGAGCTAAATAGACATAGAAAAATATCAATTTCTTCATCACAAATAGCTAATTTGGTATGTGTCGATGGAGACTGTTAAGGTATATATGAAATGGTATAGGAGGAAGTAATATCTATGCTGCATGAAAAACGAAATGTTTCAAAGCAGTAACAGATTTTTTCGTTAAACCAACCAGCGATAAACAGTTTTTCGGCAAAGGATTATTTCATAAAACAAACCATCGATTATGAGTGATTTTGGGCAACCGTTCCTTCAACAAAGGATTTTTTCGCTGAACAAAACATAAGCCAAGAGTGATTTCGGTGAACGATTTGGAGCTCAAAGTACCTCAGTACCAATGTTCTTGTTCAATAGGCGAAAGCTAATGTAATTTTTTTGTTTGTTCATTAAAAACTTATTAAATACCTAGTACTTTTGAGTTGACCAATTTTTGTCTTCCACTAATATTATAAAAAAGCCCTCTTCCTTTTTTCTTTTCACCAGATGATTAGAGAGATTATACCTCGCGTGAAGTTCACAGGTCGTCATGGAGCCATTCAGGTTATTTTTTATTTTCATTTCATTTTGTGGAACATTGGTCACATTTATACCTACATTTTATTGGTAGGTATAATGTAAAGGCAGTTAACCTCACACTAATAAATACACATAGCCACAGGAGGTCGATTCTGCTATATTTTAGTCATAACCGTGTCTCACTAGTGTTTCAATAGTTTTACATTACATTATAGCAAGCCCTCTTGGTCTCATTAATTCATTTAAGAAGGATTGATGTCATTAGAAAAAATTAAGAAAGATGATGCGAGCTTGCCTAGAAATAGCCTATTCACTCGAGCTTTAAATATACCAATCATATAGGCTCCCGGGAATACAGACGCTGGCAGAGAGTTCCATTCCCAGGCTGTGCGCATAATAAAGGAATAAGAAAAACGTTTTTTTACTCAAATGGGAAATATTATCCAGGTAGGGGTGATAGCCTGCCAGTACGTCTGGACCTCTGGTCGTAAAAAAAAAGCTGGCAGGATAAGCGCATGTAGCTCAATAGCACTCTCTCCGAAGTACAATCTGTATTGTTTTTTTTACACAATAGTAACAAAAACTGTGTAAAAGAATACTACAATTGACACACGTTTGAAATACGATTCTGAACAAACGTTAGTAGATGGCCCCAGTTTGTTGTAATGAAAAGTCCCAACATTGGCAAAAGCTTCGTCTAACATTTAAAAAACATCTCTTTGTTATAATTGTTACGAAATCAGTCATGTTCGCGTCAGCAGTTCCCGGTCGCCCAATAACGGTTGATTTTGGGAAAAGTTTTTCGAAACGATATAAGTTACAAAAATAATTAGTGTCAATACTTTAATGTCTGCCATCGACACGCCAAGAATAACAATTTATTATTTAAATAAAATACTGTTATTTGTGATATAAACGTTTTATTTAAAACTATTACTATTTAACATAACGCTTCTTAAAAGAAAACTACTGATCGACCGGAAAGTTCAATTTGTCAATTCCGATTTTTATGGAAGCCTAGTCAAACATCTCTCTCATTGATTGTTTGTGAGGCAGATTACGTTCACATAGATAAAACTAACCGCTTCACAGTATTTCTATACTATGAAGCGGTAAGTTTTATCTATTTTAAAATAGTTCACGCCGACAAACAAATTTTGCATTTCAATTACTCGTTAATAAACACAAAAAACGTTCACAAGAAACAAGAAACGTTTTTTCTATTTAAAATTTATCTTAACGTTCACGAATCTAAGACTTGTATAAAATAGTTGTGTCCTATTTAAAACCTTATTCGTTAATTATGAAGAACTTGATTGATGACAATAATGAATGAACGAAAAGCCCCTTTTTTACGTTTAAAGCATTTTAGGAACTACACAAAAGTCTTTAGAACGATAATCGTTTGAAACATTCGCAATATCATTACCTTTGGGCTCAGCTCGCTTTTTGAGTTAACCCCATTAGGGATTTGACCAAAAGTTATCACAAGGACGTTTCTCAAAGGAACACTTTTAACTTACTTTCGCGGAATGTTGCTGTGGGCTGAGAAAATATATAGCTTTTAATTTGACCTTCACCTTTAGGTCCTTTAACTATAAAGTGAAAAAGAATCAACCGTGTTCCTTCACACAAGGTTATTTTTTTTTTTTTTTTTTATTTTACAGCTTTTTGGAAAACTTACTACTGTAGTAATAAACAATGATAACAAAGTACAGCCATTTACAAGTTTTCACATTTAGATAAATGAAATAATTCTTAAGCCTCTTTTAACCTAAAACATTAACAAAATCAACAATTACTGCTCAGTTATATCTGACTTTTTTTGAAAAAGTTACTGTTAAACATTCTCTTGAATGTAGGTATGCTTGAATAGAATATATCTATGGTTTTTAACATGGAATTAGGTACTTTGGGTGCTCTGTTATCAAATGAATGAGACTGGTACCATTATATTGTCCCACTAATCCTACTAATATTATAAACAAACTTCCGCCCGCGGTTTCACCCGCGTGGCTTCCGTTTCCGTGGGAATATCGGGATAAAAATCTATGTTAGTCTCCGTCCTTTAACCTTTTTCTAACTTTATGACAAAAATCAAGTCGATTGGATGCTTAGTTGGGATGTGATAGAAGGACAAACAAACACACTTTCGCATTCATAATATTAAATAATATAAGAAAATATAATATAATAATTATGAATTATAATATAATATTATAGTAAAAGCTAGTATTAAAAGCTATAGTTATAGGATGTGGAAGAATGTCAGTGTGTTTGTTTGTTACTCTTTCACCCAAAAACTACGGGACGGATTTGGATGAAATTTGGCACACAGATAGTAGAAAGCCTGGATTAAAACATAAGACACATTTTATCTCGATATTCCCATGGGATCGGAAACCACGTGGGTGTAACAGCCGTGGCCATCAATATTATGTGTTATATTGGTTTTTAATATGAGAGATATTATTTTATTTGTTTTAATTAAATTGGAACATAGAAAATTCGTAATAAGCTGTGGACGACATGAAGTGCGGTGACGGAAGTTACTTCAGCGAGTTTGGAGGAAACTTTAGTTAATCGTGCTTGAGGCAGAGCCGAGCTCTCATTACAAACTCATGTTGCGCTTGGCTGACAGATTCATTAGCTACTAATTTACAATTATGTACTGGGAAGTTATTTAGTTGATTTGTGTGGGTGGTGCTGGAGAAGTTTCAGTTGAGCATGTGTAGTAATTTTGTGTATTAGTATACTATCTTATTTTGTCCATATTTAATAATCAATAAGCTGGTCAGGTGTATTTCAGATTACTTGTGAGAAACATAAATGGTGTTACTTTTAACTAAACTTTGTCTAAAGTTAAAACCTCCTTGAAAACTGATGCTATCTCTGTTTTCTTATTAGCAAAGCAAAGTGTCAGTTAAGTTTTTTGACAACAATTTGTAAAAACACCATTTGTAATATTTCAAAAAAATACGCAGCATTTAACTATTAAGCCCTACCCTGGGGTCCAGTAAAGCCCAGTGGGTCATTATATTAAAATATCTTAGCGGAAACAAAACGCATGGTTTCGTGACGTAAGCCCTCTAAGACATAAGTTTCGTCCAATGTAACGTCGATCGATCGATTAACGGTTCCAAGGAATTCTTGGACGTATTTGGTTGCGGCTCAGTCCAGATCGGCCTGGTCACGGAACCGTATACCGGGGCAAACAATTTTGCTAAGAATGTGCCCGATGTGCACGTCATGCAACTCATTCGCCCGGAAAGGGTGGTTAAGGCGGCTATCTTTTACAAAAAATCCGCTGCTGATAGCCATAAAGCTTTATTTCTGCCTCAGCTCTCGACTCCTAATCTCGCTGTAAATACCGCCAACATCAACCATTTGAACTGGGCGTTCATTTCCGCATACGTCGAGCCGAGAGCTGATGAGCACAACACCATTGAGGCTCTGGAGACGGCCATTAGGCATTTTAATGACAATGAGATCGGCTGCGTAATTGGAGGGGATTACAACGGTTGGCACCCCACATGGGATCCCACCGGGCGCATCAACACCCGAGGCACGCTTATCGCGGACCTGATGCACGAGCAAGACCTGCATTGCTGTAATGCAGGCGACACCCCTACTTTTGTGACTGTCACCCATGGGGTTACTCGACACACTTTCATCGACCTTACTTTCATCTCCGGCGAATTTGCGGACCGTATCACGGGATGGAGAGAGGACCCGGACGCCATGGGGTCGACCAAGCACAGGCTGGTACGGTTTCGACTCTGCAACGGAGCGTCCAATAATAAATCGCCTCACCTCCCAGTAACTCCACTTATAGGTACACAATTAATAAGGACACCGACTGGGTGCGTTTTAGGGAGGAACTCACCCTGTGCTTTGGCGACATGGGTATGTCGGGGACTAACTTTGAGAATTTCTCTGTCTATGACTTGGACAACTTCGCGCTAAGACTTACTGCGTGCATCAACCAAGCGGGTGAGGCAACTTTTCCTACCCGCAGGGGAAATCAGGGGAATACCGGTAAGCCGGCGTGGTGGACGGAGAACCTCACTCGCATCAAACAGGAGGTGAATTTTGCCCGCCGAGAGGCGATCAGTGCGCACGCCTTACCGTTGTCCATCAAAACCTTAAGGAGAGGTACACTGAAGGCATCAGGAAAGAATCGGCCCAAAACTTCCGGGACTTCTGTGAGCTGCAAACCGGGGAAAACGTTTGGTCTATGACCAACCGTCTTCTCCGATCAGGTGCTCCTAAAAACTTCCTTCCGCCATTCAAATGGACGACGGTGAATTCACCACTGATAGCCTAGCCACTGCCGAAGCCCTCCTGACCCACTTCTTTCGGGCCGATCCGCCGACACACGACTCTTCTTCCCAGAAACATATACGGCAGACCTGCTCTGAGAGTTCGAACTCGTCTGACGACATTCCGTTTATAGAAGAGGAGGTGCTGGAGGCCTTCCATGGCCATGTCACCGAAGCGAGCCCCTGGGCTGGATGGACTCACTGCCGACATTTGTGCCAACGTAGTAAGAAACTTGTGATGAGCACAAGGCTAATGCACTGTTGTCTCCGCCTTGGGCATTTTCCTAACAGCGGTAGTTAAAATCATCCCCAAACCAGGCCTCGAGGATAACAGGATCATTAAAAAACCATCGGCTCATAGGACTCATCCCGGTCTTCGGCAAAGTCTTATAGAAGCTCTTTACGGGTCGCATTGTCCATCATCAGGCAAGCACCGGCACTTTAAACCCCAGACAGTTCGGGTTCCGGAGACACACATCTACTGCTCATGCCTTGCACGAGGCCGTTGAACGTATCCGGTCGGCTGCGGCGAGGAAACTCCCCTGCGTGGCCATCTCGCTAGATATACAGTCGGCATTCAAACGGGCGTGGTGGCCCGCCATTCTCGACAGACTCCGGAAGATCCGGTGCCCGGCCAACATTTATAACCTGGTGCGGGACTATTTCAGCGACCGGGATGTGGTCTTCAACTACGCGGGAGCCAGCGCGCATAGATACATGCAGAGGGGCTGCGTGCAGGGCACGGCTTGCGGACCCGCGCTCTGGAATTTGCTGCTTGACGATCTTCTGGACCAGTCGCTTCCGGAGGGCTGCCATCTACAGGCGTACGCGGACGATGTGCTGCTAGTGGTAACCGTCAAGAACCCCACATCCCTTCAAAATATCGCCAACGAGGCGTTACAAAGCATAGCCACCTGGGGGCGGGCCGTTAAGCTGAAATTCGGCCCCTCTAATACCAAGGCACTTGCTTTCTGCCAAAAAGCTGAATCGGCACAACTCAGCATGGATGGGACAGACATTCCCTTCTCGCAGGAGTTCAAGCTCCTGGGCATCATCATCGACCACAAATTGAATTTCAATAGCCACGTCCAATATATCGTCTCTAGAGTCATAAGACTATTTAACAGACTCTGTCTCTTCGTTCGGCCGTCATGGGGAGCCCAACCCGAAAATATCGATTCCATATATCGGCGCGTCATAGTGCCCACCGTTACCTATGGGGCCGGTATATGGGGCCATGCCGCCAACAAGTTAAAGGTGCAGAAATCTCTAGCATCGATGTAGAGAGGGTTCGCCATCCGAGCCATCCGGGGGTACAGTACGAAATCAACAAATGCAGCCTTGGCGCTTGCCCGGTTCCTGTCCCTGGACCTCGAGGTCCTGCATGCATGCGAGGTGCTCAGCAAACTTGTCAACACTAGTGCTCTCACTCTGATACGCTTTATTCGTAATTATTGCAGTTGTTTTCTCTGTTGGGTACTATTTCTCTGATGAATATGTTGTTTTTTAAGAAAAAAATAAATAGTTAAATGACATTAATTGATGTTTGTTACTGTTTGATCCTGATGCAGAGAATAGACTACCAAAGATGTTTGATTTCTAAATTAACGAGAATCGGCGTCCGTTTGATGCATTAATTACCTACGTCATAAATATAGCGTCGCAAGGAGGACAAATTGATGGATAATTGCAATTTTCTGTGTATTGCAATTTCCTTTGTGTCACTAAAAATGGCTAAAAAAATATATAAAGGAGTTTTTTTTTATACATTTGCCTTATAGTTTGTCACCCCTCAAACAAAGTAAAAATATAATACCTAACTTTGCCCTTGAATCTTCAAGTTCCCCTGAGTTTTTTTTCCAAAAAAAAAACTCCTCTTTTGGTATAAGCAAGTCCTGCTGCAATAGGATTATATCCTTATATCGTTATATCGTTTATATAATAAAACTAATTATATATAGTGTTGGAAATGGCAACATCCCCCCACCACTTTTCTATAAAAGCCGGTGCAAGGGAGCGATCGGGCCCTGTTGTTCGCTAGTCGTCGTCGTGTACAGAGCTCTGGTCATGTTATTTTTCCATGTAAAATTGCTGCCCAATTTAATTTTGATTTAGTGTCGAATCAGTTTTGTAAATTCTTTAAAATAAATATCAGTTAGGAATTGTTGTTTGTTTCTTTTTAAAAAAATAATTTCGTGCTAAATTGTTAAAATCAGAAGTGGGATAGGATCAACGTTATCCTATCTCGCTAGCCATTCTGTTCTTGTCTTTTGTGTAAAGGTTGAAAGAAACAACAATGTCTGACCGCTCTAGTCGCGATCGTAGCAAGAAACGTGATAGTAGAAAACACCGTCGCGCTAGAGGTCGTGTTCGTTCTCCTGATGATAGTGTTAGACGTGAAATGAGTGTTATGTTAGCCCGGCTTAAAACGTTAGAAAGTCAAGTGCATAATACATCGCAATTAACCGCACGTCCCGACTCGCCGGCGACGCCAAGGCGCCGCGAGTTGAATAGGCGCGTGATGTCGCCGTCGCCCGGTAGGTTTGTGTCGCCGACGCGTCGGGCAGTCCGTTCAAGGACACCTTCGTCACCGCCGCCGGCGCAGCCTCGGAGTGCCGCACACACCTATCGAGCGGCGGATACTGAGATTGAACAGGTACCTAGTGAAATAATTGCACCGTCTACGGTGACCGACAGGATTGTGGATGCCATTCGTTCAATTGGTACAGTAGCAAGGTCTAGTCAACCTTTTTACATTTCAAATTTTGACCCTAGCTTACACAACATAGAGGATTGGTGTGATGAGGTTGACCGTGCTAAAAATTTAAATAATTGGAATGATTATGAGTGTCTCTCGCGCATCGGTAATTGCCTTAAAGGCGATGCTAGGACTTGGTTGAACGAATGGGTGACAACGGAGCGTAGTTGGAGTAGCTTTAAGAAAGAATTCAAGCCTTTATGCCCAAAAACACCTGATGTGGCAAATATTTTGTTTGAGGTTATGAGTACAAATTCTGATAACTATCCCACATACGCCGACTACGCTCGTCGTTCACTCCTTCGTTTACGTATTGTTCGGGGTCTTAGTGACGAGTTAATTTCGGCAATTGTGATTCGTGGAATAACAGATCCGCAAATTAGGGCGTCAGCCACAAACTCTAAACTTTCGCCTAACGACTTAGTCGAATTCTTTTCGATATATGTAAAACCTAATGCACCGAAGGGCAACGCTGCTCGTGTCGGTTCTCGTTATAATTTGCATTTAAGGAATAAAAGTGTTTTAAGTTGTAATCAAAGGAAACGACATTTTGAAGAAGGAAAGTGTTTTAAATGTGGTCAGTTGGGGCACAAACAGGCAGACTGCAATAAAAGATTTAAAAATAATGAAACGGAGGTTCCTTCATCAAGTAAATCCGAGCCTAAACCTGTGTTTGTGCCATCTAACCCGGTTGTGTGCTCTTTTTGTAAGAAATCGGGGCATAAGGTAGAAAACTGCTTTGCTAAACAAAAAAGCGAGACTCGTAATAAAAACAATGTGAATTTTTGTTTGGAAAATCAGACTACCCGCAATAATGATGTTGTGGTCGCAGTTATTCAAGGCGTACCAATTGATGTTTTAATTGATAGTGGCTCGTCTATTTCCCTCATTTCGTCTTCTCTGTTGAAACATTTTTGTTGTGCACGCAAACCCGCGTTTCGTGTATTGAAAGGTCTGGGAAGTCAGGAAATCGAGAGTACTTATTTTGTTACGTTGCCTATTGAATTTGATGGTATTACTCTCGAAGTAGATATGTTTGTAGTAGCTCAGGAATTTATGAATACACCAGTAATTGTTGGTACGGATGTTCTGAACAGAGAGGGAGTTCGTTACGTTCGCACTCGCGATTCTCAGCAACTTTTTAGAGAAACTACGGCACCGGACAGGGTAATGACTGTTCAATCTGATGTGTCTCTTCCTATTAACACACCGCTTGTTGACGGTGAGCTTCAGCAGTTGTTGGCCGTTATAAACGAGTTTTCTCGATACTTCATATCGGGCACTGCAATGTCCACTGTAAATACAGGTACGATGACCATCAGATTGAGGAGTGACGCCCCTGTTAATTACCGACCTTATCGGATGTCTCACGCGGAGACGCTTCGCGTTCGTGATATTATTCGAGATTTGTTAGGAAAGGGAATCATTCAGGAATCGGAATCGAGTTACGCGAGTCCAGTCCTTTTAGTTAAAAAGAAGGATGGGACAGACCGTATGTGTGTGGATTTCCGTAAACTAAACGAGTTGACTATAAAAGACCGATTTCCGCTTCCTCGAATTGATGACCACATAGATCGTTTGGGCCATAACAAATACTTCACCAGTCTCGACATGGCGACAGGATTTCACCAGATTTTACTTGATAAGGAGTCAGTTCCTCTTACTGGCTTCGTTACGCCTGAAGGGCATTTTGAATATCTGAAAATGCCGTATGGGCTCGCGAATGCTCCGGTGGTATACCAGCGAATCATCGCAAAGACACTTAAGGAGTTCATCGAATCTGGTGATATCCTTGTTTACATCGATGATGTGCTTATTATGAGTCGTACTGTAGATAGTGGGTTAGAACTTTTACAGAAGGTCCTTAAAGTACTTACTGAGTCAGGATTTTCTATCAATTTGAAGAAATGTTCTTTTCTCGCTTCCCAAATTGAATATCTGGGTAGGACTATTAGTGAAGGTCAGGTGTGGCCGAGTAGGGAAAAGGTAAAGGCGTTACTTGATGCACCCGAACCAACAAATGTCAAACAAGTCCGTCAGTTCATGGGCTTAGCCAGTTATTTCCGGCGATACATTCCTTCATTCGCTCAAAAGACAGCCTGTATAGCAGCTTTGACTCGAAAAGGGGTTGAGTTTAACTGGGGACCAGAACAGCAGGCTGCCCGTAACGAAATTGTCGATTCCCTTACCAAAGAGCCAGTGCTTGCAATTTACGACCCCTCTATACCTATCGAGGTGCATACGGATGCAAGCTCTATTGGGTACGGGGCAGTCTTGTTACAAATTCACGATAAGGGTTTCAAGCGAGTTATCGCTTATTATAGTAAGCTCACGCAAGGTGCAGAAAATAAGTACCACTCTTATGAGCTTGAAACGCTCGCTGTAGTTAGAGCCTTACAGCATTTTAGGCATTATCTAGTGGGTATACGTTTCACAGTAGTTACAGACTGTAATGCGTTGAAGCTTACTCAGCATAAAAAAGATCTACTCCCTAGAGTGGCCCGCTGGTGGGTATATCTTCAAGATTTTGATTTCGGTTTAGACTATCGCAAAGGTTCACTCATGTCCCATGCCGACTACTTAAGTCGAAACCCAGTTAACGTTTGCACTGTCCAAAAACCGCTTAATTGGGCACAGATTGCTCAGGCTTCCGATGAAGAGACTCAGTCGCTTATACAAAAGTTAAGAAATGGTCAATTAGACGCCAACCGTTACATTGTTAAAAATGATCTTTTATATGTGAAAGTTGTACCTACTGGTGAGCCGTCTCGTTTATTGTGCTACATCCCTAAAGGACATAGACTTAGTCTATTGCGCGTGTTCCACGATGAACATGACCATTTGGGTGTTGATAAAACCTATGAATTGGTCACAAAACATTTTTGGTTTCCGGGTGTACGGAATTTCGTGCAAAAATATGTTACACACTGCTTAACTTGTCTCTCTCACAAGAAAATACCCCGTGCTTCACTACAACCTATCCATTCGTGGGAGAAACCAGATCTGCCTTTTGAAACGATCCACATGGATGTCCTGGGACCGCTCCCAGAAGTCGATGGCTATCGGTACGTTCTTATAGTTGTGGATGCTTTTTCTAAGTTTTGCCTTCTTTACCCGATGTACCGTCAAGAGACTACCGAATTAAAACAAAATATGACTAACGTCATCTCTCTATTTGGTTCCCCTAAATTAATCGTTGCCGACAGAGGACGTATGTTCCAAAGCGCCGACTTTCTTAATTGGGTAAAAGATATGGGCTGTAGTACACATTTCATCACGCCGGAGATGCACCAGTCCAATGGACAGGTCGAGCGCTACTGCCGGACCGTTTTAAATATGATTCGCATCGAAGCAAATCATCGACAACAGCGTTGGCCTAGTATCATGTGGAAGCTTCAGTTGGTACTTAATATCACCAAGCATAGGACGACGCAGTGTTCAGCCCTGAACCTGCTGATTGGGATCGACGCGGCTACACCTCTTATTCGCAATCTGGTGCGAGACGTAGCGCTGGAAGGTTCCAGCCCAAACCGCGAGGCCCTTCGCGAGATGAGCAGACAACGAGCGTCTGACCGACTTAGACGAAACCAGCAGGATCAGGACAGCTACGTGAATCAAGGCAGAAAGGCACCGCGAGCCTTCGATATTAATTCTTTTGTGTTTGTTAAGAAGCAGGCGCAGTCGACTGGGAAACTGGACTCCGGTATGCGGGGCCCGTACCGCGTGTCCAAGGTCCTACCGCATGGGCGATACGAGTTGCAACTCCTGGCTGGCTCTTATGGGAAGTCAACACAAGCAGCGGCGGAGTACATGGTTCCATGGCGTGGAGAGTGGACTCCTGAAGTGTGTGCTGCTTACTTTGATGGTGAGTTGCGTGTATACCTGTGGATAAGTCGCGATTATCTTCAGGTGTACGCGTGTGCAATTGTTGGGATAAGCTAACGTCGTGCCTCTATACCAACAATTGTGGTTTGTCATGCTAACGTCGTGCCTCTGACCTGTTTGGTTAAGTTATGCTAACGTAGTGCCTATGACTTACCGTTGTCCTAGAAATAGCTAACGTCGTGCTTCCTTTCTAGTGGTGCAATTGTTGGAATAAGCTAACGTCGTGCCTCTATACCAACAATTGCAAGCGACCGTTTGGATTGAGTTACGCTAACGTCGTGCCTATGTCTCAATCCTGATTTTTCTTTTGCAACTTTCTGTGTCCTATTTTGTATGACGTAATGGCCGTTGCGTTATATTTGTGGGATTCCGAGAGTTGTTAATTCAAAGTGACATTACCTACACTTATGTTTAATTAATGTTATTGCTGTTATTGTTTTTGTTATAAAGATGCAGACACAGACAGCGAGGAGTCCCTCTCAGTGGCCGATCGACCACAAGATGTACACGAAGATATCGTGACACCGACGGTTGAAGAGCCACAACCCAGCACATCCCGAGCTACCGTGCGTGCTGAACCTGGACTCTCCATGCCGCTGCTTGAATAAAACGAATTGCTAAAATAAGAAGAGCCCGAGGACGGACTCTCATCAGGAAAGGCCGTGTTGGAAATGGCAACATCCCCCCACCACTTTTCTATAAAAGCCGGTGCAAGGGAGCGATCGGGCCCTGTTGTTCGCTAGTCGTCGTCGTGTACAGAGCTCTGGTCATGTTATTTTTCCATGTAAAATTGCTGCCCAATTTAATTTTGATTTAGTGTCGAATCAGTTTTGTAAATTCTTTAAAATAAATATCAGTTAGGAATTGTTGTTTGTTTCTTTTTAAAAAAATAATTTCGTGCTAAATTGTTAAAAATAGTAAAATTTATCATGATTGTACATCTACATTTATAAATTGGATTAAAACTCTCGATTATGAAGAAACTGAATTTATCCTGAAATAGTTATCTGTCTTCAGTACACACACGCACACACACACACACACGCACGCATACAACAAGTAATATTATGTAAAACTTGTACTTAGAACCTAATTTGTAAAGTTTGTTTTTTATATTATTTTTATTTCTTTTTTTGTTCAAATACCAGAATTTATGCTATATGAAGAGCGGAGTCTTCTGCTACAAGTATTTTTATGCTTAAAAGAAGACTCCGGTCATTTGTTGTTGTTGTAAATGATATTTGAAAATAAATAAATATTTTTTTTATATTTTTAATAGGAAAAAAAAGTGCCGTCTGCCCAAGGGTGAAAGACCGGAAAACAAAGGTTTCCTGTGACATGTGCCAAAAATCGCTCTTCGGTGAACATACTTCAGTAAAGGGTGAAGAACGTCTTCCTTAAAACTTAAAATACGTTTTCTGTAATAATTGTTTACCCTTTTATATGAAGAAGTAATATTTAGGTTTGTTTTTTTAAATTTCATAAGTATTCATGATTTAAATAATTGGGGTCTGTTAGACCTCTGGGTAGACTTACGTAAATAGTACGCCTCCCAGGATGGGTAGGGTTTAAGAGTTAAATGCAATTGCAAATTACTGTGTGCTACTGTTTTCGATTTGGCTTTACCTACTGAATAACTTTCACGGCCGGTTCCAATAATCTATCCCTTACAAGTAAGGCCTATCTTGGTTACGTTACATAAAAACCGCTGTTATTTTGTTTTTTTGGGCTGATTAACAAAAATATCTAGGCAACAAAGCTCTAGTAAGCCTATCTCTTACCGTGGATAGGTTATTGAAACCGACCGTTAGTCTACTGATCTTAACAATCTATCTATCACTGTATATGTAATGTTGGAAGGATCTCAAGTGATTTATCGTCATTTCAATAGCACCCCGATCCTAGGCACATTAACGTTGATCACTTCTCGGTGTCGCAGACCCATGTCAATAATATTTGGGTAAGAGATCCCTGCATCAGATAACATGACATTGCTATCGGTTAAACACATTCTGATATTTTGTTATAGAGAAAGCTTTAGAAAATTGACAAGCCTTCTGATTTGTACTATACGTAATTATTGTTTTTACGCGATTCAGGATCTATGCAATAGAAACTGTAGTAACTTGAACCTAAAAGATTGAATGTACCATCTAGTAGTATAGAATTAACTATCGGGGATTTGACCCAATTCTATTAGACCGGAACTTCAACGGGCATTCTGGATTCTTATTTTAAAATAGTAGATTGTTAATTTACATTTACTCTAGTGCTACTGCAGGTGACTTAGCAGCGAATTAAAATATAATATTTAAATATAAAGTCTTAAATGAACGTGATCTTTTAAAAAAATTAAGAAGTGGCATTCGCTGTGTTATTTCGCTCACTAAACACTCTTGGAAATCTATGCAGTGCCACAAACGTGCTCACATAAAATAAGAGTTACATTAAAATTTCACTTCTGCAAAACTTCGCAGATTTCTTCGAAATTCTATAAAGCTCTGACTAAATTCTGATGTCAGCTGTCTTGATTTTGGTGAGGATGAATTGAACTAGCTGGTGCAAATATGACCTCGTTCCGATTCCAGTTAGAAGTGCTAATTTTGGCCAAATGCAATGCTTGCATTTACGTCCACATTGCATTTTAGAGGTAGTTTGGTAGAGGCTTAGTACCTGCCAATTAGCTTTGGTATTGGACAGGTAATTTACATAGATGAGTATAAACGAAAAAAAAGGAAATCGATTGAAGTTTAAAGGTTTTACTTGTGGTTAATTGTCAAAGTAAATATCTTATTTTATTTTAGTTAGGTGGTACAGTTTAGTTAAAATTACACTTAAAGCTCACTAACTACTTAAGCCAACCTTAATTAAGCTTTTCACAATGACACAAACAACGTTAAAACTATGAGGCATGTGCCCCATCAATAGCTGACACTAAGCTAATAAGTCGAGCTAGCGAGTTTTGATTGGAAAACAGAAGAAGAGAGGTAATAAGGGGCACGTTACGCATTTAGGGTTGAAAGAAGTGTTGCCTCTAAGGCTGGGAATACACGTCAGATTTTTCTATCCGATAGCGGATCCGATACTCTGATCAGACAATCGGAAGGTGCTCGTGCCATACATTTGTTTGAACACTCATTACACATCCGATCCCATAGTCGGATCGGACGTCCGAGTCGGAAAGAACGCTACGCGTTTACGTTTTTATTGCCATAACCAGTTGTCTTAAGGCGCTGTATGCAGACTTCTGTACAGAGACGAAATAGATGTCTGATTCTCCTTTCGATTTGCCAGTTGACTCTCTAGCGCATATTATTTTACTCTTTGGACTGAGTTTAGAAAAAGTCGGACGCAAAAATCGGATGTGTATTGAGTGAATCCGATCAGATTGTCTGATCAGGAAATAAAATCAGACGTCTATTGTCAGCTTAATACAGGAACGTTGTAATACTTACCTGATAAGAACCTCCTCCTTTTTTTAAATCGGTTCGAAATTGATTTAAGGGGAAATATTTTGACTTTTGGCGAAGCGTGACAGTGAGCTTACTACCATAGTCCAAACAGTCTTTGCTCTGCCTACAAACGGCAGATACTCGCCGCTGAACGCGCGCTCGATACTGGGCCCGTAGACAAAGTAACATCGTTATGTAGCGAAACGATAATTTGATTCGTAATTGTCTATATTCGCCAATTAACTTGCGGTAAGACCACGTGATTTAGCGCGGCCTAGGCCTATGCCAAGCTGTGTAGTGTCGACTTAGATTAGCACTACCCCCTCTCATCCCGTGGGTGTCGTAAAAGGCGACTAAGGGACTCAGCCTTCAGGAGACAGGCAGCAGCGTCTCCTACAAACTTGGTCATACTGCGATCGCCAACCCGCCTGCCAAGCGTGGCGATTATGGCAAACCCCCTCCTTTGGGGGAGGCCTATACCCAGCAGTGGGTGTTATGTTTCTGAGAAGAAGAAGATGCTAATCCACCAATCCCATACATTTAATTATTTTTTCGAACTTCGTTATTGTTTTTGAATTATTAACGTGTGTGTGTGAGCGCGTCAATCGGCCAAGTTTAATGACTTTTTATTATGTTTAGAATGTGTTACTACTTACTTCTACTTCTTATATTCTGTGACAGAAATAGGTCGTGTAAAATATATGAAAACTCGGCTCCTTGTGCTCTCTTGGTAATAATTACACCCACATAGCGAGAAAGCGTATTCTAGACTGTGACGGATGTACGAGTATAGGTACTTGTACGAACCAAATAATTGAGTAGTATTCAACACGTAAATGTTTTTATAGAAAAGTTACTTACTTATTCTAAGTCGTTCCTCCAAAATTTTTTACACTCCACGCAAACTCATTCGACAATTTTGGTATTCATAGTTGCAAAAAATCTCGTCCACACAAATTATTCCTCACTTGAGTGTAATAATTACAGAGTTACGACTTAGAATACCGATTTCGTGGAGTATTTCGAAGAGGTTTTCAGTGAGGTTTCGTTAAGTCGAGGACGAGAAAGTTTTGGAGGAACGACTTAGAATATGGGTGTTAATCTATTGTACGATAATTAAGCGAAAAATAGTTGATAGCTTATCGCTCCCTCTTTCACTGGAACAAGCTGAATGACTGAACTTTTGGTAAAGGTTACTTTTTGTTCTATTCCTTTTCAATAGATATTCACACTTCGTTGATTGATTTTAATGTAACGTCGACATTTAATTTAATAACTAGGAACTAGGAGAGAAGACGAATTATTATACAAAAATTTTTTTAATAAGCTACTGTACTGTACTGTGCATTTTGCAACGTAGAATACGTTGCAAAATGTTTAAAAGTTATATTTTGTTATAAAATAATGGAACCTACATGGTTTGAAATTTTGTGGGTACGATATTTAACCGGATTTCTATATGAGATTCGTCAGGTTAACCACTTTAATTAGATTTAAGCCTTTATTTCACTGCTATTATTATAATATTAAGTTAATTAATGAACGGCGGAAGCTCATTATCATATTAACCGCACGACACCCACTGCTGGGTATAGACTGGGTATTTCCACGCTGACCATGAATTGGCTGCTCGCATTCAGGGTCTTCCCGCAGACCTCTATAAAATCACGGTCGACTATGTCGCGCCCACTGCCACTTAAAAAAATGTTTTTATTATTGTTTTATGTTTGCATTATTTCTATTAATTGTCAGTACATGTCCATTCAGTCTACGTTTTCTTTGTTAGTTTATCTATGCTATGTTCTGGTATACTCTATGGAAGCTTTTGTGTGAAAATATGGCGGACTAGCCGAGTTTGTATTTCATTTGATCTAGTAAAACAACAGTTTAACATACTAGCATTTTATTGCCCTCATGCTGCTATATAACCAATATTCTTTTTGTGTTAAGCCATTGAGGAATCACTAACCCTGATAATACAGTTTTACTAGTTTCGGGTCTGGGGTCTATAATTTTTTAGCTTTCTATGATAAACCCTAGTTATTTATTGATCAAACTGTACTGCGTGTTTTGTGTAATTGTTGGGTTTGTGGATAATTGAGTTATTTATTTATTTATCAACAGCGCTCGGTCGCCGATCAGTTCCAGTGGGGTGGAGTACAGGAGGCCAGAGAGGAGCGTGTCGTGGGGCGCGGGGGGTGCCCGCATACACACTCCAATGCTGGAACCGCTAGCCGACAACTCCAACCGGAGGCAGTTCGGCATGGGCGTAGTCGGCAGGTTTTTCCGGTAAGAAAATTTTATTTGTTACCATCAAAATACCCATAGGTATTACGTACCTACTCTCTTTATTTTGTGATAAAAGTCTACATCGAGGGAGAAGTGTGGCGCGAAGGTCCCCTTGCATACACACTGCGATACTAGAGACGCTCGGCGACAACTCCAACCGGAGGTAGTTTGGAATGGGCGTCGTCGTCAGCAGGATTACTTGCATTAAAAATAGCTGGTAGCTTAGTTATCTTATTATATATATATAAATGTCCTGTCACGATGTTTGTCCGCGATGGACTCCTAAACTACTTAACCGATTTTAAATTAAATTGGCACACCGTGAGCAGTCTGGTCCAACTTAAGAGATAGGATAGCTTTGATCCCAAAATTCCCACGGGAACGGGAACCACACGGGTGAAACCGCGCCCGGCCTCTAGTTTTATTATGAAAGTTTGTCTATGCCTATCGAATGAGTCGTGGGGCGTGGGGGGCACCCGCATACACACTCCCAGTACAATTCAGTAGAAACTGAAATGAAAAATTAAGCTTGCTTTAAATTGCAATACTGACCATTATAATAAACGAAAGAGGTAATTAGATGCACCTTAGTATGCTTGTAATTCTGCGAGCCATAACTGTCACCGACTTTGTAGATATCGATCTGCGAATATATGAGCTTTCATTTCCTTTCTTATATTTGTTGCAAAAGAACTCTTATTTCAAACAGGTAAGGTATATCAATCAGTGTTCTCGTTTGCATGTTTTATCGATTTGCAAAGCTCGTGAACTGAAACAAAATTATTATAAGTATATATAATCATCCTATTAAAGCGACATAACTGAAGTAAATGCAGCTTATGAATTATTTAAAGTCAATTAGCTAGCAAGCTAATTCTGTGTTTAAATGATAACAACAAGGTTCAAATCTCTGTAATACTCGAGATTTGTAATTAAGGAGATTGGAATGATGGTACTTAGTGATATTGTTTTAGTTTAGGCATACATCTGGTAGCTTAAAGAGAATCAAAGTGGGGACTATGTATTAACTTTGGAAACCGACAAGTCGTTAGAGAGTGGCAATACTATCTTGGATATTATGAAGTGCTTACAGAGCTCAGAAAGTCATATTTGCTCTTGAGATATTATATGCAATCGAATGTGGTTATTTGTTTTGGAACAAGGAAATTGAATGTGTAACCTCATATTGCAACTTCTTTTCGCTCCATTAAACTATGAATGAATGAAGGAAATATATTGATGAGGAAAAAAAGCTACATTAGATCTATACTTAATATTATAAAGAGGTTAGATTTGATTGTTTGTTTGTTTGCAACGAATATACTCAAAAACTATTGAACGGATTTGGATGAAATTTGGTACACAGATAGTAGATAGCTTGGCAAGCAAACATAGGATACTTTGTATCCCGATATTCCTACGGGAACGGGAACCACGCGGGTGAAACCGCGAGCGGCCGCTAGTTACTTATATTTACACATGGTTATGCACTTAAATAAAAAATTAAGGAGTTTGTACGATTAAAATCAATTTTATCATTAAGTAGGTACAGTTGGAGAACTTCCCCATTTTATAGGAAGTTTTATTTAAAAAAGTAATAGATATATAGAAAACGTTTAAATCACAAATAAAAGTACTTTCCGAAAAAACTCTACTGGACAACCGGGAAGTGCCGCGATTCTACAGATACACTTTAATGCTAATTGGATTAAAATCATAAAGTGGCTTGGACTATGTTACTTTTACACTTACGTTTAAAAATGTATGGGATTTGACAGCGTAAAAGCAAAGTAAGTGTCCGTAAAAGTAGCTTTGTTACGAAGTTTGTTGATTTTATTGCCCAATACGTACCAGAGTTTCATTTTCTATTAAATATGAATGTTAACCAACATGTTTAATAAAGTAAGAATACCTATAATGTAACCAAAAAATATTAAACCCGCGGATAATCCTTTGCTTCAAATCTTCGACGTATATCGCTCTTGCCTCCAGTTTCCAGACACATTGGCACGCATCGGGTTTCCACGTGATAATGACGAAGGCGGGCGGTGCTTAGTTCTGTATTTATTAAAACACGTTTTTGCGATCGTAAAATATTCCATTCGGTCACGTACAGTTTAGGACTAAAAAGTTTGGAACAGATGGGAGAAAACCCGACGGCAAACATTTTATGTCCAGTCGAAAAACTGTAATTTGCATTACCATAAAAAGTTGCGCTATCAAACTAGCTTAACTTAATTAATACTCTAAATTCGCGGCAATCTTTAAACTTGTCGCATAAATTAGGCTTACTACGAGCTTGCTTTTTGTAATGAATCTTACATAATGTGACACCTGCAAGGTTTAAAAATAATACAAGAACGGGCATGATCCGGCTATAATTCACGCCCGCCTGTAATATATCACCGTGTTTACGTGGATAGCTTCCATTTAAAAGTTGCTGTAATGGTTTTTTGAATTAATACCCCTTGGTTGTGACGGCAGATTATTTATGAGGCTGCGAGCTATTGGCCGATTTCCATCGGATGAACTCGATTCCCCATAGTAGCATTCTGAATGCTAAGCAATTTGTATAGCCGTGGACAAAGTATACATACGTATTTTTTTACGTTTTTTCGATTTAAAAATGTTTGCTGGATTTTGCAGTAAGATATTCACTTGTTCTTGTAACGTAGGTTTTGCAGCAAGTGATAACAAAAGAGCAACGAACCTTGTTGGCATAGCCGCATTGCTCGCCATTTTGAAAAAAAGTTTTGGCGGCCAGTGATAAAACTTCTATCAATCGACAGAGTACGTTATTACAATCAAAAAGTTTTTAGCGATCAAATCTCTAAGTGATACACTTCCTAAGATTTTTGAATTCAAAAACTTTAAAAAAAGTATGTAATAAAATTCTGTTACTTAGCTATGTATGCTGCATACTCGATGTTTATTTAATACGATTATACGGTACTCCTAAAAAATATATTTTTTGCTTAATTTTTCTGTGTTTGAACTCAAAAATCTCAGAAACCGTATCACATAGAGATTTGATCACTGAAAACTTTTTGTTTGTACTTACTCTGTCGATTGACATGCGTTTCATCACCGGCCGACAAAAACACGTTTTTTTTTTCTAAAATGGCGGACTGTATTGTACAGGTATGCCAGGTTAAATACAAAAATGTTTGAACCCCTAGAAAATCCAAATAACATGCGACAATGACATCAGGGCATCTCCGATCCAACTTTCCAACCAAAATGCCACTATAATTTAGTTTTTCATAGTGTTTGTATGAATGACAAAGTTATATTTGCGGTTTTGGAAAATGTGCTATAGCTCTGAAACTACTAAATATATTTCGTTCAAACCAATTTTCGTTGAAAGTTTTTATAAAGATCTACATCATTTTTTATTTTTATTTTTTCTTTCTTATTTTAAAAGTTAGAGGGGGGAGGGGGGGGGGGGCACACATTTTTTCACTCCGGAAGTGCATAGCTTCAAACGGATAACTTTGAGAAAAAACTGTTTTAGAAGCCTTTTATGTAATTTTTAAACATCTATCTAATGATATCCCACACGTACAGGTTTGATGAAAAAAAAATTTTCAGTATCAGTTCCATGTATGGGCAGCCCCCACTTAATTCATTATTTTTTTTTATATTTGTGTAAAGACCGTAAAGCAGTTTACAGAATATCTACCGACCGAGTTTCAACTGTGTAATCCTCATAGTTTTGGAATAAAGTGGCTGTGACATTTTACCACTTTGGAAGTGTTTATCTTTCAAACGGTTGATTTTGAGAAAAAACTGTTATAGGAACTTCAATGTAATTTTTAAAGACCCATCTATAGATACGCCTCAAGTATAGGTTTGATAAAAAAAATGTTTTCAATCCCTACGGGAAAAATGCTATATTAAAATTTTCACTCTCTTATTTCAAAAGTTAGAGGGGGGGGGACACATTTTACCACTTTGGAAGTGTACATCTTTCAAACGGTTGACTTTGAGGAAAAATCGTTTTAGAAACCTCAATGCAATTTTTAAAGAGCTATTTGATACACACGTATAGGTTTGATGAAAAAAAATTTTTCAGTGTCAGTTCCATGTATCCCTTTACTCATATATTTTTTTCTTTTTGTCTGAAAACCGCAAAGCGGTTTACAGAATACATCTACTTACCAAGTTTCAACTGTGTAATCCTCATAGTTTTGGAAGAAAGTGGCTGTGACATACATCGGAATGGCCGAATCTGTAAGGGTTTCGTTTTTTGCCTTTAGGCTACGAAACCCTAAAAAATGGAAATAAAACTAACATCTCAGTAGTAGTCTGTTGTATGTCCCTTTTTCGTAGCTTAATGAAATTAAAAAGGCTTATCTATTTCCATTTAATCCGACAATATGAAGTTAAACTGCGTTTAATCGCCGTCAGGGGCGCTCTTGTACTCTGGGTAAACAATCATTTTTTTTTGCATTTTTTTATCAATCTGTTTTTTACTAGTCTAATTGCTAAGAAAATGCAGATTTGCTGTGACTTAGGCTGTAAAAATATCGGCAATCATTCTATCCCGAAAGATGAGCGTCGACAATAATGGCATGCAACTATGCGATGCCATATAACCTCACTCACCGGCCTCACAGCTGATTCTACGATTTCTGATCATTTCAGACCAAAAGATTTAAACGATTATAATAATAAATATTAATAATAATAATAATGGAATGGAATAATGGAATGGAATAATGGAATGAAATGGATTATAACGGAATTAATTTATACAGGTTTGTTTCACGTAATCTCCGCAAAAGCAAAATCATGATTTGTGCAATAATCTATGTTACCTTTGTATTAAATCTTTTTTTATTCCTTTTAAATACGCTCCACGTTCTTTGAGCTATTGCTTCAAATCTTTAACGGTCATATTGTAAAATATATCCATCTTTTTGCCAAACATTTCCTAATTTTATAATATTGATATACAGAATAAACTGTCAAAAATCTTTGTTTACCACAAAGCACAATGGCGCCATCTGCGAAAACATTTGCGTTTGACCTCCCATTGCTTGAAAATAGGAATAAAAGACGATCGTCACTTTAATTTTCCAGACGATCGCTTCGAAGATCCGTAACGCATCAAGAAGAAGTGGTTCGGCAGTTGGAAGAGATGAACGACTACCGGCCATACTTCACGTGGTGGGTCAGCACAGTCCAGACCCTGGTGCTGCTGCTGTCTCTCCTCTGCTACGGCTTCGGGCCAGTGGGATTTGGCCGGCATACGCATTCCAGCCAAGTCCTGGTCAAGAGTTTAAGTTTACAGCAGGTCAGGAAATCATGCTAATAATTTTAATGTGAAAATTTGTATGTGTGTTACTTAGTCCTGCTCAAACGTCTGAACGGATTTTTTTGCTTGACTTATAGTTAAAAACTTTTTTCCCGATGTTGTAAAAAAAAACGCTTAAGTAGCAATTTTCTTAGGTACTTAACATGGAGTACGATGAAAGCTAACTGTTTTTAACCTTTTTGTAGAGAAAAAGGGATTTCAAATATCATTTTCATATTAAATTATTGTGTTCGTTGCCTAGCCTCATTCTAGAATTTTACAGAGACTAAACAAATACTTAAAAGCCTAACCTTAGAAATATAGAGGTACATTTATTTTTGTGAAAAACTTTTCATTTTTCTAGACAAGTTGCTAAAAAAGGCAAGACGTCTTTTAGAAACTCTTCATAAATTTCATAAGGCTATTTGTCGTTTCTGCTCCTGAATAATCTTTCAAACCACTTTCTTCGGGACCATATAATACGTGCGTACTAAGCTCCGTTGAAAGAACCCAGAAACATTACGTACGTGGATTTTCCGTTTCCAAGACATTGGCAAATGATATGCGCACTTTCCTCACACTCCAATGAATAATTTTATGTACCGTGTTACCGGCCAAAAACTTATTCTGGCGATTTACCTTAAATTGATTCTTTTGAAAACGTGTTTAGCGACAAAGGCATCTTTATCAAATTCTATTAGCGGCCATAAACAAAAACAACAAACGGTCTTGAGAAGCGTAATATTTATGTTATTAATGTCTTCTAATTTTATTGTAACTACCTACATTTTTGTTTATAATCAAACACAGTTAGTAAGTATATCAAATTTAAAATTAATTGCTGATTTACATGGAAATGAGGCATTTGTTTTATAATTATATCACGACCCAGTTATCAAAATGACAGTCAGCAGAGGCATTGTTATGCTAATCATTTAATTTCATTTACGGGAAAGCTTTATCGAAGAGAGCAACGGTGTCATACAGTACGATATGAAGGCAATTAGGCAGATAAAAAAATTAAATTTAACACTAAAACGTCGGGTCTCCGTCATTTGGGAGGCATAATGTGCGTCAACGGTGAAATTCCGTTTCTTTTGTACATCAGTTGCCGTAACAAGGTTAAATGAGGGAAAGCTTTTAGACAAAACACGCCCCTAGATTTAATGTCTGAGATGGCGCTTAAAAGACAATGCACAATATTTACTTCGTGGATTTATTACGCCTACCGAAATCCTTTGTTTGTGTGCTCGTGTAAGCAAACTTGGGAGTTAGATCCCACTGTGAATTTAACGTTATTAGGTATGACGTCAAGGCCATTATTAAGTCATATAGTGAAATAAAGAGTGAAGCTTATAATATCTAATTTTGGACAACTAGTTACGTACCCTTCTGTTTTCTTGGTGAATTAGGAAATTCTATTGAAAGAAAAAGTATTGAAAAGATAACTTCCGAGTGCTCTTCTTAAAAGTGAATATCGATATCAAAATGTTAGTTCCAAAAACATTCGCTATTATGATGCCTTGACGATATCTGTATCAGAGTTACTAAACACCGATGAGCTTCAGGAATTTTAAGATTCAAGATTCGGAAATAATCTCTATAATTTACATAATGAAATATATATGTAGATGAAGACTTTGTTTACAATATCAATTCTCACTGCTATTGACAGCTCTGGATAGTAGGCAAGTAATTGAGAACGTTTAACAAGTTGAGAACGTGTCAAACTCAATTCAAAGCAAATTATCCATACAATACTCTCATTTGGACGACCTGTTTGGCGCAGGGGTACTAACCCCACCTTCTGCGCCAGAGGTCCCGGGTTCGATCCCCGGACAAGACAAATATTTGTGTGCATGCACATGTCTATTTGTCTTGGTCTGGATGTTTAATATGTATATTATGTATGTATTTACAAAAAAAAAGGATATAAGTATGTTTATCCGTTATCTAGTATCCATAACACAAGTTCTTCATGATACTTAACGTGGGCTAGATAATTGGTGTGATTGTATAAAAAAAAAATAAAAAAAAAAAAAATTGCTGTCGATACAATCTTCTAGGCAGCCTGGCTGAAAATATTTGTGCATTCAAAAATAGCAGCCAAAAGACATTTGGTTGCCGCAGTCAAGATTTATTGTCTGCCTATAGTGCGCGATAGGTCTAGTCACAGTCTGAATGTAAACAGACTAGGCACTCGGCCGATATGACGCGCTCACAAACACACGCGCCGCTCGCTATAGCTACACGGCCGGTCCCTTGATCTCACTGGGTTTCACTGGTAAAACAGTTGCGAGCGTGTGGAAGGGCGCGTGTGGAGGCGCATATCTGTGTGAGTGCGTCATTTCGTTGTAGGCAGTGCAAAGACTGTTTAGACTATGGTCGAGTCCTTCTCAACCTGAAAATCAGAAAAACAACCATTTCATAATTTAAAATTGGAAGTAAACAATATAGGTGAACCACCTTGCTCCCTGAACCGGCAACAGATAGGGCCCAAGTAAGAGCATTAGCACGGAATGTAGGTCAGCCTTTGTGGCGGTCGCTTCTGCCTTCCTTTTGTCTAATTTTTGTATAGCTTACACAGTGGCATATTTACAGGAGTGCCAACAATGAGAAAATTGCATATTTTTCTTGTTTTTGTTTTACTACAGCATTGTCTGGAACCTTTTCGAGTTAATGTGGGACTTGAGTTTTGTTAATTTGCAATTACTTTAAAGTATTGCCGTATTATCTTTATAAAAAATGCTGGGAAATGTTTTAAGTATAACAGTAGCGAGTGGTCGAAATATGGCGAAGGTAAGCCGGAAATAAAAGAATAAAAAAAAATGTTTTTTATTTTATTTTTATGAACGAACGGGGAGGCTCTTAGCCTTAATCATACCTGATGTTAAGTATTAATAAGGCTAGAAGAGCCTTATTCTCCTAGTATAAAAAAAAAGTATTAATAAGGCTGAAGATGGAAGCGAGCCTCTCTCGGAATCTCACTGAGGAACTGGCTATCTTATCTGTAACTGCCGGAACACAACAATGCTGAAAACATTGTTGATATGGCGTCAGACTTAAATAAGATGGTGGTAGCTAGCCAGACGGACTTCGAACAAGTCTTACCACCAACCAAACCGAATACGATATGTAATCCGCTGGGAATCGAATCCGGGACCCCTGGGTCTGATACCGGTGGTTGTACCACTAGACCACAGAGGTGGTTAAAACTTAGTTGTTAACTTTGTAACCACCTGGCATCCACGTAACAATACCTGATGACATAATTATTATTATCTGCCTGGTGGATTGCTGGGGTGAGATTTCCAAAAGGGAAGCCGATGGGATTCGGTATGTATAGACCATACATATACACGTACCTGTTGTTAAAAAGTGTATGAATATATCATAAATGTGAAAAGAGTCATCAAGTTATGCAAAAAAGATATTAATTTTGCTTATTTTTCTAATATTTATCAGCAAGAAAGAAAATAATATGTTTTGATTTATTTGAATCGGAAAATGAACGTAACCCTACTACGTAAAAAAATTTCATAGGTTTAGTTAAAAATATGAAATTTTCGTGACGTGTTGCGGTAATTAAAACAAAATACAATTTGTTTCAGGTCGAATGGGAGGAGCCTGCATCTTTCTGGCTGGGTCCAAGGGCTGCAGATCTTATACATTTAGGAGCTAAATTCGCACCATGCATGAGAAGAGACGTGAGGATAGCAAGAGCAATAGCAGCGTCTGCTAGAAGAGAACGAGACACAGCTTGCTGCATACGGAACGATGACTCTGGCTGTGTTCAGTCCTCGAAGGCTGATTGTTCAGTGAGTACTTTTTTGTTCATTTAACCGGTTGTGTCCAGAGAACAATAGAATATCTATTGTGTCTCATAACCCTGGGCCTGAAAGGTTTATGACGAAAAACAGGATTCTTACTATGTTTGTATTTCGTCAAAAATCCGTTTTTCGTAATAATGACATTTATGGCGGGCAACAACTGTAAAAGAAAGACGTATCTAAACGACACATGAAAATATGAAACATTGATTCCATGCGATGGAAAAACCTTGCATGCAAACGTTCAGTCCCTTAATAGAGACAGAATTTGTGGTGGAAAAATATAAACACTGTTTCAAATCTTGTTTTAAATTCTGAAATAGTGTTTAGGTAAAGTAACTTTTTTTATTAATTTTATTTGAATTTACCAATATAATTAATGTTTCACTTTAGAGTAATGTTTTTTCATACCCGAGTCAGACAGCCGGTTCTCGCGAAAGATATACGATCACCGACCCTGTTACTCTCAAGACATCAGATTTAAAGAAAAAAAGTTAGTTACAATTTCAGAAATTTACAAAGTGATTATATATGGAAATATTGTTTAGACAGTTTTTTAGGTTATTTTAGGTAAAGTGACTTAGTTAATGTGACATTAAACATTATCTAACTGATTTTAGGTAAAGTCGGTTTTTTCTTACTTATCTTAAAATGTAAACAATCTTGACAAGACTTATTATTGCATTGTAACGAAAAAAATTACATGTTAATGTCAGTATATACCTTTCATGACAAAACAACTATTGAGTACAAAGATAATTTTGTAATATCTTTCTTTGTTTTATGTTCTAAGGAAACCTGTAAAAAGACATGTAAAGATTATTTACATTTTAAGACAAGAAAGAAAAAAACAGACTTTAAGTCTGTTAGTGTCTTAATAAAATGCCTTTTGGGTGATTTAAACTTGATACCAAGCTCAGTCAAATAGATTGAATGCTTGACTAGGATTAACTAGCAGTCCCTAATTTTTTCGACTGTTAAAGTTCTAAATATCCAATATCTATTATTGTCATTTAAACTAAAATGTAGGAGTCCCTGATATACCTACCTACAAACAGTGTTTAAATAATATCTTTAATAGTAAATGATAATAAATGTTTGTATATCTTTTTGACCACGCTTCTAAATCAGATACGAGGATTAATAGCAAAGGTAAATATTATGTTATGTTATTATTACATTAGTTTAGAAAATATGTGTAGGCAGGCCCTTAAAATTTGATTTGTACCGATTTAGCATCATCAACATTATGGCACAGACCTTTCTTACGATGGTGGATGAGAAAAACTAACCTTCATTTGCCCGCGGGCCTAATGTGGATTCGTGTTTGTTAACAACTTCAATAATACCAGAACTTCAGGCATAGGCCACCAAAAACTAGATTGCTTTACATGATCGTCTGTAATATCAATATTAATGAAAAACTGAATTTCAAATTAAGATGCAAAAAACTACAGGACTAACACTAGTGACTATGTTTCTCAAAAACACGATTGCATAAAATTTTCTAGATAGAAAAAAATTGCGAAGTTGCCTCCAAATCACTATAATTAAAACGATAAACTGCTAGTATTCAAGTAATACATTAAAATAAAGGTTGGAACTTTTTAGTATAATTACACTATAGATAAGGCAGGAGGCAGGGCTTATGTTATATTTTTTTTTTTTCCTTTACAAAAAGAATTTCCTTCATTTCTTCATTCCGGACCGGCCGAATGGGGCCGGAGAATTATATAGTAAATGCTGCCTTATTTCTCATAGAAATAAGGCAGCATTTACTTTGCAGTTCGCCGTTGCAGTTATTACTTTTGCTTTTGACCTAGAGCGCGCCCTTAACGTGTTTTCCGAAACAATATTTTAACAATTGACCACGGTAAAACGACATCCTGTTAAAACGATCAATATTTTTTTACAGAATACAATATCAACGTGGAAGAAGTGGTCATCAGGAGAATCGGGCCCTGGAGGTCGGATATCGGGTTCCGTTTGTGGTTTAGATCCTAAGTAAGTATTGACTATCTATATATTTTATTGTCGACAAAAACCATGTTTTTCATACAAGAACTAGATACTTCTTGTATATAGAAGTGTCTACTTCTTGTATGAAACAGACAAAATAGTATTTCTAGGATTTTTTAATAGAAATCCTAGAAATAGTATATCTTCTGTTTCTTTTTATAGTCATACCTATAAAGAAACGGAGAATTGCTGCTATGAAATCATATAGATATTTTGTTTTCAAACACATTAGCATAACAAAAGTATTGGCAAGCAACTAAAATGTTTTATTTATCTCTATTTTCAGGTTCTGCGAAGCGCCGCGTTCAATAGCGCCGCACGAGTGGCCCGACGATATAACAAAATGGCCGATCTGCCGCAAGTCAGTGTTGGACGGGTCCGCCGCCGCGGGCCGCGCGGGCCACGCCGCCGAGCACATGGCCTGCGAGGTCATCGGCCATCCCTGCTGTATAGGAGTGCATGGCCAATGTGTCATCACTACCAGGGAACACTGCGACTTCGTCAAGGGGTATTTCCATGAAGAGGCATCGCTGTGCTCACAGGTATTTTTATTAATACTCTGATCAAGACCAATGCGTATCCATTAATAGCTTTACAGACAGACCGAAGTAATTGGTAGAGCAGTAGCAGTGGCTTGCGGCTTCATTGACTATCCCTCCTGCATAGAGGTGCATGGCCAGTACATCATCACTACGACTTCGTCAAGGGATACTTCCTTAAAGAGCTGTGCTCACAGGTATTTCGTATTTGTCTTGCTGGAGTCACGATCTGTGTTTGCAGCTTTTATAAACAGAGATTTCGACGTAATTGGTAGAGCATTAGCAATGGCCTTCAAGGTATCGGCCATCCATGCTGCGTAAGGGTGAATACTGGGTGCAACTTCAAAGGGCACTTCCATGAAGAGGCATCGCTGTGTTCACAGGTATTTCTAATTTGTTATTGCTGAAATCACTATCTGTGTAGCTTTTATAGACAGACTTCGAAATAATTGGTAAAGCAAAACTGCAACTTCGATAAAGGATACTACCATGAAGAGGTATCGCTGTGCTCACAGGTTAGTTTAGTGGTAATCTGATCAAGACCTATGCGTATCCATCAATATAAGAACCTGTAACACAGATTTAAGCAATAAATTTATTCTGATTCTGAAAAAAAATAGCCACATAGAGAGACCGCAGCATTTGGTAGAGCAGTAGCAGTGGCTTGCGGCGTCATTGACTATCCCTTCTGCATAGAGGTGCATTGCCAGTGCGTCATCACTGCGACTTCGTCAAGGGATACTTCTTTGAAAAGGCGTCGCTGTGCTCACAGGTATTTCGCATTCGTTCTTGCTGGAGTCACGATCTGTGTTGGTCGCTTTTTTAGACAGACATCGAAGTGATTGGTAGAGCAAAACACATGGCCTGCGAGGTCGTCATCCATCCCTGCTGTATAGGGGTGAATGGTCAATGTGTCATCACTACCAGAGTGTACTGCGACTTCGTCAAAAGATATTTCCATAACGAGACATCGTTGTGCTCACAGGTATTTCAAATTAGTTTTTGCTGGAATCACCATATGTGTAGTTTTGCGTCGAATTGATTGTTAGAGAGAGTAGTAGCAATGGCTTGCGAGGTCATCGGCCATCCTTGCTTGCATTACTACCAGGGAACACTGCAACTTCGTCAAGGGGTACTTCCATGAAGAGACATCGCTGTGCTCACAGGTATTTCATTGCTTGGATCCCGTTCTGTTTAGCTCATACATACAGACGTTGAAGTAATTTTTAGAGCAGTAGCAAACGCCTACGATGTCATCGGCCATCCTTGCTGCATAGGGGTGCATGACCAATGCATCATCACTACCAGGGAGCACTGCGACTTCGCCAAGGGATTCTTCCATGAAGAGGCATCGCTGTGCTCATAGGTATTTGAAATTAGTTTTTGCTGGAATTACTATATGTGTAGTTTTATCTCGAAATGATTGGTAAAGAGAGCAGTAGCAATGGCCTTCGAGGTTATCAGCCATCCTTGCGTGCATACTACCAGGGAACACTGTGACTCCGACAAACAGCAGGTGTTTAGTTATTATAGAGAGATATTATAGAGTATAGCAAAGAAAAGGATGATCAAAGCATTGTTAACTGATTGCGGGAGCCATATAATACATCGGTTAAAAAGTAGCTTTTTGGTACTTTCATTGACCATAATGATTGTGAATTTTAAAAGTTATCAGGCTATGGAAGAGGAAGTTAAACATCTGCCTTTTTTTAATTCTAGGTGTCATGTCTAGACGACGTCTGTGGAATGCTCCCATTCATGCGAAGACGTCGGCCAGACCAGCTGTATCGCGCGTGGACGTCATTATTCGTCCACGCGGGTCTGTTGCACCTCGCCGCCACTCTGGCCTTGCAGTGGCTCTTCATGAGGGACCTGGAGAAGATGGCCGGGCCCGTTAGAATAGCTGTTATATACTTGGGTAGCGGCGTCGCTGGAAACATGGCGTCGGCTATCTTTGAGCCTTATAGGGCAGAGGTGTGTATCCCCACTAGTGGTTCTGAGACTTTTTATATCAGTACTCCTTGTACATCTAGTACGAGTAGACATTTACTATTAACGTTATTAGATGCACTACTCATGTCGGTAAAGTAGTCAATGAACATCAAATATACAGAGCGATACCTATCGATAACGAACATAGCTTGCCCGACTCGTATAATGGATACTGTAAGATTATATTGTATCCTCATTCGCTAATCTCCGTTATTCTTTTTTCCAGGTGGGACCAGCTGGATCACATTTCGGCCTTCTGGCTTGTCTTATAGTGGAAGTTATAGGGGCATGGCATCTTCTAAGGCATCCTCGACGAGCGCTGCTAAAACTGATAGGCATCGCGATCGCGCTGTTCCTGCTCGGGCTGCTCCCGTGGATCGACAACTTCGCCCATGTGTTCGGTTTCGTGTTCGGCTTTTTGCTGTCATACGCCTTACTTCCGTTCATAACCTTCGGGCCGTACGATAGAAGAAGGAAGATTGTGTTGGTTTGGGTATGTTTGATATCGGCGGGGGGGATGTTGTGTGCGCTGGTCGCTTTGTTCTACGTGGCGCCGGCTTACGAGTGCGCGGCGTGCGCGTACTTCACATGTTTGCCGTTGGCGCCGGAGATGTGCGCGTCGCAGGACGTGCGCGTGCGGCAGCTGGACGGGGTATGACGGCGCGCGGCCCGGGCGCACCCGCCGCCGCCGCCCCTCCCCGCGCCCCCCGCGCCCCCCGCGCCCGCCCCGCGCCGCCCCGAGGACCGTTGCCGTTGTTCTTACCGAGCCCCCGCGTAGCTCCCCGGTACGAAAGCCTTGTGTCACTCTTTTAAGAGCTGGGAAACGAATGCCAACGATTACCAAAAGTATGAACATTACCTTGGGCCTTGCGCGTCGCCCTCGCTAACCGTTGTTCTTACCGAGCCGCCGTGGTATCTGTACGAAAGCCTTGTATCACTTTAACAATCATACAGCTGTAAAACCCCCGCTTACCGTTGTTCTTGCCAAAAAGCCTAGTGTCACTCTTTAAACAGCTCGAAAACGAATGCCAACGATTAGGCAACAAAAAATATGAACATGACCTTGGGTATTGTTTTTTAATATTTTTCTATTTAAAATGTATCATGTGACCTTGGGACTTGCGCGTCACCCCCGCTGACCGTTCTTGCCGAGCCGCCGAGTAGCCCCAGTGCGTGTTATCAGTACAAAAGTCTTCTGTCATTTAAAAACCATACAGCTGGGAACGAATGTACTCTTGCGTACAATGAATGTAAGTACTTGCGGCTTCCTCGCAAGGTCCAGGCCGTTGCTCAATGTCGTTGTTCTTGCCGAGCAAAAAATTTACGAAAAAGTATTCGTATTTTCAGGTCAAAGAATATGAGGTATATATCAGCTAACTCATCTGTGGTTTCTTGGAAAGTAAACAAATACGAACTTAATCTACTAAGGAAATGTAAACTCATCTACATACGCATTAATTCAAAGTGAGCACGTGTCTCCAATCTTGTTGTTATTTAAACTTGATACTGTCAAGATTATCTGATGCTGATGTCGATATCGAGATGTGATAATGATGATAATGCAATATTGTATTGATGCTCTCAATTGATGATCTCAAATTGTAATTCAGTATCTACTTCAAGTGCATACCGCTTTAAAGAAATTACAAAAATATTGTACAAGAAGAAATATTTACAAAAAGTACATTGAAGATGTAAAATAAGATTGAAAAAAAAACAACTTTTTTAAATAAATCATGTTTAATGAATGAACTAAAGTTTAAACTGTCAGAAACAAGGAGCAAAGTTAAATAATAAAAACGATCACAAAATTGTATTAATAACTATTGATTCCGGACTACATACAGAGAACTGAATACTTTTTTTTTTTAGTAATGTATAGAAAGATAATTTTGAGTAACATAACCAACATTACGAGCATTATTACCTTAATTCATGAACATGAAAATATTTATCGTAGGTACTTTGGTTTCTTCTAAAAAGACATTCATTTCAGACATGAAGAAGTGACAGAGTTTATCGCTAGATATCTCAAGATATAATACAAGTGCGATTGTACAATAACACACACAAGTGCTTTTCAGGTTGAAACAACATTAATATGGCCATATAATAATCCATGGGTTAGCAATTTAAAATGGCGGATGCGATAAATTAGTTAATGTAAATAAATTTGTACATTATAATACATAACACGTACGGTCTTTAAGTGAGTTGTATTTATGTGTGACTATGTTTCTGTATGCGTACATTTTACGGGAATAACGTCATAAGAGAAGTGCTACAAAGATGATACCAAAATCAACTTGAATGTAACGCACTTAAAAAGTTCATAAAACTTATATCTTCAAAAAAATCGAGAAAGTATTTTGGCAGTTGTATATAATTAGGTATAAAACTTAAATCTCTTGATAATGGTGTCTATTGCGTGTTCCCGTAAATGTGTCATTATACATAATTTAGTATATTACTAAATAATGTAAATAGCATGTTAAAATATTTGATATTTTCATCTATTATGTTCACCGCATATAACGAATTCAGTCTTATCTATAAGTATCACTTTAATAATATTTTGTTTCGTCAATTTATATAGTCGTTATGATGAAGTCTGCGTAGATTTATATATATTGTTTTACAAATGATATGCTAGTAATATTTAAAATAATTTAAACTTAGGCATACTTATTTTATTAAAGAGGCAATTAGGGTGCTGCAACTGTCTTTTATCCTAAACAAAGCCATGATTTAATACGAATTTGTTGTAAAACTAGTCATCTTCTAAGCTTTTTGTTTTCGAATGTATTTATGTACCTACAATAAATAAAATGGGAGGTATTCACTGTAGGATTGGTCTCATTTTGACGGTTAAATCTGTTTTTTTTTTATATTCTTATATTAAATTTATCATCCCACAAAATGTAAAAGAATATATCAAGATGTTTACAGAATTGTTTAAAAATGTTTCATTCAATTCCGATCCTATGTTATTATTAGTGCACAACTCGTTGTAAGCCAAAAATTTTTATAATAGGGTTATGTTTGTAAGATTGAAGTAATAAGTGACAATTATGTCTACGGAATGTGCCACGTGATAATAAGTTTATCCACATAACTTTCAGTTATATTAAACCAATTGCACATCGAAGTTATGCATAGTTGTTTATTTTATACATTTGAGTTTGAGAGAAGTGCTTTTTTCAGTATTACATCGATAGTACCTATGACAATCTAAGTATAATAGGAAAAACCGGGAAGTATGAAATGAATGAGCTAAACTTCAGACTAACGTCACCAGTACAAGATCAGTACAAGATATAATCGATGACCAATTAAGTTCCTAAGGAATTTCCCAAACTTTACTAAATACTATGAAACATTAAAAACATTGTCTATGAAATAAATCGGATCGTGAATCGGTCTGAATTTTTTCTTTTATATCTTTCGTTATTTTAATTTGCTTAACTTGGAGACAAAACTCGGCTATCGGGATTGATTGGCTTTTCATATCAGGAAGTAATTTTCATTGGCTATTGATTACGTGACTTGATGTATGTGATACGTTAAAAAGCTGGATTTTCCAAAAAGTTAAGCTCTTGTCAGTGCCATTAGTAATTCATTGTATTATTATCTTTGTTTTTTTTTTACTTTGAATGGGTTTGCTCTTGACCCCAATTAAGCCCAGGGGCTCTGACAGGATCCACGATGGAGCGAGCTAACCCAGAAGGTGCATATTCACTCTTGTTTTGAAGGTGGTCGAGTTATAAGTATTTGGAAATACAGACGCACAGGAGGGAGTTCTACTTCTTTGCTGTGCGCAATATATGATTGTAGTGCTTATTATGAAAGTATAAATACAGAGGTTTACGTAAATAATAGTGAAAAATTAACACTTATTATCACGTGGCTGTCAAAGTTGGTATAGTTTTCTTTAATTTCTCAAAGCAATAAAAGGATTCGTATTATAAACCTGCTCACTTAACATTACACTGCCTACTTAGCTACCTACTTACTGATACGTTGATCGAAATGTATTATTTATTTCTTATTAGTTGTAAGTAGTGATGTTATGCTCAGTTATATTACGGTGTCGAAGTTTAGATGACCAAAGATAATAAAATTTATTTATCTTATTATTTCATATCATTACGACACTTTTAAATTGATTTCCCATGAACACGTTTGAGGTGACTGTTTTTTTATATAATGACAATTTGTAAAATACAGAAATATCTTGATCAGAATCGAGCACAAAAAATTACCCAAGCTTATATATTAGGTTTTATACTTATAAAAGATATTATAAGACATTGAGATCGAAATCAGAAAATTCGAAATGTAATGTAACTATTAGTATGTACCATTTTTCTAACATTGTAGAGGCATTAATGATTGAAATTGAAATAAATTTGTTGACAAGTACTTCAAACGTGCCCATGAGTTATCCAAGATTTCGTTATGCGCAGTACTTCGTAGTATTAGGACAATGTAATAGTTTATTAACTTATTACATTGATCTAATTTACAATTTTTTTTGTAACTTCATTTCTCTAGCCAGTGTTTAAAATGAAGTGCCCTTCGCCCGGGCCGCCCGGCGGACTGTCAGATTTAACTATAAGACAAACTAACATTATTGTACATTATGAACATACACCTAATTATTACATTTAAATCGTAAGGAAATGGTAAAGTAATCTTATTGTAAACTAGTATTAATCGAACAAGAAACCTTATTATCATAATATCTTTGTGTTTTATTTCCCTTGGCTGATGCTTGAGATTTGAGACCTTATAGTTTCTGAAATATAAATTACTAGCTTCCGCTCGCGGTTTCACCCGCGTGGTTCCCGTTTGTATTTAGGGATAAAAGTAGGCTATGTTACTCTCCGTCCTTTCAAGTAACTCTATGCTAAAAATCAAGACGATTGGCTGCTTCGTTAGCGCGTCGAGAAAGGACAAACAAACACACTCGCATTTATTATATGATTAGGATTAGGATTTCTACTAAGAGTACATTAAATATAGTGTTTGTGGTGCATTCTTAAGTGGCTTCCACACGATACAATTTGATTGCCGATTGAATTGGGTACAATCTGATCGTCAGTCCACACGTACACAACAAGATCGCCAATTTAAGTTTTCTTTTGTTGCCTCTACTGAACGAACTTGTTTGTATCAAGATGCCTCATAACAAGAAGCAAAAAAATGGATTGATCTTGGCTCTAACTAAAAAAGTAGATGAGAATAAAAGAAAAAGAAGACTATGGACAAAACAACGGTTATTAAAAAGAAAGCAACTGAGTCACGTAAATATAGTTAGAGAGCTGGACAGTGACGATTTTAGAAATTTCATGAGGATGAATCATGCTACCTTTCATGAATTATTGACTTTAGTAAGTCCGTATATCACTAAGCAAAATACTATAATGCGAGAAGCTGTTACTTCCGAGGAGCGTTTAATAGTTACACTTAAGTATTTAGCATCAGGAAGAGAAAATCTCTAAGGAAAAAAGGAAATGCAAAATCTCTAAGGAATTATGCCTTGCTTGTTTATTTTTATACAATTGGTTAGACACATTATCCCAAAGGCATGGCAAGTCCTTATACATATTCAAAATCTCCACCATTATTTCCCGTTCTGATCGAATATACATATTGTCGTTGTCATATTCCTCTCTCCGATTCTTGAAATCACAACAAACAAAATACAAGCAGTGTGACCAGATCTAATCAGTCAACGTCAACGCACACCACCCGCTCTGCACGCCGCTTGCACGGTGACTACGTCAAAAAATTGGCCAATTAGCGTCCACACCACCCAATTTGATTGGGTGATACCGATCACCCAATGACCTTGAATTTCATATTTCCTTCCACACGACACAATTCGATTGTCAATCTAATCAAATTGGACGTAAAATTGTATCGTGTGGAAGCCACTTTAAATTGGACAATTCCCAATTGATTTTGGGTTTTTTCAGACAATCTCCATTCAAGAACAAAATAATTCTTATTCATTATCTTCTTCGACGATAAGGTAGTTGATATGGAAAGCGTGGGATATCAAACACGATCTATTGGTGATGCTGTCAAATGCGTCAATACGTCAATGAGTAACTTTTTACGTAAATACACTCTCAACACAAATTACTAGTCACTTAAATTTTATACTTAACGAAACGAAACAAAAATGCATTTTTTGTTCCTTTAAAGTTCAAAATTACTCAAAGCCTGAAAATAAGACAGACATTTTAAGATAATTCTATTTATTAGTTAGTAACTATCTACCATCCCCACTGCTGGGACACTGGTTTTCCTTATGGATAAGGAGAACGGGCAATGACCCACCACGCGGACCCAATGCGGATTGGTGGGTTTTAACGACTGCAAATGCAGCCGGGACCAATGGCTTAACTTGCCTTCCGAAGCACGGAGGAGCTCGAGATTATAAATTTTTAGTCACCCATCCCGTGACCGACCGTTGCGAAAGTTGGTTAACATCAACAATCGCAGGCCGAGCGCGCGAACCACTGCGCCACGGGCTCCTCATTTTAATTGTAGTTTTGTGGATTTACGTTAATAACGCTACATCATAATATTGGTACCCACAGCCCCCCTAGCAGGAACACCGCTATATCACGCGATATGATATAGCGCATCATGCTGTCTTGCTTACTCCGCTGCAATGTGAGTGGGACAGCGGCACGTTGACGAGTTATCGAGTCGATAAAAGCCGTTCATGCTAGCTAGGCTGGCTTCGCAGTGGTATAGTTACTACTTTCTACTAATGGTAAGTTATTTACATTCAGTAAAAAATAATTATGGTGTTCCCTGCAATGAACAGAAGAGCTACCATGTATTTTTTTTCACTCGTGGTCTATCTTGTTTTACTATTGGGACCACGAGGAAGCCTAGTTCCTCGTAGTCCTGTTACGGAGTAAATGTTACTAAGGAACCATGAGGAAACCTATAGTGGGACCACAAGGAAGCCAAGAAATGTCCTACTCGAATTTACCTATTATTTTAAAATATTATCAGTTAAATAACTTTAAATTAATTAAGTCAGTAACGTGTTTTTTTAATTTCCTCCGAACTTACCCCTGTAATAGTACATTATGATATAAGTGCGGTAAGTTGAAAATTACAGCCGAGGCGATATTGCTAGCCCGAGCCGTAGGCGAGGGCTACAAGAAAGCATATGCTGTAAGTAATTATCAAACGCACGTATGTCATACGAGGTTTTATAACATATTTGCGAAGAAATTAATAAAACTCGGACTTTCTTAAACGAATAAATTATCAATACTTACCATGTTTTGTTTTCATAGTGCTTTTTAGCATTGAATAGTAGCACCACAATGAGCTTGACTTATATTTTTGAGAAAGTTCCATGAAATAGGCTAATAACACACTTTCTGAAAATTACTTTGCATCTTTGCTTGTCTTTCATGATGAAATTTTGTTACGCTTGTAAGTATCTATCGGTGGATTTTTCGGGCAAGAGGCTTAGAGTAGCCTTTTTCGCTGCCTCTGAGACTTCTGGCGGTGTCGAATTAAAAATTTCATCACTACTTGACGACATTTTCAAATAAAAACAATACAGCGAAAAGAAAAAGCGCGCGGAATAATTTTTACTTGTTCACAAATTTTTTTTAAGGCAAAGGCATAAAAACAGCCAGTATTCTTAATAAAGTAAATAAATATTTTTGTGTTTTTGTTACAGATAAATGTTATAAATGGTTGTAATTTAATGTCAAAATTAATTATATTAAGATTTAAATGTTTATTTATTATATTTTATCTCCCAAAGTTAATTTTATTCAAAAAATGTTGACCTCTTTTCTGTCATAAAAACTCTTTGCTAAGATTAAAAAGTACCGTTCGTTTTAGACGGAGATCTTGATAAACCGTGCGTTTTACATTACATTACCGCACAAGTGCGTAATGAGATACATTACGATAGTAAAATTGGTGTAATAAGAGACCCTTTACGAGCAAATAATAAATTAAATTATTGAACAGACTATACCTACTAAATTAGGGTAGGGTTCCTCACTATCTAAGATTTCTTCATCATACATAAGAAGTTTTTGAGTAGAGTGAGTTGACTTTTATTTTTACCCGACTACAGCAAAACAAAAAAAGGAGGGTTATGATTTTGACAGGTATGTATGTATATTATGTATGTTCATCTGTACCCACATAACTTTTCACAATTGAGGTATCGTTGGAATCGTCTCGATTGTCCGCTGGTTATAGGCTATGTCACGTCACATGAAATTGAATATGGCGCCCTCGAGACGACATAAAGCTGTGAACTAAAAACTTTCATTTATAAAGAATATCGTGTTTTGTGTCATATAAAAGCTTTTGGTAAGCACGATTCAAAAACATATTTTATTAGTTTTTGCTCGCGGCTAAGCTTGGATAAATCGAATTTCGGTAATAATTTCCACACTTTACAACTCCAAAAGAATTTAAATAAAAAATAAGTTCAAAAACTAAAACCTACCTAAGTAAACAATACTTACTCTAACAAAACAATACATTCTAGGGAAAAGTGGCATACGACAACGAAAATTTCAGATGAGAATATTTTCTTGTTTCATACTTTTTAGAGCGTGACTTTTCAGTAGTTGGGTTTTAGTTTTTGAACTTATTTTTTATATTATAAACATAATTGTGGTAACCGTGAATAGCAAATTGGACTTGTAGATCATTGTTGTTTAAAGATTTATGTTAAATGTTGCTGCTAAATAGTTCCATTAGTCATTAAATTTACTGCCTAGTTTGAGAAGACAGAAAACAAATTGGTTCAATAACGTTTTAAACGACAAGTCTACGAGATTGATCCATTATTATGGAGTATTTACTGGGGCTTTACTTTTAATTGTGTCCTTTGTTTCTCTGTTCACTTTTCACGCAAAAACAACTTTTACTACTACTAACAAAATATTGTATTGATATACCTACTTTGCTAGCCGGGTGAACCTTTCAGATACCTTTCTTTAACCATAGAAAGCTTGCGTTCGTCAAAATGACGAGCAAACATATCTGAAACAAACGTTCACCCTGTTAGTAAAGTATGTCAACACATCATTTTCTACAATACACAATTGGGATACAATCTTACATTTCCACAGGAAAAATGAAAACTTACTACGACAGTAGGTACCTTTCATCTACTTTTTGTGGTTTTCCAGTTCAAACAGCGTATCAGCTAGCCTCCCTATTAATGTCGTATTTCAAAAGTAACCTGTAAATAAAATACCGACTAGACGGTTAATAGAAAGACCAATTAAGATAGTTGTCCGCGACATAAACTCCAAAACCAATGACGTTTCTTTCCTGTAGAAAGATATCGTTGACGAATGTCAATACTTAAGATTACTCTGAATGATATTAGCACGTGCTATAGTATCAAAGGCATATGTTTTAGTATTTAAAAGACCCCAAGTAGATGATAACGTCAATCAAATGTGTACACGATCAAATGAGATAAGTCTAGACAGGAGTTTACAATAAGTCGTTGTGGCGGTAAAGTGGCAGTAGTGTGAAATTCCTCAATAGGTGTACACTACAGCTAGGTATATTTTTTATAGTTAGATTAAATAAATTAAAGAAAGTGAAAAAAATTTTAGGTCGTGAAAAGAAAGTGTAAGTATTATTTCATTATAACTACATTTTCTTGTTTAAGATGACTGTATTGTTTACGTTATTATACTAAATTACTATAGGAGCCAAACCAAGTGTATTTGCAACGGGAAAAATAAAACTTAATTTCTCCGTTAAGGAAAATGCCCGCATTCACTTTGTAAATATTGTTGAAACTTGGTGCTCAAACTTCCCTCATTCAAGATAATAACTAAATTAAAACTGCATATGGAAAGTTTCGGGTACAGTTTCACTGCTCAAAATTAGCATTTGTCAGCATTTTACTTCAAATATTGTATTAAATACGGATGGAACACTGGAACCAATAATGAGTATAACATCGTCTCGCTTACAACTTTACTTCAATAACGCTCGATCCTTCCGGACGTAAAAGGAACTACATTTTCCTAAACATTTTTTACATTACGTGCTCGATACTTACTCGATACTTTTTCGATATTATTTCGTGCTGATCGTGACATACCCTTGTGCCCAGAAGATATATATTACCTATATAAAAATTATATCTATACATAATCCCAGCAGTGTCTTTCAGAAGAATGGCAGTATCAAATCGCAGCCATTCACAAAACCGTGGAAAAATAAGAAAAAACGGCTATAAAATACTTTGAGAATAAAATAATATTAATTAAAAAAAAGTAATTCGGTGGGCCAGCGGCAGTATTTGAGTACTCGATACCTGTAATTAACGAATACGAAATAATAAAAAAAAATAATAGAATATATTCCGGTTATCGCAATGTTTATGGCAAATTGGCAATGTCATAATTTTTTTTTAATGCGCTATGGTGGTTTTTCGAGATGACATAACTAACTCCAAAATAGTTTTGTTTAGTTTTTATTTGGGTCTAGACCCCAAGTACAAAAAATATATTATTTTAAGGAAGGAAAATCCACTTGGCGCAATAAAATTACCCGCAGTGGCTTAGTAAACGTTTGCTAGCAATTGCTCAGGACTTTCCCTGCAGTTACTGCCATCATTACTTGCATAATTACCTATTTGTAAAAAAAATGTGTATTTAATCTAAATATCAATAGTTAGGCTGCGTTTCAATAGAAGCGGAGCTGCGCGGGGCTGCGCAGAGCTCAGCTAAGAGGGGCTGTGTAAAGAGGTCAGTGTTTCCATTGAGGCTGCGGAAATATGAGTGGTGCAGAGCTAAGCTGTGTAGCTAGTTGAAGATGAGCCGAGCGGGGCTGAACTAAGCTGTATTATAGCTAGCTCAAGTTAAGCCGAGCGCCTGAGGGCCCGCAAAGCCCCGCTCATCCCCGCCCGACCCCGCTTCACCAAGCACAGCTACTTAGCTCAACTCCGCATCGCTGTGCCTCGCTCAGCATGACAAAGCTCGCTCTGTACAGCACGCTATACATTTTAATATAATTCTTCTCAACTCAGCTAATACTATTTCCACTGAAGCGAAGCGGAGATGAGATGTGTGATTTGAGCATTGGTAAATTTTTGTAAGTCTCAGCTCATCTTCGCGCAGCTCCGCTTCTATGGAAACGCAGCCTTACACTCAAAATATTAACGGAGATAATCATCTCAGTAATTTTTTAAGGTAAAGTTGTACAAGGAAACGTTCGTACTTAAAATACACAGCATATTTTTATATTTTTAATTCAAAAAATAAGGAAAATGCAATAAGACATTACTTCAAATTCGTACAAAGGCAAATATATGAATGACTTCTGAGTTTTGCGCAGAAGAGTGGCGACGCGTGATTACTACTTCAAAACTTCTTGTGTTCTGTGGTTTTAAATTAAGAGGTTAAGCTGAACTTACCTTCATGTTTTCGACAATTACAGTGATCGTCTCAGCCACATGACACCTAGGTATAGGCCTCCCCCAAGGTTATTACAGTGATCACTACATCAAAATTAACAGTTACAATCATCTTCAGCCATTATTAATGTCTCCACTGCTGGGACTCCAATGTTGATCAGATCAGTTGGGTATCAGTAGCAATCTGGATCACCTCCATTCACTCCCTGGATTGGCATTATCAGATCAAACTCGGTCAATCCTTAACAGAGAACCGAGGCTCCAAAATTACCTCGTTTGTATGAAAATCGACTAGTGTCATTAATTATGTGACCATCGCTGTATAGTGCACCTAAATCTGTAAAAGGTATTTTATTGTAAGGTGTTGTCGACTGTTTATAATATTTACACACGGCAGCATGTCAGGCTTCATTATTTGACCTTGCGAGCGCCCTTATATCACTCGTAATAGTGGCGGTTCTCCTACTGAAAGTGTAAAGAACGCGCTGTTGACTGTACCAAACAGGTTGGCCTATACCACGTGGGTGGTAATGAGAAAATATTTGTATTGTAAATATTATGATAGTCATTATCAAACTTTGCTATGTCTCATTTCAAAGAAAATTAGGCGTTTAAACAGTTGAACGGAAATGTATTGATAAGATAAAGGAAATGTAAACAGAGGAAGTCTTTTAAGGACCGTTTGATTATTTATTTAGGCAGCTGTTTAACATATTTTATTGAAAATAGTTTTTATATTACTGTATCACATTACCGCTTTCAATAGGGATCTACGTCTTTCACATAAATTTTACTCTGTGTCATACAGAATTTAAAATGAAACGAAAAATTTTAAACATCCAACATCTAATTTGAAAAGCTATAGCTTACAACAATCTCTTTTATTGAAAGAGCTATTTTTAAATAGAATTTGAATAGTTCGCTAATTATGACTTACTTTTTGTATTACATTATAAATGAGCAAATGCGTTTATGAAGCACAACGCTCTAACAAAGTGAATACAATTCTTTGGTTAACTACAAACTATTTGGCTATTGTTAAAGTTTTCATGAGATTTTTCTCAAATTGAAAAGATTTAAAAATACATTATGATCGACTTCGGGACAAACGATTAAAAATAAATTATTTAAAACCGAGTTCACCAGCTAAAGATTTGATAATCGTGGTTTTCTAAATGAAATCAAATTATTCACTGATCATCCTAATCTTTCCTAACTAATATTATAAATGCGAAAATGTGTTTCTTTGTCCTTCCTTCTCGCCCTAAGTAAGGAACCAATTGACTTGATTTTTGCTATAGAATTAGTTGAAAGGTCGGAGAGTGACATAATGCTACTTTTTATCTCGACATTCTTGGAAGAACGAGAACAACGCGGGTGATACCGAGGGCGGAAACTAGTATTGATATAATCAGATAATATCAATACTAGTGTGTAATTAATCTTAAAACATAACAAATTATTTTAAATAAGCCACATCTAGCGTGGCACTGAGCGTATTTTTGTTTACATCAATGTTTTGTTATCATTGCGGCCGATGCCTGAGGCTCGCGGTGCTCGTGTAATTGTTGTGACAATGTTTTTAAAACTACCGTCCATAAGTACGTATCTCTAGAATATGTATTATTTGTTTGTTAATTGTGTTGTTCTCATGTAAGTGAATTAATGTATAATTCTTAATGAGAATAAATGTCTTAAACCTAAAAAAAGTGTCCGCTCAAGAATTTTCTAAATTATAAAGCTGAAGAGTTTGTTTGTTTGAACGCGCTAATCTCAGGAGCTACTGGACCGATTTAAAAAATTCTTAGACCATTAGAAAGCTACATTTCTCCCGAGTGATATAGGCTATATTTTATCCCGATATTCCCACGGGAACGGGCACCACGCGGGTAAAACCGCGAGAATGCGCTAGTGTAACATAATGTCTCCACATTATATTACCTTTATTTTAATATGTATTAACTTTATCTTTATGTAAGTAGCATACAACCTAAATAAGGTTTTTTATCAGGGACTTTTCCACTATAAGGCCTATAAGATATCCTCGACACTTCAGGTAAAAAAAACTTCAAAATATCTTACACATACACCAAATCAATAATTACAAATACTATTAAGCAAAACAGTGATTAAATAACAGTAAGTAATTTCACTTCTTAACAAATAATCGTTTAAAACATTAAACAGTTTTATATACCATTAAATATAAAGGCGCGTTCATATCTGCGTATGGCTACAGTGTAGGATGTTGCGAACTGCGGTGCAGAACGCAGCCGCAAGCAGCGAACGCCTGCATACCACTCTTTAATATCTTATATAGACACATTTGCTAAAATATTTCCAAAAAAATTACTAAAATATAGAATTACCTAAAGAAGTTAATGTCTGTTTGTAGTGACAAAAAAAAAGTTTTCACAAAATACACGTGACACTTCACATTGTACTTACAGCAATGCTATAACCTGACTAAGACAGCCCGTGCTATGTCCCTAAGCTGCATGAAAGGCGTACCGTTTCGTAACCCCGAGAGAGAATATCAGTCTTTTATTCGCCGATATAAAGTAGTACTTGATGATGTGGCGACCTCCGTGGTAGAGTGGTACGTACACCGGTTTTAAGGTGATGCCTACTCTAAGGTCCTGGGTTCGAATCCCGGTAGGGGCAAATGTTTGTATGATGAATACGAGCATTTGTACCTGAGTCATGGACGTTTATATATATTTTTACACATGAATACTTATATATTTATAATTATATGTAGGTACCTATTTTATTCGTACCCTAGTATTCCATAACACAAGCCTTACAGAGCTTACTTTGGGCTAGGTTAATTGGTGTGAGTGTAAGAAACATTTATAAATTTATATTTCCTGCAAATGTCCAAGTCCGACTATTCTACGATATTAAGATGCATGCAGACGCACGCATGTTTACCGGTGTGGGCCCACCCTAATATATATTAAAGTGCGTTATTAGTAGATTTATCTATGTTGAATTTTTATATTTTCTTGAGTCCAACAAAGGTGAATGCGTTTTGAAAATTAATGCACATCTCGGTATCGTTTTATATGTTTATGTGTAATGAAACGCTTCGTTTTCGGTCAAATTTGAGTTGGTAATATAATTCGTTGATTTCGCATATATGCAAAGCAATATGATTCGGTTTATCTTCGTTGCTATGTTGTTCTGAATACGAGTATGCTGCAAGTTTAAATAAACCTGAGTTTTTTTAAGTACTATAAACTAAGTTAATAATAAAATACCCTGTTTTTAGCTTTCCGATTGTAAAATTAATAGAATGAACATTGATTTTCTTATTTTTTTTAAATAATATTTTTGTGTGGGCAAAAATATAGGTACGAGTAAATATCTAACAAACAAATGAAATATTTCTATAATTACAATAACACATCTGTTTGTGGTATGGGTGTGTTTTATGTTTACCTCAAGTATGTATCTAAAATAAATAAGTGGTTTAGTTTATCCTTTATCTATTAACCATAACAAAAACATGAAGTACCTACTATATAAACAACGTGTAAATGAAATTGCGCAAAACCTCAAAACCATCTGTGGGTCGACTAATCATCACAGAATATAATGTCATTACGAACAATTTATTGTATGGTACGAAATGTACTTTTAAGTTCCACTATCTAATATTATAACTGGAAAGTTAAGATGTTTCAATAGGTATTTGAATTTACGATAAATTTTCAATAGAAAAATATTGAAAAAAAATTCACTTGTGGCCGAGTTGATTTTTTCCAATATGAAACATGCAAAAAACTAAAAATCATAAAAATTGTATTCGAATGTTTATTACTCTATTATACAAAACGGCTGAACGGATGCTCGTATCTAAATAGTACGCATGTAAATAAATGTGTTAAGAGGATCAAAAAAACTTTTTATATAAAAAATTAAAACCGACTTCAAAACACTAAAAATCAAAAAATAAACCTTTTGGAGTCGGTGCAAGCCAAGGCAAGAAAAATAAAATACTTAGTAGGACCGCAAAGTAGAATGCCTTGGCTGGCACCGACTCCAAAAGGTTTATTTTTTGCTTTTTAGTGTTTTGAAGTCGGTTTTCATTTTTTATATTAGAAGTTTTTATTTCACAGTTTTTAAAGGTAGATAATATCATGTCATCCAAGTAACAAATATGAAATGAAATATATAAAAATGCTCAAAACATAAAAAGTACTCGGTCAAACTAAACCAAATTTTTATAGGACCAAATGGCAACTATTCTGCATCGAACAAAAGAAGAATCACAGAAATTGGTTAAAAAATCTTGGCGTAATCGGTGTAAATACAAAAAAAAATATATATATACCAACCGAATTGAGAACCTCCTCCTTTTTTGAAGTCGGTTAAAAAATACAATTAGTACACTCGGCATCACACCTATAATGAAATATTGACATTTAAGCGTATGGAATAAGAATGTTTTTCGGACAGCAACTAATCAAATTAATGTTTTTCCGGCTAAACTTCTGTTCAACTTTCGAGTTTAGACATTCGCCCTAAAAAAAGAAAATTTCAACCAACCAAACAATAGTTATTCGTTGTGCAAGGCTGCAAAGTTGGATTTAGCGGCGAGTTACCTCTATTAAAACCTGAGCAGGCGAAGGATTCTAGGATTCGGCGTAGCGAGGGTTTCAAAGGTACGAGCCGCTAAAAACTTTTCTGCGGAGCGCAACACACAATTATTTTTTTTCACCTCACAACAGTGAGGAAAATTTTTAGGTTGTTTTAGGTATTTAGGTTAATAATTATAACCTGTCTCGGCGCTTTAAAAAATTCTACCCCCAAAGGGTGAATAGGGGAATGAAGTTGTGTAAGAATAGTACTTTATTTTCAAAGTAAAATTCACTTATTCTTAATAAGGCTTATGAATACAAATAAACAAACCTAAATTTTGTGATTTATGGAAATAAACCCCTAAGGGGGGTAAAAGGAAGTAAATAATGTTTAAATCGATATAGGTGTCGTTTGAGGTTTCATGGGATGTTTATGACAAAAATAGCATCGATTTTGAAGTTCGACGCGGTGGAAATGAATCAACCAAAAGGTTTGAAAACGGACTTTAAATTTTGTATAGAAAAATTATGCAAAATAGACAGCGACTTTGAACGCTTTGGAATATTTTTTACAATACTTCGTTGCATGAAATACTTCTCCAATCCATGCTAATATTATAGAAATAGAAATGTATTTATTTGCTTTAAATAGGGTTTACACTAAGGTGTTCTATTATCGATATAAATAAGTAAGTAGCTTAACCAATTTAGCATTTAAAATTATAGCATGCAAACTCGACAAACAACAAAGTTATTATGATTTTATGGCCTGATCTGATTTTATCATCCGCAAAAATTAAGTAAAAAAAACTAAATTCGCTAACAGATCATATCAGATAGGTTAATCATAATTTTAATGTCAACGTTGCATGTCAGTGTTACTTATTTCTCTAATTTATAACAATAACTATAATTTCAGATCATATAATTTACATTTACTAATATATCAAAGATAAGGTATTCATAATTAATAATATCAAAGATAAGATACTCATAATTAATAATGTCAAAATCCATGTCAAAATTTAATTCTAATTAATAACAAAATTTTTATGTTAAACCATGGAACAAAATGTCAACTTAAGGTTAGTCCATCACTGACGATAATTTAAGAACTCCCCAATGCTATAGAATGACTTTTTCATTATCCATTTGCGAAGTGCTGCTTTGAAGCTATTATCGCCTTAAAATTCCACATATCTACAGAAAAAAAAAATCGATACGGGCTAAAAAAAGATGGCGCCACATATTTTTTGAAATCCTACTATCCTATTCTACTTATATTGATAAATAAGAAAGTTTAAATGTTTGGATGTATGTTACTCTATCACGCAAAAACAGCTGAACGGATTTGAATGAAATTTGGAACACAGATACTTTATAGCCTTGAACCGAACATAGCCTACTTTTTGTTGCGTAAAAATCCCTATTTTCTACGAGAAAATATACTACATCGCAATAATTTACATGGTAGTAAATACAGGTAGCGTAATTTGTATTTTTAAAAGATGCATTATGGAATTACTTACTTTTACTTTTACTAAATCTCTCTGGACCAAGTTCTAAAGACCACGCGGACGAAGTCACGGGCGGAAACTAGTAATATAATAAAAACAAAACAGAGTATTGTAATTAATGCAAAGTTATTTAAAATAAGATTAAAATGTAACATAACAAGTTTATAGTGCGATTCGGAACGCATCATGACGTATTTTTAGGATTTAAATTGAAAAGTTACTTTACCACGCTAGGCCGCAAAATGCGCAAATTTTCCACGGAGAAATTGAATCACAATTCCTGTTTTTTCGAGCGTGTAAGGTAAAAAATGTTTCATCAATAGTTATTTGTTATGCAAGGCTGGAAACCTATTAGCGGCGAGTTACCTCTATTGAAATCTGAGTAAGTGAAGGATTCTAGCATTGAAGATGAATCCTAAGCGAAGCGAGGATTTCAAAGGTACAAGACGCTAAAAACTTTTCTGCCGACCGCAACACACAATTTTTCACCTCACTATAGCGAGGAACATTTTATGGTTGTTTCCGTGGTCAACTACAGGTAAAAAATTCTTTAAACATTAAGTTAAATCTAAATATACCTTATTCTTGTTGTTTTAATGATATAAAAAACTAAAATAATAAATAAAGTGGCTGTGACTTACATCGGACATGACGAATCTATAAGGGTTCCGTTTTTTGACATTAGGCTACGGAACCCTAAAAGGGGGTTACATAGTTAATGCAAAGTTAATTGAAGTAGGAATATATTGTTATCTAAAAATAACAATAAAAACGATTCGGTAAATGTTGACATTGACATAAGGTACAAGACAAAGACAATAAAAAAATATAGGTTTATTATAATCCAATCATAGGTTGTCAATCCCACCCAGCCTAATATAAAATTATTACAACAAATAGTTTAATATTATTGTTATTGTTTATATGATTCAATAAACTAAAATAATATAATAAAACCAAAACGGGGTATTATAATTAACTCAGAGTTATTTAAAATAAGTATAAAATGTAACAAAAAAGTCAATAGTGCGATTCGGAACTCATTATGACATATTTTTAGGTATCAAATTAAAAAAGTACTTTACCGCGCTAGGCCGCAAAATGCGCAAAATGACAAATCCTCCTTTTCCGAGCGTGTGAGGTGAAAAAAATTAACTCCATATAAAAACGGTGTCTATCTCAGGTTGAGGAAATTCTCAGCTCGATACGATTTGTGACCTCGAATATGCGGTAGCAGTCGAGATCGAGATACGACGTCGTCGTCACTTTGGGATCTTTCCTTATTAGTTTCAGTAGTCGGTTGTCTTTGCACTTTCGCGTAAACTGTAATTAGAGTTAAACGTCTCTCGCGCAATTTTTCTATGGATGTTCGAACTTTAAAAAAAAACTTCGTGTTACATTATGACAAGTCAAAGTGTTTAAACCAGCGGTTCATTTAAATCTGTTTTCCTTTTTAGGTAAAACTTCAAAATGTTGACAGGATGGAAGTTAGCGTTATCAAAATGTAAGTATTGTTATTTTGTGATTTGAGTTCTGGTAAAATTTTATAGGTAACGAATTAGTAACCGAAGAAATGCCTATAAAATTTGATGTTATTTATTTATTTTCAATTTTATAATTTGTGAGCATTCAAATAACAAAAAAAACTATTATAAGTTATTAATTTTTATAAAAGAGATCCCATAACGGAACTATACTATTTGAAAAATACTTTGGAGTAGTGGTTCAACCGTAGAGTAGAGCGATCATGTCATCGTGGGTTCGATTCCTACAGGTCACAAATATTTTATTTATATGATGAATCAATATTTCTGTGGTCTGAGTGTTTCTTTTGCATTCTATGTATACATTTTCAAAAAGGTATATGAGATAACAATACTGCATTCAAAGATTTTTCAAAAGAGCCTTAAATAAAATTGCTTGATCCGTTTCATTGAGTTTATATGTTGAGTTTTCACGTATTTCTTTTAATTTAATTTATTAAGTTTGTTAGAGAGAGTTGATCCTTTTGATTGACCCTATCAATTGATAGCATAAAAGTACGGGATGTTATTTTTTTACAGATTTTAGCTGGTTTGATTACTGGGTCTGGGAAGCGTATTTACAAAAATCTTTGAATGCAGTTTTGCTCGTTTTAAAAAATATAGGAATGTTTCCTTTCCGTAAAATGAGCTAACTAAAGGGTTCCACTCCAGGGCCCATAGATTACTTCCACTCTGTATATCGAAGTCGACATTTTTTGAAGCCATTGAAGCCTGTATTAAAATTTTACAAAAAACAAGCTTCAACATTATAGGACTGTAGAAGAACATTGAAACTAAAGGATTTTGACAGTAGTAGTGACTTCACTTACATTTTTATTAAAGTAATTATGGATAGAAAAATGTCGAACTCGACATTTCTCAGCGCAATAATCGTAGGGTCTTCTTTTATCGTTTAAAAACTATTGACAATATTTCTCAAAGCACATAGATCTCGTTCTTTAAGAGAGGCCATGGCTGAGCGGACAAACTCGACCTTAAGTGATTCCGCCAAAGTCCGCCAAAAAGAGTCCTTTCGACATGATACTGCTCCCACCTTTGGGATGGTTCAGCAAAATACCAGCTGGCCGCACTCGACTCAGTGGAACGCAGAGCCAGAAAACTCATTGGGGATGAAATCTGGTGAACAACAAGCTCCACAGTCTCCCTCATCGACGAAGAGTTGCTTCATTATCGGTATTCTACAGATTGTACTTCGGAGAGTGTGCTATTGAGCTGCATGAGCTCATACCGCCAGCTCTTTTTTACCATGGGGAATGTAAACGGAAACGTACTGCATGCTATCATCCCTACCTGGTTGATATACCTCGTCTGCCTACAAAGCGCTTTTCCTCATCTTTTATTATGCGCACAGCCAGAGAGTGGAATTCCCTGCCTGCGTCTGTATTCCCGGGTGTCTACAACCCTGGTATATTTAAAGCTCGAGTGAATAGGCTTTTTCTAGGCAAGCTCGCTCGATCTTAGGCCTTTTCTTAATCTATCGATTCAGAATTAGGCCAAGAGAGCCTATTTAATGTAAAAAAAAATGTAAAGCTTTACGAGCAAGGGTGTTAAAAATATATTTACTTCATTCTTACGATGAAATTATGTTTATTTTAATGTCGTAATATTTTAAGTTTTTTTTAATATATATAGTATGTCAATATTTTTTTATGTTTATTTACGACAAACATTAACAATACGTATTACACATCATAAAAAAATCGCGCAATTGGGCTTGCGACTTTGTTCCGGTAGTGGTGCGACATAATTGTTGATTCAGGCTGTGCTGTATATTGTCATGTCGTCTTGGTATAAGTTACTTGGTATTAGTAGTATTGACGAAGCAATGACATTATTATGTTTTATTTGGAAATATAATTATTGTTTCAAGTTGTGAAACAATTACGTATAATACAAAAAAATCGCATAAATCGCGAATTTTGATGAACTCAAAAAAATACCTACCTTAATTCCAATATTAAATTAGCAGTAGGGTTAGGAGATAAGTAGTATATCATCACCTTATTATTATTATCTCCCATCATTATGTCAGATCTGTTGCTAATAATTCTCGATCGCAATTAATGCAATTGTTACTTAATGTTTTGATCATGAAGGCATGACTTGACATTCTCAGTTGCTATTATCAACTGATAAATCGTATCGCAAAAGAAAAAAAATACATTAATTTCAAACGAGAATTGTTAGCGACAACGTTACGTAGTAGATGTTTTCTACAGAAACGAAATAAAAGTAGTTTCGTAGAAAATGTAAGTTTTTATTAACGATAAACGAAATCCGTGGTCAATTTTTTCAATAATAATCAAGCAATTTTTTTTATCTTCTCAATATTGTATTTCAGTGTTCATCATACCGCAGCGTTATGTCATGGCCATCATGGCTTTGCTGGCGGTGGCCAATGCTTACACGATGAGGGTCTGCTTGAATCTGGCCATCACCCAGATGGTCAGGAAGTCCTCTTCAGAGGAAGGAGGTCACTACGATCCCTACGCCTGTGTTGACCAGAATTTGGTTCCAGCCCCTACGAACAGTAGTGCTGAACTTTACAGAGTTGGTGATGTAAGTAGTTTAAGCATTTTTTTATATGATTAATCTTTGATGCTGTTGCTGCTCGAATCGTGCGAATTCGATATCTCGAATTCACATGACATGACCCCCATTTGTATTCTAAGACCGCCCTAATTTTTAATCTTTCCTATTATAAATAAAATAAACTCCAGAATAATTGCAATCTCAAAATATTTTAGGTATGATTAATCACTTACGAAAATACTATGCGTAACTAACCGGCAAACACGGTAATCGGACAGGGAAACCAGAGCGGCCGAATCTTACGCACATAAGGTTACTTTATTTTTACTTATGGAAATTAACTTATATAAAATGTATATACCTACATGCCAATGTATCACGATTATTATTTATACATGCATTGGTTTCCTAGATAAACAGCTAATATAACCGTTCTGTTTGTTATTCGTGGTTTAAATTTCATTTTAAATTAGGGAGGTACAAGAAACATATTTTCGTAGATTCCTTCTAATACCGATCCATGGCATTATTAGATATTTAACTAACGGTTAGTATTTTATTCTATCAGTATGTAATTGTAGTTATTTTTTATTTATTTATTGAATTCGAAAAGATTTTTCACTTGTTTGGTTCAATTATCGCCATATGTTTTTTTTATGGATTTCCTTCAAAATAAAACTCAATATTAGCAATTATTTCTAGTAACGTATGGAGATATTATTTTGAGTAATCTTTAATAACGTAATTTATAATTTCGTTATGACATAGAAAAAGCATAGTAACTTTGCCCACAGGACCACAATTCTATTGAAGTAGATATTTTATTTAAGTTCTATTTTTTATCGGTCTATAATAGAATATAGTATTCTTCATATAAAATTATATTACCGACCCATAGAAATTAATTCATTGTATATGGGCTTACCTGTCCTATTTTCATTCTGAATCCAAAGATTAAGAAGACGGATGATGTAGAGAGATCCAGGGTAATTACGCTGTGTGCAGGAGTGACGAGTTGTCGTTGTCCCGGAGACCACATGGTATGGTATGGTCCACAGCCTTTTAGAGGCAGGATGCCTTCCCACGATGGTCGGTAAATAAGCTGGATGAGGAGCTCCCTGAAGAGGTGATACTGCTGCAGGCTTGGTGCACGGAGGGTGTTGGTTTTGGTGGCACAATAGAGGAAAGGTTGAAAGGCTGACAGCCTCTCTAACAGCCGTCGCTAATGAGTCAGTGCCTCGTGTTAATGGACCCCGAACAAGTACACTGGTGGACGGCAAAGATGTCCACACTCCGAGATGCCAGATTCACCAAAGGCGCTGCAGAGATGTCACCGTCGCAGGATCCTGACGCCAGATGAGGAGAGTGACTTCCGAGAGGAATTTAAAGCCGCCAAGGGGTGATGTTCCGGTCCAAAGACAATTCCTGGTCTGAATTTTTAAAGGACGGACGGACGTTCGTACCGTATGATCCGCAGCAAGATGCGAAATCAGGCGCCTATCACCGAGAACATGAATTCTTCGAGAAGATCCTTTCCAGTAGAGGTTCCAGAAGTGCCCCAATCGGTGACCCCAGAGAGTGTTCCTCTGGCTGCTGAAGACATAAAATATATCCCCCTGTTGGACTCGGAAATGGAAGCGGTAATGGACCGACTTCGTACCAAAAAAAAGCCCCGAGGCCGGACGGCATCCCGGGGAAGCTCTTCCCAATTGCAATCGAACATCTAGGGGGCAACTTCAGGCCATTGTCAACAGTTGCCTGTAGACGGGCGAGTTTTACAGGGCCTAGAAGCGGACGGGCCTCTGTCTCCTCCAGAAGGAAGGGAGACTTATTACGAAGTTTGGCAAACTTGACATTACAGACAACGCTAACGTAAAATATAGCTCTGCCTCTTTCATATTTAGCAAATGTTTTACCGACATGAGCAGTATATCCAATAGTCTACGCTAACGTGTCCTGTAAATGTCATGCTTGGCAAACTCGTAATATGGGTACTGTTGACTCTCCATGGGCCTATAGGTTGGTGGCCTACATGAGCCATGCTAAGATGTTAGAGCGCATTATTGCGGAGTGAGTCATCCAGCACCTATAGAGGGACCCAACCTATTTGAAAACCAATATGGTTTTCGGAGGCAGCGGTCCACTTTGGACGCCGTCATGGACAACAAGTCATTAGAGACATCCTCAGATACCACCGTGCGGATGCGGATGCGTAAGGACGGATTGTGGCCCAAAAATTGTGACGGATTGTGTGCGAGGACCCACAGAGGTAGGGTGCAGGGGTCACTCCTCCGAAACCTCGGTTACGACTGGGTCATAATCAAGTCCTAGTCACCGTGACGGAGAGGGATGATTATGTGACGAGGACCTTGGCGGGGATCGGGATAAAGCTCGTCATGATGCGCATTGGACTCTTAAGGCGAGGTGGCCGTCCAGAAGACTGAAGAAAACACGCTGGGGTGAGTGTGTGAGTGAGTCACCATTCTATTTAAACCCCACGTCAAGTACCAGGGACTGGTATTAGAAGGTGGCAGTGGCCTTTGGACGACTCTTCTTTTATCTTTCTTTTATCTTCTTTTATCTTCTTTTATCTTCTGTACCGCGCTAGAGTGTAACTTCTTACCAGCTGGGCTATCGCGTAAAAAATCTGGGTATGGATATGGGCTTCATTTGACAGTTGAAGCTCATAAAATTACCATATATAATAATAAATAATAATAATAAAAATGTATTTATTTTCTCTCACACTAATACTTATTACATTTAAGAGTTTCTTAGATGCTAAAATAAATTTAGCCAGGTGCTTACAAATTAAATGTGAGAGACTGGTATCTGTACTAGGATAACCTGTCTTACAGATTACCAGGCCCTCGCCTCACGGAATAGGACGTTACATCGCCAAAAACAAAGATTACAGTATTTAATACAATACAATATTAAGAGAAAAACAAATACTTAAGACAAAGACTTTCATGCTACTTATGAATTATGATACATACAAAATTATATTCGATTTTAAACTAAATATTGGTGTATATGGGATGATGTGTAGTGGGTATGTCAAGGTGTGTGTGTTTGTGTGTGTGTGTGTGTGTGTGTTTGTATGTGAGTGGGTGTTACTGCAGTACATTTAATAAATTCTCCGTTTCATCATATGTGAGGTTCTGTAACCAATCGGATAACTTTCTTTTACAGTTTATTATAGATAGTGAGTATAAATATAAAATTATATTAAGATATAAGATATAGAATATTAAGATATATGGTCATTTAACTGTCCAATTAAGCCCATGCCCATATCCATATTTTTTACGCGATAGCCCCCCTGTTCTTGTTTCCGAATAGTTACAAACCCGGGGATGCTAAATCCCTAATGAATACCTTCTAGGCTCATCGTTGATTGTATGATACTCCTAGCTTACCATTAGGCGGTATAACAGGGCAGTGACCTATTTATCAGAGTGAGACAGCAATAGCCAGACAGTAATATGACCGGTAATATGAGCGTATTTCAATAGTACGTTATAGTATAAAAGCTGAATTTTGTGTGTTACGCGGGGAACTACCAAAAAATAGTTTCACAGCAGCAGCACTTTATATGGTTCTTTCATCTTGCGTCTAACATTTTCATTTATGCACACATTTTAAAAAGCTCAATAATACAAAAAAACTTTAGGGGTTTCTCAGTACCGGGAGTAGCGATATTCCCGGTTCTCTTAACGGAGTATCGGACCCGGTTCCTGTAAATCTACGACTATGCCGTATTTAGTAAGTACAAGCTATAAATTTTGTTTTGCTGACTCTACTTAAAGCAGAATACTTTTTTTATATGATAAAAAAAAAAACTACCGAAAAGCGATAGGTAGGTACCTGTAAGTAAAAGTGAAAATCTACTAAATAACTCATATAGGTATAATATCTGCTCTGCTATGCGACCGACGACCCGGACAGGGACACCCTGTCATTCTTTCACTTGCATTAAGTAACAGTATTGAAATTTGACCTGCGTCTGCATAGTAGATTAACGCTTAATATAGAATGTGATGATAATCTCTACATAACCGAACGACGGCGTGTGTTCTTTCGTTCATCAATTCAATCCTTACCTAATCTGATCTAATCACGGGATAATCTAATTACCTATTATAGTAGGTACCGAATATAACCCGACTGAGACGGACGCCGCGATGTCACACGGTCCACGCGTATAGATAGGTCGACCGCGCCGGGCTTGCCGCCTGCGCTTCGTTCGCATCGCGCGCTATGTACCTACTAACTTCGTGCGCTTTTTTGTATTTTTTTCTTAATTAATAATGCCGTGCATTAATATGACACAAATTCACACTGTCCATCAATCATGTCTCAAACATTAGCGGGCCCGCCTCTATCTGTCGATGGTTATTCTGGTGTAGGGGAGGGGGGGAGGCGGAGTCATACGAAGTATGGCCCTCTAAAGGGCATAAGTGTTGATGGGTACGCCAGCGAGACATTTGGGAAGCTGAGCCATATCTTTTTATCACCACTACCACAATGTCTGAAGAGCAGGGTCTTTCATCAATGCGTCCTTCCAGTCATAACGGTGAAACTGGCCCACACATTACACGACGCTCTAGCGGTCTCGTTAAGGGATGAAATCCGGAATGAGGTCATCCGGCAGAAGACAAAAGTGAGGATATATAAAGTCCGTCAATGTAGCAGGCTGAAGTGGCAATGGGCTGGGCACATCAGTTGTATAACTGACGAGCGTTGGAGCAGACGAGTTCTTGAATGGAGACAACGTCTCGGCAAACGTAATGTAGGACCCCCTTCTAGATGGACCGACGACCTGAGAAAGGTTGCGAGTAGTGGCTGGATGAAAAAGGCGGGAGATCGTGTCTTGTGGTGCACCTTGGGGTAGGCTTACGTGTACCAGCAGTGGTCTGCAATAGCCTGAATGATGATGACAGAGATAGTAAATAATTTTAATAGATAATAGAATAGATAGCCTGGATAAAAAAAAGATAATTTTTATCCCGATATGATACTTTTTAGAGATACTTTTTACCCACGAGAACGGGAACCACGTGGGCGAAAACGGGCGGCCGCTCGTGGTACATACCTATTTGTATATTTTGCGACAAATATAAACTATGCATGTGAAACTACAAATGTAAACAAGTACCTAGTATACTTATATTTATTTACAATCATTGGAATTGTTTACATTTTTTTACTACATATTTTTTCTGATTCTTACGTAAGAAAGTAAAAACAATAAAAAATAACGTGGTTCCATAAAACGGCTAACTTTACATTGTTGCCATTTATGATTTACTGCCATTTGGATATGGGCAATAAATCAAACAATACCTTCTTCAATGGCTTCCCATTAATGCTGTAGAAATATTTTAAATACTGTTAAATTGTCACGTAGAATCAATTTATGTCAATAGGACAGCAATGAAAGTAAATAAATAAATAAATAAAGTAAAATACATTGTAATATCAGTCAGTCGATTAAAAAAAATCATTGTGATCGTGCATATAAGCCTCATAATACTTACGATGATTCAATTATTTTGTTTTGAAAGAAAGTTTTGTTGCCAACAAGATCTTCGATACAACATGTTTAACTATTGCGTGTTCGAATTTTTGATTCAATAAGTATTTTCTTATCACTTCTAATTATTATTTTCCATACTTACCCATGGGGGTGGAATATGGATTCTAAGTCGTTCCTCCAAAACTTTTTACACTCCACTCAACCTCGTCGTGGGTAAAAATGGTAGTGTGCGCTAGGCCTAACACGGAGTGGCTACGTACTCTTTGGCTCCTCCAGGTCCTTACGGAGTTAAGACTTAGAATACCGATTTCGAGGAGTATTTCGAAGAGGTTTGCAATGAGATTTCGTTAAGTCGAGCACGAGTAAGTTTTGGAGGAACGACTTAGAATATGGATGTTAAAGTTGGCTATGGCCCGTGTAGCAGTGCCAAAACTTAGCAAAAAAAACTATTTGTGTAGTAAAATAAAAGTCATTGTAATTCATAAAAGTAACAACATTGAGAAAAGCCCGACTCGCCGTTGACTGTACATTTTCGATTCTTGAGATTTCCTTATTAATATAAACAACGGTAACCAACTCTATTGTCCATTGCGGTAATATAACTTAAACTAAATGGGTAATTGTTTTAAGGGTTTTTCCATTAGTTTTTGGCATTTATATTATTTATTGCCTGTTTAACTGTAGAATTACAGCATTATTTATGTTTAACTGTAATGAATTATTAATTTGCTATTCCGTGTTGACAACTTCTAATTGGAGTATTCATTAATTGCTTTTAACCACATAATGTCTGATCTATTCATCATTGGATAAATCATTAACCTTTCAGCTTAGAATAGGTATGTATCTCAACTTTAATTTATTTATAAACCTTTTGTTAGCAATGGACGAGACGCAATATATTTTTTATTGTTATTATTCAATTCAATTCAATTCAATATATTTATTCAGTCTAGGCTGTTAGAAGCACTTATGAACGTCAAAGAAGCTACGCCATCGGTTCACAAACCCTACGGCGGGAGACCTTGTAACGAGAAGAACCGGCATCTCGAACGCGAACTCGTCAAGGGCTATTTTTTTCTCCCTGTTTTATTTCATACAGAGTCTTCAAATTGATTATAATACCTATATCTACTCGAAATTACAAGAGATAAAATTGTAATTGATTAATTAGAATTCAATTTCATTACCTTTTCTATAAATTCAAGTAATTAGCAATTGATATCTTCAATCACATTTGAAAATTAATTAGATTTCGCCCAATAAGTACTAGCTCGACAAAATAAAGGAAGATATGATTTATACAATGTACAGTTAACAGAGCGTCAGGATTTCTACGAAATACGCCATATTATGAGCGACATAAGTGCGTTCACTAGGTCAAAGTGTAAAGCTTTACCTGCAGTACTGTGTATGATTAACAGACAGACAGACAGGTGAGTCGCATAATAAGGGTTCCATTTTACCGTTTTGGTTCGGAACTCTAATGAACTAGTGGCCGAGTCGTTTAACGCGATTGGTTCCCGTACCCGTGGGACTATCAAAAAATCCTTACTTAGTGCTCACCTACATCGTTGAAGGGTCCTGTATGCAAAATTTCAGCTTGATCGGTTCAGCCATTAGGCTTTGTTTGTCAGTCACGGTATTGTGTTATTAGCATAGATAATAACGCAGCTAATAGAATACTTAAACGATTAGAATAAACATTAAAAAAATATTTAGAATAATATTCAAGGATTTTTTATCTTGAAAGCCAAACGTTCATATAAATAAACTTAATACGGAAATTAAAATTATTTCTCCAAGGTTCAGAGTATCAAGTCAATAATGAATAGTTGCACGTTTTCAAGTAGCAATTGAAATCTATTTATAAAAATCTTTTATCAATTAACGGGATATGCGAATGTGAGAGGGAATAAGTAAATGTAGCTTTTCATGAATTAGATCTTCAAAACAGCCTAGTTATTTACAATTATGTCAAGTTACATACGATAATTAAATGGGTTTGGAATTTCCTCATCCACTCAAGATAAGTCCAAATATGATAATATACTTATAGTTCACCAAAACATGACTAAAAACATCGATACTTATATTTAGTGTTTGATAAAACACGACCTTCTAAGATTAAAGAAAACGGAGCAGATAAAAGATTGAACTAATGGTTTAATTGATATTCATCTTTTATTTGATTAAGCTGATGCCGAAGGAGGTCGGCACAATGCATCAGAATGCGCAAGCTTATACTTATATTAAGTTGGTACCTATTTCACGTTGTTCTATCGCACTTTATCTAAATCCTTACTTTTGACGGCCTCTTCAGATCTTACCAACACTGCGCATTTAGATAAATTGCTATCAATGATTCTATTGCTTTCATTAGAAATCCCTTTGTTATGCAATACAAATATCTGATTTAAGTACTCAGGTATTTCTGGTGTGTACTCATATTTCAACGACTTTTATTATCTTTTTGGGGCTTTTCACATGAATATGAAGAAAAAATCACATAAATAAAGGATTACATTGTTGATTGTCACCCTATCCGACTGTCTGTCAGTAGACATGTCTTTTCTTTTACTTAAGAATTAAGCTATGTAAAAGCATATTTGGATTCTGATTAAATTGAACCATTTAAACGTATCATCATTCAGTTTTTTTACAGAGTTGAACAATATATAAACGTCAAACAATACTATCACTACAGTAGGAGATAAGTGAACATTTGTTAAATATAAAAAAGTATGAAACTGTAACAATATTTGGAGTGATGATAGTTTTGTGATGGCATCCTATACAGCTATAATAAATACCTATATTTACTTCGGTAAAACGATAAAGTTGACGAACTATTTCTTTAGGTGATTCTTTACTTAAAAGTAGGTATCAGTAAAGAGTTTACATTTTTGATAAAAAATAAATTACACTTTTTATAGCATAACTTTATTATGTCTGTCACAAGCGAGAACTGTTAAGTTGAAATCAAAATCAAATAAAATCTAAATCGACGACGTTTCCGGTGTTGTGGCTTAGGTGGTTTCAGGACACGAAAGTTTTATTTCAAGAATTATATTGATGGTCCAGTACAGAGTACTTATGTGTTGAGCTAGATGATTTTGTAAAAATGTCCTCATTCATTTCATTCGATGCTATGCTAACTCCGCAAGGGAGTTATGGCGTGAGAGTATGTATGATATTAGTCTCCTATTGTGCATTAAAACGCAGAAAACAGAAGGTATTTATTCTTCTCGTTACAAGGTCTCCCGCCGTATAGTTTGTGAACCGATGACTGAACCGAACCTTTGACGTTCATAAGTGCTTGTAACAGCCTAGACTGAGTAAATGATACTGACTTTCACTTTATCTTTATTATATACTTTATATAATAAAGTCAAAGTGAACTCCTTTATTGAAAAACAACAGTGTTACAGATATAATTAAAAAAATTGTGTACACTATTTACTATGACCAATTACTTAATTATAAAATTTAAGCCAATAACTCAATAAGAATAAAAAACAACGACACAAAAATATCAGCCTACCTTGTAAACATCTTGTGTGCGTGTGTATGTGTGTGTGTGTGTGTATGTCTGGATGTATTTCGTAATAGAGTTAAATATTTAACGTAACATAATATGTTAATAGCATAATATTCGTAATAGAGTAAACATGATATCAAGCAAAATTATATCAAAACTTATATGAAAATCCTACAAATATGAACGCAGATGTTGGTTTAAAGATAAACGATAGCAGCGTAAACAATACAATATTTATTTCCTATTTCCAATTAATTAATTATAGTCGACTTATCATTGAAAAAATATTTAATTGTTGCTATAATGTTTGTTAAATTTTTAACTAAGTATATTATGTCTTAATGTGTTCATGCATTACAACAATAATACCTACAGGAACAAACCGGACAGTGAGGCGGGATACCAAAGATACCAAAACCTGTAACAGCTACTATACGATTTGGGACCTTAAATTATTTAGTAGTAAACATTTTAATTCCTTTAACAAACTTTCTTTTTCTACAGACGATGCAGTTCGAATGGAGTGAAGCGACCCAAGGGTTGATCCTAGGCTCTTTCTATTATGGGTACATTCTGTCTCATATCCCAGGAGGCATGCTTGCCGAAAAGTTTGGGGGGAAGTGGGTACTTGGTCTAGGTCTGTTGTCCACCGCGATCTGTACTATTATAACTCCGATCACTGTCAAAATGGGAGGTGCTACCGCCTTGTTCGTGTTAAGAGTTATCGAAGGCTTTGGAGAGGTAAGATCGTCTTATATTTTTTAATTCACTTTCAATTATTCTACGAATAACTTTGTAACTATTTTCTAAAAAGTTCATCAGATATACTTTGGTAACTTAAGTAAAAAGTCTATAAAATACCGATATTTATTCAAAGCAATGCGCTGTAAACACTTAACGAAACTGAAGATTCCTAAAATGTAAGCAAGTCTATATTAATCAGTTTTAGTAAAATGGAAGATACAATATTTAGGTGTTCTAATGTTATTAATGATCCATTATCATGATAGAGCTTTTCTTTTATTTTATTTACCTCGTTGTTTGCCAGGGCCCAACAATGCCGGGGTTGATGGCAATGTTATCCCGGTGGGCACCCAAAGCTGAGCGTGCAAGGTTCGGTTCCATAGTGTTTGGAGGTGCCCAGATCGGGAACATAGCTGGGTCCTACTTCTCCGGTCTGATCATGCATGAGGGAAGCTGGGAAAACGTGTTCTACATGTTCGGTGGTCTTGGTCTCATTTGGTTTATCTTATGGGTAAGTGGAAATTCTCCCATTTACATTTTTTCTTACATAGGTCAGTTCTTCGCGTTACGAGGGCTTCCGCTTTCGGTATATGAACCGATGGCGTAGCATCTTCTAAATTTACAAGTGCTTGTAACAGCCTAGACTGAATAATGCTTTTGAGTATGAGTTTTGTTTAGACTTAGGTACCATAATATACCTCTTCATTATAGTCTAGAAAAGCAACAGTTTATTTTGAAATTTTTGTTTTGGTTCAGATAACAAGATAACAGATAACAAGTATTCACCACCATTCAACGTTTACCCTATAAATAATGACAGTAACATGTAACATTATTTCGATCATGCAGACGAACTGTGTTAATATTACTGCGGCACTATGTTGTGTATAATAAGAGGATGAAACTGTTGTATTCAATTTTTATTACTGATTCGAAGTGTAAAATTAAATGCGTCTTAATTTAAACATCGTTAACCGGTTTTTCAGAACAACTTTTTGTTTAAATATTTTTCAATTCGCCTTGTCTACTTTTTAAATTTTAGTTTCTAGGTGCATACATTTTGATTTTGTTCAGTTAATATAAGTAATATTATATCATTCATTCCTGAAACTCTAAAAAAAAAAGTTAACTAACTGTTTTTTGTTTTGTTTCAGTCGGTTCTTTGCTTCAGTACGCCAAACACACACCCATACATTTCGGATAGTGAGAAAAAGTTCTTGAACGAAAATGTGGATTCGCTCGTGAACATGAACAACAAACAGGCACGACTGGACCCTATCCCGTGGAAAGCTTTACTCCGTTCTGTACCACTTTGGGCCTTAATCATTGCTGCCGTAAGTATTGTTGATTGCATAGATTTATGAATCATAAATCTATGGTTTATTGTTATGTTATCAATAAGATCAAAATGTCACTTAGGCCCGAGTTCACCAATTGATTAACCGATCGATTAACACTAAACGCCATTTAAATGTTTTTACAAATCAGTCTTTTTAAAAGGACAGAACGATGTTTTAAGCAACAATTATCAAATCGACAGTTGGTGAACCCGAGCCTTAAAAAATAAAGGTACCTATGTAAAAATTCAATGTATACCATTCAGTAAAATTTTATTTCACTTTATAGAATTCTTATATACCTATAGATAGTGCTATAAGTTTTAACAGCACAGTTAATGTGGTAGTTTGATTAATACGCTGTTTTTAGCACAAGAAGCACAAAATGACTATATAGGATTATCAAAATTAACAATACCAACGAATAAAGTGTTTACAATGTGCACTAGTAATGTCTTAAGAAGCCGGCGACCGGTCAGCTCCCACACTAACATACTACCAAAATGATTTGAAATTAGAGTAATACTTTGTGTACTTGTGATGTGTACGCTATTTATCTAGGTTCTCATAAAAACAATTATCAATACTTACCAAATTGATAACAAATGCGAATTGCAGTTTTGTATGGAAAAATGTTATTGCATTTTTTTATTAGGTACATTTTTAAGTTATTTTTTTAATGGCCACCTAAATAAATACTGTCTTATTACAAATAACGTCACAGGTACAGTCAATCATGCTCAGGTTTTAAATTATTTTGGTATTAATTTTGTATGGGAGACTGACGTGTCGCGGGTCTCTTAAACGGTCTACTAGTAAACACTTGAACACAAGACATTCAATCCCAATATTATAGATTATTTTGATTAAATCATAAAAGCTAAAAGTCTTTGTCTACCTTAAAGTCGAGAAAAGGAGTAAAACTTATTGCATGATAAGTCTAATTTTTTATAGATTTCGTAGTCTAGACTGGGAATTTTCCTGGTTAGAAAGTCTTATGTTCCCACTAAAAGTTGTAATGGACGATTCAAATCAACTACTATAAAATAAAGTGCAACACTGAATAAAAAACAAAAGTGTTTAAAATTGACAATAGTTAATAGCTATACACCTAAACCAAGATTTTTTACGAAGTTTAATGCTCAAGGTCAATCAAAGATCATATCAAAGTTTGATCTTTATTAACAGAAGCGGTCGAACCCAGTCAGTTTTTATTATTTTATACTTCAATGTAGGTAATACATATTTTTGTTTTAGATTGGCCACGATTGGGGATACTTCACGATGGTCACAGATCTTCCCAAATACATGACAGACGTCCTCAAGTTCAACATTAAATCTACGGGAATACTCTCTGCTCTTCCTTACATCGCTATGTGGCTAGCATCGTTCGTATTCGGCCTTATTTGCGATTTCTGCGTAAAAAGGAAATACCATACGATTCAAAACGCAAGAAAAATTTACACAACTATTGGTAAGCATTTGTTTTTTTTTATTAATTTCATTGACCATATTCAACCCATGTATATGTTGTTTTAAAGTCGACAATTTTCGCCTTCGAAATCTTCTAAGAAGCGTCTTCTAAGATTTTTTTTCTGGTCTTTTTTAAATCGTCGATCTACCTATCAAGGATGCGTTTAGGTAAAAACTGACATGACAAACCTATTCGTTTCGTTTACATAAAATATCTTGCTTTTCTCTTTAAATATTCTGATTTTAATAATATTACATATGCTGATAAGCAATAATGTGTCAACCCACAAAAACACAAATTCGGAGATATTGATGTATTTTGATTAAGCATCGCGTGTTTATCATTATTTAATAATGTTTTATGTGATTTAAAACATAGAAATAGGGAAAAAACACAACAATAACTTGAAACAAATATGGAATCATTAATACAAAGTTTGTCAATACTACGTCTTGTTCCTTAACATACTCACCACTCGAAGCAGCGCCATCTATTATTTCGTTAAAGATGTCGGGAGACTTGACACATTATTGCGAAATTGAATTTTGTTCTTTGGCGCAGAGACAAACAACAAAACCCGCGTTAAAAATTCGAAATAAAATGTGAAATTCTAGTTAAAGTACTTTCTTTAATGTACAAACGGTTGTTAAAGTGTTATGTCCGCAATCCACGCTGAAGTTACCATGGTAAGTAAGAATTTTATAGTATTTTCAAAATTTTCATAACCAATTCTCTTTGAGGTTAGTTTGCCGATAAAAATGAGAAAAACAACCAAATCCTATGATGTTTCTGATTTATCTCAAAAGAAAAGCGTTTATCTAGTAATATATGTTGATGTTTTTCTAATCGTTTTGACTGAAGTGTTCTAAATTTTTCATTAATAATTCAAATTAGCTTGATTGATTATTGCTAAATGTAAAAAAATACTAGTATTGTACTATGCAACTTAACGCATTATTGCTAAATGAATAAGGGCGTTTCCGTAAAACTTGAAGCGCAGTTAATATCCTTAACTTAATATTGTTAAATGTTGATGAGGGTGCTACTAGACATTATTTATATTTTAAGCTCCGTAAAATCATATTGCCTAAATTAGCTTCTCTAGTAGTCCCCAAACAAAAAAATGTTATGTTTAAATCGTCCTAAGGCCGCTTTCACCAAAACTTATGAATCGCCTAAGTTTTTGCTTAACTACTTACTACCCGAACAAGTTAACTTGGCACCTAGCTCGAAAACGCCATTAGGCGTAGAACATACGAAGCGGCGCGGCACCGCCCACCGCTGAGGAACGTGGTCAGTGGTTCAAAACTCTGTATTGCTCTGTGGGCAATCCGTCGAGTCCTTGTATACTGAACATGGCACCGCTGTACAAGCAACTACACACTATTGCGCGTTGATCTTGCATCAGCCGCGGTGGAGAGGGTAAGCGGTGACTGCGCGGTTCGGCGGTGGATCCGCAACTCCGCGCGGTCACCGTTTTCGTTCGCTGCTGCGGCTGACGGTGCTGCGCCGCTTCGTATGTTCTATGCCTAAGTGGTGATCGCGTGGTTTGGCGGTTGATCCACCACTGAGCGCGGTTCGGCGGTGGATCCGCATTCCGCGCAGTCACCGCCTCCGCTCGCCGCTTCGTCTGTTCTTCGTCTTCGTCTGTTCGCCTTCTACGTAGTTATGTCCTGCCCACTCAACTCACTATTCTATTTTGTTACAGAAACATGCCACCACCAAAATCAAGAGATCAACTGCTGATCAGCCTTGCAAATTCCATCGCGAAAGATGGTCCACCAATAGAAGTTTTTCAGGCAGATGCGCTAGTAGAAGCTGGTACCTCCGAAAGTCCTCAATCGATATCATTTTTGAATGATATTACAGATCGAGATCTAGAATACTCTGTCGAATTGCATCGGGAGTTTTGAACTCCCGATGCAGTGGTATACTTTCCGATGCGTTACCTGAAATAAATCTATAGAAAGCATTGCTCCAATAATAGAGTTAAGCGACCATGTGGGGACTGACGTGCAAGAGCCTAATGTTGTGGAGATAAATCAGTCCAGTCCTTTAGCGACTACCATTAACCTTCTTAGCTTTCAACTTTTGAAATAGAACTTCATCGCAATGAACCTTCGAAACTTTTTATGAAATCAAAACTTGATGGGGAACCTCAGGTAATTAACATCACTAAAGGCGGTAAGGGCCGCAAACAAAAACCGAATTTCGCACTGGATCTTACTGTTCTATACCCCAGTGGGCGTGAACTATCAGCTGCAAAAGTTCAAGATCTAAAAGAACTACTATATTAACATATTGTTTAAATTTTCGATTTTATTTTTGTTCTGATTTATTTCATTGATTTAATTATGATATGAGACTGGATACCTAAGAAGTTAGTTGACTAGTTCATAAACAAAGTTCCATTTTCACATATTATACACTTTTAAACTTTCGAGTTATATTTTAAAACTATATTTTGAAACGGTTTATTTAAGTTTAAGAATTTTGAATTTTGAGATGTGACATGTTACCAATAAGACTGATTATGACTATTTTTTGTATACAGGTGTTAACAAAAATTTGCCTTAAGTATATTAGTATAGTAAGTAAAAGTGATACTTAATAATTAAGTAAAATGTTAAGAAAAAAACTGTTTAGAAATAAACCTATTATAAAAGTAGAGAAAGAACTAAAAATAATAAAACTTCGTTAAATGTTAAATTAAACAAAATTTGTCATAATAGATAAGTACTCTGATTTTTATTAGTGTAAGAGAAGCTATTGTTATTGTTGTTATTTTTTATTTAATAGAAGACTGTATACTTTTTTTATTCAGTAAAGACTGTTTTTATTTTTATATTTGGGTTCTATTTTTAACTATTTTACAAACAATTAGGGAACATACCAAATTTGGTAATAATGATTTAAGTATCTTAATATACATTTAGCGTTATTAAAACCATTTATCATCATTTTGTAATATAGTGTTAAGTTCCGTAACTTCTTGTTCAGAAAACTAATAAATATTAAATATTTCGCAATATACAAAAATCACCCTTTTTTGTAAGTATTTAACAAATTTCTGCATTATTATGATACAAACATACTTATTATACAATATTGAATACATTAAACACATAAAAAATCAGGAGAAGCATTTTTTTTCTAATAAACTAATAAAAAATTGGTGTGGCATCGTTCGACGCCATTTTTTCAAGTTGACGTTCGTGTGGCTTGACACTGTATTGCTTATCAGCATCCATTTGTACTCGTGATACTATTCATCAATATACTTATTTTCTTTTATTTCTTTCCAGCTGCCACTGGTCCCGCTATTTGCATAATTATGGCATCCTACTCCGGCTGTGATACTACCTTGGCTGTCTTCTGGTTCGTTTTCGCCATGACGCTTATGGGTGCTTACTACAGTGGCATGAAGATCAATCCTTTAGACATAAGCCCCAACTATTGTGGTACCACAACCGCGTTGGTCAACGGTATCGCTGCTACCTCCGGCATTATATCACCGTACTTGATCGGTTTGTTGACGCCAGATGTAAGTTAACTCAATTACTTTTAAGGTTTAGTAGGTAGGTAAATTGATTGTTGTTATCCATTAGTTTTTTATTTACATTAAAATTTATAAAATTGTAGCGATGTAAGTGATTGTGAGGTAATGTAGTAGTGAATGCTTACAAAACACAAAAGGCTGCAGCAATTTGACAAGATAATAGGTATAGTCCCACAGAACCTAAGAAAGAGGTTAAAAGTAGCAAGTTTGCTGTCCCGCGTTGCTGACCTTTGCGTGTAATACAGAATCAGTCCATATATTTCATATTGAAAGATATTGAATTTGTTGACACTTCACAACAGGTGGCACTTACTTTCAGTTCTTTCAGAAATAGATTTGTAACTTGCTCGTTCTATCCTCTTTCTTGTGTTTTGTGTATAGTTCGTATTACAACAGTAAACATTTTTTAATCTACACAGTCTTCAGAACCCACCTTAATGTAGTCACCCATATCAGTCATTTGTGTGTGCAATCACAAATAATGGTTAGCGTTCTATTTACTTATTATGTTGAGCAAATATCGATTTGTGACTCATAAATAACGGCAACGGTTTATCATTGTCACATTTATAGTTCATTGTTGGTGTAAGAACCAATAAATTTTTAATGGAGTGGTAGATAGCAATAAGCCTTCAACACGATTTGCAATTGATGATTTCATAAAATTATAAATTACATATCGTACGCCCTAGCGAGGTTTCCAGAGCGTCCTAGATTCAGCTTGAGAATAAAAATGTATAATCATCACTTTCAAAGCTTGGTGGATATAATTTTTATAGATAATTGACCAAGCAACCTATTAGGAACCGCATGAAAAAATCTGTTCTCATCAGATTGCAAGATAAAAAAAAATGAAATATCTCGGACCTTATTCGAGAATTTATATTTTTTTGCCACATATTTTTTGGCATTTTCATCGTGATAGGTCTTTTCTTAAAAAAAAAATGATCTAGGCTGGTTCGTTATTTTAGGTTAACAATTTTTTTTATAAATCTGAAAAAAGTTTCTTAGATTTTTTTTCAATACCGCATACTCAAATATCTATAAAACAATTTATATCCACCAGGCTTGGGCCACCCTGTATATTATAAACATAGCATTTCCTTAGGTATATAGTTATCAGTAAAGTTAATTAATCTTCTTTGTCCACAGTCAACATTGAAGCAATGGCGAGTAGCCCTTTGGGTGTGCTTTTGTGTGTTGGTGGTGACCAATGTTGTATATCTGATATTCGCAAAAGGAGAACAGCTCTGGTGGGATGACGTCAACACGCATGGCTATCCTGACAACTGGAAACACGGACCTCTGCCCACGAGGTCAACTGATGAAGAAAGTCAAAAAGAAAAACCAGAAAGTAAAGAAAAGAAGTGATTACTTATGTAAAATTTTGGGGTAAATATATTGAGGTCCAAAGGACACAAATCGGATCAAACTCATGTAAATATAATCATATTATTGTTGATTCGTGTTACGACTTTTGAAGCTGATTGAAACTAATTATTAAGTAAGTAGTATATAAGTGAGATGTAAGGTAATTTATTGTAATATATAAAATAAACAAATATAAGTAAAGGGGTTATTTATATTTACGGACTTATTCACGGACAGTTCAACAATCTATACCTAATAAGAGAAATTTAGCCTATAAATACAACATAGAAATAACTTAAACACCGTTGTTATTTTGCTGCTATTTTCTACTAGGGATAGGATAATTTTTAGGGTTTCATAGCCTAATGGCAAAAAACGAAACCCTTATAGATACGTCATGTCCGATGCATGTCATAGCCACTTTATACCAAAACTATGAGGATTACACAGTTGAAACTTGGTATGTGTATGTATTTTGTAAACCGCTTTACGGTTTTTAAGGCAGGGCTCCCCCATACATGGAACTGAAGCTGTAAACATTTTTTTTTCATCAAACCTAGGTCTTTAAAAATTACATTGAAAAACAATTTCTTTTTCAAAGTCAACCGTTTCAAAGATGTATACTTCCAAAGTGGCAAAATTTGTCCCCCCCCCTCTAACTTTTGAAATAAGAGAGTAAAAAAAATTAAAGAAATATGCTGTAGATCTTAGTAAAAACTTTCACCGAAAATTGGTTTGAACGAAATATAGTTGGCAGTTTTAGAAATATAGCACATTTCCCAAAGTGAATCATTGCGGTTCTTAAATCAGGCACTTTATTCCAAAAACTATGAGGATTACACAGTTGAAACTTGGTATGTATTTTGTAAACCGCTTTACTGTTTTCAGACAAAAATAATAAAAAAAATGTATATATTAAGGGGGGGGAGGGGGGGGGGCTCCCCATACATGGAACTGAAACTGTAAATTTTTTTTTCATCAAACGGGGTATGGGTATCTTTAGATAAGTCTTTAAAAATTACATTGAGGTTCCTAAAACAGGTTTTTCTCAAAGTCAACAGTTTGAATGATATACACTTTCATAGTGAAAAAATAAAATAAAAAAATATATTCTGTAGACCTTTATAAAAACTTTCGACGAAAATTAGTTTGAACGAAATATATTATGCAATTTCAGAGCTATAGCACATTTGCCAAAACCGCAAATATAACTATGACTATAGCACTATAAAAACAAAGTTATTTTTCAGGCAAGAAATTATAGTGGTATTTTGGGTAGGTGTATTTAATATAATTATAGAAATGTTATTGCACACGATACAAAAACAAACACATACAGAGAAAATGACAAAAAAGAGGAACACACAATAGGGGTGATCTTATTGCTACATACCAATCTCTTCCAGGCAACCTTGGGTGAGAGATGAAACCCTTCATGTGCGAGTTCGACTTGCACTTGACCGATTTTTTTTAAACAAGAAAATATGCTGGAAAAAAACAACTTGTCTCATGTCCTCATAAGTTTCGGTAGCATAATTGGATTCTCAAGGGTGTGGATTCGAGTCCAGTCTGACATAAGACAAGTTCTTTTTTTGTAGTATATTTTCTTGTTTAAAAATTATCACTAAAATAGCATTGTAAGTAAAAAAAAAAACTAGAAATAGGTTATTGAAACATACCGTTATAGTGGAAGGTAAACTTATTAAAATGAGCATTCAGCAAGCATTAGAGACAAAGCGCATTGAAGCGTCAATACAAATGCTAACATAGCTAAATTCACCTATAGCGCAATGCACTTTATTATTATCTGAAATTAAAAAAGACGCGAATTAGTGTTTATCTAGACGAACTGTTTGGCGCACGAGACGTGGATTCAGTTCCCACACAAGTAAAGAATATTTGTGTTCAGCGCAGCGCTGTGAAGAAGTTGAGCCTTTGACTCGATCCAACGACGACAAGTGCATAGCGCAAGCATATATTTTCTTGTTTAAAAATTATCACTAAAATAGCATTGTAAGTGAAAAAAAAATCTAGGGATAGGTTATTGAAACATACCGTTATAGTTGAAGGTAAACTTATTAAAATGAGCATTCAGCAAGCATTATTATTTTGGACTTAACAGTACCGAAACAAACCGAGACAAAACGCATTGAAGCTTCAATACAAATGCTAACATAGCTAAATTCACCTATAGCGCAATGCACTTTATTATTATCTGAAATTAAAAAAGACGCGAATTAGTGTTTATATAGACGACCTGTTTGGCGCACGAGATGTGGGTTCAATTCCCACACAATAAAAAATATTTGTGTTCAGCGCAGCGCTGTGAAGAAGTTGAGCCTTCGACTCGATCCAACGACGACAAGTGCATAGCGCAGGCATACATTTACCTATCGAGATAATTTACCGAATAACAGCCATACCCACTGCTGGGGTACTGGCTTTCCTTATGGATGGGTAAGGAGAAGTAACCATGACTCAACACGCGGGCCCTATCCGAGCTGTGGGACCTCGAGATAATAAATTTTTGGTTACCCATTCTGTGACCGACCGTTGCGAAAGTTACTTAACGGCTACAATCGCAGACTGAGTGCGCGAACCACTGCGCTACTGAGCTCCTCATTAGCACTATGCTGCATAGTAATAAAAAAAATATTTTCGACATAGCAAATTTCCTCTGAAATGGCCTCCTGCTCCCTGCTGTAATTTTATTACAATTTAGAAATACTTGCCAAGACATAATTTCTCATAACAGCTATTCTAAGAAACATATGTTTAAACTTAACTTTAATTGATTAAGAAAAATACTGAAAAACGGATTTGAAGTATCTATTGTTTACAGCAACCAACTTACCTATTGATATAAAATATTCCACTTTAAGGTCCTAACCTATTCTATAATTTTGTGATATGTAGCTAATAGGTTGGGCCATAATATAGGCTATATTTTTTTTTAAATCTGCAAAACCTGATGTAGGAGACTAAGAGATCAGCTAAACTATGAGAGTTATGGAAATGTCACAAAAGCAAAAGTTGTTAAGCGTGATGAGTATTTTCTGTTGACGTATTAAAATCCAGAATATTTCAACCCAATTTAGGACAATGGAAATGCCAGAAAAGTAATAGACCAGCTACTATTAGAGATATGGAAATGACCCCTTAGAAAAAGTTGTTAAGCGTGATAGGCATTTTCTATTGGCATATAAAAATCAAGAATATTTGAACCTGATATAGGAAAATAGAAGTGGCAGAAAGTAATAGACCAGCTAAACTATTAGAGATATGGTAATGACTCCTTAGCAAAAGTTGTTTAACGTGATGGGTATTTCGTCTTAAAATTAGAATCAAGGGTATTATAACCCAATGTAGGAGATTGGAAATGGCGTCTAGCCTAGCAAATTTGTTTGGGCATTTTCTGTTGAAATATGAAAATCAAGGACACGTTTTTTTCATTACACGATAAAATAACCAAAAACAAATTAAGAATGCTAATTATTGCACCTCTTGCTCCATATTATTCGAGGAACGAATTCTCTTAGTTTTTTAAAGACGGTTGATGCTGTAGAGCTTCCTGCCTTTCAAGCAACCTGTAGGGCACTTCATCTTCATGACGATGATCAACACTGGGACAAGACTCTCGAGGAGGCCTATGTCAGTGACAGCCCCCGCTGCTTACGACATTTGTTCGCAATTATTAAGTGTTTGAAATTTTGTTCTTTTGGATACTTTAGTATTGTGGAAAAAATACAAAACATTCCTCTCTAAAGACTTTGATACAGACCCATGGGTAACGTCATATCCCTTTTCTCGGGAGATTTTAGACATACCCTTCCTATTATAATTCGGAGGACAAGAGCCGATGAGATTAGCACCTCATTAAAATATTCTAAGGGGAAACTCTCAACCATAAGGCCTCAGATACATAAGCTGGGATTGACAACCGATATGAAAGCGCAGCTTGGCGGTTATTTACTTGCTCAAGACATTTCAGCATGTTATCAAAAATTAGAGAAGGAGTCCTCCCTGTAGATTAGGGACAGGTAAGTCTTCCCCAAATACTGAGAAAAGTCGTGCCTCAGAAGAGGAACTTATACACTCAATATTCGGGTACCTCCAGTGTATCTCAAGTTAGGAGAATTCTTGGTTATGTGAACGCGCGACATTAACACCAAAAAATCGGCCAAGTGCGACTCGAACTTGCACATGAAGGGTTCCGTCTTTGGCCCAAGGTTGCCTGGAAGAGATTGCTATGTAGCAATAAGGCCGCCTATTGTGTGTTCCTCTTTTTGTCATTTTCTCTGTATGTGTTTGTTTTTGAATCGTGTGTAATATAGTTTCTATTATTATTATTATTATATTAAATACACCTACCCAAAATGCCACTATAGTTTTTCGTCTACAAACTATGTTTTTCATAGTGTCTGTATAAATGACAAAGTTATATTTGCGGTTTTGGTAAATGTGCTATAGCTCTCAAACTGCTAAATATATTTCGTTCAAACTAATTTTCGTTGTAAGTTTTTATAAAACTTTACAACATATATTTTATTTTTTTTCACTTTCTTATTTTAAAAGTTAAAATTTTGCCACATTGCACACATTTTGCCACTTTGGAAGTGTACATCTTTCAAACGGTTGACTTTGAAAAAAATCGTTTTAGAAACCTCAATGTAATTTTTAAAGACCTATCTATAGACACACGTATAGGTTTAATAAAAAAAAAACAGTTTCAGTTCCATTAATGGGGAGCCCACCCTAAATATACATATATTTTTATTTTTGTGTAAAAACCGTAAAGCGGTTTACAGAATACATCTACCTACCAAGTTTCAACTGTGTAATCTTTATACTTTTGGAATAAAGTGGCTGTGACATACATCGGACATGACGAATCTATAAGGGATCCATTTTTTGCCATTAGGCTACGAAACCTTAAAAACGACCAAACACCTGCAATAAATGAAAGAAAAAATAGCGAAAATTGTTCCGGATGAAGTGGTTTAAATCACGTCCAGCGAGTGGTCTCCATGATCACAAGATCAATCTTAAAGTCGGTGTTCCGGTATTGCTTTAGTGAAATTTTACTGAGACAAAATTATGCAACGGGACCCGACTTACAGTAAGTGCTTTGCAAAGAAGCTGAGATCCTGACTCGGTGTACTGCCGGTAAAACTGAGTTTATACCGCGTATACTGCCCATCCCTAACAATTTTCCGTTCGAGTTCAAGCGCACACGCACACAGTTCCCTGGGGGACCCCGTGGTTTGATTTGACTATAAATAACTAGCAGTGACAAACGCTGAAAGCCGCTGGTGTCGCACTAAGGTCCAATTGTTTTTCCTACGGCCAGCTCTATATTGCTTTTTCGCGGGTCAGTAGAGCTGCGGGTTTATTCATATTGGCTCAAAACGGAAAAACCACCAATGTAGTTCATAAAGAAATACCCTAAGCACCTTACAGCTACATTAGTATAATACATTTCCTTTGGCATACGGCATTTAATAATTATTTTTGTTGTAAGTACCACGACTTAATGGTCGATTTTTAACGTCAAATAAAAAAATTTAAGTACTACATAAAAGTCCACACGTACGAAGTCGCGGGCACCAGCTAGTAGTTTCATAAATCGGGGCACTATCCTCAATCAGGAAAACATAAAAAAACTTCAATGTTAAGGCTCCTTGACTTAGGTTTTTTTTATTTTTATTTCACAATTATTAAAGTTTCTTTAACTAAAAATCAGTCCAAGTACGGTCAACAGCACGAACACCTTTACATTTGCTCTACATAAATCACCGCTATTAGGAACGAACTTAAGGGCGCTCTCAAGGTCAAAGTGTAAAGCCGTAGCTGCTGTTGACTGTACAATGAAGTCAATAAGTATCAAGATTTTCTGAAAACTACTGAACCGATTTCAAAAAATAGGTTTAACTTGGGAATATTTTAATACTTTCGAATCATTTCAATTGACTTGGCCGTCTTCGAGTGATCGGTGAACATACATAAAAAAACTCCTTTTCTTTTTTGGAGTCGATTAAAAAAAATGTTTTAAAAGCAATTAAATAATAAACTTGTACTAACTAATAGCTATGGGCCATAAGAAAAGCACGTGTAATACTATTATAACATATTTTACTTGACTTTCCGGCTTTTTGAAGTAGGAGTTCATCATGAAGACGACCTGTTTGGCGCAGGGGTACTAACCCCACCTTCTGCGCCAGAGGTCCCGGGTTCGATCCCCGGACAAGACAAATATTTGTGTGCATGAACATGTCTATTTGTCTTGGTCTGGGTGTTTAATATGTATATTATGTATGTATTTACAAAAAAAAAGTATATAAGTATGATCATCCGTTATCTAGTATCCATAACACAAGTTCTTCGTGATACTTAACGTGGGCTAGATAATTGGTGTGATTGTATGGAAATATTTATTTATTTATTTATGAAGAGGTTTTCCTTCTCCATAAAGTCGGCCAGCATCTGGCCTCTGTCATTCCGTTGCCCAACTCCAAATTGCTCCACTTTCAACTCGTCACCGCAACGTTTCCCCAGCTTAGCATTAAAGTCCCCCATCACTACGGTGTAGTGGGTTTTGCGACTATGCATGGCTCTACAAATGTCCTCATACATGCCTCCACTTCGTCATCTTGGTGTGTCGAGGTCGGAGCGTATACCTGTATAACATTCGGCGAATACCGTTCGGATATTCTGAGCATCCTCCTGAAGGCTGAGTCCCTTAGTCGCCTTTTACGACACCCACGGAATGAGAGGGGGTACGGGGGTAGTGCTATTCTAAGCCGACACTACACAGCCAATATAATTTATATGAACGAGTTCACACGTGGATCCTTTTTTAAACCCCGACAATTCATATAAACTGAAATTCGGATCCGACATGTCTCCGTGTGCAACCAAAAGTTAAAACACCTAATTAACTTTATGTGTAAAACTGATTATCCGATTGATTTCGATTACGGCGAAACGACATTTAAATGTCATTGCTTTTCAGTAGTTTGTTCATTTAAATGACGTTTAGCGTTAATCAGTCGATTAACCAGTTAGTGAACTCGTCCTAAGGTATCCAATGCAGGAGTAGTTTGATTAGTTTCAACGACTCAGACTTACGCCACCCTTAAAGGCGACTGAAGTATCCTTAAGTTTTGCTTCGATAAGAAATGTGATGTGATTAGTGAATCACATGGATTGTGTACCAACAACAACGTATGTTTATATCTTATAATAATCTGATTTGACACCATTCTGCTTATCTTTTATCTTCATCCTAGCTCACTAAGAGAATATCGTTATCTGATATGGCAGGCAATTTAATAATTTCCTGAATAACATTTTACCGATATAATTTTGATAAAAAATACGCAATAAAAAAGCTACATTATAAGACTCACACCAAACCTTTGGCCTAAACCCAAAGCACCCCAAAGTAAACACTATAAAGCTTGTATTATGGGATACTAGAAAAACGAGTAGGTAAAAATATAATATATACCGGCATGGCTCCGTTACTGAATTGATTTTGTGTAAAATTGAATGTTTTCATAAAAACCCTACCGGGACTTGAGCCCAGGACCACAGAGTAAGTGAGACGCCTTGAAACCGGTGTACATGTGGCAGTCATCTGTAGGGCTAGCACAAAAAACTATCGAAATAGTACCGAGGACGTATCGAGCACGTAAAGTCAAAAAATGAAATAATTTACGTACGGTAGGAACGCTGCTCAATAAGTCATACTTTCTTTTACTTCACTTCCTCAATAATTGCTCGAAAGTTTTTCGTGCTAGACCTACTGGTCATATCAACCATTTAGTTGGAAGGCAAACCTGTTAATTAAACACCGGTAATCAATTTAACCCTAGTTAACTGACGTGGCTGAACTACCCTGATAAGTCTAACCATTCGACATTTTGAAGATTTTGACTTTTGTCTTGTAACTTTTTTAAAATATTTTCTTTACTTTTAATATATTTAAAGAAAATACGTTATACGAATTAAAAACTATTTTAATAAAAAATAATATTTTCCAATTTTTTGGAACTCTAAGTCATGATAATTTTTTTTTTCCCTGAAATCACTACGCGATTTAGTCAGCTGGGTTCTGAGTTGGTTGAGTATGTAGATAAAACAACAAAAGAGAAATAAAGCAAAACATTTCGGATGCTCATCATTTTGACGAACGTTAGCTTTCTAGGGTTAATGCTTATGTCTAGGCATTGATTGAATCAGCATCACTCAATATCCAACTATTTCGTAAGTGGTTGGTGGTTAGTGATAAATAAATATAACTTTAATAAACTCTAAATAAAAATAAAAATATTAGCTTTCTATTATATGGACAAGATTAAAATTATGGACTAAAAACATAATTAAAACTTTATCGGTGTTAATAATATAGTTGCAACTGTTGAGCGTCATGTTTCTAATGGAGGTGGTGTTATCATACTTAAAAAAGTTGTGTGATATTTATAAAAAAAAATGGACAAAGATATTTTGGCCGAATGATAGTAAACTGAATTGTAAGATGACTTTATTCCTACTATACAGTATTTTGTTTGTATCTCATTGTGAATTTGTTGAGCAGTAACAAACACTATCTCGATTTTTAATCTCCATAAACTTTATAGATATATTACATAACTACAATTACTGTTTGAACTTAGTGATACAGTTTTAATGCAATGGTTCTAACAGGATGGCGCCGAATTTTGAACAGAGGTCAGTATAAAATTACTTAATGGTAAGTATTTGATCTATTTGAAACAATACTTGTTTACATACAAACGACTAACACTTTTATTAAGCTTTTCACAATTTTTTTCTTTTTATTTATTGTTAATGTTTATACTTAATTTAATTTAATTGTCGAAAATTTAACAACTTTTGGTTGTAGAGGTCAAAGATTTAGAATACTTGCTGAATCATGAACAACGAAATGTAGATAATGAACTCGGAATCCTCTCCAGGCTTTTCAGTAATTGCTTAGAGTGATTAGTTAAAATAAATATAAAGACATTTAAAAGTCACGTTCACTAATGAACTAGATGAAAAAGCAATTGTTTTTTTTTATAAAACAATTGCTAAATATCCGGAAAAGTTGTTTATTTCAAAGAACAGTGCGTGCCAATATTTAAGATGTGCTTGCTTCTGAAAAATGTCACTGAAATCGGCTGCCCATAACCATATTAACCATTTAAATAAGTCTACGATATCGTACACGTCTATTTGTCGTGGTCTGTGTGTTTAATATGACTGTATATTATGTATGTATTTACAAACATATAAAAATATACTTATAAGTATGTTTATTCGTTATCTATTATCCATAACACAAGTTCTTCGTGAAACAACGGGGGCTAGATAATTAGTGTGTTTGTATGCAATTAATAATAATAATTATTATAAATTTGTAGAAATTGAACTTGTAGCAATATTTGACATAGAGTATGTGACAGAGATTATAATAATATTATATTATTGAATGTAGTAATACAGGCTGTTCGCATTGTCCAAAAAGGTTTAACAATAATCAATCGCAATTGTTTTTCTTGGTTACAGTTATATTCATACCTCAACGGTATGTTTTGGGATTATTGGGATTATTTGCCTTGGCCAATTCCTTCACCATGAGGGTCTGCTTGTCGATGACGATCACACAAATGGTTTTGCATCCAGAGACATCAGAACACATTATAGGTGAAACCTGCCCGGATCCCGACTTTGTTGGTACAGTCAATAATACTCTCGAAGAAACTACAACACTATCAACACTGCTTGAAGTACGTATACTAGGTAAAATATAATAATAAAATAAACTTGTCAATATATTGTTGAAGTATTTAGCACTGTATCTGAATTATCCGAATCCGATAATTGTCGGTCCGAAGTAGCTGTATTTAAATGAGTTTATGGAGAGAAATAGGATAACGGAATTCGGATCTAGTGTGTAACGATGTGCGACTATATCAGAACCAAATTCCACGGATTCGCATCGGACACAATGTGAAATGAATCTTCATTTGTCAATTTAAGAGAATTTATTCTATTTTAGCGTCGTGATAGGTACGACTGGGATGAGGCGACGCAAGGCTTGCTACTCAGTGCATTCTACTATGGTTATGTCATCACACATCTCCCGGGGGGTCTCATGGCTGAAAAGTTTGGAGGGAAATGGACTTTGGGCATTGGTCTGCTCTGCACATCAGTTGCTACAGCTCTAACCCCTTTAGCAGTGGATTTAGGGGGAGCAGTGGGCCTCTTCATTATCAGAGTTATAGAAGGAATGGGTGAGGTGAGTTAAATAAAATACTCTACCCGCGACAAAAACATGGAAACGTGATACATGACAAAGTAAGATAACAAATCTCCGAGTCTGATAGTGCCTTTGACAGTAACATCATCGAGTCAAGTGGAACCTAAACAAATACCGAGATCTGAATCGGATATGCAGAATTCTCGCTGTCGTACAAATATCGAGATAAAAATTATCCTATTACTTTACTGATCAAAGTCTGTTGGAATGCAAAATTTCAACCAAATCCGTTCAGTCAACGCTTAAAGGCATGATTACACGCAGCAAACAGCTTTATAACTATCCCTATTTGTAGCTAGTTCCATGGGAATATCGAGATAAAATGTGTCTTAACTTTTTTATTCAGGCTATAAACTAATATATGTGCAAATTTTATTCAGATCCGTTAAGTCGTTTTTGCGTGATTGAGTAACAAACATCCAAACATGCAAATCATCCAATCTTCAAACAACAAATCTGCATCCCTAGTTTTAAATTGTTCCTTGGTTTCTTCATTTCAGGGTCCTGTTACACCAGCCTTCGTCTTACTTCTTGCGCGGTGGGTGCCACCTTCAGAAAGGTCTAGATTCGGTGCCATGATATTCGGTGGAGCTCAGATTGGGAACATCTTGGGACCATACTTATCGGGAATTTTCTTAGCAGACAATGGAGACTGGGCTAACGTGTTTTATTTATTTGGCGGTTTGGGTGTAATATGGTTCTTGTTTTGGGTAAGTAAAAATAATTTACAAGAGACATCATTTGGATACATTATACTAAAACTTAAGAAACTGGTGAAAGATTTTGTGTCAAGTTGCTTTGATGATGATGATGAAGAAGAAAATGGTTACCTCATCTCCAGAAATATATAAGAGTCTATATATAAATACATATCAAAACAAACATAGCCATTATGACCAAACTCATACCTTTGGGGTAGGGCTGTACATAGCAAGCTGTCTTACAAAAAAATATGATCAAAATAAAATCATTAAAGTTGAAATACGGTGGAGAGGATTTTTAGAAATTGTCGGTAAAAACGACATGTTTTACTTACAAAAAAATATTACTTATGTATTAATAAAGAATTCTAATCCCAATACTGATTTCCAGGTTCTTCTGTGTTATAGTACTCCAAATTCTCATCCATTTATATCAGACGAGGAGAAAGATTATTTAAACAAAAATGTAGCAGCATCCGGCTTGCACAAAAAGTTAGACCCCGTGCCTTTCAAAGCTATACTAAGATCTCCTCAATTGTGGGTGCTGGTCATGGCAGCTGTAAGTATTTTGCTTGGAAAATCCTGAAATATAATCATACTTAACTTTTGAACAAAATCAATTGATATCTCGAATTTTATGCATGTCCTTTCGGTCGCATTATGTTTTTAGTTATAATGTTGTTTGGCACAGTTTTCGCATAAAGCCTTTTCGCATAAATTATCATAAGAAGAGTTTTATGAGCGCAGAATGGTTTCATCGGCATAATTCTTACAAACTAATTTCCTTTAACATTATTTTAATGGCCATAAAGTAAAATTGTTATACTGTTGATATAATTGTTACACGTCTAAAGGCAATTCATCATAAAATACGAAATGCATAAGTGATTTATCCATAATTACATGTCTTTAACCTGCAACAATTAAGAATAAAAGTTTCTTGCTTGCTTTGCATGCTTGCTTTGCTTGCTTTCATGCTTGCTTTGCTTGCATGCATAAAAAGTCATGGGAAAAAGTACTTGATAAGATTTTTTTCTGTATGAGCGTTATGCGAAATGATGAGTAAGCCAAAAAACGTTATTCAGCTTTGTGTATAACTTTACATCTGCTATAGAATCAATAGTTTAATTTAATTTGTATGATTACAGGTTGGCCATGATTGGGGTTATTTTACAATGATAACTGATTTGCCGAAGTATTTCTCTGACGTGTTAAAGTTCAATATCAAAGATACAGGCATTGTGTCGGCTCTCCCATACATTGCCATGTACATTTTTTCATTTTTGTTTGCCTATATCTGTGATCTTTGTATAAAGAAGAAATGGCATAGCATTACTACTGGGAGAAAGATCTACACAACTATTTGTAAGTATTCTATTGGATCTGTTAACATTTTAAGAAAATTTTTAATATACAATCAAAATTAAAAAAATACTTATGTAAAGTCTAAGATAATCTGGCAATGCGATACGGTGCATTGGTTTTCCGTAACAATAATACAGCGATGTAGGTACTTCGTTCTATCTATGTACATAAAAGAACGTCCTTCTTTTTGTTATTTTTTCATTTTTCACACATAAAAACCGCTGGACAAAATTAATTTTGGTGTAAACATAGACTAAACTAAACATCCAATACATAGAACATAGAACATAGGTTAGATTAATTTTGCAGAGAAAATTTGAAGTGGTGACATATGTTTTTTAAACACAACGAGGAAATGCTTAGCCTTCGTCATAGGTAGCTGATGTTAAGTAATGATTTAATCATGCTTCTCCCGGAATTCTCAACCACTGAGGAACCGGCTATCTAAACTCTTAACACAAAACATTCTTGCTTTGGTAACAGACATAAATAAGATGGTGGTAACCAGCCAGGTGGACTTAGAACAAGTCTTACCACCAGGAATCGAACCTGGTACCTCTCGACCACAGAGAAGGTCAAAATGTGTGCGTATATAGCCGAACCACGCGGACGAAGTTGCAGGTGGAAGGCTCAAACTTACCGTTGCAGTGCGTCATCGTCATGGCAACCAGCAGAGCGCATTGGACTCATATTATAAAAACTGAAACTTGTGATTTACTGCGCTTGCTGGCAGTGCAATAAGGAACTGAGCGCAACGCACTCCATGTGTACCAATGCGTTATCTTAACGCAATGCCAATGTACTGTGTCTTTCACGTGTCTATGATTATCCTTATTATTAGTCCTACAACTTTACGGAATTCGTTTCCATACTAGGAATAGATTTTCATGCAGTTAGCCTTTCTTTTAGATTAGATTTACTCTAATAAAAATATAAATCTTAAAGTATTATCATCATTACAATGAATAAACCTTGCCATAGGCTTACATAAATTTAAATACACATCCACAAAAGTTTCCTGTTGATGTCATCTTCGATGCTCTTATGATTCTGTACAATCCTTGCTCAACTTACCTTATCGTAATTTAAGTCAAAAAAGAAATCTAACTCTTTGCCGAGCTGTCTCAAACACGGCACTAATACATTTAACACCGGTGGTACTATCTGTGACACCTTCTCCAATTATTTTCAATCGACATTTTTGTCGCATTCTACTGATCTAGGTCAGCCTAGCCTGGACACACCTGCTGAGTCGATTTCTTCAATGAGTTCTGTAGTTATCGATGAAACAGAAGTACGTCGCTTTCTTAAACAACTAGATCCCTCTAAGTCAGCTGGACCTGATCAGCTTCCTGCTATTTTTCTCATTAGATGTTGTGATTCTATCGCCCTCCCCATATCAATTTTGTTTAAAAGATCTTTGTCCGAAGGTGTGGTCCCAGATATTTGGAAAAAAGCTTTTGTTACCCCTGTTTTTAAGAAAGGTAATAAAACCGAAGTCTCTAATTATAGGCCGATATCTAAACTCTGCATCATTGCGAAAGTCTTTGAGAAAATCATTTATAATCAAGTGTATGCATGTTTGAGTCAGTCATTTTGTCCGTTTCAGCATGGTTTCCTTAAAAAACGATCCACTGTCTCAAATCTAGCCTTATTTAACAACTTTCTCACTAAAACGATGGACTCGGGAGGGCAAGTAGATGTCATCTATACGGACTATAGTAAAGCCTTTGACAGAATTAATCATAAAACGTTAATATCGAAACTTATACGCATCGGTATATGTGGTGACCTGCTTAGATGGTTCACGTCTTACATTGAGTTTCGATTGCAGGCTGTAGTAGTCAACAATTACACATCTGGCTGGGTTACTGTCCCCAGTGGTGTCCCGCAAGGATCGCTGCTTGGGCCATTACTGTTTGTGATTTTTATAGCTGACATTAACACATGTTTTAAACACTCCCATTTACTTTGTTTTGCGGACGATATGAAGATCTATGCAGATGTCAGATCAAGGGATGACGCAATATCATTGCAGTCGGACTTAGATAGACTGGAGTCCTATTGCCAAGCTAACGATCTGGATTTAAACCCATCTAAATGCTGCCTCGTAACCTTTGCACGTAAAAGAAATATAATATTGTCTCAATACTCTCTTATGGGTGCAGGCTTGGAAAGAAAATATACAGTGCGCGACTTGGGTGTTCTCCACGACTCCAAACTGCTGTTTGACGAGCACGTCGATAATATTGTGTCCAGAGCCTCTAAGGCATTAGGGTTTGTTATGCGCTGTGCAAAAGAGTTCTCTCGCATCAAAACTCTAAAAATCCTTTTCTGTTCATTCGTTCGCAGTATACTCGAGTACGCCAGTCAAATTTGGAATCCCCGCTACGACATATATATTTCACGTATTGAAAACGTCCAAAAAAAGTTTATTCGATTTCTGTGCTTCCGTACCAAAGATTATTATAATTCCTCAATCTACCACGAACTCTGCCGGAAGCACCATCTCTTGCCACTCTCGCTGAGACGCGACATAAGTGACTTGACGTTTCTGCTTAACATTACATCCGGTTCGATTGACTGCTCTGAACTCCTCGGTAATCTGTGTATAAGAGTGCCCTCTAAATCTTTAAGAAATAACTCAATTTTGCTCCTACCTCCAGCTCACACGAATTACAGGCAAAATGAATATATTTGGCGTGCTAGCGATAACTTTAACCACTTAAGTAGCTTACACAACTTTGATTTATTCAACACTAGTGTAACTTCAGCGAGGAATGCGTTGAGCAGACGGTTTTTTGACCCATAGTTTTTTTCTTCTTTTGACCCATAGTTTTAAGTTAAATAGTTCTAAATAGATTATACAGATCGTTGTTGGTATTACAGCTTGTAGGATTATGTTAACTTTAAATTTTTATATTATTCATTCATACATTATGTGCTTGTTAATAGAGGTTTCAGTATTTTAAATAGCTGTTATTAGCGAGGACCTGTAATTGGCTATCTGTTTCCTACTGTGCTAAATATTGTAATTATGACACGCTGTTGGTCTTCCATAAATAAAATAAATAAATAAATAAGTAATGAGGAAACGAACTCCTCTGATTAAGCAATTAACAAACAATGAACCGCACGAATCCGTTCACGGCGAAGGTTTTTTTTGCAGCGTCTTCATTGCCGGCACTTTTTATAATTCTGGCCTCATACTCGGGCTGTGACCGTGTACTGGCAGTAGCCATGTTCATAGTATCTATGGCTTTCATGGGAGGATTTTACAGCAGCGTGAAGATAAATGCTATGGATATAGCACCTAACTATGCTGGCACATGTTCGGCGTTTGTGAATGGACTGGCTGCAGTCTCCGGTATAATCACGCCGTACCTGATTGGATTGTTGACGCCTGATGTGAGTATGAGAGCAAATACTCGAATACTCAAATTTTAGACGGACTCCAATGGTTAGTGGAGAACTGTGTCTTTGTTGGTACATTGTAATAGTTTACATTATCAATTGCTGTCAAAGTGAATAAAAAGTTTATTTTCAGCAATTCCAGACAAAATGTAGATCTTTTTACTTTAAACTTTTAAATTTTAGTTAATTTCAGTTCCTATTCTTTAATCTATGACATCGCTTTTCTCCGAATTACTATTTTTTTTTAAAATACGCTAAATGCAAAGATTATATAAGGAAGTTAAGGAAAAGAACATTTCTTTCACCAGTTAAAGAGTGAAGTAAAATAAAATTGTAATGGTTGGCCAATCTGGCCAGATCAAGTTCACGCCAAAATTTACTTAATCAGGCAGATAATTTTGCATTACTTCCTTCTTCTTGCGTACTTACTAAAAAAAACTTTTTGATGAAGAAGCCTCGGCCGTGGCAACTGACCGGTATTGGTCTCTTTAAACTTAAAGGTAATGTTAATAAGGATTAATTTGTAAGTAGCCATTACCGGGGTTTAGATTAGCACAACCGGCGGCGGGGGTATTACCTATTTTTTGCAATAGCAATACGACAGCAAAAATTGCTTTACATCACATATCACCTAGCAAACGCACTGTTATTACCGTGCAGCCTCTACCGAACAATCGACGAACTACAAAGTGCATTCATTTAGTTTCTGTTTGCTACTAAATTGTTTTTTGGCGCCAGCGGCAGCGCATATAATCTTGGTTAAGTAAACACACAATATAAAAAAAATATATAGGTTTAACGAGCTTACATTATAATATTATATGGCTTTTTAAACTTTTAAGCCTAACGCTAGCGTTATAAAAAAACAAAATAAGCTTGCAAGCAAAGCATTTAACTAATATTATAAATACGAATGTATGTCATTTTGTTTGTTCATTTGTTACTTTTTCACGCAAAAACCACTGAACGGATTTGGATGACATTTGGCACACTGTTTTTTTTTTTTTTTTTTTATTAAAACTTTTGTTTTTCGGTCTGGGGTTTTTAATTAAGATGCAGAGGGCTAGAGTGACACGAGCATTCTGATATTAGATAGCCTGGAATAAAACATAAGGTACTTTTATCCTGATATTCCCATAGGAACGGGAACCATGCGGCGGTGAAGCCGCAGGCAGCCGCTTGTTATTAATAATATAGATCATACTACACTGTTTTGTCTTTTAAATGAAATTAAGCCTTACATATTTTTTTCATATTACAGCAAACCATCGGCCAATGGCGCATTGCATTTTGGACAGTATTCGCAGTGATGGTGCTTACAAATATAGTGTACTTAATCTGGGGTTCAGGAGAACAGCAATGGTGGGACGATGTGGATAAACTAGGATACCCCCCTGGCTGGAAACATGGAACGTTGAAAAAGAGGAAAATGGATTTGGAGAAAAGGGTAGTACAGCCAAAACATGACCATTCGCCTGTAGCTGATGATTAGAGTTTAATTAATTTATACATATTTCGTATTACCTAATTGATTGCTTTGTAAATAAATTTAAAATAAGGAATAATTATTTTAATTTATCACTTTATTTTCAGTTGAGGCCACTTTAATTTAATCCTTTTTTCATGTTGTTAAGGTTCAAATTAACTAGATGGGTTTTTTTTAATAATACTAAATGCTTGCACCTTGAAGAGGTTTGGGTTGTATGTGCTCATGAAAACAGGCTTTGGCTGGGCATTCCACTTGGCTGTTCGCACGATAAAAGACGATTTAAAGCACTCTGTGCTTAAGTTTGGAATTGCATCTAAGTATGGATGGTAGACAGCAGTATCTACGTCTGGTATCCTTATGGAAAAAAGGAGAAGGCAGAATGAGGTTATGCAGCTCAGATGCAAACCCCCAAAGTAAAGTCTTAAGAAAACCGACAGACAAGCGAACTTACAGCGATGACATAAACTATGTGGGTTTTTAACCAGTTCGTGGTCGCCGATAAGTCACCTGGCTCTACGTTCTACCGAGTCGAGTCGGGTGCCCACAATTGAGTCAGTTTCACAACCGGGGCTTTTACCACAATGTTGTAGGATCGGATCACACCTATAATCTTAAGCCAAAACAGCAACTAGTTATTCAAAGTCATTCAACTTAGAAATATTATGCGGGTGGTTTTCCAACAATTTGTGTCATTGGTCGCATGCGGGAACAGATTGCGTATTGCAGAAATCGATCGGAAAAAATAATTATTATAATTAACTAATTAATAATTACAAGAGAGAGGTATTCGTTTATAAATACCGTGAATATTACGTGGTAGGAGAAACATGTTTTTAAAATTGTTTATTTTTACAGGTGCGTATTTCTAAATGACGTGGATTACACTCACGCACACTATAGAAAAGAAATGTAATATTATAATTTTATAAAGGTACTAGCACTTTTATAAGAGTATACATTCGTTGTTCTTGAACAAATACCTAATTTCTCTAAATTCAGTTAACGAAAAGAGAGTATTTTTGTTTTGTGGTGTTGATTACAAAGTATGCCTCACAATAGATATTATGTTACCCTTATAGTAGTTTGCGTTGAAATCTGTGACGAAGACTACACACACTGACAATTGACAAGTAGGTCAAAAGAGGCGAAAAAGCACGTAAATGAAAGAGATAGCAAATTAAATCGGATCCGAGTTTCACCCGTGTTCTTTTCTCCGTACAATTTCTATATATTTTCTATGAAGTACGGGGAGCCTCTTAGCCTTCATCATACCTGATGTTAAGTATTGATAAGGCTGAAGATGGAAGCGAGCCTCTCCCGGAATCCCCAATCACTTGGCTATCTTACCTTGAGGAACTTATCTTATCTTGAGGAACTGGCTATCTTATCTTTAACTGCCGGAACACAACAATGCTGAAAACATTGTTGTTATGGCGTCAGACTTAGATAAGATGGTGGTAGCTAGCCAGGCGGACTTCCAACAAGTCCTACCACCAACCAAACCGAATACAATATGTACCCCCGCTGGGAATCGAACCCGGGACCCCTGGGTCTGATACCGGTGGTTGTACCACTAGACCACGGAGGCGGTTAATTACAAAATAATAATATATTTACTTGACATTGGCAAAATTCGCGTATTTAACGCGAGCACGCCATTAATTAAGAAAGAAGAAGAAGAAGAAATCGGATCCCATATAGGGTCTTTCCAATGTTTCACAATGCGAGCTCGTATGAAATCGACGGTCCCGAAGAACAACGTCATATATGATTTTAATACGAAAATTGTTTACTTTTATTATCTTCTAGTTAAATAAACCTTTACTACTATCTACAAAGTAAGCAAACTTAATGCATTCATTGCATGCATACACACATTCGATACCAGTCAGATATCAGTCAACTTAAAATCATATAAGACAAAATATAATGTGTCAGTTCCATAAAAAACGTTATATCTTCATATCGATCTCTCACTTTTCAAAAGAGTTTCAGTTGAATAATGAGATGTAGGCATGTAGTATACATATAGTATACATGTAGTATATAGTAGTAATATGTAGTAGGTAGAGATGATGACTACAATAAGTCCGTCATAAAATGTCATATATAAACATCGAACCTACTATCTTTTTAAATAAAACAATTACGAAAAAACTTGTTATACTGATAGTTAATTATAGGTTTTTTAGTCCTTTCGGCAAAATATCAAAGCGCCAGGTTTACGCGTTTCCGGAATATGTTTACTCAGAACTTTGAACAGCTTTCGTGAGAAACAACTGTCACTCAGATATGACGTTATTCCCCGGAACCGTCGAAATATCTGCTTCAAGTACACACATAGTATAATGCCATTGGTACGCCTACATGAAATATAGAGCACATGACTGCAGGTTAGGTTTCAGTTTGATATTGATAGCGCCCTTATGTCGCTTGTAATAGCGGCGGTTTTTGGAGTGCAAGTGTAAAGCCGAACGTGCGGTTGATCGTACAATTACTCTGTATTAATCTACGGTTGGGTTACAAATCTGTGGGTATTGACTGTGTTGGAATCCCTAATACAGGCCATAAGAGCTTTCCAGAAAAGAACAAGAAAGGTATAATACTAATCTAGTTGTCTTCCAAAAAACTATTTTATATTAAATATATATTTCTTACACTCACACCAATTAACCTAGCCCCAAAGAAAGCACTGCAAGGCTTGTGTTATGGGATACTAGGTTAACGGATATAAATACATATATAAGTATTTATATGTAGAAATATATATAAACATCCATGACTCAGGTACAAATGCTCGTATTCATCATACAAACATTTGCCCCTACCGGGATTTGAACCCAGGACCTAAGTATGCGACACCTTGAAACCGGTGTACGTACCACTCTATAAGTGCATAAAAAGGTGTCAAATTCATGAAAATGCAATGACAGTGGGTAGGCAGAACAGTAGACAATTTCGTTGGTACCAACAAGGTGGATCGACGATCTTGTGGTTAGGTTAGGTTAGGCCCAGCGGTGTGGGCAGCGCAGGACCGGTCGTTGTGGAGATCCTTGGGGGAGGCACAGTTAGTCTTGTGGAGTCTTGTGGCTGAAACTACGATGATGATGCACGGGCAGTGACACACCTTTGACACCTTGCTACTCCATTAGTTCCTCTCAACCGAGAAACTTCGCGGTCGATCGGTGGAGTTTTTTTTAGGAAGCATTGCTTAGAAAAATAATATATTTTTAGAAAACTTTTACATCACAAATAATAGAATAGTAAATATAGAATTTGAAAAATGATTTCCTAAATCTTTGAAATATTTTACGTATGTTTTACGTCCTTTGAAAGTGGAAATGATGGGTGACCGACGTAAAACATTCTTCGTCTGAGAGTAATTGTACAGTCGAGAAATTTCCCGATGGTAGTTCTTGGGAAACGTTTTGACGAATATTTCAAAGATTTAGGAAATCATTTTTCAAATTATATTTACTATTCTATATGACGCTTAAGCGTCATCTCTTTTGTAAATTCACAGTAAAGAACGTAATATGTATAACTAATCGATTTTAAAATCGCTACGCATTCTATTTTATTCGAATAGTAGGCATACTTTTATGATTGAGGATTTATATTTTCTTAGAGAGTCGACGGGTAAAACCAAACAATTTTCGCCTTTAATAGGCGGGTTTTTTGTCTGACAATTTTATCAGTATTTACCTGTCGCAATTGAATTTAATAGTCCTCAATTTATTATTCGCTTGGGTCTTCACGGCTTTATAAAAAAGGGACAGATTTGTCCTATTGACACTTCTTCTAAATATACCCCTGATAAGATAAATTGTTTTTTTTTAACAAACAAAAATACTACTTTTCTGTTTTGGTTCTATCATTTAATTTGACGTAATCGATGATAATACCATTTATAGACAAGAGGCAGAGAGCGATGATCCAGTATAGCTCAGACGAATAAAAATTATATTATGTTAAAAATCAAACCCAGGAGTTAAGGAAACTTATTCAATAGTTATGCATAAAATGCCAGGAGACAAGCATGACAAAAAGAAGAACTAAGGAGGTGTTGTTCTATCTTCACTCTGTCCATAGCATTCTTTATTTTTTATATTTGCCTGTATATATTTTTAGCGTAGGTACATAAAGTAGATAGAACACTACAATATTATACATTTGACATAAATATGCATGCATGACTACATAGCTTTCAAATATAATTAGATATTGATTCAAAGATAGCTCATAGAGCAAGACTCCTTCATCAGTGCACCTGCATAAATTACAATGATGAAATATTATAACAAGGTGATAATTAGCTTGACAATCATTGTATATAAGATCTCGATATTACTAGCGCACTCTAGCGATTCTTTTATAACAAGAACTGCAGAATCAGCACGTGCAATGAACCGCAATATTTCTGCGCCTGCGTCACTGATAATCTGAAGTCGCTAGGTGTCTACTTCGATCAGTATTCCTAGGGTATTGTTCGGATGTAGGTGTAATTACTTCCATTACAAGGTTATAAATCTTAAAGTACTGTCAAAGATTATGTTATAAACAGACGCGTAACTATAGTTGTTTGTAATATGTTTAGGTACTTAGAGTTTGCATTACCTTGAAATAAAAAGGACATAGGTATTGATTTTAAAAACAAAACAAAGGCTAAATAAGGACGTTATTTAGATATTTCTTAAATATAAATCACCGGATACTGCAATTTGTTTGATGGATTATCTCGTATTCTCATTTCGCTTTCTTATTGCCTTCTTTTAATAGTGTATCCTCATTTACTAATTAAATAAAACGTTGTCGTTTTTGTCAAGATTTCAATAAACATTATGTTTTACATGCGATAAAACTATTTTCAAATTATCTGTAACAGCTGTATGTATATATTTTTTTAATTAAAAACTTAATAATATTTCGTGTAATAAACATAATAGCAATTTAATTGTTCCACATTAAATAGTGTATCCAGGCATTTGCATGTAATTGGTTTGTTTATGTATGATTATCATTTAACATTTTAACTCTTTAGCTATACTGCACATCTGTACACACGTTAGTCTTTGCCGCTAGTTCGCACAATGTCACGCTGTGCAAGCGCACGTTTAGCGCGGCAATAGTCGGGCGCGGGCCGCTCGACCATCACTTGTTTGTACTTTACTCTACCACAGCCACATTTGTGTTCAGTGTTACCGAAAATATAAACAATATCAACGGATTTCTACACTAAACTGTGAGTATCGGAAAATAAAAAAAAGTATTTTTTTTATTATAAAGTTTGATTTAAAATAGTGAAAGTGTCCCTTTTGATTGGTACGCTTCTTATTTTATAAGTAAATATTAAAAAAAGGTAACTAAAGTAAGCAGTGAGTATCGAAAAACAAAAAAGTTTTTTTTTATTGAGTAAAAAGTAGGATTTAGAATAGTAATAGTGATAGTGAAGGAAGCTAAGCTTATTAATTATACTTAATTTTTTGCAATAAGTTAACTAAGAAGCGAGTATTGTTAAAAATTGTTTTTATAAAGTGTGTCCTATAAGATAGCTACGCTTGTTATTTTATAAGTAAATATTTTTATAAAGGTAACAACTGGAGACTTAATTTGCATTACAACTGATAAAAAGTATTGCGCTTTTTTAGTACTTAACTGTTCTATAAAGGAGATCATTCAGGCTCCATGCATTTTTGGGCCGTTTTCTGAATGTGCCGGCAACAAAAAATAAAATGGTACATATGGTTAGAACAAGTCGTTTGGAGCAATAGTTGATATGGCACAAAAGTTGTAGGATTATATTACACCAAGTCAAGGTATTATACAAGTTCGAAGATTCGTAGCTTTCATACATTTATGGATTTTTGAAAGTGTAAAGAAGCTGGATCTAGCGCAATTTTACTATGCAGTGAGGTAATTATATGATCTAATAACATATCTTACAATATCCCTGCAACAAATATAAAAATTACGTACGTCTAAAAAAATATTTTTTTTGCTAATCAGTATCTCTATTGGTATAAAATGATGGGCTACTAAATCGTTTTGTCTCGCAATGACTTCGGATCGTATTATCAATATGTATAAGAATTTTTAATTTTTGGCATTTAGAAATGAGAGAATACATGAAAATTGCTAATCTTAGAACTTGTATAGGTTGAGTTAGAGTAATCTTACAACTTTTGTTCCATATCAAACTATAGCTCTAAACGACCAGTTCTACATTGTAGATAAAGCCAAGAATCTTTTCAAACCGTGATTGAACCAATTGTTTGTTATGGCGCCGCTATCTGGTCTGGAGCCCTCCGATATCTATACGTCACCCAAAGACTGCTCTCCCTACAACGCCTCTTTGCCATCAAAATGGTACAAGGTTTCCGAACCCTTAGCACAACTGCGTCGATATCACTCGCCCAACTCACACCACTTCCCGCTAAGATCTATGCACTGTCAGATACGGAAACGTCTAAGGTGTCACTGTGCACCTACCCAGCGACGTCCCAGTGGAAAAGCTTAGCTCGCCGGCCACACTTTTGCACCCGTCGCGTCGGAGAGAATCGAAGTCCAGTTCAAGGAAATATTAACTGCTGCCGAACTCTCCAAACTGGATTCGGCTAACGCATGGCAGTTTTACACAGACGGCAGCAAGCATCACAACAGAGTCGGAGCGGCCTTCGTTGCAAATAACCCGCCTGGGGGACGAGCAGTTGTTCGAAGGTTCAAACTTCACGCCTGCTGCTATGTCTTCCAGGCGGAACTGCTCGCCATTCGTGAGGCTTACAAACATATCCTTGACAATAAACTGCCAAAGTCCTCATCTCCATCCTTTCAGACAGTAAATCAGGCCTCATCGAACTTTCAAACAGATACAGCCACAATAGTTTTGCCGTCACCATCCACAGACACATAAATACAGCGCGAAAACTCGGCCTCTCTATAGAATTTTCCTGCACACAGGATTCGAGGGGAATGAACTGGCAGACGCAGCAGCTAAGGCTGCCGCCAACCTCCACCGTACCCCTGATTATCTCGCCACCCCCATCAGTTTCATTAAATACCAAAACAAAGTTAAATGCATGCAAGCGTCCGAAGAATTCTACTCGAATCCAGATACATGTGCCCACACCAAATCTCTTCTCCCAACATACTCTTCCCTCACAGATTTCATACAAATAATCAAACCCATCTTTGCAATAACCCAATTTCTAACAAACCACATCATCACATATCATAAATAATACCTCAACCGCTTTAACATTACCAACGACAATCTCTGTCCCTGTGACTAAATTACAGTACAGACATGGAAACACTTAAATGAAGAATGCCCTAGATACTCAATTCAACGCATCGAACATGAAACTGCTTGTAGGATCTTTAACAGCAACCCATACGAACTCCAAGAAATAATAAAGAAAGAAACAACAACCACTACTTTAAAAAAAAATATTGTCCACATTGTTTAAACCAAAAAACATTTCAACAACCAACCCACAGACAAACTTAATTCAATGATGTACTGCAGGGTAAACCGATAGCCCTGCAGAAACATTATAACATCAATATCTCATCCAATAAAAAAACCATACCATACTATTAAGTATTCTGTGACCATACGTACCATTTTTTTTTTGTTGGCCGGTACTATCAGGAAACGGCCCAAAAAGAATGATATCCTTTGCTTTAGTTTTTTTCTCTTAAAATTGGAAATTTTTATTCACGTAGGTATATAACAAAGCACAAAGTTCCCTTTTCTTCAAACTGCAAGATGCAATGCATCAAACGAAAACAACTCAATACCACTGTTTTAAAGGTCATTATACAGAAAAACTAACCTTCTGTAAAATGACTCATTTCAATGATCGTCTGTACTGTTAGTTATAAATATAAATATATTAACTAAATTTCGAGTGGACTATATGGGGCGGTTTCTATCGTGAAAACAAAGTATTAAATTCATATACTTGCAAACACCTACAAGTAACATAGGGCTCCGAGAGGATGAGAAAAAAGGTCACAATCACAGCTCGTTCAGATGGAAAAGACATGCACACTTCTGATTTCTTGATTTACCTACTGATGATAGTGATGTCTCAGAGATCTCTGGATCAGCTCAGCACGACGACGGTATTTGGTAGCCGGCGTTGGAGCGGTTAGCACAAGTGCTTGAGGAAGTTTTTTTTGGAGAGAAAACCCAGATTTCACTTGTAGGTACACAATTGGTTATTTAACACACTATACACGTTATATTAAAGTTAATTAGCGATGCGGATACTATTATTCCCAATACTACTACTTTATTCTCAATTTTGTTTATTAGCACATATGGATAATGCCGCTGTGAGATTCGAAGGTTAACAATATCTCGTCCAGCAGTTCATTCCTTGGACAAAACTCAACTCACTCTCTCGCGTGGCTGCGAGTGGGATAGTAATATTTAGTGTGCATTTCAACGAAAGGTAAATAATTAAAGGATGGGAAATTATGTACATGTTTTCAAGTACATGAAGTCAATATAAATCCTTTTTAAATGCACCATGTACTTAATTATGTATTTTTTGTACGGCTTTGGTATTCTTTGGACATTAACAACAGCTGAGTCTACAGTTAATTGTTTGATTAATCCACGCTTAAAACGGTTATGATTTGTGGTTTTAAATACGAATATAACTGAACGTTTTACCCCAGACTATTTTAGCAACCTTTCGATGTAATAATGAATCTTGAAACAAGATAAATAAATAAAAAAAGAAATGTTTATAGGTCTAATTAACATAAAGTGCGAAGGACGCCACCCTTTGCTAGTTCTTGATAAATTAAAGTAATTACCTTAAAAAGAAACAATAAAAATATATCGTCATGCCGTAGTAATGAAGCTCTTTTCATTTGGGTTTCAAGCACAATTCCAAATAATGGGTTAAATTAAAAAATCATAGCAAAACAAATTTTTTATTACGTTTTTTCTTTTTTAATTTGTCAATAATAAAGCGTTTTAAATATCAACAACTCTACCTCTCTCTTTGCAGTTTCAACCTTATGATGTATCGTAAAATTTCGCAAACGTCAGTAAGCGCGCAAAACTCGGTAAAGGCTACGCCAATAAACGTCAATTATCGATAATTACTGCCAGCAATTACTTAGTGCCATCTTCGATTGGCTTGCAATCTGAATAGGACATATTGTGTTGTGTTTTGTAAATAAGAGTTAATAAAAATAAATACTATTTTCCTGAACATCCGGTAAGTAAGCACAAATCAAATAAAGTGAGTAAAATAATATAAATAAATACGTTTTTGCATACAATCACACGAATTATCTAGCCCACGTTAAGTTTCATGGATACTAGATAACGGATAAACAAATTTGTATTATACTTTTTTTTTGTAAATACATACATAATATACTTATTAAACCATCAAAAAATCATACATCACAATAAAAATTTCGAGTAAGTACTACTTATATAAGTATCTAGTATCCATGAAACTTAACGTGGGCTAGATAATTCGTGTGATTAAATTACGCGTCGTTAAATAATTACGCACAGATTATTAGCCTAGAAGAAAAAAAAAAAAACTCTTCTTCTTCTTCTTATCGTATGAGGATTAGTGACCACATCTGGTGAAACAAATAAATACTTGAAATTTATTTATCTAAACTCAAAGCACCATTCATCATCAATCAATTTAATGTTGATTGACACAGCAAATTTTTGGTCTGGTATCTCGTAATCGACCATTGCGAAAGATGCTTAACCACTATCGCAGCCCAATAGCGCTAACAAAAACACCATTAGAGTCCTTGCTAAGAATATATAAAAAAAAGATTTGAACAATTTGCGTACAATTTCCATTCATTCCTATCATAATGATACCATTGAATGGCAATTAACATGGTTTATTGTTATAGAGTTTTGTCAATTGTTTATTATAATTTAATTATATCCAGAACCGACATGTCTTTACAGAAAAGATTGTTGTTAATCATAAAAACTGAACTTGTATGAAAAGAATAAGTTAAAAGTAGGTACCTACCATGACAAAATATCTCGTATACTCGTAATTTACAGAAACTCTTCAACTTTTTATTATATTAAGTTATTTTTTATATATCAATTTGAAACAGTACCTACTCCAAATTTTGGTGAAAATAATTGTTTTGTTAAGTAAATCTATTTCTACCAAAGAATGGTCGATAATTTTTATAAATCCGACTTATTTAGCATCTAGACTAGGTCAAGTTGAGCAACGTCGAGTTGGATTTTTAATGTGCATATAAAATGCCTAGATCTATTCCACGTAAAAATAGATCTTAAAGTCATATTAAAAATGGTCTAAATGAAGTAAAATGTAAAAAAATGTTGATAAAGTGATTTGGAACGAATATTGCGCAATTTCATCGGTAATGGTCAATTCAAGCGTATATAAAAAAGATATAAAATATTTCAACTAGCCATAACGATAGCTTATGCCTGATTAACTAAATTGCCTTTGTGGTGGTGATAACCACCAGTATCAAATCCAGAGGTTCAGGGCTCGATTCCCCGTGGGAAGAGATAAGATAGCCAGTTCCTTAGTGGTGGAGCTTCCAGGAGAAGCGTGATTCCTGATGTTAAGAAATTATATGGTTAAACGTTATAATTACTTAACATCTGGAATGGAGGACTAAGCGTTTTCGCAAGCGTAGTAAATTGCATGGGGTTTTTAGGTTAGAAAGTTGTAAGTTGGTTGTCAAGCGTTGCCATCGTTTAACGCGTGAAAAACTTCTGTGTTTCATGTAAAGCCCAACCTTTTCTTGGTCCGGGACCACTATTATTTATTCTTGTTAGCAGATACCACATGTAGGTTTGTATAATAAAAATAAATTGTAATAATGAAACAGAAACTTAATTAACATTACTTATTAAAAACCGGACAACAGTGTCCAGAGAACAATGGCATATCTATTGTGTCTCATAATCCGGGGTCGCGCTAGCACTTCTTTTAAGCTAATCCGAACCAAAAGCGGTTATTGCAAACATAAAAGAAGATGTATGATAAAAATAATTGTCGATGTATGTGTAGTTAAGGGGTTGTGTCACGTTAGAGCAAAGTAGAGCGTTACCACTCCTATGGGACTGGCGTGAGCTGTAAGTATGTATGTTAGTATTTTTAAGTAAATTCACTCCCAGATACCAAACTTTGTTAGATACTCTGTTTTTTCAACTAACTCTCTGCCAAAAATCAAGTCCCTCAATCACTTTCGCATTTATAATATAAGTTAAGATAATAGAACTTAGTAGGTATTTCATTTATTTAATATACGTTTTCTTTAACATTGCTATTTAAAAAAAAACGGGAAGTTCCCCGATTGCTTATACAAAGAACTGGCGTACCAGGCAAATGCTACAAAATGAGACATCGGGCAAATCAAAGTTATAAAGATAATAATATAATGCTTGTTTTTTTTATATTGCCTTGCAAATGAATGACGAAAGTCATTCAACAGCATGAAGCCAAAACTTAATTACTATATTTTTTTATACAATCTAAGACGGAACTGCGTTAAAGTGTCTCATACTCTATGGCCCCGGGCTTTATGACACAGTGCCAGGGTCGTGTGTATGTCATGATGGGCCACCATGACTTACGGTGGCGAGAGATAAAAAAAAAAGTCGTGTGTCTTATACCCACTCGGGACAAATATTAACATGTTGAATAATTGCGTTTGTCCTGTGTGTGAGTATCATATATCTATACAACTATGATAATGTCATAATTCAATATCTTTATATGTTACATACATTGCGAAGGATTGGGAAAGGTCGTCCTAGGCCCAGACCAGTCTTTCTCTGCCAGTTGAAAATTGTTTACGGTTACAATAACCATAAAATTGAATATTATAATTTGTATTTTCTTTTGTGATGGAATTTGACCTTACTGATATGTTAAGGTCACTTTTCAATTTGACAACTCTGTATGAAATAAAACAGCCCTTTTCTTGCCGGTTCTTCTTGTTACAAGGTCTCAAGCGGTTTGTGAACCGATGGCGTAGCTTCTTTGACGTTCATAAGTGCTTGTAACAGCCTAGACTGAATAAATGATATTAACTTTGACTTTCACTTATATCAGAATGAGTAGGTTCCTGAAAAAAGGCCAGGTGAGTAGAGCCAAGAAATATACGAGCTTGTATTTTTCTTTCTAAGACTGATGAATGTTGATGAAGCTAGTAAAGTATGTCAGAAACGTAGCACGTGAAGGTCCGTAATCTCTGCCAAGAAGTAAACGAGCTTGTATTTGTCTTTCCAAGACTGGTGAATGTTGATGAAGCTAGTAAAGTATGTCAGAAACGTGACATGTGGAGGCCCGTAATCTCTGCCAAGAAGTAAACGAGCTTGTATTTGTCTTTCCAAGACTGGTGAATGTAGATGAAGCTAGTAAAGTATGTCAGAAACGTGGCACGTGGAGGTCCGTAATCTCTGCCAAGAAGTAAACGAGCTTGTATTTATCTTTCCAAGACTGGTGAATGTTGATGAAGCTAGTAAAGTATGTCAGAAACGTGACATGTGGAGGCCCGTAATCTCTGCTAAGAAGTAAACGAGCTTGTATTTGTCTTTCCAAGCTGGTGAATGTTGATGAAGCTAGTAAAGTATGCCAGAAACGTGCCACGTGGAGGTCCGTAATCTCTGTCTAGAAGTAAACGAGCTTGTATTTATCTTTCCAAGACTGGTGAATGTTGATGAAGCTAGTAAAGTATGTCAGAAACGTGGCCGGTGGAGGCCCGTAATCTCTGCTAAGAAGTAAACGAGCTTGTATTTGTCTTTCCAAGCTGGTGAATGTTGATGAAGCTAGTAAAGTATGCCAGAAACGTGCCACGTGGAGGTCCGTAATCTCTGTCTAGAAGTAAACGAGCTTGTATTTATCTTTCCAAGACTGGTGAATGTTGATGAAGCTAGTAAAGTATGTCAGAAACGTGGCCGGTGGAGGTCCGTAATCTCTGCGAAGAAGTAAACGAGCTTGTATTTGTCTTTCCAAGACTGGTGAATGTTGATGAAGCTAATAAAGTATGTCAGAAACGTGGCACGTGGAGGTCCGTAATCTCTGCCTACCCCTCCGGGATAAAGGCGTGATATTATGTTTAAATGCACGTACCTCTATGAATATATATTTTGTAATACCTAAGTTAGTTCTGTTATCTGGTACTGAAGTAATTAAGCGACTTTCGGAATCAGATCAAAGTGTGTGATGATGTCTGTATTTATTGTAATTATTTATTCTACCTGAGACAGTGCAACGTTTGATAATGACTTTTGATGACTTTGAATGCATTATAGGGCCATTCTCTGATTAGCCAGTTATTACGTGTCCAGGCTTGTATATCGGTAAATATTGTCTTGTTCAATTAGTGCATTATTCTTTAAGTTAGTACGCATTCTCATCTAGCTCTGTACACAAAAGTTTAAGCCTCAGTTAAGCCATGGTATTATTAAATTAATTTTTGAACCCTGTTCTCTAATTACCGTGACGTGTCCTATCACCGTAATGTAGAAACTTGCCTGTAATTTTTACAAAATACTAATAATTTTTAATAGCTAGTACCTATTATGCAATGTGTATCTCATCACAAAATATCCACTCAATATAACCAATATGTAAACTATTATCATCAAGTGTCTGCGTGTCCGATCTAAAGTTATAATTACTTACCGTGACATTTACTGTTCGTACGTTCTCATCCTTCGAATCGCGAGCCTTCAGTTTGGGCTGCGAATTGCGGGCAGATGGACGTCTCTTGTGTGTCTTTGTCACGCCACGAAGCGAGTAAGTGTCTAATTACCACATCCTTGGTTTGAATAACTTCTAAAGACCGTGCACCTATTTTAACTAGATTGGATAGATTAGATCCTCGTTGCTTATCAAACAGAGACAGTAGTTAGGCATGCGTACGTTGTAGTAGGCCAGTATTTGCATACTCTATAAGTTTTCGAAATTTCTAAGAAAACCTGTCATTTTCTAAGTACCGTATACTATTTTGTAATTACCGTTGTACGAAAATATTACTAGCTATGACCGCTTTTTATGTCACGCCGCCCTGGCACGTGCCGCTTCTTGTCAAATGATATGTAAGTATACAGTTATAATTATGTAAGCAGATCTTGAGTTTCTATGGCCAGTTATAACGGCTCTATCAACTTTCCTTGGCGTTCGTGAACTATGAGAAAGCCTTCGATTCGATAAAGACCTGGGCAGTGCTGCAGTCTCTCCAGAGGTGCTATGTGGACTATAGGTATATCGAGGTGTTAAGGTACTTATACGAACTTTGCACCATGTTGGTCCGATTACAGAACCAGAGCACAAATCCCATCCAACTGCAGTGCGGTGTAAGACAGGGAGACGTCATTTCCCCGAAACTGTTCAGAGCTGCGTTGGAGGACATCTTTAAGCTCTTGGTCTCGAAAGGACTCGGCATCAACAACATTAAGTATCTGACACACCTTCGTTTTGCCGATTAAATCGTCTTTATGACTGAGACCTTGGAGAACCTGAATATAATGCTCGAAGATCTCCGTAGTGGCTTGATTTTTGGCAAAGAGTGGGTCTTAGGATGAACATGGATAAGACGAAAATCATGTCATGTTGTAACCACTCCAGTTCAAGTTGGGAACACTACACTCAAAGTTGTTGACCTTTACGTTTATCTAGGGCAGACGGTCCAGTTAGGCAAGGCTTCGAGAACTTCGAGAAAGAGATATATCGTCAAATAGTACTCGGATGGGCAGCGATCGGAAAGCTTCGTAAAGTATTCGCGTCTAACATTCAGTATGTGTTGCCAGCGGAGCGCAGGATCGATCATCGTGGAGTTCCTTAGAGAGAGGCCTATACCCAACAGTGGGTCACATGTGGCTGAGATGACATCATCGCAAAAAAGCAGATCTTTAAAAAAATACAGCTGTCACTAAGCAGTAGTAGTTACTAGTTTTTTAAGTTAATACCCATAACAATACAATTATTTTAAATACAGAATGCTTCTAATAATAAATAATTGCAATGATAAAGTGAACACGCTTTTTACAAAGGCTATTTTAGTTTAGTACAGCTGAGAATATTTTTTTAATCCTGATACGTGTGAAACATAGTTATTATGGATCATTTATGGTTTCTTTTTTGTTTTGCATAGATTTAATGTTCTTTTCTAATTACCGTACTCATAGAAATATATGTTTCTCTTTATCTCAAGAAACACTTATATTTGTGTAGTGCCATTTTTATAGCTAATCTGTGTCATAACTTATAATTCATATTTTAGTGTTTTCAAGTCTATTAAGAAATAAACCAAACCTGCGGTAATTAGGTGGAGAATGCCTGATGCGGAGAATGGCCGTATAAGGTGAAGGTGAAGAGCGGGTTTCCCTAAATATTTTAAGAGCTTTATAAGAGGGCTCAGAAGTGGTGGTTGGTAATGAGTTGAACATGATCGACTCATCGTATAAATAAGACTCACATGATAGATTAATGATATTCAAATACTATGCTTAATATTAGCAATATGATTTTTTTTTATTGACGACGGGGAGACTCTTAGCCTTCATCATACCTGATATTAAGTATTGATAAGGCTGAAGATGGAAGCAAGCCTCTCCCGGAATCCTGAACCACTGAGGAACTGGCTATCTTATCTGTAACTGCCGAAACACAACAATGCTGAGAACATTTTTGTTTTGGCATCAGACTTAGATTGGTGGTAGCTAGTCCGGTGGACTCACAATAAGTCCGACCACCAACTAAACCGAATACAATATGTACCCCCCACTGGGAATCGAACCCGGAACTCCTGTGTCTGATACCAGTGGTTGTTACCACTAAACCACAGAGGCGGTTCAAATGTATGCGATAAGGTTCAGAGACATAACAAAGGAAAATGGAGATATGGAGATTTATCACTGTCTTAAGGATCTCCTCTATAAACGTTTAATTTACTAATGCAAAAGTTGTTGCACTTCTGTATACTGCTGATACCGCGAAAAGAAAAATCCTAAAAGTTGAACACAACTTTTGATCAGTGCTCAGATCAAAATTTTGCTGTTCAAACAGGGTAGCGTTGAGGCAAAGAACGCAATAACATAACTATTTTTTTTCTATCAGAATGCATGATCATTTTAATTAGTGCTGATTAAAATATCCATTCACAGACATAATTAACGGAATTTGGAATGATGCAAATCAACTTGTTACTACATTAAAATATAATTAATCGCTTTTGCCGTTCTTTAGCTAGTTTTATCTGGTTTAGTGAATATTTACTCAGGCGCTGGATTGTCAAGGCTAAAATTTTTTCTGCCTCATAGTTTGATATAGTTACTTAAGTAAATTATAATTAAAATAGTGAGCACGTGCTAGTAAATGTTTTATTGTGTGACGACGTGGTTAGTACTTTAATAACCTTGCTTGTTTGCAATTGTATATGCCATTGAAAGTCACCAAAATAGTACCTACTATGCATTTTTAAAGGTATAATATAAAAAAATTAAAAACTGTGCTTCAAACTAAGGTGCCTTCATTTTCAAAAAGTAAGTTCATGATTGAATAGAAAAAGAATAACCAAATAGAAGCAAAAAATACCGGTCAAGTGTGAGTCGGATTCGAGCACAAATGGTTCCGTACCATTATTATTATATCGGGCAAAAAAATAACGTTTGTTATATGGGAGCCCCACTTAAATATGCTGTTATAGCGGCATCATCTGTGAAACATCAACTGTCTATCACGGTTCAAACATTGGTGTTATAATTTTCAAAATTTTGCTTAATGAATTATTAAAAAAGGACATTAAAATGGAAGAAAAAGCAAAACAAAGATAGAAAGAAATCTTTTATTATTTCCAAAAGTGTAAATACTCGCACACAAAAGTCGCAATTAAAAAAAAACCTAAGTCTACAAAAAATAAAGGTTTTTTTGGGTGTATTTGGTAAAAAAAATATTATAACGTTTTTTATTGCCTTGTCGTGTCAACGATTTATTCATGTAGTTGTTGAGGTCATAAATCTTCAGTTATTTTAAGATCCTCCGATTTGTATTTAACGATAAATGAGTTTAACATTGAAAGAAAGATTTATACTTAACCGAGTTTTTATCGGTCACGGTCAGCGAGTATTTTGCAAACGCAATTATTATATAAATCTCATTTTGAAATTCTTGTGATATAATACCACGATGCAGAAAGCATCTTTCAAAGTTTTGGTGAATGGAGTCCATCTTAAAATGCTGATAATGATAACCTTTTATTAATTAATTATTTTATTCAAGCAAAAAATAGAAGAATTACTATTTGTTTTTACGCAAATTGTAAAATACTAATTTTCATTTTATCATTTTACGAGAAAAACTAAAACGATAGCAATTTTAAGTTTTTATAACTAACTAACCTGTTATATTTTTTTTTACCGCTTGTACATATCAGGCAGAAATTGTTTGTATGTACTTATTATGGGTTTTTTAAGGTTGTTATTGTTTATCTCCTGCAATGACGTTCATTCAATTTCTTTTATTTGTCGAACCATGAACGGAGTGTTGAGCAATTGACCTTAGTGTACTCGGTGGCAACCTTGCTTGTAATAACTTATACAATCTAAATTGAATAAAATGCTATTACATAATAGTTTTCGCGGTTATTTATAACTTAGATAGGTAGTTCTTATTTTTTTCGGGTGTAACCATTCCATAGTTTCTTTAGATAAGTGTTTGAGTCATGTGGTATGATGCTGTTTTATAACTTTTATATTACGTCAATTGTTTTTAGCTTGACTAACATTATCGATCGTTATACAAATAATCGTTTTTTTTTTAAAAACATCGTTTTAAGTCCTGTAGATTTAGCGCGTAGATTATCGTGTATATAAAGCGAACAAACATACACACAAAATTTTCTATCTTTTTTGTTTTTAAAGTAATTTTAAGAATAATGAAGTGAAGAGGAAATATTTCTTTTCTGTTTCTTGTTTTTTTCCATGCTTTTAGTTTTCCAACAAGCTTTCTAACAGCCTCCTTACACGTGTCTATAGTGAATGCGATCATTCAAGATTCAACAAAGGACATTAATTACGAAAGCATAACGTATTTAATTATAGAGAACTCTTAACAATTTACATGCACGAATATTTTAACACCTACTTCAAAGCATCTTAATTATTATTAATTTAAGCACATCTTAAGGAGATAGGCGGGTTTCCTATGAGAGTACGTCGCGCGAAAATTCATATAGGTAAAATAAATGCCAAACAGTTTTTCACATTTTTTCTAAAAAAAAAACAGTTATTATGACTTGTAAAAAGTACCTTTTTAAGACGCTATACAGAAAAGTATGTACTTTTTTATATAAAACTATAGGTTGGTTAGAGATTTTACAAATCTGGGAAAAAGATATACATTTTTTTATACCTATAACTAGATTTTTAATTTACCAGACCACAATTTTACCAAACACAATTTTATGATTTTGCCTTGACACGTTTTCTTTTCGAAATTACCCCCTAAAAATACAAAAAAATAAGATACCTAATTCTCAAATGGGGTTACATATAAGTACAATTGGATATTGGTTTAATAAGTGGACACCAATAATATTTAATTTTAGCATCGTGTAGTTACATTTCTCTTCAAATCGCTATAGTTTTTTACTAAGAAGAGATTTCGTACTTTTCGCCTTATTTGCAAAATAGGTCTCGCTCCCGCGCGCGTCCTTTTCCCATTACTATATTTTCAGTCGTATAGCGCCTTAAACTAAAAAAAACTACCTACTTGTAATAAGTAAAGAAAGTATGTAATTTTGTACTCTGGAAATCGATTGTAGCCCAATCAAAATCATGTCGAGAATCAGTAATAATTACTGACTTTTGAAGTTGATTTGAATTCGATCACAACTCGATACTGTCAAGAATAACCCCCCAGATTTTTTATAAGTTTGATTGTTAGCGCATTGCTTTGGCGTTAAGTTTTGCGTGGTAGCTTATATTCCTTGAGTGATTCGTACTAGTCAACATATGGGAATGTCGTATTCGGTTTAAAAGTTTTCGAAGTCAGTTATCACAAACATCTTTTTTACTGTTTCTGAATGCGTTTTATACAAGAGCATCACATTAGTAAAAATAATTTAAAATAAATTTTTCCCTCTTGGAATAATATTTAAAAGAAGTTTTTTAGATTTGAGGAAAATAGCAATTTAAACTGTTTAGGAGGAAAAGTCAAAACAGATTAAAACTGGTATGTCCCAAGACACATTTTTTTCTACGATAATTTAATGTTGAAGTAGGAATAAGTTGAGTGACAATCAATTTCCTATTATGATATAATTTTAAATTCATGACTGCCAAATCTTACTTTGTAATATATATATATATATATTTTTGTATTAATATTATTAAAAAACAAAGTTTATGTTGAAAATATCTATGTTATACCCATAGCAGCTACAACCTTTGCGTAGGTAGTTTTCAAATAAAAATAATTTCACAAATAACTTTAACAAAATGTATTTTAGAGATATCGCGCGGTCGAAAAAAAAAGTAGAACTGCAGTTGCTGCATTTTTGTTTATCACCACTTGAAAACTATATTACAGCCAAGCCGTAATTAATTTGGCAAATGGCGCATATTACGTTTCACCTTTAACTATCAATTGTTTCTTAAAATAATGCTCTTATTAGAATTAAATTGAAGTTCACACGTTAAGGTGGTACGACTTCCATACAAACAAACATTGCACATTAATTGGTTCATCATACATTATTAATTCATAAATACATGTGCAACTAACTCGTTTCAGTTTCATACATGAGCTATATAAATGCGATGGGTCACACACACATACGTAGAATTATTGAAATTAAAAGATATTAGTTTACTCGTGTTTTATGTATGAATGAACATTTTTTTAAATTATTTTGCGCAAACAAATAACTGAAACGAGTTAGTTGCACATATATTTATGTATTATTAAGGTATGATGAACCAATAATTGTGTAATGTTTGTTTGTATAGAAGTCGTACCACCTTAAACAAAAAACCTCATCATTATCGTCATCATGTCCTTTTCTTAAAAAATAAAATAAAAATCAATTAGGCAACTCTGGTAGTCCTTATGGATAACCAGCCACCGAGCTCCTGATTGGTGACTTTATATAGTGAAAACCTATGTATCCTACATAGCTCAAAGTATTGCTTAGCTGAAGTGGCAGCGGTCGGGACACATAGCGAGAATAACCGATGGCCGTTGGGGCGGAAAGGTTCTGGAATGGCGACCGCACACCGGACGAAACTCCGTGGATAGGCCCGCGATAAAGTGGACCAAGGTCGCGGTAAGCCGCTGGATGCGGGCAGCGCAGGACCGATCGTCGTGTAGACCCTTGGGGGAGGCCTATACCCAGCAGTGGGTGTCATGTGGCTGAGATGATGATGATGATTTACTGCAGACCGCTATAGAAAATCTTATATTTTTATTTTGTTCCATATCTGTTTAATTTATCAAACCGGTGCGGTGTCCGGTTCGACACCGGTGTCCAGAAAACAATAAAATATCTATTGTCTTATAATCCGAGGCCTGAGAAGTAAAAAGTACCTTTTTGTGCAAGTAGCTGAAATTTAAAATTATTCTATTAGCGTTAGATTTTTTTATAATATTTGACACTATACCATTATAATAAATTATGTCGATACTATTGTTTATTCAGTTATATGATGAACACTAAGGACATCTGTAGGGTCAACCACATGACTGTCACTGTTTAATGGTCACTAATCATGATTAATAGAGTCATTATTTTCTGTAAGAGACAGTTCAAACAATAGGTTAGCAGGCACTTTGTAAACAGTACACAGTAGTAATTGCTTGTTGCTTTTGACAATCCAATAAAAGGAGTTATTAAACTCAAGTTATTTACTATGCTTGAAAATATAACGATTTTATTTATTATTTTAAATCATTTTTACGGACTATTTAATTCCACATCTGCTAGCGGGACAACGGTGTCCAGAGAATAATAAAATATCTATAGTGTCTCATCACTCGGAGGTTAAGAGTTTAAAAACTAGTGGTCGCCCATGGTTTCACCTGCATGGTTTCTTCTTCTGAAAATATTGGGATAAAATTGTATTTTATGTCATAAAAAATCCTAACATCCCACGTCCAACCATCCAAATATCAAAACTTTTATATCTATGATATTAGTAGAATACTCGACGAACGTATATCATTAATTTATCGAGTTAGTTATTTAGTTTATTTTAACCATTATACGAGTGTTCCAAGTATACCATATACCATCATACAACATGATGATGATGAAGTGTACCATCACTTGGATTTGAGCTTAAATAAACTCACTTTTAACCGACTTAAAAAAAGGAGGAGGTTCTCAAGTCTCTCTAAAAAAAAACAAAAAAAAAATTACATTGTCTTAAAAAAGTAAAAAATAAACTATTTTATTTTTTACTTTTTGAAGTCAGTTTAATTTTTTTAATGTAAGTACGTCCGATTAAGTTTAAAAATTGCACTTCAATCTCCGTGGTAGAATGGTACGTATACCGGTTTCAAGAAGATGTCTACTCTGAGGTCCTGGACTCGTATGGGTAAATTTTTATATGATGAATACGAGCATTTGTACCCGAGTCATGGGCGTCTATATTATATTTTTACACAAATACGTATAATAATATGTGTTTTGTATCCGTTACCCTAGTATCCCAGAACACAAGGGCTAGGTCAATTGGTGTGAGTGTAAGTTTTTTTTTTAATTCAATACCGATACGTGACAGAAGAAAATGTGCTGCTGATTGTACATTTACATAAACAGAAATAACAAAATCAAGCACTCAAAAGATAATGCTAATAAATACTTATAAAGGACACGTGCCGGACAGTCAAGACATTCTGGTTGAGAATGCTGGCCGGTGCCGGTCCATGTCGGTCCATGGGGCTTACTGTCATCTTTTAAAATCCATCATGGCATAAGAAAGTTTAGTTTGCGTTTTGTTTTTAATACTCTTCAAATTCGTAAGAAAAAAAATCCTTTTTCACCAGTGTGCAAGATAAAAAAATCAATAAAGATCTATAACCCGTTCGAGAATTAATATTTTTTTCTTCTCAACATATTTTTTTGAATTTTCTTTGTAGTACCTAATAGGTTTTTTTCGTTGAAAAATATAATATAATAAAGCTGACTGGTTGTTAAAGGTTAACAATTTTTTAATAATTCTAAAAAAGTTCTTGCGACATTTTTTTCTTGCGGTTCCGAAAAGGCCGCTTGGTCTGTATAAAAAAAATCTGTAAAAAATGATATCCAATAGGCTTGGACCACCCTGTATACATGGTATAGAGGAATATTATTTTTGTCTGCCACGGCATGTGCCTGACACGTCCAATGTCTGTAAATATAAAATAAACGTTTAAAAACAAAATAAAACACATATTACATTTACTACGACGTTAAGACATCACGTGAAACATTTTGGAACATTAACCACTAAAGTACCTATGAGGAAAACCTAAGTATTTGACGAGGAAATCTTATTTGCATACGCAACTAATTGCAATAGGTAACGTTTTGTTGAGAGTATTCACGTTAAAAAAGAATAGAATAGAAAAAAGTGCTTGTCAAATTGTACCATTCAATAACAAAGTTTAAAACAATAAAGTTCCACGTGATCACATTCCAAAATGATGAGATAAAATATACTGCTACATTAACATACACTTTTCCGCGAGTGAATCGGCTTTTGCATGCGTCCGGAAGAGTGCATGCACATTAGAAAAGAATGGAATAGAATTAAAAAAAAGTTGCCCTCACTGCTGGGGCATTCTTTCTTGGATTGATAATGAGAAAGGGCCATGACCCACCACGCGGGCCTAATGCAGATTGATGCTGGTGGGTTTTGCCGGGACCAACGGCTTAACGTGCCTCCCGAAGCATGGAGGAGCTCGGGATGATAAATTGTTGGTCACCCATCCCGTGACCGACTATCGCGAAAGTTGCTTTACCGCAAAAATCGCAGGCCGAGCACGCAAACCGAGCTACACCATGGTGTCATCAAATGCAATGCAATTTCAATTATAATACAAGTTATCGTGATCACATTCCGAAATCACTTGACTGTAAAACACTGCTGCCTGTGAATCGGCTTCAGCGCGGAAAAGAGCCTGTGTGCAAAGATCAATCAATCAATCAATCAATCAATAATTTATTTATTTGTCACTTCACAAATTCTACAAAAGATACAAGAGGAAAACGAAAATGAAGGCACGCGCCTGTCCTCTCGCGCTTCTGTCAGGCGAACTAGAGTCAGTTTACCATAGAAAAAGAAGAAGAAGTCCTGTTACTATATGTAATAGCATAAGGGGTTAGATTTAGACCAGTGCGGCACGATTTAAGGGTTGAAAGTGGAAGAGTTGATAAGGGGGGTCCATCCATCCCCCAAACACTAATCTTATTACAAGGTAATGCATATTTTTTTGAGAAAATCAATAAACAATTTTTAACCTCAAAACGGTTAAACCTGAAACGAAACATTAATTCACCTCGCATTATCATTGTTTGACTTCTCGTGAAGATAAAAAAAAAATATCTTGTGCCGCGGCAGGGGCTTTAAACGACTTTTTTATAAACTACTATAAATATATAACGTGAGAGCCGAACGAGAGTGCCGCGGTAGCGGCCGTCGAAGCCCATAAAACGATGTCTTTCTATAAAAACTAGTATATTATACATATAAAACGCGCGAGTCGAGCGAGCGTAGCGAGCGTGCCGCGGCAGCGGGCCGCGAAGCGCCAGTTTTTTTTTAAATTTAAAACCAATATTCCGATAGTTATAGAAAATTTTGTAAAAAAAATGGTCTTAATCTTGTAGTGCAGGGGTCCACCATGAAGATTTCCATACATTTTGAGGTTATTTTTTTTTATGTCTTCGAAACTACGTTTTACCTTGTAATGGGAGTAGTGTGGGGGGCATCGGCTCTCCACCCGCTTCGCCCCGCATCCCCTTTACCCCTTAAATCGTGCCGCGTGATTCTAAATTTTAAACGATAGCGATTAGCCTTTGGAAGGCAGGTACCTACTACCCTACGCTACACGGATCGTCGTAATCACATTTAAATAAGTTTTAAAAGAAATAATCAAAAATATACATTGCACTAATCGTAAATGCATGGTTTAAGTAATATTTTTTTCAACGTCGAATTTACTGCTCATGTCAGTAAAAAAAATCAATGGATATGAAAGAGACAGCGATAGTTTACGTACGCGTTGACAGTAAGCATCAAGTTTGCCAAATTCCTAAGTGGTACCGACCAAAAGTGCACAAAGTAAAACAAAACAATAATAAGTATTCATTGCTACATTTGCTTCAGGAAGATAAAACACGGTAGTACTTTTATCAAGTAAGAAGTGAGATTTTAAATTGTGTAGCCTTCAAGACCGGTTGTGATTGGGTATGCGTGAATTGTGCTTGTTAAAGCAGTCTAGGAACTGTTTTAATGTTTTAATTAATTTTCACAATTTTTCCTTTATCTGTACTATAAGACATTACTTCGTACCAAATTTCAAGATTCTAAGTTCACGGGAAGTACCCTGTAGGTTTTGATTCCCGTGCGAGTTTCGAAAATTTGCGGAAATTTGTGCATAAACGGCTGTATCTTTTGATTGCTTTGGCTTAGAAGTTTGATTTTTTCACAAATCCAAGGGACAGTAGACCTGAGTATTAGATATAAATTTTAGTATTAGTTTGATACCTCCACGCGTTTATGAGAAAAACGGTTAACTTTACAGACGGACGGACGGACAACGAAATGATCCTATAAGGGTTCCGTTTTTTTTTCCTTTTGAGGTACGGAACCCTAAAAACAAGACATCAAAATTATAGCTATTTGAAATTTTTTTTTTTTCATGTTGATATCTGCAGCCCTAGATTAAGGAGTACTGAATCGAATGACACCAAAATTGCTACATTTCGTAAAGGTCTTCGTAAGGTAAAGGGGTGAAAACAATATTTCAGAAGGAAAAGTAGGCAATCGCCTACGACTCGCGGCGCGTATCGAGACCACACAATCCTCTTTATCAAGTATTTGCAATCGACACTTGTCTTTTTATTTAGATGGTACTCGTTAAAAAGAGGGTCAATTGTTAACAAGATTAACGAACTATAACAACTCTTTTATATATTTATTATATAACTTCAGTTAAATAGTATAACTTATGCTTTGTCTGTGCATTAAAATGTTTTTGACTTTCAACACATAAGCGTGCATTAAGTAGTTATGTGGCTATTTGTTATCAATTACAGTGACATGAATCAAAAGCCGGCTAAAAAATACGTATATGTTACGAATTTATGGGCACATTTTTGCGGAGAGTTCAAGCGCGAATCGCAGTGAAAAGTACAAACACATTATATATATCTGTAGTACAATCGGGGAACTTCCCGGGCATTACCGGGAGTTCCGGAAAGTTCCAAAAGAGTTTTTTTGGGTAACGTTTTCTTGGAAAGTACTAAAGTTGAAAAAATAATTTATTATTCAAATAAAACACCTCTTAACATTTTCTATATATCTATTACTTTTTGAAAAACTCTACTGGTCAACCGGGAAGTTCTCCGACTGTACAATCATCTGATTTCCTTTTTTGGTCACAGTATGGATATATAGTATAGAACATAAATAAATAAATATTTTGAAAAAATTTAGAAGGAGGATGTTACGAAGGAAGTAATGAATTAAATGTCGCCTTTAAAAAAAGGTAACGCTGCCATGATAACGAGATAAATTAAGTACTGCTTTCTACTACTTTCTGCTTTTGCTTCCGCGCAAAAGGCAGGCGACAATCTATCGACTTTCTTGTTTTCCGACGTTTTTTTATATAATATAGAATCAGTAGGGTATATTATTATACTACGCATTAATAACAAAATCTCATCAAAGAAGTCAATATAATCACTTGCAATATTTCTATACATGATTTTGTTTACTCAGGGAGGTCTATTAATACATGTAATTTAATGTTTATATGTTTTAATTTTTAAAGATTTAATAAACAGCCGGCGGTCATATAACAATGAAATATCAAGGGTGTCTCGTTTTCCGCTGCCTAAAAGGATAACTATTACTTATTTATTACCTTTATTTTAACCGCCTCTGTGGTCTAGTGGTACAACCACCGGTATCAGACCCAGGGGTCCCGGGTTCGTTTCCCAGCGGGGGTACATATTGTATTCGGTTTGGTTGGTGGTAGGACTTGTTGAAAGCCCGCCTGGCTAGTAACCACCATCTTATCTAAGCCTGACGCCATAACAACAATGATTTCAGCATTGTTATGTTCCGGCAGTTCGAGATAAGATAACCAGTTCCTAAGTGGCTGAGGATTCTGGGAGAGGCTCGCTTCCATCTTCAGCCTTATCAATACTTAACATCAGGTATGATGAAGGCTAAGTGTCTACCCGTCATTAATAAAAAAAAAAAAAAATCACAGACCTCGGGGACCAATATGTACCTATATTGGCACTGCACGATACTTTTTAGATCACAATAGCGGTCCCTCGACGTCTGTGAAAATTAATAAACGTAATAAATAAGTAATTAGAGTACATAAGTAAATATTATATTTAACTGTTAAGAGTTTTTTATTGTTTTTTTATTTAAGTTTTGTAACAACATACCTACTTACCTAAAACCGCCATTCCTTTGTTTAATTTAACATGACGCATGCGTTCTGACACTTTCGGAGTTAGTTTTACTCTTAAAATGATAAACAATAGATAGATATAATCCCTGCTTATCTGTAAAGGATTGTTTTATTAACATTTATATAAACTTATTGTCTTGTTGTTCGCAGGTAACCGGCAGAGCGATACTCTTGAAATGTTATCACCAAAATGGCGAAGAATAATATCAAGATGTAAGTTGTTTTTTTTAATCTTTCGCAGTTAAATACAGTAAAATAACCGATATGAACGCTTTAAAAATTATGAATCCCTAAATACAAATGGACTAACCCCTTTGCGCAGTAATGTTGAATAAGTTTTTGAATATCATTATAAAAGTTTCTTCGTTACGATACAAATTTTATGCATTTTTTATGATTTTTGTGATTTTTGCATTTTTCAATGCATATGCAGCGGTTAGAGCATTTTTCCAATGCTCTAACTGTCAGTCAAAATTCCTGACAATTTGAGCCCTAATCCAATTTTCTAGGTTCAATAGCTCCCAAAGTAATAAAGTTTTAAAAATGATAGTTTTTATGAATATTTTTTGATTTTTTTCTCGTTTTACGCACTTAAAATAAGTTTAGATTAGCATAATATATTTAACTAGATAATATATATATGGTCCTCCTTGACGTATCCGTCAATGGCGAACCTGGACTAAATTCGATCGTGTGCACGGATGTGGCTTGCAAAGCCAAATTTTGTTTTAAATGTCCTGTTGCAAGGCGCACAGTACAACTGGCCGTCAGCATTGTAAGTGTAGATGTAGGAAGGCTTCGGACGGGTCTTTTTGTGTAAGCGTTTTGCATCCAGATCTTCTATGATTAAACTAATAATGAACACATAGTAGAGTAGAGTTCTAGTATTTTTTGTGCAATTTCCCGATAAGAGCCGATTTTTAGGTTTGTTTGGTTTATAGTAATTATTAAACAAACAATCACGCCTACGGACGCAAATTTAGTCTCAAAATGTAGGTAATTAAATTTGCTACAACCTCATTTCCTATTATTTTCCCCGGAGATACCTCTTTATTCCTAAAATTTCGTTCGGAAATTTTCTATTTGGCATAAGTCAGTGCGCTCACATATTAGAGAGTTGCATATCTGTATAAATATTATCTTGGTGGACCCAGACAACATACCAAAAATACAGGTGTATTGGAATTATTCCGATTTCAGCGTTAATTTTTGTATGATAAGACTGGCCTAATAGTCAAAGAGCTAAAGACTCACATATCCCGTCTATTTATCATTTTTGTTGTTAAGAAAACTACTGCCTGAAAACACATAGTAGATTTTACCACAGACTGACGCAAACTAAACAAAGACATTAAATAATACTTTTACGACAACAATTTAATTTCGCGGTTAAGTTAGATAGCTTTACGAGGATTTGCTTATGTATTATAAGTAATAAAGTAGAAGTTAAGTCATTTTCATTCTATTTATTTTCACGTGATTTTTTTAAGATTCATTTAATATGAACTTTTCTTAATGTCAACTGAATATTGCCTTTTAATGAGGTCCACTAATGAGAATCTTAACCTCCACCATCAGTCATTGTTTGTCTTCACTTATGGTTTACAAAGCGATGGACTTTTGTTCCCAACGAATCACACCAAATCCTAATAATAGGGAAACATTCTTCTCAACCTGTTACAATCTAAAAAACCACTTTAATGAAAATAACAATCAACATCCACTATCTTGACCACAACTTCATAAAAAGTTGATGAAAACGGAGACCAATAATAGTGTTATAATGGTTGTTATTAACTAATATACGTAGATCTTTCAAGTGTGAGACTTTATGTAATTTGAAATAGGTCAACGGTAAATGGTCTTACGAATTTTCGATCAGGGTCACGTGACCTGACGAGACTAGCATTTTTTACCCATCCCAAAAATTTTAAACTCTGATGTGCATAACGCCGCTAAAGAAGTTTTCACTTCAAAAAGTACTTTTAGAAATCGTAAACTCATTTCTAATATGTAACAAGTTGAGAAGATTTTTCCCTATAGCCTAATATCTTACCTTCGGGTTTGACTCATTGGGAATTATTTCTTTAACTTGTTCTCGCAACGAGTAACTCTGTGACTCAAAGGATTTTTATTTTTCCAACGAGTAACAATGTGACAGGATTTGGTGTGACTCGAAAACGCTAATGGAGAACCATCGGTCATGGTCAACTACGAGGAATCAATGCGAATTGGTGGGTGTTAACGACTGCAAAAGCTGCCGGGACCAATGGCTTAACGTCCCTTATGAAGCACGAAGGGGCACGATTACATATTTTTTGGTTACCCATCCCGTTACCGACCATTGTAAAAGATAAAAATGACAATAATAAAACTTGTAGGCTTTACTAAGAAAAACATGTGTAAATTATCACGGAAGTGTTATGTTTCCTTGGAAACTATCACACTCACTCGATCTTTATCAAGATAAATTTTTATTTCTTCAAGGAAGACAAGTATTATCTTATGGATATTTATTTTTATTTCAATGTTTGAAAATACCTTAGTTACATTAATACCAAGTTTAAGAGCTAGCGCAGACGACGGATAACGGAGGACTTTTTGTCCGCGACACGTCTTTATTGTTAACCAAATAAGATTGAACTTAGACCGCGTATATCCGCGAAAAGTACGCGATAGTCCTCGTTATTTATTCAACTTTATGTTCTTAGTAATAAGGTCGTGTCGCGGACAAAAAGTCCTTCAATGTTCGTCGTCTGCGCAGGCCATTACTGTGAGTAGAAGTTGGTACCTAATCAAAGAATACTAATTATTACTTAGAAAGGCACAAATTACAATATGTCGAAATGTTTCCTTATATAAACGATCTCTATAAATGTTACACGTATTCCTCCTGATTTATTAAATAATTTTCTCCGCTCAGTGTTCCTAATTCCTCAGCGGTATGTCCTGGGCATCATGGGCTTGCTGGCTGTATGCAACGCGTATACAATGCGAGTTTGCCTCAACTTGGCTGTCACGCAAATGGTCAACAACACGAAGTCAGAACATTCGAATTATGATCCCGACGCCTGCCCCGATGATTCCGAGATACTAGTCAACGGCACAGTCAGTTTGAAGCCGGTAAGTGTAAATTTCCGTACCCAAAGGGTAAAACGGGACCCAATTTCTAAGACTCCGCTGACCGTCCGTCTGTCCGTCTGTCACCAGGCTGTATCTGTATCTCTTGAACCGTGATAAGTTAGACAGTTCAAAGTTTCATAGATGATGTACTTTTATTGCCGCTAGAACAATCGACGACCTGTTTGGCGCAGGGGTACTAACCCCACCTTCTGCGCCAGAGGTCCCGGGTTCGATCCCCGGACAAGACAAATATTTGTGTGCATGTCTATTTGTCTTGGTCTGGGTGTTTAATATGTATATTATGTATGTATTTACAAAAAAAAAAACTATATAAGTATGTTTATCCGTTATCTAGTATCCATAACACAAGTTCTTCATGATACTTAACGTGGGCTAGAGAATTGGTGTGATTGTATGGAAATATTTATAAAAAAAAACTACAGACGTGATTTTTTTGCCGTTCTTATAGATAATGATACGGAACCTTTGTGTGCGAGTCCGACTCACACTTGACCGGTTTTTATTAGTACGTAAGCAAAGTCTGCAATGCGAACGAAATGCTTCAACATAGCCATCACACAGATGGTCAATGAAACTCTTCAGACAGAGCATTCGAATGATAACTCTCTAAATGTCAGTCTACGGGACAGCCAATAGTTCGAAGTCCATCTAAAGACTAAAGTAGTTGCTAGTATAACGCAAAAACACAAAATTTTTACAACTCGTACAAAATGTCACGCAGATAGTCAAGAAGTTAGAATAATCACATACTTGCCTTGATTGTGAAATGTCTTTCCCCCACCCATTACCCTAGCAGCGTTGAGGGAGACCCCGACATACTAGACTTTGCACTAGTAAAAGGGGTGTCGCTCAACCTCAGATCGATCGAATCAACAATTTCTTATTTTTTCCCCCAATATACCAAATCTCAATGGATTTACCGCTATTTCAAATGCACAAAAATAAAGAAGATAATTTCAGTATCCAGGAATATACCCATTATACCAGAATAATTTGTATGGATATTCATAAGTAAATAAGTAAACGTCTCGCAATGAAAAGAGGCAGTTACTTAAGAGCAAAGGAAAATCTAATTTACGGAACTCTTTTGTGCGTGGTAATGCCATTAACTCATATATTTAGGACGTATTGCGTTGGCATGCGTAGATTGTAGATTTAATATTAAAGCGTCTGGTAGCAGCAAGTTGATGATATTAAAATTGGATTAAGAAAAAAATATTTTTTTTATTAACCATAGGCTAGTATACTACTTAACAAATGATATGTGTTTTTGTTTTGATCTTGGCAATTTTTATAAATATGTACAGTCTACAGCAGCTACGGCTTTCCACTTTGACCTTGAGAACGCCCTGATGTCGCTCGTAAATAAATAAATAAATATTTTCATTAAATCACACCAATTATCTAGCCCACGTTAAGTATCACGAAGAACTTGTGTTATTGATACTAGATAACGGATAAACATACTTAAATACTTTTTTTTGTAAATACATACATAATATACATTTTAAACACCCAGACCTAGACAAATAAACATGTTCATGCACACAAATATTTGTCTTGTCAGGGGATCGAACCCGGGACCTCTGACGCCGAAGGCGGGTTAGTACCCCTGCGCCAAACAGGTCGCTCGTAATAGCGGCGGTTTTCGTAGTGCAAATGTAAAGCGGTAGCTGCTGTTGACTGTACATGGAACATGATTTATTGACCAATAGAAATCTATAAAAAGCTAAGAAGTTTAATCAATTCTTCTAATTTGATTATGCTAGTCCTAACGAATAATATAATATGTAATGCGTTTGTCCTTCCTTCACGCCATAAGAGCTAGCGCAGACGACGGATAACGGAGGACTTTTTGTAGGCGACACGTCTTTATTGTTAACCAAATAAGATTCAACCTAGACCGCGTATATCCGCGAAAAGTACGCGATAGTCCTCGTTATTTATTCGACTTTATGTTCTTAGTAATAAAGTCGTGTCGCGGACAAAAAGTCCTTCAATGTCCGTCGTCTGCGCAGGCCATAACTAAGCAACCAGTCGACTTGATTTTGGCACAGAGCTGGTTGAAAGGACAGAGAGTAACATTTAAATCCCGATATTTCCACGAGAACGGGAACGACGCGTGTGAAATCGCGAGCAGAAGCTAGTTTCATAATGCTTTTATATACTGTTTGCTAGTAATGAATGGCACTATGTTTTAAGATAAGGTATTCCTTATCTTAATTTTTTATTACGGCGATACTCGAAAAAAAAATGCTGAATGCTGAAGAAGATAACAATGAGAAAACGACGCGCACGGGAGCGAGACCGATTTTGCAGATTAGGCAAAAAAAACACGTATTAAAAAACTACAGAGATTTAAAAAAAATGCTTCTATACGATCCTAAATATTATTGGTGTCCACTTATTAAACCAATTTCCAATCGTGTACGTAACCCCATTTAAGATTAATCTTGAATTTTCGTATTTTTAAGAGGTCTCTTCGAAAAGAAAAAGTGTCGAGGCAAAATCATAAAATCGTGTTGTTGAAACTATACCAATCTAGATAAAGGTATGAAGAAATATATATGTTATTACTAGATTTGTAACAACTGTAACCATGCTATAGTTTTATATCAATAAGTCCATACTTTTTCCAAATGTGGCGCCTTAACTTCAGCCTTTTTTCATATAGTAAAATCACATATTTCACAGCATTTTCTGTCAATATTAAGTAACAAGTATTTATGCAAATAGACGAAATTAACTTGTTAATGTGTACTTCACGATCTTCATTGAGAGTTTGATGGAAATTTTCCAAAGTTTTTGTGGCCCCGCCTGACTTGGTAATAAAAGTGATCTTGCTGTGATTTGTATTACTCAGTTTGTTTAATTAACTTTATTTAATTACTTAGGTACGAGTTATTACTTCATCTCTTGCGCATAAAACATGTTAATTTTGCTGTGATTTATGATAATGTTTTGTAGGTGTGCAAGAGAGTGAGCTAACTGCCAAAATCAAAAGAATGAAAAAAAGACTAGAAAAATAGTCTTGTATAACATTTCATAAAGAATTGTCTTCAAGTTGCTCAAACGTATTTTTTTCTAGTTTAAAAATCATCTTAAATAGGATTGTGAAAAATTTTCTTTATTTTTTAGTTTTATACAATAAGACTATGTTGTGGTTATCTATTTTATATATAATACATAAATAAATTACATACAATCACACCAATTATCTAGCCCACGTTAAAAGTTTTATGAAGAACTTGTGTTATGGATACTAGATATCGGATAAACATAATTATATACTTTTATTTTGTAAATACATACTAATATACTTATTAAACACCCAGACCAAGACAAATAGACATGTTCATGCATACAAATGTTTGTCTTGTCCGGGGATCGAACCCGGGACCTCTGGCTTAGTACCCCTGCGCCACACAGGTCGTCAAATGTATGAAACTATATAATTATACGTGTGACACGAATATGATAAATTATACTATTTTTTATAATTATATCATTGTCCTGTCTAGAGATTTTTTGTTTTTGGATTTATAGTATTAAAATGGAATTTCAGAATCCGAATCTGAAATCTATATGTTTCACACGTAAAAATATCAGGTCAGTGATAATAACTGGCTGTTTGCCCTATTTTATCTTAATTTCTATTGAGTAACGAAGTTTAGAGCGTTAGGGCTAGCGATTTATACTCGTACAATTTTAATTTAATTTTTAGTTCTATTTAATGTTTATCTTATACTATTTTGTTGTGAATCATATGTATACAGGAATATATTGAAGAGCGCATACTATCAACTCGATAGTTGTTCGACAAAAAAGTCGACATCGACTTTTCCATCGACTAAACTTAGTTGTATGGAAATCGCGAGAACTACACAACTCGATAAAACAGTTTAGTCGATGGAAAAGTTGTATGTATGCGCTAGCCCTTAAATTATAAACTTTGACTTTAAATATACTGTAACTAGTGTAGTGTTAACCATCATATTTTTGTTCCAGTATGCCATATTCGATTGGTCGGAGTCAACACAAGGGTTAATACTCAGCGCATTTTACTACGGGTACGCCATAACCCACGTCCCTGGAGGTTACTTGGCTGAGCGGTATGGGGGAAAATGGACCTTGGGCATCGGACTTTTAAGTACAGCCTTGTTTACGCTGTTAACTCCAGTGGTTGTCAAAGCGGGAGGTGCTACATGGCTTTTCATTTTGAGAGTCCTTCAAGGAATGGGCGAAGTGAGTTCTCCTGTTATAATTTTCTTTTTATTCAAATAAATTGGGTAGGGAATAAAGAAATGCCTACCGATTCTAAGAGACATCATGTATATTTCAATACCGCTGGAAAATCAGAGTGAATTTGAATTGATCACAAATTCGTTTTCGCAAAGGTAGACATGAGGATTACATTATAGAGAGGCATGCGAATATGACTTTGTTGATTCTTGTGATAAAGTCATCGACAGGTCGTTAAAGGTTATAATCAAGAATATGTTAAACAAACATAATTACAATCAATTGTAACATATTAAAAGATATAATTTCATTTAACACCTTGTTTCTTCCGTTAGCATTTTCTATTCGCGTCGTTTGATTTCTTATAATTCCGATTGTATTGTATTACGCATACCTATATAACCACGATAAATATTGTTATTTCCATGGTATCGACTGTCAGAAAATGAAATGAACGTAAAAAAATGTTTAGTCCTCTTAGTAATTAAAATCACTTCCTCATTACAGGGCCCTACGATGCCAGCCTTGATGATAGTCCTAGCCCGATGGGTGCCTCCCCATGAAAGGTCTCGCCAGGGGGCGCTGGTCTTTGGCGGTGCACAGATTGGGAATATCTTTGGCTCCTTCATGTCCGGATTCCTCATGGCTGGTGACGGAGACTGGGCGAATGTCTTCTACTTCTTTGGATGCTTCGGAATCCTGTGGTTCGTGGCTTGGGTAAGTTGAATTTAATTAAATCGGACGAAGATTTTATTATCAATCTCGGAGCCAAAGGTCATTTACTAACAGCAAGTAGCATTTGTAGAACTAAATTCAGTATCCAATTCCTTTACGATATAAAATTAATTTGGCTACTAGAAGCGTTGAAAATGACATGTAGAATATACCTACAAGTAAGGTAACAATTTTTTTTTACCTCACACGCTCGGAAGAGGAGCTTTTGTCATTCAGTTTCTGCGTAGAAAATCGCTTTTTGCGGCCTAGCGCGGTAAAGTACTTTTTTTTAATTTAATACCTAAAAATATGTCATAATGCGTTCCGAATCGCATTATTGACTTTTTGTTACATTTTATTCTTTTTTTTAATAGCTTTGAATTAATTATAATACACGGAGTATACTATATTCGGTCTTATTGTATTATTTTAGTTCATTGAATCATAAAAACAATAACAATAAGTTTAAACTATTTGTTATAAGAATTTTATGTAAGTAATATTACCTAAAAATAATAGATAAAATTTAAATATAATTCGATCTTTACAGCTGTAATGAAATAAAAATGAAACTAAATAACATAGTTGTACTTACTTATTGATCTAGATTAAATAGTTATTATTATTGTTATTTATTAATATATATTGCAATAGGTTTTTTTTTAAATAATACTTAAACTAGTTAGTGGCAATTAAAGATAAAGGAAGCGTTTATTGGCGTAGACTTGGAAGATACAAGTCTCATCCTTTTCTTCTGTATTTTCAGAGTATCCTCTGCTACAGCACTCCGAACACACATCCATACATATCAGACGAAGAACTTAAATATTTAAATGAAACAGTCACCAGTGCAGACACGAAGAGCGTCAGAGACCCAGTTCCTTGGAAGGCAATTGTGAGGTCTGTTCCTGTCTGGGCCCTCGTATTTGCTGCTGTAAGTTTTTCTTTATTATCGTTATCTCTATATATAAGGCCTGTGTTATCCATTCTAATGTTCCCTCCAGCGCCATGAGTATAACACCTATAGCCTTCACTAATAGCTTCAAAAATCCCAAAAAAATGTAGACGGCCGGAAAAATATAATTATTTTTTTAAATGAACCTTATCAAGGTCAAAGGTCAGAAAACCTTTTTCGACGGATTGCACACGTGCGTAGCACGCGCTTGAGTCTAGTCAATAATAGTTGCCAAGCTGGCAATTGCACTCGCCGAGATTTTAGAGAGTGCTGTTGCCTATTGTATGGCTCAGCCATAAGAGGAGGGAAGAAACATCTTCGATAATTTGTTTGCATTCGCAACGTATTACGTATTACGAAACGTAGTCGTTTTAGATAAATGTTATACTAGAAAAAAAAAACAAAAAATTAGTCTCCAAATTGCTCAGACGAGACTGAGCAACTTATAAAAACAAGTCTTTACTAGTTTTCTAGACTAAAATATATAAAATATTACATTTTTTTTATATATTTTGTCTTATATAAAGCTTTATTTGATTGGACATTATCAAGGCCAAAAAAGTACTTAGACAAGATAATATCTTTATTTGTATCCATAAAAAGTGGTGAAATGTACCATTAGCGTCTTAAGATAGGGAAAAACATGCCATGTTACGATGTCTATACAAAAACTTGATAAGATGGATGTTTCTATTAACAGGAAATGTGGTAGTGTGAAATGAAGTGGCACGTGATTTTATGGCACTATAATAAACAACGAAGCACGTTTGCTATAAAAATAATATAAAATACATAGAATTAGATACGAATAATAATAAACATTCGATAAATACATTTATACAGAGGTTTAAACTAAAAACAAACTTGTCTCCGTTTACTTTAGGAGATCGAAGTAAGCCTAATCACCCTCCAATTTAAAGGCTATAATCGGTACTTTGAAAATATGCTGTGTTTGTGTTTGTTGCTGCGATTAGACACCGATCTAAAAAGCTCAGATCACTTTAAAGAAAAAAATAATACTATTAACAATCGCGGTTTTTCACAAACTCTACACAATATCAATATATCTAACAATAATTTGGTTTCCCATGAATGATTTGCGACATAAAGAATTTAAGTATTTGGCCGGATGCGTTACAACAACGCAAGTTATCGCGATAATATTGACGTAGTGTAAATAATTCAGCCGACTTTATTTATATTCGTTATCTCCTCCTTATTGAACAAATGCGTAATGTTTTTTTTACAGGTGGGCCACGATTGGGGCTATTACACAATGGTGACAGATCTTCCTAAATACATGACTGATGTCCTCAAGTTCAACATTGCTGCAACAGGCACTTTGACAGCTATGCCTTATTTGGCTATGTGGGTGTGTTCCTTTATATTTGGATGGGTGTGCGACTTTTGTGTCAAGAGAAGCTGGCATTCAATTAAAACAGGAAGAATCATTCACACAACTATCGGTGAGTATTGTCATAACAAAATGTTTTCAGCATTATTGTCTTCCGGCAGTTAGAGATAAGATAGCCAGTTCCTCAGTGGCTGACGATTCCGGGAGAGGCTCGCTTCCATCTTCAGCCTTAAGGTGTGATGAAGAATAAGTCTCCCCGTCGTTAATAAAAATAAGGGAAAAATCTCAACATAGGATTTCAAAAAGCAATGATTTACAAAAGTAGGTTAAACATCCAAGTTATTTCTCTACATCGCTTGTAATGAAGTGTTTTGATAGTGATATCGATAAAGTACCTATTGCAAAATCAATTGGCTTATGACTATGAACTAATGATGCTGAAATAGTTGAAAGCCCAATATTTCTATTGACTAGACCCAAACTATAAGTAATGATGACAATTAAGCACCTATTGACTGCTTTCCTAAAGCAGGCCGCAAAATACGCAATACGATAGTACTTAAAAGAAACATGAATAATATACTATTGGTGTTCGAATAAGATAACATTAAGCAGTTGTTATTCAATGTGCAAAGAAAACAAAAGTCTTATCTTTAATGCATATCATTCTGTGAGGCTTTTGGATAAGGAAAAATCTTGATCACTGGACATATTTAAAATTCAACTGGATACCCCCAAAGGATGTAAAAAAGTATGGAGATATTTTATTCGTTGATGTTGGCTGAACATTTAATTCTCTTTTTTTTATGAGATGGGTTCTTGTCGGTGTAGTAATTTCCATTCTACGCTTTTCTCTGTTAATGACTTCACTTCTTGATAATGAAATTAAGTTTCTCTTTAGCTGTGAAATATATCTCAATCTGGGTCGTCCTCTTCCTTTTCTTTCTTCTATTTTTTCTTCCCATATGTTTTAAAATTGTTAATAAAATTGTCGTATCGTAACAGTTGGCCCATTACCCTTTCCATTCTATTCCCAATCGTCCCGAGGTTACTTTTCCCGTCCCAAACAAGGCCAGCACTTTCTCATTAGTTGTCTTTTCAGTTCAGCTAATTTAATTATTAACATTTTTATGAGAGTCCGTAATATAGGTTCTACCTATACCTAGCTCGAGTGTTAGCTTCCCACAAAGTAGGTACTCATACAGTATGTACCTAGCTTATATTATTACATTTGTTCGTTTTTGTATTTATACATTGGGAGAAGAAATAAATATATTAGGTGTTTTCCTATGAAATTGCCGATTTGTATGAAGAATTTTAAAGAAAGTTCGTTTACCATAACAACAGTTTTTGCTATAGTTACTACCGAAAAATGCCAATGCCACATTTTTTTATATACAAGCATTGTATGAAGACAGAGCACTATAATGGTATATTTTTATTTTGATAATTTTTGCTACCAAAAAATTTTTTACCTTTCGAGGTATTTTTTTATCAAATAAAAAACGGCAATAATAAACTTATGGTTACTGATTCTTGATCATATGATATTAATTTAATATAAAATCAAGCAATTTATGTACTTTTTATCATAAAAGTAGTGAGGTTCGCAAAAAGTGTAGGAAAAAAAATTCGGCAATTACATAATTAAATACCTATTATTGAGTCAAATAGTGGAATGCTCTGCCAGTGTCTGTTTTCCCGAGCACATACAACCAAAACCTTTTCAATTGGTTAAGGTCAAGAATAAGCCCGTTTAATATATATGACAAAATATTATAATTATATTGTTTTCATTTTGATAGCTGCGGCGGGCCCTGCCATCTGCATCATATTGGCTTCCTATTCTGGATGCGATCGGTACGCTGCTGTCGGCTATTTCATCGCATCTATGGCTCTTATGGGCGGCTTCTACAGTGGTATGAAGGTAAGCTTCTATTATTCTATTATAATAAATAAAACATATCAGACAACTTAAGATAAATTTTATAGGTAGATACCAGAAAAAAAAACAACTAGTCTACAAATTGCTTGGTCGGGACTCAATTTGAATACTGTTGATTTTTTAAGTGAAAACTTTTTTAGCGGTGTTGTGCACATCAGAGTTTAAACTTTTTGGGATAGGTAAAAAATGTTAAAGTCGCATCAGGACACGTGACCCTGATCGAAAATTCATAAGATCATTTACCGTTGACCTATTTCGAATTACATAAAGTCTAACATTTGAAAGATCTACGTATATTAGTTAATATCAATTAAAACTGACCTGGCATCAATATTTTATATTGATTTACCTGCCAAATCAAGTTGGTCTCAGTTTTCATCAACTTTTTATGAAGTTGTGGTCAAGGTATAGTGAATTTAGATCGTTAATTTCGTTTAAGCGGTTTTCACTTCTGCCGGCACTCCCAGAGTGCAACCCGTTGTTTTTTTCAAGTAGGTAGGTAGGTCGGCATATCATAATCGGAACATTACATCCATTAATCTGTTTCCACGATAACTAACTAAAGGTTTGTGTTACGGAAATGTAAAACTTAATTGCGATTAACCCTAGGCGTAGGTAGGGCGGCTGGTTTGATATAAAGTGGACTGTATTTTAGGTTGAATTTTGATGTATGTCGATAGTACCTTACTGCCTTGCAACCACTTCAATATAGGACGAAGGCATTTATGACCAACGGGAAATTAGAATACAAGGAACGCACTTACTTGACGATGTCTTAGCTTCCACGTGGTAGGTTCGAGTCCTGTTACGGGGCGGCGTCGGCGGCAGGAGCTCGCGCACAGACACTAACACCCATATTCTAAGTCGTTCCTCCAAAACTTACTCGTCCTCGACTTAACGAAACCTCATTGAAAACCTCTTCGAAATATTCCTCGAAATCGGTATTCTAAGTCATAACTCCGTAAGGACCTGGAGGAGCCAAAGAGTACGTAGCCACTTCGTGTTAGGCCTAGCGCACACTACCATTTTTACCCACGACGAGGTTGAGTGGAGTGTAAAAAGTTTTGGAGGAACGACTTAGAATATGGGGGTAAGATAACTATATAAAGTTTGAGACACATATGATTTATTAGTTAGTCTATTAACAGTTCAATCACATTATACACTTGCGTTCAGGCGTTCGCAAGAGAAGCCGTACGACTATAGAAGTCATGAGACAACTTGACCGGCGGAAGACGGAAAGACGAGAGAGAATGATATGTCCTCACATCAATTGCGCTGTAGCTTATAAGAACGGCAATAGTCCAAGTGCGCGTGTAGGAAAGGGATGGGTGACTAACAGTATGGCAGGTATTTGCAAGGCATATTTTTCTACCCTGCAATAAAAAATATTATAAAAATACAAAATACAACAGTCTTAATAGAATGATTGTGTTCTGTATGTAAAAAGGTTATAAATTGAAGCTAATATTTTTCCTCTATTAAAACTAGAAGTACGAATCACTACATAGTATAAAGCAAAGTCGCTTCCCGCTGTCTGTCCCTGTGTATACTTAGATCTTTAAAACTAAAACTACGAAACGGATTTTCATGCGGTTTTTTTTAATAGATAGAGTGATTCAAGAGGAAGGTTTATATGTATAATAACCTTCAATATAGAGTAGAAAAATACTGTAATTTTTTAGGTTTCTAATGTGATGTCGTAAATGATTACATTTTTTCCGCTTACATTGCAAACGCAGGCTGAACCCTACGAGATTTATCAATGTACTAAGTATTTGTTCACCTTGAAAAGGTCTACAGAAAACTCGGCGGTGGTATATGTTTATCTCTTGTGTATACTCCACAATAGCATAAGTCGTGTAGTCCACGCGGGCGAAGCCGCGGGCGGAAAGCTAGTAAAGTATAAAATAATAAAATATACGAATAAATTTATGGATGGGAAAACATAAGAGACGATGTGCTAAGCACATTGATCCCTATAAAAGAGCAGCAAATTCGAATGCTAGTTTATTCTTTCTGCAATAGTACTTTGCTCAATGTAATAAATCAGTTGGACAGACAACGCAACAAAACTTTCCGATCCAAATAAAATATAAAGTTTCGAGAAGAAAATACTAAGAGCTATCCTGACACAAATAGATCTTATCTTTCTAGTAAACTAAAGATTTAACGATAAGATAAAAACAATTCTTAACACTAAAGTAGTATTAAAAACGATATTTAATATGTTTATATCTACATTTGATAAGTTAAAAAATAACAAACGGATCACACTACTATAATTGAAAACGCAAATGTCGTAACCATGGCGCTTAAAATAAACCATAACTAAAATGAAGTGATTTTTATGCGTGGAACGCGTCTTGACATCCGTAAAAAAACGATTTGTTTCAATGAATAGTACTACGCACGAAAAAGAGTTAAGTAGTTGTTTATCCGACTGTTTAAGTTGCTTATAATACACTGTCAAGGGCGTATCAGCTTCTTTCCTGTACTTTTATTTGTATTTCGAGGACCAAAATATAAACTCTACCTATTTATACTCCTGTATAGATAAAATAATTGTTAAAAGATCCATAACGGAAACGAACACTATGTATTCTGCCGATCGTTACTATTAATAATAATAATAATAAAACACTTTATTGCACATAATAAGAACACAAAGAAAAATAAAAAACAGACAGTAAAAGGAAATACACAAAAGGCGGCCTTATTGCTAGGTAGCAATTTCTTCCAGGCAATCTTGAGTGGTAAAGAAATAAGAGGAAGAGCAGAAAAGGGGGAAAAGGGGGGGAGTGGGTGCAATTGAATATAGAACATTATAAATAATCATACTTAGAATGAACATATAAACATATAGTAGGAATGGGAAAGGAAAAAAAATGATTAAATATGAGAAAGGAAATGCATTCTGACTTGATCGCTAATAGACCTGTACGGACTTATTTTCTTGTACGGAGTCAAATCTGGGAACCTGAGGATTAAAGTCGACATTTATTTTAAAGATAATCGTTTACAATCACAAAACCGCCTTGAATATCAAAACCAATCATTGAAACTGCAGGTCCCGGCCGCCCCGCCTGCTCCAACCCCCTAGAAGTCTAGACACATGCAAATGTTGTTGTACGCTCCACTGCGTATAAAAATAACAATTCTCGGCAATTTTTTCATATTCTAAATTGGTTTGTTGTACACTATGCATATACCCAAGTGTCGCACTAAGCGTTTTGACTCGACATTCGTCATCCGCACCGCTAAAGAGTGGAACTCCTTGCCTCAGTCTGTGTTTCCTGACACTTACAATTTGGGGGTCTTCAAGGCACTAGTGAATAGGTATCTTCTAGGCAAGCGCGTTACATCCTAGATCGCATCTACGCTTTCCATCAGGCAAGATAGCGGTCAAGCGCTTTACCTATCTAATAATAAAAAAATAAACAAAATATTACCGCTTCGGTATGGTTCTATTAACACCCTGTATAAATACCTGTCTTCCTTTGATCAAAAAAATTATGAACGCAGCTAGTGTATTACCGAGTTCATTAGATAAATATCTTACGCGCCGGAGCATTTTTTGAACGATTGCTGAACAAGGGTCGAATATATTAAACGGTCTGAGGGGTGCTTCATCATTCCTTTTATCGGAATCTGATGAGACGGAAATTATTTTATCTATCCAGCTGCTCTCTTGTTGTGAGTAATTGGTCGTATTATCTGCGTTTAATATTGATTACTTAGTATAAAACTAGAAATATTGTGTAACTGATGTCACTAGATATCACTTTTGTCAAGTAGGTACCTACTTACATCCTAGATAATATAATCGATAGTATTTAGACAACATCACAAAAAAAATCTGATTCCTAGATATACCTATTAGATTAAGCACCGTGCATGGAGTACTGCTCCCACCTTTGGGATGGTTCAGCAAAATACTAGCTAGCCGCGCTCGATTCGGTGGAACGCAGAGCCATGAAACTCGTAGGCGATCTTAACCTAGTGAATACCAAGCTCCGCAGTCTCCCTCATCGTCGAAGAGTTGCTTCATTGTCTGTATTCTACAGATTGTATGCTATTGAGCTCCATGAGGTCATTCCGCCAGCTCCTTTTACCACCGGGAGTCCAGACGTACGGCAGGCTATCAACCTTACCTGGTTGATATCGTTTATCACGTATTACCACGTCTGCGTACAAAGCACTTTTCCTCATCTACTATTATGCGCACAGCCAGGGAGTGGAATTCCCTGCCAGAGTCTTTATTTCCGGGAGCTTATAACCCTGGTGTTTTTAAATCTCGAGTGAATAGGCTTTATCTAAGCAGGCTCGCTCCATCGGCGACCTCTTCTTAAATGTAATGATTCAGAATCAGGCCAAGAGTAAGCCTATATAATGTAAAAAAAATTGTTTCCCGCATGTTTGAATCTATAGGAGTAAAAACAAATACGAATAAATACATTTGATAGCATTTAGGTAGTATTCGATAGATAGATTCTAGCGCACAAACACAAAAGAAAAGTAATAAAGCAGAAAAAATTAAGTTTGCTCGAATGAGGAACGAAGCCACGACCGGCCTCTGTCTCATTTACCTCAATATGTCCCGGCTACACGCGCCGTCATCTTTTTATGTACCATGCACGTACAGCTGTCAAGTTACATAAACGAAAATCTTCCATGTAAAAATATTTAAATGGGCTATTTTCACCTCTCCTCATTGAACGTGACAGTGAATTTTACGAATGTCCTCGCATCATAAAATCTAATTATGCATGTTACAACTTGGAAACATGAAAATGGGCATGTATAAATGTGATTGAAGTGGAATCAAGCGAGAACTATAAATCAGGTTTTTTTGTTGATAGTAAGATAATATTTTTATACAATCTAGTTTTTAACTAATAAAGGTTCAACTCGATAACGTGTTGAACTTTTAGTTCGTACGTCCTAGTTCCAAGCTCGTCAATTTTAGAATTTGAAAGGGGAAATGTCGCACTGAAACTCATAGACTTAACTTTTAAGAGACTAGAGGCCGCCCGTGGTTTCACCTGCGGTGTTCTCTCTCCCGTGGGAATATAAAAAAATCCATTCTTAGTTCTCGCCTACATCGTTAAAGAATCTTGATGATGACCTCCTTGGTAGAGTGGTACGTACACCGGTTCCTAAGTGTCGCCAACTCGGAGGTCCTGGGTTCGAATCCCGGTTGGGGCAAACGTTTGTATGATGAATACGAGCATTTGTACCTGAGTCATTGAAGTTTATATATATTTCTACAAATAAATACTAATATATGTATAATAATTGTATGTATTTATATCCGTTACCCTAGTATCCCATAACACAAGCCTAGCCAAATATTATTATTATTATCTTGAATGCAAAATTTCAGCTTAATCGATTCAGTCGTTCGGGCTGTGCGTTGTCTGTCTGTCAGTCTCGATATTGTTTTATTAGTATAGATGATGTTGTGGTGTGAAGATTAATTTGTTTTATTTTATTTCAGGTGAATGCTTTGGACTTAGCGCCTAACTACGCCGGCTCCTTAACCGCTATGATCAACGGTACTTCAACATTATCTGGCATCATCACACCTTATCTTATAGGACTTTTAACACCTGACGTGAGTATAAAAGACTTCGCTATTTTAATAAAATATTAGTTCGGATTTTATTCTGATTACACCGAAAAGATATACTGTCATCAAATTGTTTTTGACCGGTGATCTTTTCAGTGTCACGTTTTCACTCGAAACTGTTGTAGGTATTGTTTTTGTGTAGATGTAGAGATGTGACTCTAAACCGACAACATCAGAACAAAGCACTTTCTTAAAAAAGGTCATAAACTGGATTTTCAAATGTTGCATTTACTATGCTATTTTTATAAAATAAATTTTACACTGGAAAATAAATTTAAAAAAACCAACAAGTCTCCAATATGGTATTGTCTTGTTTTTCATAATATTCCTTGCAATAATTTCATTTGTCATAATGCTCCTCGGTCAGAATATTCGTTTGCATTATTCTCATTTATACTAATAACGCATGATATAATCATTTACTCGCAAAAACTCTCATTTGCCATAAAATGAGATGCCATATTAACAAATGCTATAATTATTAGAAACTAATATCATTCGACATAATCTTTATTTGACATAATAATACACGTCTTATAACGTTTATTTTGAGCTTACTTTATGTAGATAACCAATTAGTAAAAAAACGAATAATATTCTAAACCGACTTATTTGACCCAGACTGCCCGTAAGGCATACAGCATGCCTGCTTGCATGCTGCACATGCCTGGCTGCATAATGCATGCCTGCATGGGGTTTTACCAATTCTAGTACTTAAAGTCAATAATACAAATAAAACAATCAACCTGAATCAACCTATTTTAATTCAGTATAGGTTTTATGGTAAATTATTGTTATGGATATTAAATATATTGAAAATGAAATGTATAGCAAATACAAATTATGGAATAAAGTAGTTATGGCGTTTGATTGATTATGAAGAATGAAATTATAGCAATAAATTTTATGTAATTTGATAGTTATGGCAACAGAAACGTTCTTATATATTTTTACACATAAATACTTATACAAGTATGTATAATTACATGTATTTATCTCCGTTACCCTAGTATCCCATAACACAAGCCTGACAGTGCTTACTTTGGGGCTAGGTCAAATTGATGTGAGTGTAAAAAGAAAAAAACATACTTACGCAGTAACAATATTTAACGGCTTCTGCTTCTTTGTTGAACAAGAAAAGTTAGAATTTAAATAACCAAAATTTTCGTAACAATTCAAATGGAACTTCCTATAAAGTGAATGATCTGTTATCTTTCATCATATGATATTTCTGCATAAATTTTACACACGGTTAAGTTTCATCGCGGTTGAATATTTTCGTTTTACGTCTAAACTTTTCACCCCACAAAGAGCTCGGGAAACTTCCTAATGATTCTCTTTTTGATTCCAATACTTTTGTTCCCTCCGTCGAACTTCGAAACAAGTCGGACAACATTTTTTAATCTCCTCAAAATGTCGGCCTTATTGTTGAAGTTTCGACCTTACAATAATAGACCCGCATCTGTGAAGGCTTTTATCTCTCCGTCAAAATCTATTGCAGTCGTCGTCAACTTTGTCGGCTTCGAAGTTCTTATCTTTAGGTATTTAGTTCGTGTTTATTTTAATGACGTCTAATTGATGCTTTAGAAAATTTTCCCGTCAAAAGCAGCGGAGTTGGTGCCTCCTTAATTGAATATCGGAAAGCCATTTCACTAGCTCCAAGGGAGAGAAAATTGGATGTTTCCTTACATTTTAAGTTGGAGCCGTATCGGCATGCCACTCACTTTGTTCTAATTTATTTTGAGAATCTCGCTACGGTGCCTATTGGAAATTACTTAATAACGGGGCACTTCAGCTTAATGAAATCTGAATTTATAAGGTGAATATATTTAACGTTTAATGAATTAACTGACTACAATACGATCGGTGGCAGTATCTATTATAATTCATAAAACATTATCTTCTAGTAACTACTTTTTACATTTTAATATACTTCATCAACGTTGTTCAAGAAACATTTATACAAATGTTTAACGATCGATCTAGATGCAATAGCCATTTAATTAGATTTTACTATAAATTGTAAAAATGTTTCTTTAGAATTCAACGCCTACAGCGTTTTAAATATAAAAAAAAGTATTAGAAAATTTTGAGGGTGATTCGCGCTAAACTATTATTTTATTAAAATTAATAAAGTACAATTAAAATGTTCATAAAAACGAATACTGAAAGTAAAAGGCTTACGTCATTACAAAAAATTTAAGACAAAGTGTTTTGTTATGCTTCAAATCATCTTTGAATAGACTGCTGTTTATACAGAGGACATGCAAATCAAACTCGATTATTAAAATGACATCCATGAAGAACGCTTGGATAATTGCAATGTGATGCACAAAGACTTCAAATGTATATCAAAGACATTGAAGTTTATTTATGAACTAGAAAACTACTAAAAAATAGCAACATAATGATATAGTCCGTAGACGAAGTTTTTTTGTTTTTAAATTAAGAATTTTCACTAGAACACAATCAAGTAGGCTCCTAATTGCCTGTTTGTGCTCCCATTTGCTGAGATGGGACCACAAACAGGCAATTAGGAGACTACTTGATTGTGTTCTAGTGAAAAATCTATATAAATAAGCATTGTAAATGCAAAATTTAAAATCGTACGGTGGTATAATAGCTCAAAATCTGTCAAATTTCTCCAATCGAGTTTGGACTTAAATATAAATGTTGAGTTCAGTTCTGTCTATAGAAATTTGACATTATGTTTAAATCGTAAGGTGGTACGACTTCCATACAAACAAACATTGCACATTAATTGGTTCATCATACATTAATAATTCATAAATACATGTGCAACTAACTCGTTTCAGTTATTTGTTTGCGCGAAATTATTAAAAAATGTACTTTTATACATGTTTTTTCCAGTCTACATTAGTACAATGGCGAACAGCTTTCTGGGTCTGCTTTGCCGTTCTGGTGGGCACCAATGTGGTATATATCATCTGGGCAGACGGGAAACAGCAATGGTGGGATGACGTCAGACAATATGGCTACCCTGCTAACTGGAAGCATGGCCCCTTGAAGACTGTGGATATAGATAAAGAGAAGAACAAGAAAGAGAAAGCAGTATTAGAAGGATCAAAACTGTGATTCGTTATTTGATAATTGACGATTTTTTATCGAAATGTTGTGATACATATTTACAGGGCTAAACAGTTACCTAATTTGGAATATGTACTTACTCATAATCTAGGTAATTCGTAATAGTTTTAAGTACAGCTGTTTGATTATTTCGCATTTTTATATTTTTATCCTACCAAATGGAAATTTCTATTTGACCTTTCGTTGTGTGCACAACGCTTTTATCTACGAAATAAAACATGGTAATAAAGATGTTGTTACCGCGATTCAGAACATGCAGATTTTCCCAAAAAAAAACAAATGTTGAAGTAAATTTTGAGATGAAATTATGCTGATTACGTGTTGTTTTAAATCCTGAGTAAAGAAGTGATTGAACGAGATAATGTTGCAATACTATACCTTTATTAGTTATTACCTTATTTGAAGGAGGAATATTTCAACCAAAAGAAAACAATTATTATAAATTAAAACACATTTTATTTCGAATTAATTTTTTTTCGCTTATCACAGCTACCACAACTGTCTACTTTTTCACCATACCCTCATCATGTCTAGCTATAAAATATCTTCACGATTTTGTTTTGTTTTGATATTGTTAGCCGTTAGGCTTAAAGAAAAAATCAAGTCCTTAAACATTTATTTTGATAAAGTACAAAATTTATTTAAAGCTTCCTACCCCCGTTAGTGGTTGTAAATAGTTTTGACATAAAAATAGGAGTAGGTACTTAGTAATAAAACATAATAAGTGCCATCGATGGTTTCAAAATAGTCACATAAGAAATTTATAAACGAAATTAAAATTATAAGTACTTAGTTTGAATCATAAATAGGTATTTATAGTAGTAGTATACTATACCTAGTAGGTACTTAAAGTATTAATATAAGACGTATTTTGTATGTACCCAGCTGTAACATAATTTATTTATATATTTTTGTAAACTACAATAAGTATTTAAACTATTGAAATGAATTATACAAATTAATGTGATAAATATTAAATAATTACCTTTCATACAATAATTATTAGTTTTAGCTTAGTATTAATTTAATTTGTTAAATTATAAAAATACAAGGTTTTATTAAATATAATTATCTTTTATTTTGGTTAAAAAATTTCAAAAAAATGCAGCTAAAGCAAGAGTTCTAACTTAAAATTTGGTAAATTTCAAATTGATTTACCTACCTCCTAGGGTAAACAATGTTAGCACCGTAGAGGTGACTAATTGACAAATCTACACACATTTGGATTGGAACAAATAATTGTAGTCTTTTCGAATAAATAGTATTGTCGAATAATTAGAAATCGATCCTTATAGATACCTAATAAAAGGATCGATCTGAAAGAATAAATAACGGCAGTTTTAATATGGCAATGGTCCAAATGTATTGCGGATATGTGTGGGAAGAGTAGAGGTTTTCTTACTATGGCAGCATAGAAATATATCGCAGAAGAGCTTAGATTATTGCATGTGTAAGAAAAGCATATTTTCTAACTATGCCAGCATAGAAATATATCGCGGAAGAGCTGAGATTATTTCATGTGTAAGAAAAAGCATATTTTCTTACTATGGCAGCAATTAAACATATTTTTTATTTTATTAATTTTTATCATTCAGTGAATCAACAGTTTAACATTCTTATATAGTATACAATGTGGAAACATGCAAACCAATATCAGATTCACACATGTAACAATAGGAAATAGGGAACAATAGAGAATAGTATTAACTATAGGAAAATAATAAATTATGTTAGCACGATATGCAAAACGACTATGATGACTATGTTAAACACAAAATATATTAATATAAAGAGGGAGCTAAGGCTATCTTAATAATTTAAAAAGAAATGGTTGCTTATTGCCGTTCGGACACCGTATTAAATACATCAAGATTATGGATCCTTGATAACTCGTTGAGTTCTTTGGTCGGTATATAAAACTATTTTGCCTGGAGAAGAACTGATATTGACTGAGAGCTTCGCAGAAGAATTGAGATAATTGCATGTGTAAGTAGCATATTTTCATCTAGCCTTTGTTTAGCCTTCCTTGTACAGAAAACAGTTAGTAAATAATAAATAATATAAATAAGAAGTAATATCGACGGAAGATCAGACGGAACTCGAACCCGAACCCCTTAGGAACCCGGCACAATGCACTACCAATAATGCTACCGAAACTTAGATTTTGACTTAGACTTTTAGATAATTGGCAGTGCATTGGGCCAGATTCCTAAGGGTGCGGATTTGAGTCCCGTCTGAGCGACATGAGACCAGTGGTTTTTTTTCTAGGACATGTTCTTATTTATATTTATTACATAAAAATAGCATGGTAAAAAGGCAAAATTATTTTTTTCTAATTTACATTTTAACGGCGCTCATTAATCGTTATATCTACGGCGGTTTTTCTAGTGTTGGTGCAAGTGTAGGTTTTGCGGTACTGTTGGCTTGTATTGACAGTATGTAAGAATAGTACCGCGGCCAGCAAAAGAGGCGTTGATGGACGATCGTGTAAATAAGTCCATCAATGTCGTAAGTCCATCAATGCCTAGTTGTGGCCAAGGCTTGCATAGTACTTTTCTCAAATAATGCGCGGAAATTAAAACTAAGTTGTAATTATGCAGAACCTTTTATTTAAATAGTACATTCCCGCGTTACAGTGTTCATTTGTTTCTTTTTTCAATTATTTTCTATTTGCAAGCCAGTTCGAAATTTAAATAAAATCTTTGATATGTTAACTCTTTGGTTGCCATGTTTCGGAGTAAAAGAGTTCGTTTCATTTTTAAATAACACGACAGATATTACTAAAGTATGGTATTTATTTGGCCGCTAAACACGACAGATATGGATTTTCATACAACTATTGCCGGCAGCTGCTCACGTGTATGTGGCCAGTACAGCAATATCGATTTATCTCGAAGAAGGTTGTCAAAATAATGCTCATATTTCCAAGCATGTTTATGAAAATATCATTTTCAGTAGAATAACATTTTTACTTAGCAAAAAAGGCATTTGATCCCAAAAGCTGTGGGATTGTGTACACAAAGATTTTTTAAAACTACGAACTATCCCCTATTCAACTCACTCAAGACAAAGGACCTAAATGTTCTCTAATAAGAGGCTTAAACTCTTCTTCTGTACTTAAAAGTGTCTCATTACTACGCCTTTGAGTTGAAACAAGCTTTTTAACGATGCAGAAAACCATTTTTTATCTACGTACAACGATGAAAAACCGTAAAAGTTTTTTATATCGTAGAGAATGTGGAAGCAAATTAAGACATTGAAATAGGTTCTTATACTAGATTATGCACTAAGGGGATAAAGCGTGTCTTATGTCACTGGCAGCATAATTGACTCCTGAGCGAAAAGCTCGGGAATTATGGTAAGAATCCTGAATGAAGCGAAGGATTCAAGTCTGCACAAGGCTAAGATACTTTTATCCCCGAGGAGCAAACTCTACTTTATACACCTACTGTGACGTTAAATAAAAAAATAATTATAAAACTAATAAATGATAACAATTTAACAATTCGCGGAAAAAACCAAAGGATCGAATATCACCGATTTTCTTATTTAGTTATTTAGTTCCGTAGGCAATGCAGTGACAATTTTCATTACATCTGTGACCAAGAGACTACACACATTCCAATTTGATGATTTGCCATGTTTTACTGATAAGTAAGACAAAAGACACGAAAAAGCACGGAAATTAAAGATCTATTACATTATATTTGAATGCGTGCACAATCTATTTAATATATAAATGAACCCCTATTTATTTATACCCAGCAGGTAGTGGGCGTCCTGCGGCTGATATGATCATGATAACAAAAATTTAAGATCTGGTACCTGCACCTGATGTGAAACTCTAGCAGCCCTTCTAAAGTTTATGAGATACGAACATATACAACATTTAATAATTCTGAGGCGGTACGAAGTTATGTTATACGCTAGTATGCTAGTAAGTGTAAATTTTATAGTAATAAACTCCTTGGATCAGGAAGTTATGCCTTGAACAAACTTGTTTTTTTTTCGAAACTATTTTTGACAAAGTCTTTGTTGACATTTTGGCGTTCCAAATTTAAATGTTATCAAAATTACACAAGAGAAGTTCCGTACAACATTAGCTCCCTCCGGGCATTAATAAAGTACTTTTAAGTGGAGAATATTTGATATTTAATACGTGCTACAGATGTAGGTGGTGTATAATAATAGATTATGCACTAAGGATATAAAGCAGTGTCTTCTGTGTGACGGGCAGCATAGTGAATCCTGATCGAAATGAAGTTCGGGAATTAAAACGAATTAAGACGTTAATTCCTGAGCGAAGCGAGGGAATTATGTTAAGAATCCTGAATGAAGCGAAGGATTCAAGTCTGCCCAAGGCTAAGACACTTGTATCCCTCATAATTCCATTTTCAAAAGTTTTTTGGTGCTAGGGACCCCGGTATGTACATACAGCCATGTTTATATTTTTCATAAGAGTAAAATCTCTTTAAAGTGTCAATTTTATAGTTGAATACTCCTTGCACCCGGAAGTTATGCCTCGAACAGCATAGTTATTTTCGAAAATATTTTTTATTTTTGTCGATATTTCCAGCGTTCCAAATTTAAATGTTATCTTAATTACACAAGGGAAGTTCCATACAGCATTAGCTCCCTTCGGGCATTTATAGATTACTTTCAAGTGGAGAATATTTGATATTTAAGTAGTTCGTGCTACAGATGCAGGTGGTATATAAATGACATTAATACGCGTTATGTAAAGAAAAATAATCTTCCTTTATCTTTCTTTTCCATGTCTTTATTTTTCTTCATATTTGCTATTTTAAAATAAGCAGGCGTTAATTTTACCTGTAGAAACTTTAGGCAAATAATAATAACAGCCAGTTGCATCAAAATTAAATAAAAAAAATCGAAAAAATATATCGTAATTTGCTTGTCAAAGTTTTATAAAAATGTATGTAATCTGACAGCTTCGACAAACAAATGACGTTATTACTTTTTACGAATTCGTAAAATTAATTTTGGTGCAGCCGGCTACAACTATAACCAAAATGTACTAGTTTGGCATAAGCCAAGGCATCGTTGGTGCATTCTATATTACACATCTACATTTTAATTTTTCTGGCCTTGACGGGCATCATCTTTTCGAGGTCGATTTTATATTTTTTTATAAAAATAAATGCGATTAACATAGGAATAAACTCGATGTAATAAATTTTAAATAAAAAAATCGGTGAATATACCTGCATTATTCATGTTAATTATATACCTACGTGACGAACTGATATTCCTACCTTTTTTTTAAGTCGGTTATAAAGAATTAACAGTGTGACTCGCCGGCGCCGTTACACTTAGACTGAGCTATGAATTCCATGGTAGTGCGTTTTACAGATTTTATACCTAATAAACTGATACTGGCAAGCAAAAATAACTTTGATGTAAAGTTACTTACATAACAGGCGGTATTTCATTACTAGATAGCTAAGAAAAAATACCTACATTGTATGAAAGATATACACACATCAAAAAAGTCTGCGATCAAGCAATGGTTTTTATACAAAAAATACCCGTTTTCGTAGAGGGATTTAGTAATCTTAACCGATTTTTTTCAATTTGGTATCTTTCTAAAGCTAGAATAGGGTCAATGGGGTCGAAAATTGCTTGCATCTGTGTTTTTTCACTAGTTATTCAATAATTATTGATATAACATTAAAATTCAAAATGGCCACAAACGGGGCAGTGACTACTACCGGGGCTTCTGTCTTGAAAATCATACGAAAGCGTAATATTTCATTTAAATCGCTAGTTAGTTCTCATTCATCATAATTAATATTTTCATAAGAAGGAGCAATCAGTAGCAAATGTGAAATTAGCCCACTGTGGAACAAAAATCACAGTCTGTGAAATTTTACGGATGAAACCTTATGAAAAAAATCAATAATTTCATTGAATGAAAATGAACAAAAAGTAGCAAGCATATCCATGTTCTGGATACAGTTTTGCAAATTTACACACCTCGTAAATGTACAAGTAGGGAAGCGAAGGTATATTTAATTCTTTGTATAAAGCTTTTGATGTGTGTAGTTTTATTTTACACCTTCTTTATGCATTGACTAGTTATATTTAAAGGAATAAATATTAAATCATTAAAAAAAGGAAAAAACATAATTATGTCAAAATAGATACAAGAAAGTAAGTTCCTTTAAATAATAGACTTTGGAAATCAGAGTTAACAGTTTTGGTTTAATCCTTTTACGGTACGGGATTAAAATAAATAAAATATAGTTATTTATAGATAGTGAGGATGTAGTAGGTACCTAATGGCAGAATGTGTTATTTATATGTCTTACAAGCAAATGCCTCCGGTAAGTGTGTTTAGAATATTGATTATCTTTCAGCCTCGTGTGGAAGATAGTAAATAGATAATTAAGGTTATGTTATTTAAATACATTGTTGTTTGTTGAAACAAGCGAATATGGTGTAAAGATGAATCTGATATTAATATTTCTTTCAATTTTTATGTTCGCAAATGTAAGTACAGTCAACAGCACGTCAGGTTTTACATTCCGATAACCGATGCTATTACAAGTTATATCGGGTCTCAATATCAAAATGAAAAGTCTGGTCTGCTGTCGTGTTTATATATATAGGCATTAGAAAACTCAATTTATTTTGTAAAAAATATAAATTTTGCAGTCTTATTATCATGCCAAAATACTGGTCTAATTTTGATGACATTTGGCATAGCTGTAAATACTCGTAAGACATTGAAAAAAGGACATGAATTATGGAGCGCTGTATAACCGGATTCTATGCAAAAGAAGTTGAAGGCAAAACGAATCTAATAAGTATGTTCTTGTTAGCAGTCTTCAAATAAATAATAATACGTTCCTTTTCACATGTACTTACTTCGGTCGCCGACTAAACGGCACGGCACCGGTGCACGGCACCGGCAACAAAAAGTACGGGTGAAATCCGATCAAGGCGCGGTCATTGTGCATGTCAAAGTTGTCCAAAGAGCTCACACATTTCTGCGTTACAGTATAGTCCGAATTCAAGTTCCCATGGCACCCCCAGGGGTCTTTCGAGAGTACAATGGGTACGAATGAACCGCCTTACGGTGAACATGCAAGGGAGCTGATCCGTTCACAGGCGACTGTAGTGCATATGAAAAGGCATTAAGTGTCTACACGAGCTTCAATTATGATGTGACAGATGACGAAATACATTAACTAGTTAAAATGTCTCACTGATCCAACGGTTCACTAGAGAAGTCGGTCAATCCGTCTTCTTTGTTGATAGCACTTATCTCCAATTATTTCAAGGACACTTTAATGAGTTTTCTGATCGAATAAACAAATAATGATGACATCATCTAAATTAATTTGCGTGGCCCATGGGAAACGTCTGTTCGTTGTATTTGACCATGAGTTTCTACCATTGATGTTGTAACAAAGGAAGTTGTAGTAGCTATTAGTCCACAGCATGAAATGTATGTACAATGCACCTTATAACTACTAAGACACAATATTAATTAAATACATTCTGTTGTAATAGAAACGTTAAAGTAAGAGCACAATACTTGCGTTACAAGTTATGGTTATACAAGTTATACAAGAGGTATTTTATTGTATATATACTTACGTCGTATATATATATATATATATATATATATATATATATTTTTAGCAATTTAGCACGAAATTATTTTTTTAAAAAGAAACAAACAACAATTCCTAACTGATATTTATTTTAAAGAATTTACAAAACTGATTCGACACTAAATCAAAATTAAATTGGGCAGCAATTTTACATGGAAAAATAACATGACCAGAGCTCTGTACACGACGACGACTAGCGAACAACAGGGCCCGATCGCTCCCTTGCACCGGCTTTTATAGAAAAGTGGTGGGGGGATGTTGCCATTTCCAACACGGCCTTTCCTGATGAGAGTCCGTCCTCGGGCTCTTCTTATTTTAGCAATTCGTTTTATTCAAGCAGCGGCATGGAGAGTCCAGGTTCAGCACGCACGGTAGCTCGGGATGTGCTGGGTTGTGGCTCTTCAACCGTCGGTGTCACGATATCTTCGTGTACATCTTGTGGTCGATCGGCCACTGAGAGGGACTCCTCGCTGTCTGTGTCTGCATCTTTATAACAAAAACAATAACAGCAATAACATTAATTAAACATAAGTGTAGGTAATGTCACTTTGAATTAACAACTCTCGGAATCCCACAAATATAACGCAACGGCCATTACGTCATACAAAATAGGACACAGAAAGTTGCAAAAGAAAAATCAGGATTGAGACATAGGCACGACGTTAGCGTAACTCAATCCAAACGGTCGCTTGCAATTGTTGGTATAGAGGCACGACGTTAGCTTATTCCAACAATTGCACCACTAGAAAGGAAGCACGACGTTAGCTATTTCTAGGACAACGGTAAGTCATAGGCACTACGTTAGCATAACTTAACCAAACAGGTCAGAGGCACGACGTTAGCATGACAAACCACAATTGTTGGTATAGAGGCACGACGTTAGCTTATCCCAACAATTGCACACGCGTACACCTGAAGATAATCGCGACTTATCCACAGGTATACACGCAACTCACCATCAAAGTAAGCAGCACACACTTCAGGAGTCCACTCTCCACGCCATGGAACCATGTACTCCGCCGCTGCTTGTGTTGACTTCCCATAAGAGCCAGCCAGGAGTTGCAACTCGTATCGCCCATGCGGTAGGACCTTGGACACGCGGTACGGGCCCCGCATACCGGAGTCCAGTTTCCCAGTCGACTGCGCCTGCTTCTTAACAAACACAAAAGAATTAATATCGAAGGCTCGCGGTGCCTTTCTGCCTTGATTCACGTAGCTGTCCTGATCCTGCTGGTTTCGTCTAAGTCGGTCAGACGCTCGTTGTCTGCTCATCTCGCGAAGGGCCTCGCGGTTTGGGCTGGAACCTTCCAGCGCTACGTCTCGCACCAGATTGCGAATAAGAGGTGTAGCCGCGTCGATCCCAATCAGCAGGTTCAGGGCTGAACACTGCGTCGTCCTATGCTTGGTGATATTAAGTACCAACTGAAGCTTCCACATGATACTAGGCCAACGCTGTTGTCGATGATTTGCTTCGATGCGAATCATATTTAAAACGGTCCGGCAGTAGCGCTCGACCTGTCCATTGGACTGGTGCATCTCCGGCGTGATGAAATGTGTACTACAGCCCATATCTTTTACCCAATTAAGAAAGTCGGCGCTTTGGAACATACGTCCTCTGTCGGCAACGATTAATTTAGGGGAACCAAATAGAGAGATGACGTTAGTCATATTTTGTTTTAATTCGGTAGTCTCTTGACGGTACATCGGGTAAAGAAGGCAAAACTTAGAAAAAGCATCCACAACTATAAGAACGTACCGATAGCCATCGACTTCTGGGAGCGGTCCCAGGACATCCATGTGGATCGTTTCAAAAGGCAGATCTGGTTTCTCCCACGAATGGATAGGTTGTAGTGAAGCACGGGGTATTTTCTTGTGAGAGAGACAAGTTAAGCAGTGTGTAACATATTTTTGCACGAAATTCCGTACACCCGGAAACCAAAAATGTTTTGTGACCAATTCATAGGTTTTATCAACACCCAAATGGTCATGTTCATCGTGGAACACGCGCAATAGACTAAGTCTATGTCCTTTAGGGATGTAGCACAATAAACGAGACGGCTCACCAGTAGGTACAACTTTCACATATAAAAGATCATTTTTAACAATGTAACGGTTGGCGTCTAATTGACCATTTCTTAACTTTTGTATAAGCGACTGAGTCTCTTCATCGGAAGCCTGAGCAATCTGTGCCCAATTAAGCGGTTTTTGGACAGTGCAAACGTTAACTGGGTTTCGACTTAAGTAGTCGGCATGGGACATGAGTGAACCTTTGCGATAGTCTAAACCGAAATCAAAATCTTGAAGATATACCCACCAGCGGGCCACTCTAGGGAGTAGATCTTTTTTATGCTGAGTAAGCTTCAACGCATTACAGTCTGTAACTACTGTGAAACGTATACCCACTAGATAATGCCTAAAATGCTGTAAGGCTCTAACTACAGCGAGCGTTTCAAGCTCATAAGAGTGGTACTTATTTTCTGCACCTTGCGTGAGCTTACTATAATAAGCGATAACTCGCTTGAAACCCTTATCGTGAATTTGTAACAAGACTGCCCCGTACCCAATAGAGCTTGCATCCGTATGCACCTCGATAGGTATAGAGGGGTCGTAAATTGCAAGCACTGGCTCTTTGGTAAGGGAATCGACAATTTCGTTACGGGCAGCCTGCTGTTCTGGTCCCCAGTTAAACTCAACCCCTTTTCGAGTCAAAGCTGCTATACAGGCTGTCTTTTGAGCGAATGAAGGAATGTATCGCCGGAAATAACTGGCTAAGCCCATGAACTGACGGACTTGTTTGACATTTGTTGGTTCGGGTGCATCAAGTAACGCCTTTACCTTTTCCCTACTCGGCCACACCTGACCTTCACTAATAGTCCTACCCAGATATTCAATTTGGGAAGCGAGAAAAGAACATTTCTTCAAATTGATAGAAAATCCTGACTCAGTAAGTACTTTAAGGACCTTCTGTAAAAGTTCTAACCCACTATCTACAGTACGACTCATAATAAGCACATCATCGATGTAAACAAGGATATCACCAGATTCGATGAACTCCTTAAGTGTCTTTGCGATGATTCGCTGGTATACCACCGGAGCATTCGCGAGCCCATACGGCATTTTCAGATATTCAAAATGCCCTTCAGGCGTAACGAAGCCAGTAAGAGGAACTGACTCCTTATCAAGTAAAATCTGGTGAAATCCTGTCGCCATGTCGAGACTGGTGAAGTATTTGTTATGGCCCAAACGATCTATGTGGTCATCAATTCGAGGAAGCGGAAATCGGTCTTTTATAGTCAACTCGTTTAGTTTACGGAAATCCACACACATACGGTCTGTCCCATCCTTCTTTTTAACTAAAAGGACTGGACTCGCGTAACTCGATTCCGATTCCTGAATGATTCCCTTTCCTAACAAATCTCGAATAATATCACGAACGCGAAGCGTCTCCGCGTGAGACATCCGATAAGGTCGGTAATTAACAGGGGCGTCACTCCTCAATCTGATGGTCATCGTACCTGTATTTACAGTGGACATTGCAGTGCCCGATATGAAGTATCGAGAAAACTCGTTTATAACGGCCAACAACTGCTGAAGCTCACCGTCAACAAGCGGTGTGTTAATAGGAAGAGACACATCAGATTGAACAGTCATTACCCTGTCCGGTGCCGTAGTTTCTCTAAAAAGTTGCTGAGAATCGCGAGTGCGAACGTAACGAACTCCCTCTCTGTTCAGAACATCCGTACCAACAATTACTGGTGTATTCATAAATTCCTGAGCTACTACAAACATATCTACTTCGAGAGTAATACCATCAAATTCAATAGGCAACGTAACAAAATAAGTACTCTCGATTTCCTGACTTCCCAGACCTTTCAATACACGAAACGCGGGTTTGCGTGCACAACAAAAATGTTTCAACAGAGAAGACGAAATGAGGGAAATAGACGAGCCACTATCAATTAAAACATCAATTGGTACGCCTTGAATAACTGCGACCACAACATCATTATTGCGGGTAGTCTGATTTTCCAAACAAAAATTCACATTGTTTTTATTACGAGTCTCGCTTTTTTGTTTAGCAAAGCAGTTTTCTACCTTATGCCCCGATTTCTTACAAAAAGAGCACACAACCGGGTTAGATGGCACAAACACAGGTTTAGGCTCGGATTTACTTGATGAAGGAACCTCCGTTTCATTATTTTTAAATCTTTTATTGCAGTCTGCCTGTTTGTGCCCCAACTGACCACATTTAAAACACTTTCCTTCTTCAAAATGTCGTTTCCTTTGATTACAACTTAAAACACTTTTATTCCTTAAATGCAAATTATAACGAGAACCGACACGAGCAGCGTTGCCCTTCGGTGCATTAGGTTTTACATATATCGAAAAGAATTCGACTAAGTCGTTAGGCGAAAGTTTAGAGTTTGTGGCTGACGCCCTAATTTGCGGATCTGTTATTCCACGAATCACAATTGCCGAAATTAACTCGTCACTAAGACCCCGAACAATACGTAAACGAAGGAGTGAACGACGAGCGTAGTCGGCGTATGTGGGATAGTTATCAGAATTTGTACTCATAACCTCAAACAAAATATTTGCCACATCAGGTGTTTTTGGGCATAAAGGCTTGAATTCTTTCTTAAAGCTACTCCAACTACGCTCCGTTGTCACCCATTCGTTCAACCAAGTCCTAGCATCGCCTTTAAGGCAATTACCGATGCGCGAGAGACACTCATAATCATTCCAATTATTTAAATTTTTAGCACGGTCAACCTCATCACACCAATCCTCTATGTTGTGTAAGCTAGGGTCAAAATTTGAAATGTAAAAAGGTTGACTAGACCTTGCTACTGTACCAATTGAACGAATGGCATCCACAATCCTGTCGGTCACCGTAGACGGTGCAATTATTTCACTAGGTACCTGTTCAATCTCAGTATCCGCCGCTCGATAGGTGTGTGCGGCACTCCGAGGCTGCGCCGGCGGCGGTGACGAAGGTGTCCTTGAACGGACTGCCCGACGCGTCGGCGACACAAACCTACCGGGCGACGGCGACATCACGCGCCTATTCAACTCGCGGCGCCTTGGCGTCGCCGGCGAGTCGGGACGTGCGGTTAATTGCGATGTATTATGCACTTGACTTTCTAACGTTTTAAGCCGGGCTAACATAACACTCATTTCACGTCTAACACTATCATCAGGAGAACGAACACGACCTCTAGCGCGACGGTGTTTTCTACTATCACGTTTCTTGCTACGATCGCGACTAGAGCGGTCAGACATTGTTGTTTCTTTCAACCTTTACACAAAAGACAAGAACAGAATGGCTAGCGAGATAGGATAACGTTGATCCTATCCCACTTCTGATTTTAGCAATTTAGCACGAAATTATTTTTTTAAAAAGAAACAAACAACAATTCCTAACTGATATTTATTTTAAAGAATTTACAAAACTGATTCGACACTAAATCAAAATTAAATTGGGCAGCAATTTTACATGGAAAAATAACATGACCAGAGCTCTGTACACGACGACGACTAGCGAACAACAGGGCCCGATCGCTCCCTTGCACCGGCTTTTATAGAAAAGTGGTGGGGGGATGTTGCCATTTCCAACAATATATATATATATATATATATATATATTATACTTATTGGCGTTTTATTTCAATATGCTAAACAAGTATAATAACAGCAGACAAATAAAAGAAGCGCTATCTTGAATTGCAAGTTATCTCAACGTTATCTATATAGGGTGTAATCTGACATTTTTTTAACCAAATTGAGAGATGGGCCTTATTCGGGATGGTAATCAATCAATTTTATCGTCGGAGTTTTTGACAAGCGAGGTTAATTCGTGTTTAGTTCGTCTGATACACTACTCGTGGTTCAGGGTTAAAGAGGTCTTTCTAGGCACTTTGTTTGGGTCAGAAATGTGTTATCAATAATAATTGTTTATTATGTGTATTCTTGCTTTTAGAGCGTTTTCTCACTTATCCGATCCGATATCGGTATCGGGCCGACAGCCGACATCCGATATCGGAGCCGATGTTATCGGTCGATAAAATCCGTCATCTCAGTATATCGACTCGCGATTTTGAACATGTTTTTAAAAAAATGCGTTGTTTAATCAATAAAAATGGTGCATATATGTGTGAAACCAGGATGATAACTTATTCTTTTACTTACAATGTAAAATTAGGAAAAAAAAAATTAGGATGAACAATTTCGTCCGATACCTCGACATATCCGTGTCCGCTCTTGTATCCGATATCGGTGGCCCTACCGCGTAAGTGTCGTCGACTTGTCGAATATGGGCGCCACTCTTCACACGTGACGTGAGCGCTGATGCTATAGCGCTGTCTCGATCGCACACAGCGTCGAATATTAACTGACAATGGAAAAGGAATCTTATTATTAGGACGATAGCCTTGAAGTTGTGTTGTACGAAAACACTGTCGGCTGTCAAAGTGAAGTTGACAGCGATACCGACGGCACTTACGCTGTAGGCCCGCGGATCGGATAATGTAAAGGCAGCTACATTTTTCATACAGTTTACTCGCACCGACATCGGTGGTGGCGCCGACACACGGGTGATGTGAAAACGCACTTAGTCCGTTTATAGTTTTCTTTTTAACCGACTTCAAAAAGTGAAGGAGGTTATCAATTCGTCCCGTTTTTATGTATAATTCTATCTGCACAGGACAGCTAGCAGCTGAAGAGATCTATGTAGGACATGAACATTTACATTACTGGACATTTAGTTAAATCTACGTAAGTATTTGTTTGTTTGTTACTCTTTCACGCTAAACTACTAAACAGATTTGGATGAAATTCGGCACACAGATAGAAGATAGCCTAGATTAAAATATTGGCTACTTTTTATCCCGATATTCCCACAGGAAAGGGAATCACGCAGGTGAAACCTCAGGCGGCTGCTAGTAGGTTCATATTTTGATGAGCATTGGACGGGACATCTACGTTGCGGGTTCAGAGTCCCGTGAGTAACTTTTGAGACAAGTACTTTTTTTTAATAAACTTTATCATACTAGGTATTGAGACAATTACTTACGTAAGTAAATGTTATGGCTGATAAATCAATATCTACTTGAACGCCGGTTGGATAACTGAGATAAATCTGTAACCGTATCGTTTGAAAAAGAGTGACCATGTTAAATCTTAAAAATTTTGGACACATGTTATATTTTAAAACGCTTTTTAACCATTGAAACAACCAAACAACTTTTGTAAGTATTAGACTTACTTATACATTATATATATATATATATATATATATATATATATATATATATATATATATATATATATAAATATATTATTGACGGATTATATATATATATATATAAAACAAAACAAAATGTATTTATTTTTTATTATAGAAAAAGAATCTACCACCTAAAAACAACTTGTGCAACCACTAAGTAATGTTTTCCTAATATTTTTCTATCAATTATAAAGAAATAAAAACTACTTATGTTTAGTTTTCTTAAAAATAACATTACTAACCAGTAAAAATAAAATCTTAATACTCTTTATTAATATGGATGGCCTACAAAAGTCGCTATAGGACGAAGTTGAGTGTCCGTTTTATGCGATTCTTTTCTGCAGTCTTAAAAAAAAAACAAGTAAGTACAAATTTTATCGGCAGCACGTTAAAGTTGTAAGTTGCAGTATTATTACGTAGGTGAAAAGAGCGCATTTAAGGTAAACATGTTAAGCCTGATATCCTGCTGATAGTACAGTCACCAGCACGTTCTTTACACTTGCTATTTCCGCTATTTCAAGCGAAATAAAGGCGCTAAAAACGGTAGTCTGACTTGCTGTTCTGTTTACCTAAATAAAACTGGTTGTTTAAACCATATTTTTTTTTAGATTTCCGCCTACAGTTCCAAGTACTGTTTTGAGATTAGCTAAAATGGAATAAAAGAAATAAGTTATATTAGGCTGTAGAAGTAACGATTTGTATTTTGTCACAACAATAAGTTTTTGCACAAAATATTATAACAAGGGTAATCTGCACTAATCTTGGCACCCGGGGCCCCCCCATTCATTGGAACTCTGACATTTAAACGCAGTTATTAAAGAATTTTTCTTCTTCTGATATAATTAAAATCTTACATGTTGCAATGTAATACTCTAAAATTTTCGTGTTATATTTTTGGCAACACAATATTAAAATTTTCATGCAAATTTTAACAGATTTCATAAGAAAGAGGTATACAAAAATTATTGTTATTATTCTTTTTAAGAGTAATATTTATTTTTTGTTGATAGATTTGTAAATGAAATTACACTTTTTGTATATTTATATTTATTTTGTGGTCATAACATTAATTATTAATTAGTGTGCCAACTATTAGTAAAAAGCTTATATGGAAGTGCAATGATTGGCACCTATGCCAACCATAGTATTTTGAAAGGGATTATAGTGGTAAGTCTTAGTAGTAGTAGTTTTAGTAGTAGTAAAGATGTCCTGAATGGCTGGTAGGGAAAAAAATGTTGGACTATTCGAAAGTACTTATCTATAAGTCTATTTAAATAAAAATCTTTGACTTTGACTTTTGACTTTGACTTTAATGTGTATCCTTATGTTACCTTTTGGCCCAATAGTGGTAAATGTGGTACTTATCCAATGTGGCCACTGATCCTATTGTAGCCCTTACCCAAAATGTGGCCACAAATTTAAATATGGCTACTGATCCAAATATATGTCATTAACCCAACTTACACCCAATTAAAGAATACAACAAAAGAAATAACGAAAACAAAAAAAATCATTAAAAAGATAGTGTGCTTAAGTGCCAATCATTGTACCTTATGGCTGCCAATGATTGTACTAAGAATGTCAATGACTGTACTTTTGGCCATTTATAGACATTTTCTCTTTTACTGTAGTAAGAAATATTTTTACGTACTAAATGTTTTGTGAATTTAATAAATATACATCAGAGAATAATCATAAAATATAAATAATAATTAACAAATGTAAGTCAGGTTTTTCTTAAAGTGCCAATCACTAACAGTTTACCCTACTTATATTTAGTTAAGTTATGAAGGCAATTTAAAGTTGAATACTTTTCAGATTTTCATAAATATAGCAATTACCTACTGATCTATTGGCTTGTGACCGATATTTTTAATAAAGCATAATCTAAAAGATATACCACTACTCACTGTCTTACAACGAAATAAAACATAATTCGTTTTTCTTCATACCTTGTTTCATACCGCGTATTATGAGTTCGTCTCTAGTTTGATGTTATTAGTATGAGTGAAATAATCCTCGTTTTATTTAGCTTTGCTGTCAATATCAATATGTGTGCCTGTACTTAAATATTTTGTCCTATTGTTACGGTAAAGTTTGTATACACCCAGCGCCATACAATAAACAATATAATAAACAATAAAGCGCCATAAATATAATTATACTTATTTTATAGGTATATAAGATATAATATAATACATAAGATCTTAAGATACATAAGATAGTTCACAATTCGTTCCAAGAAAAAGTAAATGCAGTTCAGTAAAATATTGAACTTAGTGCTCGTTCACACGAGGATGATTAGATTTTTTTACGTATCTTTTTTTTCACTATTCATTTGTTTTTTGTATGGCCTGGGCTTACAGGCATCACAAATACTGTAACATTATGGACTGGACTCGTTTTAAATTAGGTACGTAAAACGTAAAAATCACGATCGTCAAAAAAACGAATCGTGAGTTTTGATATTCGGATTTTTTCACGAATCGCGAGAAAACGCGATTCCATATGCGCTGTCAACGTTAAGCCGTCATGACGTATCATGTTTTTTGATGAATCTTCAATGACGTATCTCGTGTGAATGAGCCCTAACACTTCACGAACAGCTGGCTTCGTTGACATTGACAAAATTGCATTCGGCCACTGACCTATTCTTTTAAGAAACGTTTGGTGCTAAAAATACCGATATGACTGCGTTCATTAAAAAAATGAACTACCTAATAATGTTTGGGAGAAAATATAAAACAGAGAACATTATTATCGGCAATTATGTTTCGGATTCTGAAGGTATTTAGATTTATGTTTAAGCAAGATAATTTTAAAATTAATGCAATAAAAAGTGTAAAATTATCTTCTAATAGTAGAATGATTGGCGTCAGTTACGCTAGAAATAAACTAAAAACTTAACAGTATGGCAAACTAAATTCACAATTTTAATAACTATATTTTAATAATAAGTCTTTAATACTTTTTTATAGACGTATTATCTAAATACAAAGCTCATAAAATGACACAGTGTTACATAATTTATTAAGACGGTCATAAAAGGTAATTTGAAGGTCAAAGACTAGTGATGTTCGAAATTCACTTCATGGGATATTTTATTGTATAGTTTTTGAGATTTTTTTTTTAATAATTATAAAATAATATATTCGATATTTTCACATTCTTCTTTCAAGATTATTTTTCATGAACGAGCGACGACACGGTCAGATTTCATTGTATTGTTGGTCTTTTTGTCTCATTGTAATGTTTATCAATAAAATACTTTTTTGGTTATGGATATTAGGTATGTTAAGTATATATTATATTTTTTGGTGTAATAACAATTAATTAAATAAAAAAACTAAAAAACCAGGCAATTAGATCTTAGTTCGTGAAATATAGTGCGTTCATTATGCGGAAAAGTTGTTTTATATCAATAATTAAATAAATTTTGTACAATCACAACAATTTGTCTAGCTCAAGGTAAGAAATTGTGTTTTGAATACTAGATAAGAGATAAACATATTTAGATACTTTTTATATGAGTTACAAAAAAAGTAATTATAATTTAAGTTTATTTAGCTTGGATATTTATGGAACACATTGTATCTTTATATCAAATAGTAAAGTTACGAAATAATTCGTGTTTTTTTCATATGGAAAGAAGTTAAGGTATATTTCGTATGTTAAAAGTCGCATCATATTTTATTTATATTAAGCAATTTATATTCAAGTATGCTCAATGTAAATTAGATGGTATTCGATCAGTACAATGTTAATCCATTGTGTCGTTTCATTCATAATATATTATTAAATATATCTTGACTGTAGCAAAGAATAGATATGTTATCGGAAATGTCTAAATTCAATTTTTGTTTACACTAGGATATGTGTATAATTCCTAAAATAGACAGGAAATCTTTAAACTTTGTAAAATGCACGTAAATCTATACATTTACTAAATAGCACTCGGAAATGTATTAAACTAGAGATGATTGATATTGATGATAGTGATATTGAAAATCTTTTTTTTTATCAAGTAATTCTGTGGTCTGAAAAAAGAATAACCACATTTCCAACCTATCACGTGACCTACAGGAGTAAGGCAAACTCATTTTTTTTCTTCCTTGAGCCGATGGATAATGTAACGGAATATTATAATTTCGCTTGTTTAATTATACCACTAGTTTACTAAATGTGTTTTATTAATTATATTCACAGAAAGCAATCACTTATTATACATTTCCTACTGTTATCTCGGAATTGTATACAATTCCTAGGAAATATACACATTACTTAAGAAATGTGTGTATTAAAAAAATTCCGCAACATTATTATAAACCTTTCTCTAAAGAAATTTTTTTTTTAAGAAAACCACACTCTTGCCGGTCTTCGGCTAAGGACTTTACCCACTCTTTTACCAGTCTTTTATGATGATCACCGTCCGCAATTGGCATTCTCATTCCAAAGTACAATGTTTCCGAGTAGAGGAGATACAGTAGAGCTAAGGAAAAATGGGTGACAGGGTGGTACTATATTATATTTGAAAAATGACTAGTAACATCAGGATATATCAATATACCCATTTAAAACTTTACGATTGGACCAACCTTTCCCTTGAAAGTAGGTGGTCGGCCTTATAAGGCAACCAGTAAGTTGTTACTACCTACTCATTGTTGTGTAATCAATTCTAGTGTCAAGTTCAAACAGTGTCAACGTTTTATTATTAGCTTCGTCGTATCTGTTAAATAAGCACATCTTAAGTTTCATCGCGTACTCATAATTGAAATAAAACAACTTTTGCGGAATATTTAGTGCGATTTATTACCCGAAATATATATTTGGTATTTAAATTTTTCGGTGTATTTGAGGTTTTAGTTGATGTCTTTTGGTTTCCCGACGTTTCGGCACCTTTTCATTTGCCGTGGTCACGGGTTGACTAGCTACTATAAGTACTACTATGTAGTCTACCTTCACCAAGTTGATTTATTATTGCGTTCGGAAACGGTTAGATAATTACTAACAAACAATTATTGAGTTTAGTATTTTGATTTGTTTGCTATTTAAATTATTTATTATTAACAAAAGAAAAAATGTTAAATTCCAAATCCCAATCATTTACTATTTATTTTATACACAGATCGCACGAAAGGGGTTAAGTGTCGGGCAGGGACGCCAACTTTGTGCGTGAAAACAAAAGCAGTCCATGCATTTCCGTTTGCACTACTTATTTTGAATTCCTTTATGTCGTCATGGCAACAATTTGTTGCACTCTAAGGTTTTTTTTTGTATTCAACAAACGGGGGGACGCTAGTCTTTACTCTTCATCATACCTGATGTTAAGTAAGACTGAAGGTAGAAGCGCGCCTCTCCCGGAATCCTCATACCCTGAGGAACTGGCTATCTTATCTCCAATTATTGGCGCACAACAATGCTGAATGTTGTCAAAGTAGTGAAATCCTTTATATTTTACCACCGTTAACGTTATAGTTAGGTATCGTTAAAGTAGATGGTGTGTTCCACCCTAAGTAAACAATATTGTTGGTTACCTACGTTTTATCTACCTTTATTAATAAAAATGAGTCGAAGAATTTTATGTACTTACGTGCATAACTTAACAAAACAAGTGAATCAAATTAGATATTATTGTAGGTATGTATTAAAGAAAAATACTTACGGAAAAGTTTTAAAACATTCCACGCGGACGAAGTTGCGAACTCAAAGTTCGTCGACGATAAATTTTCAATGTAGATAAAACTATAATGGGAAATGATATCAATTTGCAGATTTGTTTAATGAGCTTTAAAAATATTTTTAAAGATAAATTAGCAAAACAATGAACCAATTTTTTCATACTACTCTGTAAAGCACTTAGCAAATTTTGATATATCATTAAGGTAACTTTACTGGTTAAAAAGAAAAAAATATATAAAATCACCTTTTATATGAATGAAAGAATATTTCAAAAGGTTGATGCGTACAGCCACACAAAAGAAGCAGACGTGAACCGTTGCTAATGAGATATTTTATGAAAATTTAATTAAACAAGGTCTTTAAAGCCTGTTTTTCTGTTTTAATTGGGAAAGCGAAAATTCTGCTTAACGATTTTTTACTGAAATTAAATATTTTTACTTGTTACACATTTAAATATAGTCGTGGATATAATTGAAATGTTTTTATTTGACGTTGTTAGTTTTAGTTGAGTTGATAAATAGTAAAATATAATATTGAGTCTTAATTATTTGATTTCATGATTATCAATTTATTTGAGACAATAATGGTTAGTAGACATTTTGTACGAAACTATTCACGTATATTTCTATTCCTACGCAAAGAATATCCTCATGTCGTATTTTCCTGCCGGGGTTGGCTGAGCATCAAAGGTGAGGTTGAGAAAATGTTTATGTACGTACATCTTAAGTTTTAAGTTCATTGAAATAAAACAACTTTTACGGAATAAAACAACTTTTCCGTATAACACACGCGCTATATTTCACGAACTAAAATCTAATTGACCGTATTTATAGGATTTTTGTGTTTTTTTTATTTTCCCGACGTTTGGGCACCTTTTCAGCTGTCGTGGTCACGGTATGACTGGGTACTTATAAGTCTACCCTCGAAAAGCAAATTTATTTTTTCGTTTCCGAACGAAATACGGACAATTAGCTCTTAGTTTGTGATATATAGCACGTTTATATCCAGAAAAGTTGTTTTATTTCAATGAAAAGTCGCGAATCAAAACTTAAGATGTACGTAACTTTTACGGATTTTAAGCGCACTATATTTCACGAGTTAAGATTGAACTTTCCATGTTTTTAAGGTTTTTTGTTTTCCCGACGTTTCGGCACATTTTCAGCCGCCGCGCCATGGTGATGGGATGACACGGAAAATTCGATCTTAACTCGTGAAATACAGTGTTAAAAGACTCATAACGAAAGCAACGTATTCTCCCTATTGTTACTATCATATTCTTGTAGGGGGCCAAATCTGGAAACCTGATCGTTAAAGAGTTAATGAGGAACTATTCATTTTTAAAGATTATGGTATAAAGTAACAAAAGCGAAATGAATATCAAGACCAATAAAAAAAACTGGATCTCGGCCGCCTACCCTATAGATCTAGACACGTGCAAACGTTGTTGCAAGCGTTTTTTGCGTGTAAAAATAACACCCTTTTTATAAAACGAATAATTTAAGTAGTTTCCCAGCAATTATTATTTTTTTACATATGATTATTTAGTTTGATGTACACTATACATATATTATGGCTTCGGTTTGGGTCTTTTACACCCTGTATAGTGCCCTTAAAATCCGTAAGAGTTGTTTTAATAGAATGTTTAAACTTCACCCTCATAACGACATCGGAATAACGCCAAGTTTGGCATTACTGGAGTCTAAAATAACGTCTGGAAACAACAATGATAGGGCCCATCACTATGACCACTACCGATTCCTTGCTCAAACCACGCCAATGTCGTATTTGGTTTTGAAATTTTCAAAATTCGTTTTCTCTATGACACTTACATATTAAAACGTTATTTTACTTGTTTAATAACTATACAATTTGTGACTGTCATGTACTTGTACAATAACTCTATAATATAGATATATATAGTATCATAGAGAAAACGAATTTTGAAAATGTCAAAACCAAGTACGACATTGGCGTGGTGCGAGCAAGGAATTGATGAGTGGTCATAGTGAATAAGGGCCCAGGTTTCCTACCAGCCCATCCCCTCCACGGCTTCCGAAAATATCCTATCCATGGATATGCTTTACTAGCAGCCGCCCGCGGATTCACCCGCGTGTTTCCTGTTCCCGTGGGAATATCGAGATAAATATGATAATTAATGTATGTGTGTGTTAATGTGTATTAATGTGAGTGCGAAAATCCGTTTTGGAGTAAGTACTTATATGTTTTTTTTTCTTTCTTCCCATTTTATAATTTGTTAAGTTCATCAAAGTAACATTTAATGTTATTACGTATTTTTTTACGTATGTATAAAAATAAAAAGAATATAAATATATATAATTTAGGACATAAACATACGATTATGATTGAGACTTCCCTTGGGTATACTTTTATACTCTAGATTCTGTTATAATTTATTTTATCCACTTGTTTTTGTTACGTGGTTTTAAATTTTAATTTGAAGTTTTTATACTACTTACTTCTTTCTAAAGGATTGTATTATTATTATTATTAAATAATATCCATATTTCGAGCAAGCCGAATTGTAAACCGCTGGATTGTCGTAATTGACCAACAATTTTTTATACAAACATCTTAACATTTTTTTTTGTCTAAAATTGATAATTTGAATGTTTCCAGTGCTGTGTACTATCCTTATAGTAAATAAATAAATAGAATGAAAAGTATCCTATGTATATATCCAGGCTATCTACTATCTCTGTACTAAATTTCATCCAAATCCGTTCAGTAGTTTTAGCGTGAAAGTAACAAACAAACAAACTGACATATTTTCGCATTTATAATAATAGTAGGATTATCTGCACTGAAAGCTAGGTAGCAGGCCCATACTATGTTTTTCTTTCGCTCTCATTTTATAAATGTATTTGTATATTTAAATCGTCTAATTGTACCACTAACAGTAGATATCGGTCACGAAATAAATATTGGAATTTGTACTAATCTAGGCAATAAAAGCTTCACTCAAATCATTTTATCGTTTCTCTATCAGATAGCGCTTTCATATTATGTTTATTGCCTTTAAATCACAAAGTTACTTAAATAGATTATGACAGATATCATTTTTCATGTCTAATGCTAAATTAATGTCAATGAAAGAAAGCTAACATTACAATTGGAAAATTTAATTTACCGATATTGAATTTTTTGAGAAATTTGATCGGCGACTTGATTGAAGATAATACAAAGGTCAAAGTGAACTCGGTCAAGATGTTTATAGGTCCGTAATACCACAGAGCTTAATCCGACTCGACTCCAACCAGTATAAATATCACAGCACAGTTAAAATAACACTTAACTTTACGCACCGCACTTATGCCAATGCTGTAAGTTCCATGTTTATAGTAAAACCAGATGTATAAATGCTGTGTTTATTATACATTTCCAAGGCCAGCGGCCTCGTGGTTTTCGGTGTGTAGGCTTGAGCGAGGAGATGACAATATTCGCCATACAGTCGCACGCGCAGGCTTGGACTTGACGCACCAATAAATACTTATGTACGATAAATAAATATCAGTGTGTTCACGTGAAGTGCGGGGTGACTGTACGTGTGTATTATTATGTAGTTTCCGTTCAATTGATTTTAATAGTGCGTTAATATTTACGCACTTCGTTTCTTTTTTTCAAGGTATATTTTTTTTTCTATTTTCATAAAATATTGCAAGTGATTCACAATGTGTTATAGTATCATATAGAAATCTGTTCGCCATTTGATATCGCTGTGCGGTTTCGATATCGGTATATTTACAGCGGTCGAGTGGTTGTGTATCTCATTTCAAGTACTTGCCGTATTTGTAATTAACCGATACTAATGGATTTTTGGTATTGTCATCAGTAAGTTTAATTGGACTTTTTGACAAGAGTGGAAGCACTTTGCGAAATCGCAGAACAATTTAACCCGTGAAAACTTTTTTATATCGCTCTTCTCTACTAAATATATAACAGGGATTACGAAGCTAAACGCTAAATTCTTCTTTACGTCTTTGTGTAGTTATTTTTGATTTGACTTCGGATCTGAAATAAAAATGGAGCCCGTTTCTTTGTACAGTCCAATGAACATTAAAATACGTTTCATATATATAAAAAATAATTCTAAACAGTGAATTCTCAGACGGGAATCGAACCCTCGACCTTTGGAAATCCGGTCCATTGCATCCAAAGCATTGGACCGGATTTCTAAAGGTCGCGGGTTCAATTCCCGTCTGAGAATTCACTTGTGGCCGAGTTAATTTTTTCCAATATTTTTCTATTTAAAATTTACCATAAGTATAGATTTGTAAAGTTTCAGAAAGACGACTTTATGATTTTGCCTCGACAATTTTTTTCGAACAGACCCCTTAAAAACACGAATCAGTTAGGATTATTCTCAAATGGGGTTATATTATACTATTAGAAATTGGTTTAATTAGTGGACACAAATATTTAGCATCTTTCATTTTCTCTTTAATCACTATAGTTATTTACTTACTACACAGTGATTTCGTGGTTTTTACGCCTAATCTGCAAAATCGATCTCGCTCCCGCGTGCGTCGTTTTTTCATTGATATCTCGGTTCAGTCGAATATCCTCAAGCATGATAAAGATTAAGATAAAGATCATTTATTTGCTAAGAATAGGGTACAAATAAAGATGATTACAAATAAAATTAGTTTCACCTACTCGGCCATATACAATAGCATGTAAATATTACCAAGACAAAAGTAAAATCTAAATAATTATTATAAATTCTTAATATTTTGCTGATGACTTACGATTTTCATTATTATACATTGTATACATTCATATTTATTAGTACGCAATAGTACATTATTGCAAAGGCCGTGAAATAGGCAATTGCAGGTCGAGTATGAGTTTGAAGGCCGAGCCGTAGGCGAGGACTTCACTAATACGAGACATGCAATTGCCATTTCCGCCGAGGCATATACAGTGCTTTTCTCAAAAGAATGCAGGGAAATAAAACATACTTTTTATATTATACATTTAATAATTGGACAAAGAAAATCAAATCCTTTGCAGAAGCGTTTTTTTGAATTTGGAACATTACAAAGAGTATTTAAAAACTCCAGCACGCCGTTTCATACAACATTGCTGGAGCGCTGTAATGTTCCAAATTCAAAAAGACGCTCCTGCAATGAATTTGATTTTCTTTTAGTACTTCGAGTGTTATTTTTTCAAAAATAATGACAACATTTCCATGCATGTTTGAGAAATAGTACATTATTGCAAAGGCCGTGAAATAGGCAATTGCAGGTCGAGTATGAGTTTGAAGGCCGAGCCGTAGGGGAGGACTTCACTAATACGAGACAGGATACTTCGCGTGTTCTTTTTTCGAAAATAATGACAACATTTCCATGCATGTTTGAGAAAAGTAATTTAAATGTCAATGTTAGTACCTACGAGTATTAATGCATGATGAGCATGTTATAAGATAGGTAGAGCATCTCAGGTTTTACTCTACTCCACGCACCGCTTTAAATGTTCTTTCCTTTTATTCTATTTTACACACACTTAAAACAAGTGAACTTTGTGTAAAAAGAAATTTTGCCACAATTTCAACAGAATACCTAGACTTATACTTTTTGTCAAGGACGTTAAAGCCTTGGCAATGTTCTTCAAAATATGTTAACGGTTTGTAAAAACGTTGTAATATTATTATAATTACACAACTTGTGACCTTAACAGGGTTATCTAAACAATATTAATATTAACGAAGTAAAATATCTTCACTTAAATACAATTATAATAATTGCTACGTCTATACCTAGTCGCCGGCATGATAAAACATGTAGATTTTTTCATTTACTTTTCTTGCATTTACAAGTATCATTTAAGCTAACTAATATTATAAATGCAAAAGCGTGTGTTTTTTAATTCTTTTATTTTTAAGGGGCTTTTAACTTATTCAGGTTATGGCCCCATAAGTGTATTTATTTTTCCTTCCTTCACGTCCTAACTAAGCTACCAGTCACTTAATTATTGGTTTAAAGTTAGTTGAAAGGACGGAGAGTGACATATACTTCTTTTTATCCCGATAATCCCACGGTAACGGGAATCACGCGAGTGGAACCGCGGGTGGAAGCTAGCTTTTAATATAAAAAACGTTTGTTAACGCAAAAGCTCGGATTTGATATATATATATATATATAGGATAGTAATAATATTGTATTGATAAGGCTGAAGATGGAATCGAGCCTCTCCCGGAATCACTGAGAAACTGGCTATCTTATCTCTAACTGCCGGAACACAGTAATGATGAAAACATTGTTGTTAAGGCGTCAGACTCGCCTACCAGTCAACTCACCAATTGGGCCCGCGTGGTGGGTCATGGCTCGTACTCCTTATCCATCCACAAGCAAGGCCAGTGCCCCAGCAGTGGAGACATTAAAAATGGCTGATGACGATGGCGTCAGATCAGACTTAGTTATGATGCTGGTTAAGCCAGAAAGCTAGGTGGACTTAGAACAAGTCCTATCAAACAAACCGAAAACAAAATGTCTGATACCGGTGGTTATTACCATTAGAACACTGAGGCGGTTCAAAAAAGTGATCATGTAATTTCCAGGTCAATTCAGCATTCAAGATATTTTGTGCGGTGTTCTCATGTGAAATTCCTAGACTCTAGCTAAGTTATTATAAAGTTTGTTTGCAACCCGATTCAATTTCATCCTTTTAGCGAAACTATCAGCTTAATAGTTATGTAACGGATAGAGACGGCGACGCTGAGTCACTCTGCGATTCAGATCAGGCGTGCGGCGCCTCGAAGCTCGCGACTTACGAGCCACGACACGAGCGTCGAGCAAGGAAACTCTCGACCAGAATATGCTTATACAGAATGTTTGCCGTTATTAAGCTACGTGCCACGTGCCTACAGTGTTTAGCAGCTTTGTATAAGTTTTTTTTTTATTAAATTGATAACATTTATGTCATGCTAATGCTCGCGCATTTGACCGCATGGAATTTGGTTATGTCGCGTTCCTCAGGGATCATTTGAAATTCGTGTCAATAAGTATAGTCTGCGCGGAAGTGCTAGACACTTCCTGAGTTGTTTCTTCCGTTTCTTTCGTGTATTCGGATTGGAACTAACTGCCGCGAACATCTGAATCGTGTACCTAACCGTCGCGAAGGATTTGTTTCAAAAGTATGTTCCAAACGAAATTATCCAATGTTCCATGAGAAACGAAAAGAACGGAAGGATGAGCAGGCGGGGGACTAGCACTTCCGCGCGGACTAAAGTGTATGTCCTTCGCAAAGGTCTACTGATTAGATAAACACAGAAAGGGATTAGTCTCTAATTTACCTCTGCTGCAGTGACGCAAAACGGTAACAGAGTAACTACCGCATTTCTAATATGATTACAGATATTATCATTATTATATTCATTTGCATCTAGCTGGCCGGTGTCTTCTTCGCTGGGCGGTCAACATTTTTACTTCGTCCTTATAAAATTATGTTACAATCAAATAAAGCCTAAGTCATTCAGAAATAATGTATCTTTCTACTGGTGAAATAATTTAAAAAAATCGGTTCCAGAGATTACTTCCCAGAAACAAACTTACAAACTTTACCTCTTCAAATTATTATCACGTGTAGATTTGCTAAATTCGTTCGGCCCTTGGGTAGAGCGTTGTGCAATTGTAGCAATTAATATCTGTCGATATGGTCGTTCACGGGATAAAAAAAAACAATATTTTTTAAGAGTCGAAACTCGATCTCGAACTTCGTTATACGTAAAAATTGAAAATTTAAAAGGCTAGACATAAGAGTGTAGTTTGCGTAACAACACATCCGATTTCGAAGATACTAACTGATCGATAAGAATGCACGATTTACAAGTAGACCAAATGATTCTTCTCTTTCTCTTGTTCTTCTTCTCAAATTTTCTTGTCGGTGGAATATTTTCCATTCCTCTCTTTGACAATGACTTCACTTCCTGGAAAGTTAAAATTAATTTTTAATATGATAAACTACAAAATTGTTACTAAGTAATTAACATTTTTATTAAAAAAATGTCATTATGCTGTTTACTGCATCGTAAAACATTGTTTTGAAGGACAATACTAACAATATAATATTTAAGTACATAATACAAAACGGCATTTTTTCAACAGGTACAATTAGCAAACCGAATTGCCGCAAAAACAATCGCAAAAAGTAGTCATGCGTGTTTCCTTATCAGGATATACACATACCAACAAGTTAAATATTAAGTCCTTATCGCGTACGTAATTAGAGTTATTTCCGTAATGTAACTGTTTAGCATATTGAGTTGTAGACTGTACATTTGTGACTGCTAGAACGCACCTTTTTAGTATTTTAAAATGTTAGCTTAAACAAGAAATAAAATACGTGAGTCTAGTTTGTCTGACGATATTTTTTTTGTTTTTAACGTTTTACATACTTGACCCTGTGAACCAGTTTTTTTTTTTATATTTGGCTAAGAAATAGGTTAGTTTTCTGTAGGTCGCAAAATTAATGGTTGGGTTGAAATATTTGAAGCACGTTTTTAAAGGCAACTGGAAAAAGTAGATGCAAATGACATATTATTTTACGTATATACTTAGACTAAATTATTAAAAATTGTGAAGACGTATCCTTATATTTTGAATTCACCGAAAAAGGCTCCAACGCTTTATTCTTCAGTTAATTTCAATAATTACTTCTATTATAATTACCTTTAATTAGAGAAGTAGGCACCTAAGAAAAATAACACTAGGCTACGTATCTCCGTAACTAGAGATACACACGAAAAAATAAGTATCTCCGTAACTAGATAGGTATATTTTCAAAATGATTGCTATGCTTCATATTATTTATAATAATAATATTTTTTGTGATATAATTACGGGTATATTAAGAAAAATTGTTTAAAGTAATTAAATTTTGCATTCGTGTAGTTGGAAAGTATTTCAACAATACAGCTAAGTTATTATTAATTTTAAATCTTTATTTGATAACAATAACAACAGTAGGTACAATCAGGGAGATTTTTTGAGAAGCTTTTTCTCAGAAAGTACTTAGGTTAAATAACAAATTTATTATTCAAATGAAATAACTGTTAATGTTCAATTATTTGTGATGTAAACGTTTTCTATATATCTTTTACTTTTTTAATAAAGCTCCATAAAAAAAAAACTACTGGTCAACCGCGAAGTTCCCCGACTGTTCCAACTTTAAATGAGTAAATAACCAACAAAACTACTCGTATCTGGTATTTGACTTTGGCCTATTGGAATTTATTTCGAAAGTTAGAAATTAGTTTTGTTGGTGGTTGTTATTTCTTTGAGTTTTAGACTAAACCTTTAACTAAGCTGTTAAAAAGTGTCATAAATGTGGGATATAACATTACTTGCCTAGGAATTTCATGATAAAGAAAATTCCATTAAAAACATTTTCTATGTAAAATTATACGCCAATACGAGACCGTATAGTTCGCACTGTCAAAAATTTATTTAGAGCCAAGCTTCCAACTCTACAATGCTAAAACAATTACTGCCAACAAATTTCAAGATAAAGAAAATAACTAAATAAGATACACACACACACACATCATACATATATAGTACACACATACACATGATACACAAGACAAGATCATACATGTATCGTATGAAATGTAAGCATACAAAAGTAAGATCATACAAAACGCAAGTGTTACCTACTACAGCGATCAGTACTGAGTGTTTTTGTTACTTTGTTTCAATTTAATAATCCCTGGCGCAACAAATGTTACTTTTTGAACATAAAACGTTATTGTGTGATAAATATTAAACAAGAAAATATACTAGAAAAAAGCAACTAGTCTCATGTCGCCCTGACGGAATTCGAACCCGCATCTTTGGGAATCCGGCCCAATGCACTAACCAATTATGCTACAGAGACATATGAGGACACATCGAATTTTTCTAGTATATTCACCTTTCTACGGTGTTGGCCACCGTCGTTTTTACAGATGTTTGACTATCGATTAAGATGAAACAGCCATTTAATTATAAATTTTTAATTTTGCATTTTATAATCCTATTTTTGTGTGATAAATATTAAACAAGAAAATATACTAGAAAAAAGCAACTAGTCTCATGTCGCCCTGACGGGATTCGAACCCGCATCCTTGGGAATCCGGCCCAATGCACTAACCAATTATGCAACGTTATTCCACGTTAACTACAAACCTACAAACGACCTTTTCACGTATGGAAGGAAATCGCAAAGATTGCGTGTAATGTTTTTAACCAAGATTTTATTAGAATCCTAATTTTTTTTTATTGAAATTGTTGTTTTGCTGAATTTTTAGCGTGTTTTCAATTAAAAAAAATGGTGAATTTTACATTCAAGAATCCGAAATCACTTATTCAAGAGTAATTTTAATGAACACCACAGTATAAAATAAAAGTTTAACAAAATAAGGCTTTCCTGATTTTAAGACTTCAAGAACACTATTTTTCATTTTGATTTTTTTTCCATTTTGCTATGCTATAAATGTCATGTTTTTAAATTTAAATAAAAAAAATACACAATTAAGTTTTTTTTCCTTTTTTTCCCAAGGAAAGAGCGACATAAGAGGTTACATAGCTGACCATGGAGGACCAAGATGCGCCCGCGCAAGCTCACAAGCTCCTCGGACAGAAGACCAAGGAGTTTCCGCCCACACCGGACAACGCACTTACAAGGACACTGCGATCATGTGAGTTTAACCTGTTTACAAATATACTGCGAGTCGGGGTTTAAACTTGCACTACTAAGACATTAGAGTTTATGAAAACGAAGGAACAAAAAGCGCCAGTGCAAGATCGCAACCTCCACTGACATAAGACCAGGGAGTTTCCGACCACACCGGACAACGCGCGCTTACAAGGACACTACGATCATGTGAGTTTGGTCTGTTTAGAAATGTACAGCCCACAGGTTTTATTTATTTATTTATTACTAGCTTCCACCCACTGATTCACCCGCGTGGTTCGTGGGGGTATCGAGATAAAAAGTAGCTTATGCTATCACCCCGTCCATTCAACTAACTCTATGCCTAAAATCAAGTCGATTGGTTGTTTAGTTAAGGCGTGAAGGAAGACAAACAAACATACTTTCGCATTTATAATATTAGTTAGGATCAGGAATATGTAGTAAGGATTAGGATGGCCACATCAACGTCGTGTTATACCTACACAGTACATTAAATGAATATCATTTCTCATTGAAGCGCTCATGGCCGCGCTTGACAGACTGATCGTATTCGATCACGTTCGTTACGCAAAGTTCGGTCCGGTCAGGTGTCGGATGGGTGACCGTAAAGTGGCATTATAACTGAGCGCGTCCGTGCTTCGGAGGGCACGTTAAACCGTCGGTCCCGGCAGTTGTCATTTGATGACAGTCGTTAAGCCAAGTCAAAGGCCTTATAGGCGGCTTGAAAAACTCTGACATCCTCACTCGATAAGAAGAAGAGATTTCTCATTACATATCTAGTGAAAATAATGACTAAGTATTGCTGATATAGATTGGCTTTTATAATGCAATACAATGCTCGAAGTAATAGTTTATAATACGTGCCGATATGTGAAAAATATTATTTTTGTATTCATTGTAGTCATATGAGGGATATACTAGTAGCGTTTGAATATATGCATATTTAGTTTACATACGGTAATAAGTATCACGGGAAATGATAAAAAAATATTCAATTCAAACACTCTGACGCAATAATAAAAATATTTTCACCTCTATTTATAAAGCAGTTATGATTTCAATAAACTTGCCAAGTTAAGATAGGACGTTTGACATGACACTTGTATCCGTAACCAAATAAAACTATTTAATTACATATTACTCATATCACTTGCTAAAATGCAGTAAAATAATACAATTTCGCGAAAATATACTTATTTTAGATAGGTAAATTTACTTTACATTTAAAACTATATTTCGTAAGCGTTACAAAATAGACCTACCCATTTATTTACATAATTATTACTCTTATCACTTGCTGAATTGCAGTAAACTATACAACTTGGCGAAAATATTTCCAAGAAGCATCATAGCATTAATTTTATCTCAATATTTATATAACGTCTTGCTACTCGAGCAATGCATAATAGTTACTCGTTATTTACAGTACGATACATTATATAAAACTAGTTTTTTTATGATGTTTGAATGTTCGCATTTTTCACTGCTATTTTTATACTTATGATAAAGTAGGTTCGAATGTGTGTACATTCGAACCTACGACCCTTGGACCGGATTTCCAAAGGTCTTGGGTTCGAGTCCCATCTGAGAGTTCACTTGTGGCCGAGTTGATATTTCCAATATTTTTCTATTTAAAATTTATCTTAAGTAGAAAAATAATATTTTTATAAGAATAATCACATTTTCAAGAACGGTTCAAACCTATTACTTATATTAATTGTAGCACCGGCAAACACTCCGATAAAAAATACCTCCTCTTTTTACTGCATTTTTTTATGAACAACGGTGATACTCTTAGTCTTCATCATACCTGATGTTAAGTATTGATAAGGCTGAAGGCGGAAGCGAGCTTCTCCCGGAATCCTCAATCACTGAGGAACTGGCTGGAGAGATAAGGTATATCTTACTGCCGGAACACAATATCCATATATCCAACACATATCCCAATCATAACTCAAATTATAAATTGGAGAGTGTGTTCGTTTGTCCTTTCTTCATTCACGCCCCAACTAACCAACCTAGAGCGGGCGTCCCCAGAACATCCTACCAATCACAATCTGATCAATAGTTTCGGAGCGCATAGATGACAAACATATATCTTCTTCTTATCGAGTGAGGATTAGTGGCCACCTCCTCTGGTGTCAGAGTTTATCAAGCAGCCTTTCAAATGACAACAGCCGGGACCGACGGTTTAACGTGCGCTCCGAAGCACGGAAGCGCTCAGTTATAATGCAACTTTACGGTCACCCATCCGACACCTGACCGTGCCGAACTTTGCTTAACACACGTGATCGAATACGTTCAGTCTGTCAAGCGCGGTCAAGAGCGCTTTTTATTTAGATTTTTATGTAAGTAAATATATTTTATCAAAAGTTTAACGTATAATTTACATTTTCAAATTTTGTCAGTGGCGTTATGCAACGATAACCACGTGTTGGATGCTATCGGAAATCGGAACAAATAGCTGTTTTTTTGTCTCTTTCGTTTCATTAACAAACATCAGTATTATAATAGAGACAGCCATGTAAGGCTTAAGTAAACTAAACAGATAACACCGGTAATAGGATACACGTCACATTTGACCGATTTTTATTACTATGTGTATATTGTGTATATTCATGAATGACGTCATTCTGACCCAATAACCTTGCTTTGAAGTATCACGGCCACCTTATCTATTATTCTTGTATCAATGTTACTAACAACAAAATTGTTTATTCGTGTACTGTGTGTTTTTAATGAATACTTTTATCCACGTTAACAATTGTGATGATCTAGAATGAACGTACATTTTTGTTAGCTTCTGTGTTGTACAGCTCTTTGTCAGAACATGCTTACTTTATTGAGTGAGCTAAGTTTTAGGAAAATCGCCTGCAAAGTAAAGTCATTACTCATTTTCTAAATGTATTGCAAAGTTATTATTCATACAATAATTGATACAGGATGACAGCGCTTATGAATAGTGACATAATTTCATTTACAAGTTTTATAACCATTGGACATTCTCCGCTTGTGATTCGGACTGTTTTCATTTAACATTAATTGTTGTTTTAAATCTGTTTTCAACAGTACCTCGGCATTGACTGATTTACTATCCCCAAGTTTCTCCAGTGCCTTATTGAATACAAAACAGGTCTGTTCCCTTCCCACACAGAGTTTCCCATAGTTAATACTTCGTATAATACAACGATTCCTAAGCTAGGTACTATGATTGGCCCAGGTCGTTGACCTCGTTGAGTCATTTACATATTAATGCGAAATGTTGATAAAACCGGTTGGCGAATTATTTCTGTTTTAAGGGCCCGGTTATGTTTCTGATTCGGTTATTATCGCGGTTTAATCTTAAAGTCAATGAAAACTTTGATTTGGGAATAATAAAAGCACGATTTTCTGAGCTAGGTTCCAGTTCTCTACATAGGTACACCGTCAATCAGTCGGCAGTCATCTTATTAAAAGGCTAAGGATAGCGTGACATATTTTTTATACTTTCACACCCAGACAGTTTATTGAGACAAGATCCTTCTTCGTGGTTAAAGCTCTGTGACTCAAAATTCACTATCGTTTCTTCAGTGGAAATATTTTACATTTTATAAAAAAAAAACATTGTTGAAACCTGGACTTTGGATGACTCATTCCTTTTACGTCATTTAATAACCATTTGTGAATTCTTCATCATATATTTCTTCATCATATATTTCTTCATCATATATTTCTTCATCATATATTTCTTCATTTATACAACAACTTACAATAAGTAACAGATAGGTAAAAGGAGATCTTTTATAATCGGAAATTTGTTACACCTTGTATTTACAAGTACTAAGCTTTATTCAACAAAAATCGAGGTTTAACCGCCTCTGTGGTCTAGCGGTACAACCACCGGTGTCAGACCCAGCGGTCCCGGGTTCGATTCCCAGCGGGGGTACATATCGTGTTCGGTTTGGTTGGTGGTAGGACTTGTTGTAAGTCCGCCTGGCTAGCTACTACCATCTTATCTAAGTCTGACGCCATAACAACAATGTTTTCAGCATTGTTGTGTTCCGGCAGTTAGAGATATGATAGCCAGTTCCTCAGTGCTGAGGATTGTGGGAGAGGCTCGCTTATATCTTCAGCCTTATCAATGCTTAACATCAGGTATGATAAAGGCTAAGAGTCTCCCCGTCGTTCATAAAAAAACCTAAAGTTAAATAACAAGTCAAAGCTCTAAAACGATCCTGACCTAAATTCAAAGATAAGAAATTTCGCTCGAGAGGCGGTATGTATGTATGTATCTTTCATGCAAGTTAGGAATATTAACTTAGCATTACTTCTCTCGGTATAGCAGGCGACTTTGCATAACACGAAACTTTAAAATTTAGTACCGTCGACAGCAACATCTGCATTTAATCTAATGCGTTGTATCTGTTATCATAAAAACTGATATAATCAAAATGGTTCTAAGTTCAAGTTTTTGAAGATCTGCTAAGCCGTTTGAAAGCTACCAGCTCATACCATTAGGTAAAATTAAAATTAAGTAAGAAATCAGCTGACGATCTTCAAACGGCTGAACGGATCTTCATAAACTGTAGCTACTACCACTAGCTAGAACCATCTCGATCACACCAGCTATAAAATAAAAAAACTACATCATAATCGGTCCAGTAGTTTAGGAGCTACGTTGCCCCAGACAGGCATATACACACACACGTCAAACTCATAACATTTCTCTTTTTGCGTCGGGGTTTAAAAGTTTTGTTGGTTATTGTACGTAAGTATAATTAAGTTCTCTTGTGTACAATCGAAAAAGTTCCCAATACAGTTTGTTTTAAGAAACATTTTAGAACAGTAGTATGGTTAGGTTAGTAATAATGATGTATTATTCAAATGAAATAGGTTCCTATTATTATTTTGTGGTCCTTCCTCCTTCTACTCCTCTCTAAATCCTTCCTCGATTACATTACTCTGGTATTTATATTATTAGAGTAGTCAAGTAAACAGAAAAATGCCTTGCAATATTTTATATGTGAGGAAAGGTAAATTATTATTTTTAGCATTGTCCTCTATTTTAAATGATGTAAAATGAAATCATAGTGATTTCTTTTTTCAAATTTCGAATAGAAATGTGTGTTTTACTTGACATGATGATGTTTTTTAATTGCAAACGTTACTGTTTGTACAAAGATAATTTAGTTGATTTTTAAGGGTAGTTAAGAACATTGGAACATACTAGCAAATACATAAAGACGGGTACTATAGATGTGCAACTTATGGTGCAGTTCAATTCCATTTCACGTGAATATGATATCACTAAATTGAATCTTGATGCCGGTTTCTCGTACGTTAAGAAATTGAACTTACTTAAATCGACTTACATTTTGAAGTCGACATAATTTTTAGATAATTTAAAATTCCTTGGTAAGATATTTTCCGGTTCATAAAACGTTGTCCTGATACAACTTAATTTTGTGAGTAAATATTTTAGACGTACTTGAAGTAAATAGTTGTACCTACCAAAATCATCCAGAATACTATATTATTATTAGTTGGTAGTGTTGTAGAACAATATAGCTATTAATCAAACGTAAAGTTTTATTATCCTTATTAATACAAAACAAACACGTTTCTAGAATTTACGTGAATATTTTGCACTGTACATGTGAAAGTTATGTATGCACTAATACATAAGTAACTATAAATAGCTTATACCTACTTTCGACCTGTTGTACTTGAGTTAATGTGGCTAGACGGTTAACCAACTCATTACATTAATGCGATACAAATGTTTCGAACGTGTCATATCTTTATTTTCTTTAGTCCGTTGATGCTACATCTATTTATGTGCAATCATGTATTGAACCGACTCATGTGTGGCGCCAGCTTGCAAGCCAATATTGCGAAGGCAACCGGTTCTGGCGATAAGTTTATACTTGTTTATTGTTCTCTGGTCAACAGTCATATTATAATTTACCATACAGAGTATAGAATATAGGGCCGAATGATTTGCCTTGTAGAAGCCGCCTATGGTCACTTAGTATTACTGAATTTGTGAAGTTGGGACATATTATATGTTTAATTGTCTCCACTCCTAATGCTACTTTTGAAACAATTTTGGACTTAATTATAATGTATTTTTTTCTTGTATATTAATTAATTTTTGTAGATAAAAAAACTAGCAGATTTAGTATATATTGCTTTTCTTTTAGCCTCTACATTACTATAAATTAACTGACTAAAGGAAACAACTCTGTAGCAATCTATTAAAATACATTGAAACGGTATGACAAAGTATAGTTATTTTAATGATGATTGAAATCGTGAAAAAAACGAGATTTGTTTTAATAGGTAGTCACGTTTCTTTGAATCTCTATCTTCTGTCCTTCATTTTTGATATTGTAGAAAGACACACGCACAGTTACTGCATATGGTTATTTTTTACAGATTCTAACAATATATTATTATTTTTCCAGGTTGCGTCATTCCTCAGCGCTACATTCTTGGAGTGATGGGCCTCCTTGGTGTCTGCAATGCCTACACCATGAGGGTCTGTCTGAACCTGGCCATCACTCAGATGGTCAACCGAACCAAGTCCAACAGTAGCCTGTTGGACGGCCTTGATGATGACACTTGCCCTAACGACATCGTGCTCAACAATAGCCTAACTACATCGATTGGGAAACCTGTAAGTACCTTTAAAGGCTATAAACGAGGAAAATGTTGGACAATATGGTTGTATATTATTATCTACTACAATAGGTCGATGAGTAGGTAAATTTATCAAAAATCTTAATAATGGAAGTTAAGGTTAAGAAATTATGAACATAGGAAACAATTATTATTTCATGACTCGGTAGGTAAGAGCAATTCATATTGTGGATGAAACAACTATGTTTCGAGACCTTATCACGGGAAACTTGTTTCATTCAATGAACAGTAGGTACACGCCAACATAGAAGATGCTTATGCAATTCATATTTCATAGCAGCTATGAAATAAGCTTCTGAAGGCAAGCTTTGCATCCTCGTCTATCTAATCTCCATACGGTACCGGAACTAGTTATTGCGAAGCCACTTGAGTTTGACTTCCTAGCAGTCGAAGCTGTTCATTGCTGCTTCGTCTTTGTACATCTGAATGACAAAAACTATGTTGTGTACTGTGCAATAAGTAAAATGTTCAATGTCGCCGACACCTTATCTTTCAGTTATGTAATATCGTATGTGTGACATTATCAGTCGGTATTGTTTTTGATAAAGATATGTGTTTAAGATTCACAGACAAATACGAAAATAAACTCGCATTTTCGTGTGAATAGTAGGTATGATGTTTTCTCGATAAATCTAGACTTGTGTTTTCTTGTATATATATAAAGTTTTGTTAGTTTGAATAGGTATAAGGAGAATTTTCCAAAACTACACATAATTATTGCTGAAGAAATAAACCTGACCAAAAGAAAATCACAATATTCCGTAAGCATACTAATTAATGTGATTAATTTAGGTTTTACCCCTGTACTGCAAGCAGACATATTATAATTTATAAGAATAAAAATTCTTATGGTAAATTTTAAATAGAAAAATATTGGAAAAAATTAACTCGGCCACAAGTGAATTCTCAGGCTGGAATCGAACCAGCGACCTTTGGAAATCCGGTCCAATTTCCGGATTTCCAAAGGTCGCTGGTTCGATTCCAGCCTGAGAATTCACTTGTGGCCGAGTTAATTTTTTCCAATATTTTTCTATTTAAAATTTACCATAAGTATAAAAATAGCATTGAAAAAATGCAAAAATTACAAAATCAATAAAAATTCTGTTGTGTCTCGTTTAATGCCAGCGTAAGGTTTAATAATATGTCCATTTTCAATTTTGAAAACATAAGTGCTTTATAGAGAAGAGCTCGATTAGAACATTCACCCTGCAAAAGAGCTAATTAAAATAGTCTATGATCAGATCACTATGGTCGTTCTGGAATAGGTGACAAAACATTAATCTGATTCGAGTTCCATTGTCGATTGGAGGGCAAGTTAAGCGATTGCCAAAGCTGCTTAGACACATATTGATTAAAACTTTGCGCACTTGGTTGCGTAAGAGTTTAGCCCATCCTCCTATTATATCTGTCGTGGGCTAATCGTCGAATTGGACAGATAGAGATCTGTCTGGGCACATCTGTGGCTGGGCGAATCGTCAAACGTTATGCTTTGAACGATATGGCGGGTTTAAGACGGGTAAATCAAGAAATGCCGGCGTATCGTGCTGTGCCCAGGCGTGGTTAATTCATCCAAGGCCCAGGCAGATCGCAATCGGCCCAATTTATCGATCGGCCTACGATATAATTATCCATAACTAGACCTATGCCCCAACAGTGGGGGCAATAAAAATTGCTGCCGATGACCTTCTAATATTCATTTTCCTTTTATTTCCAGTACGCTATATTCGAATGGGACGAAAAGACCCAGGGTCTAATCCTCAGCGGTTTCTACTATGGTTACGCCGCAACTCAAGTTCCTGGTGGTTACCTGGCCGAGAAATTTGGAGGAAAGTGGACTCTCGGCGTAGGACTGTTGAGTACAGCTTTGTTTACCTTCCTCACACCGGTCGTGATCAGATCTACGGGTGCCATCGGACTGTTTATTTTAAGAGTTCTGCAAGGTATGGGAGAAGTGAGTACAAAAAGGTTTATTATAACTTAAATAAAAGAAATCCTACTAATAATATTATAAATGCGTGTGTGTCAGTTTTTTGTTTGTTCCTCTTTCACGCTAAAACATCTGAACGGATTTAGATGAAATTTAGTTAGGGACTTCCAGTAGCCTAACACAAAGGTTACATTTTATCGCGATATTCCCACGGGAGCGGGAACCACGCTGGTGAAACGTGGCCGTTCGCTAGTAGGATATCATTTTAATTAAGTCCATCTTTTAACTATTGCATGGACATTGGTAGAAATAGTACCAGCGAGCGCAGACAATACAACATGAAAAGCCACGCTTCAATGAGCTTCGATACGAAAACAAAATCGCTAAAGGGAGAGGCCAGCTAGTTTTAATTAGCTCTCATAATATTTACTAATTAACTTTTGACGTGCTTTATTGCGTAATTGACAATCATTAAAACCATTTGAATAAGGGCTCTGTATTACTGCCTGTTCTTCGTAAACGCATGTCCCTACTGTGTCTACTTGGTTGTATTGATTCAATTGAACTCATTACAAGTATTTTTGAACCGTCGGTTTTGCCCTACCACCCATTTAAGACTCTTTTTACTGACAAGAAAAAATGGGCGCAAAAAACATATCAGCTTTATAAAATGGTAATGATATAACATACATATTATTATACAATAGTTATTTGTTATGCAAGGCTGGAAAGTTGGTTTTTTTCCGGCGAGTTACCTTTATTGAAATCTGAGCAAGTGAAGGATTCTAGATCCTGAGCGAAGCGAGGATTTCAAAGGTACAAGACGCTAAAAACTTTTCTGCCGAGCGCAACACACAATTTTTTACCTCACAACAGCGAGGAACATTTTATGGTTTTTGCCGCGGTCAACTTCCTGTAAAAAATTCTTTAAACATAAAGTTTAATCAAAATATACCTTATTCTCGTTGTTTTGATGATATAAAAAAACTAAAATAATAAAAAAGGATTATTATAGTTAATTGAAAGTTATTTACAGTAGGAATATATTGTTACTTATTAATAAGAATAAAAACGATTCCGTAAATGTTGACACTGACATGAGGTACAAGACAAAGACAATTTAAAAATAAAGATTTATGTCACAGTCCCAAACCCAATTATAGGTTGTGAAATCTCACCCAGCCTAATATAAAATTCTCATAACAAATAGTTTAATCATATTGTTATTGTTTTTATGATTTAATGAACTAAAATAATATAATAAAACCAAAACGGAGTATTACAAATAATTTAAAGGTATTTAAAATAAGAATCAAATATAACAAAAAAGTCAATAGTCCGATTCGGAACGCATTTTGACATATTTTTAGGTATGAAATTAAAAAAGTACTTTGCCGCGCTAGACCGCAAAAAGCGATTTTCTACGCCTAAACTGATTGACAAAACCTCCTTTTCAGAGCGTGTGAGGTGAAATATAATTTTGTATGATAGTCGTCGTAGAGCAACCACATTTTTTTAATAAGAAAGGTCAAAAAAGATTAAACAAGTCGGAACATATTTAAATATTTTAGAGTAGGTAAACTATTCATCTGCTTGTGGTTGTCAAACAATTTTAAACTATGCAATTATTTGCACAACTTGGCTATAGCACAGTTGGTGTAAAACATTACAATCTTATTGTTGTTGTCTCGTCTGGCGGACTGTTTTCTTTATTTCTATTATAAAATTTTATAAAATACTGCCACACATCTTAAGAAGAGTTATATGACTTACCGTCTTTTATCTTTGCAACTGCCATCAGCATTCCGCTTGCCCACTGTTATGTACGGATATTTACTGATAAAATGATGGAGAAAAATCTTCCGAACCAACAACTTCTTCATACTTTCAGGGACCAACTATGCCAGCTCTCATGATAATGTTGGCCAGATGGGTACCACCTCACGAAAGGTCTTTCCAAGGTGCTCTGGTGTTTGGTGGAGCTCAAATAGGCAACATATTTGGTTCCTTCATGTCTGGTATCCTGCTGGCTGACGGAAGAGATTGGGCTTACGTATTCTACTTTTTTGGAGGATTTGGCATCTTTTGGTTCATCATGTGGGTAAGTCTAATGGACCCTTTACAAATAATGATTGGATCAGATATAGAATCTATACCTACTTGAGCATTAAAAATAAAATTTCACATGTTATGTGCCCTACTCACATTGCGACCGTTCAAGTATTACGTAAGCACTACATAGGGGCGGGGGGGTCTTTGCTTTGCTTATTTTTGATGATATGGGGGGGTGGGGGGATCTAGATAGGGATTTTTTAATAATTTCTTCTCGCAAATAGTGCTGGGAGGCAGCACGTAGTATCGCTTTATAGAGTCCTTCGAGTCGTCCACCACGGACACGAGGCGGGTGTGAAGAGGCGCCGGTTTTACTGAAACACGACCTTGTGCGTTAGGAGTTAAGGCTGGTTTTTCTTTGACATTTGATGAAGTCGAAACTTACTGGCATTCAATTAACCGATGTATAGTATATACCGAGGTTCCTAAAAGTCAAATTGAACAAAAGCCAGTCGTCTGTTGGATCATAGAAATATAATAAGATTAAGCTTTATACTAGGCGAATTAGTAATTATTTACTTTTTTACACATATCGCAACACACACTTTGTCTATGCAGAAAACGAAATGCATTTTCGGGGATTACAGTCCTCTATTCCAAACCTATTCCTTATTTCTAGACTTATAACTGCTGCTCATAAATCAATCAATTGTACCAATGTTTACGTTAGCATGGGGGGAGGGGTGGGTTAATAATTGCAAAAAATCTGCTTACGTAAAACTTGAATGGCCCCATTGAACTATTAGGAGAAATCTGATTTTGAGAATTTGTTTGCTTTGAAACGTTCTACATCAAAGATTTATATCTAAGGATGTGTTCCTAATTTCTTATTCTTATATGTAACTAAATCGCCCATAGACCTAAAAACCATGAAATATAAGTACCTACTTAATAAAAGTTTCATCACAGTAATAAAAATATTTTATTCAAATTACAGAGTCTTCTCTGCTACAGCACACCAAACACACATCCGTACATATCAAAGAAAGAGTTAACTTACCTCAACAAGAATGTCACCACGGCCGAGACTACCACTACCAAAGATCCCGTTCCATGGAAGGCCATCCTTCGATCAGCACCAGCTTGGGCACTTGTTTGTGCTGCGGTAAGCTATGTTTTTTTTTAATCTAAAATGGCAGAACGCTCAATCCTTCGTCATACTTGATGTAAAGTATTAATAAGGCTAATGTGGAATAGCGCTTCTTCCGGAATCTTAAATCAATGAGAAAATGTATGTCACAATACTAAAATCAATATTGTTAAGGCGACAGACTTAGGTCAAAGAAACTGAATCCCGGCCGCCTACCCGTACCCTTTAGACACGCACACGTTGATGCACCCGTTTTTTTGCGTATAAAAATGTCACCCACTTTTATAAACGAAAAATAAAAGTGGTTTCCCAACAATTATTTTCATATATTCCTATTTATTTTAATGTACACTACGCATATATTACGGCTTCGGTATGGGTCTTTTAACACCCTGTATAAATAAGACAAACTAGTAAATTTTTTCTGTCCATTTTTTTGTGATTATAATTGTAAATCCTCAAACTAGGCTTAAATAAACTAAAGTTGTTCACGGGGCTGATCTCATCGATCAGTACTACAGCAAGTAAATATCAGGCTAACCATTCGAACTTGCGAAGAGAATCGAATCGTAGACCAAACCAGTGTGATTTATTTGTTTTTTGTCCGTAAGGAAATATTCTCAGAAAATACTTAAATAGGTAAGTAGAAAAAAGATTAAGCAGTTAATCACTAAGCGTTTTAATTACTAGCTCTCACCATAAAATTTTAAAGAACGTGCCATCTAGAGCTGAGGAAATAATTACTTATATTATTGCGTTCTACTAAATTAGCAATGCTGATTCTCGTTTAGGTCGTAAAATTTAAACGAGGTTTCTTGCGTCATTTTATAATTGAAGTGTTTAATAGACGAACAGCATAAACATAATAATTTATTAGAATAAGTGAGACTTTGGATATATCTGAAACATACGATGTACCTTATAAATAAATAAGTATGTTTTTACAGCATATACCTTATAAACATATGCTGTAAAAAACATACTTCGCTTATTAAAAAAAAATCGCTGTAAAATATATAAAAGATGTATATAAGCCAATCTGTTAAATAAACGATCTATCAATAGCTTTAGCCTTAGTAGGGTCAAAACTTTAAGCTTAAATATTTCGTCAAATGTTTTCGAGAAATATTATGAACATTGGGCCAGAATAAGTTGTTTACTTTCATTCTCTATGACCGTCTCGACGATTTTATTGCTCCTGGTTCATAGAACTGCTTTTACAAAGTAACGGTTTTATTGAAATCCCGATTGTTTTCATGTTTGTTTCAGTAGTTAACCAATACCCATTTCCTAGTATAGGGGCTAGTAGTGCATATATACAACTTTCTTTGAACAACATTTTTTATGTGAATCATATGGTTATAGGATATACTGAAGCGCGCATACTATCAACTCGATAGTTGTCGACAAAAAAGTCGACATCGACTTTTTCACCCTAAACTGTTTAGTTGTGTGGAAATTGCGAGAAGTACACAACTCGACAAAACAGTCTAGTCGATGGAAAAAATGTATATAAGGTTAGTTAATTTATCAAGTGCCGATCGAGCAGGTATAGAACATAACTTTGGCAAAAACGATTAAAAAAAAATATCATTTTCTGATTTCGACCGCCGCTGACTCAAATAGCTAAATCAGCCATTTCCTTGGTTACATACTTAAAACAAAATTTGTTTTAAGTTTGGTTTTGCTTATGCTGAATATTCAATAGGTACCTATGCTTAAAATATAAAAGTAAAAATTAATTCTAAAATTATCAAAGGACTGATCTCACGGCGCTCAGAAAAACAATCTGGCGCATTTATTTGGACCTTTGAGTCAAGTCTTGTGTCGTTATCAGGTAACTAGATGATGCTCAGATCATTCCCCATACCAGTTTTCTAGGGTTCCGTAGTAAAATATGACGCAATACTTAAATAAAAAGTTTATTACTTTTAGTAGTATAATAATGTAAACAATCCTATATATTTTCAGATGTTTGCATGAAACTTGATTTATAAAAAATACTCCCCGAAAGACTCATTAATGGAGATTTGAAAAATATTTTCTTTAAATATAAATATGTCTATTTTTAACATAAAATAAAATATTGAAAATACTGCGACGTTCGTCAGCGCAGCGCAGGTGAAGGCAAAAATACCCGGTTAGACTACGTAGGATCGCCCTCGACCGTAAAAATACGAGATCCAGAGATTTACGACATTATAGATTTTTCAATTAAAAGTAGGTTCTACTTTAATAGCCAAGTTTGCCATGAACCAAACTTTGGTATTCGAAGCTTACTTTATTGTCCGTTGTGTTTCTGTCTGACCTCGAATATAATTTATGATATAGAAACATTTTTTAGCCATGAAAGATAATAACGAGGTATGGCAATGCCTTCCGCTATGTTGAGCAGACAAGCAAGACCGCTCCCTTTTTTTGACGCATCTCAACGAATTTTGTGCTCTCTAAAAGATAGGTAGTAGATTGCAAGATTAAAGTTATATTCTACCTATCTTTTATAAAAAATATATCTCTTCTATAAAGGGAGTAAAGTTATATTTTTACGGCGAGGGCGCTATTTTGAATCCAGAACGAAACGAAACAAAGGATTCTAAATTAGAATCCCCAGCATAGCGAGGGATTTTAGAGTATAATCCTAAGGGGAGTGAGGGATTTAAAGTACATCGCACAAGGTAAAAATAATTTTGCTCTCACGTGATTCACTCTACTTTTCATCTCCTGCTATGAGAAAATAAATATAAGACATTTTAAAGTAATTGTTCCTAAAACTTAATTAGCTGCTTTGCCGTGTGGTGACGACCTAAGAAGTGTCACTACTCTCTTATATGCCTGGAATGTCGTAAGAGTCGACTAAGAGGCTCGACGCATTGAACACCTGTGCGAGAGAAGGAAAACTTGTAATAAACCCTCTACCAACCCGTCTGGCCAGCGTGGTAGCAGTAGGCTAATAGCCTCCTATGAACACCAGAATAGGCGTAAGCTAGGAGAGGCTTATGTCCAGCAGTGGACGTTCACAGGCTGATGATGATGATGATGATGAATTAGCTGCTATTTTTACTGTTTTAGTTATTTGTTTTGTACGCTAAAAACTCTCATTCAGAAAAGAGCTATTTTGCTTCCGCTTATCGAGGAAGAGGAACAAAATCTCGAATAGAAGGGATGAAAAGATTTAAATAATACGAATATCAATTGTGGCGTTACTGGGGTGTAGCGCTGAGAGTGATGTGATGGGATTTCACTCTCGTGCTGCATTTTGATGCTCTGCATATTGTAATGTATGTCATTAAGATAGGTATTTTTCTATTTGTCTGATTTCTTCTCCTTTATCTTTCAGGTGGGCCACGACTGGGGTTACTACACGATGGTAACCGACCTCCCTAAGTACTCGCACGACGTGTTGAAGTTCAACATCGCCACCACCGGTACTCTCACCGCCTTGCCTTACATCGCCATGTGGATCTGCTCCTTCTTGTTCGGGTTCGTCTGTGACCTGTGCATCAAGAAAGGCTGGCATACTATCAAGACTGGGAGGATCATTCACACTACTGTTGGTGAGCATTTGTCTCTTTTCTACTATAGAAAACACATTTGAGGTTTTCGATGTTGATATAGTTAGCGGAATGTTGTATTAGGTTCAGTACATCAGGTTTTATACAAACTATTCTGTACAATTTCTCCAATTGGTTTTAAGACTAAGTGCAGCAGACACCAAGTCTGCTGCACTTAGTTCTAAATGGATTGAGGAAAATTGTGAAGTTGTCGTAACTCAATGTGCCGAAAATTTTACATTGGTGAACATTAACGCCTTTCATTAACTACATTGTTACACGTTCCTTTCAGCCGCTACTGGGCCAGCCATCTGCATCATTCTGGCATCATATGCTGGCTGCGACCGAACTGCTGCGATGGTTTACTTTGTAATGTCGATGGCTCTCATGGGAGGCTTTTACAGCGGTATGAAGGTAAGTATCTATATAATTTAAGTCGGAATTGCCATATATGGTTACTATCGACCCAACCAATGCCAAATGTGGCGTCGTTGGGGTTTCGCTATGAGAGTGACGTTTATACAACGCCACCCACCCGCGAGGGGGTGATGACTTGAAGGGATATGTAAATTCGCATAGTGGATTTCTTATGTTCTAACGAATAAAATTGTATACACATGATAAATTTTAAATAGAAAAATATTGGATAAAAAAAACTCCGCCACAAGTGAATTCTCAGAAGGGACTCGAACTCACGACCTTTGGAAATACGGTCTAATGCTTCCAAAAAGGTCGTGGGTTAGAGTCCCACCTGAGAATTCACTTGTGGCCGAGTTGATATTTTCCAACATTTTTCTATTTAAAATTTATCATACGTATAAAAATAGCATTGAAAAATGCAAAAGTTATAAAATCATGAATTTTATACACTTGGGAGCTTGGGATACTACATATTTTATTTAAGAAATCATTATTTTACCTTGTTGATGGTTACAGTAGAGCTTTGTATTAGTTCATTTTCTTACAAAACAGCGATATCTATAATCTAAAAACATTTTATCTCTTTCTAATTTCATAATTTCGTTAAATAAAAGTCTCCATAAATTCAATATTAAATGAAATATCGTTATTAGATTGGAATCAAATTTACACGATCGCAATATTATTACATTTCGGTCTCTAATAACTATTAACCCTGCGAGACTCTTTGAATGACACGTAGAAAATTAATTCATAATTTTCAATTTCGGTACATTAACACCGAATAACATTAGTTTTGTGCCAGCTTAAATATTAAATTCTCTCGTGTATTGATGTACATGCGATTGCACGTCAGGTTTTGCTTTTCAAAGTTTTACCTTGAGAACTCTTTTATGTCGCTCGAAATAGTGGCGGTCTTCGTATTGTCATTGTAAAGGTTAATTTGCTGTTGATTGTACTTTCAGGTGAATGCACTGGACCTGGCGCCGAACTACGCGGGCAGTTTGACGTCACTGGTGAACACGACCTCTACTTTTGCTGGAATTGCTACACCTTACCTGATAGGACTAATGACTCCCAATGTAAGTGAATGTTATGCTTTGTTTAGATGCTTCATCATCGTCATCATCATTGGCCATGACATCTTGGCAGAAGATTGTTGTAGCGTCGTACCCAGGTAATTTTTTTTTAATGAAAAGTTTCGCTACCTACTTACGATACAAAAATAAAGTATGTAATCTTGTGCTTTGTTCTATTCTAAGAAAAGCACCATTTCATGAAAATTTAACCGCAAAATCATTAATAGTGGAACTTGAAATTTGCTCATCATGCTTTAAAGCCACTTTGGGGCAAGCAAGCACTTAAGATCCAAGTTAGCCCAAAAACTTTTACTAGAAGCAAAAGCTCGGAACGAAATTAAAAATTCAATGCCTTGGTTCTCTTTAACCTTTGGCCTTTACTACGTTACCTCTTAATGGATTAGTTTAAGTCATATGTATATATTATTCACTAACTATTATTGTATACGGATTAACTCGAGGAACAGTTCCTTGTCTTCCCGCTAAGTTTGGTTTATATCAAATTGAAAATTAACCAAGAAAATTAACCCTTTGATGAAGTTTAAATTAATTTCAAAGTTCCCAATTTGCGAATCTATTCCCTCTGAAGAGACAAAGGTGATCACAACATCAATAATTGTACTACATAGTTGTTTATGGAAATAATCTTTTGTTATGATTTCAAGTTAATAATTTGTACTAAACATTACTGTTTTGTCTTTATTTCAGTCAACTTTATCTGAATGGAGAGGAGCGTTCTGGGTATGTTTCGCTGTTTTAGTCGGTACCAATGTAGTTTACTGCATTTGGGCTGACGGAAAACAGCAGTGGTGGGATGACGTCAGACAGTTTGGCTACCCACCAGGTTGGAAGCATGGTCCTCTCATCAACGAAGAAATCCCTGAACAGCCAGAATCTATCAAATTATCAGACGAAAAAGACGGATGATACAATACACTTAAGAACGAGAATTGTACAATACGCAAATGTGACCCTTCTGAGAAGAGTCAGTTGTTGTGAATAAATATGTAGACTATTGACCAATTAAGTAATTTTACCAAGTAATGGTATAGTATATATTTGTTGAATGAAATTATTTTGTATGACAATAAATGTGACTTAAATAAGTAAAAATGAATATGCAATATATGTATAAAAAGAGTAAGAAATGAGTACAAGGCAGCAAAAATTGCTTTAAGTGTTGAAATACCTAATTAGAATAAAAATCAGTCTTCTTAGTCACTGAAGAATAGTATGAAGTACAAATTGAAATGCCATGTTTTATAAAATCGTAATAAACACAGCTTTAAAATGATAGTTTGAATTTTTAGTAATAATGTTATTTTACAGGCTTTGTAAAACTTGTTGGTTAAACACATTTTCTTGTTATATTTTTTTAATTTTGCATTTTACAATGTTTTTTTTGTGATAAATATTGAACAAGAAAGTATAATAGAAAAATGAAAAATATTTTTCATATTTTATTAATTAAATATCAATTGAAAAAAAAGTCTTCCGTTTTTTTTATCACTTAAAAAACATACTATAAATTGTAACATATGCACTGAATGCAACAAAAGAAAATTTTGTAATCTTTAAAATAATAATTTCAATCTATGTAAGTGATGTTATCAATGTACGAGTCTGACTTGTACTCCAAGATTTCCATTACAATTTATTTCTATTTTTAGATTATCTTATACTTGTGTTTTCTTTCCCTGCGGAATAGATTTTGATTTCACTGCTTTCACTGAAAATATTTTACTACCGGAGTATTTTAAACATACTTGCTGCGGCTACATAAAAGGCTACTTAACCTTAACGCGACTTAACAAAAATTAGGTAGTATTTAACCGACTGACTGAAAAACTTTTTGAGCGACAAAAATAAGAGTAAGCTTATACAAATAAAAATATATTATGTGAGCGACTTAGCCGCCAATCTAACCTAACAAAAACCATTTTTTCCGCAACCCAACATAGATTGTTAGTCGCACAATTTAGTAATTTTTTGTCGACCGGTTTATACCCCATAAAAATTATGAACGGTGCTGATTAGACCAGATAAAGAATATCGTTAATTTAGATACATATGTTTTCTACTAAAAGTTATTGTAATATGTAGAGATATAAAGTTTTAGTTTGATGATTGTCATCTAATAACGATTTATACAGCTAGTACATTCTCCGCAAGTCACACATTTGAGCAAATATAAAATGATGAATAGCCTTAAGAACTTGTTTTTTTAACCAATTATTTTAAGTGTAATGCGACGAAGTAAAAGATATTGTTAAAAATAAATGTGTTCATTGTTAATATCTATACCTACATAAGTTTACATCTTAAGTGATTAGTTAGATTGTGTCCAGTATATGGTATTGATAAATCTTTTGTTTTATTTTCGTATTATTAAACGACATCATTCTAATAAATTTGTCTGTGTCTTTTTCTTAAGTATAAGAAAAAGACTTAAGTATAAGTTATGTAAGGAATAACATCACTGTTGCATTTTTTCGATGTTTTTATCTGTTATTTTTATCATTATCATCATAATATAATGATAATGATAAAAATGCTACAAATATTAAATTAGGTACAAAGCTAGAAAAATCACACTAGAAAATCACAAAAAACAGCGTTGGTTAATCTTTACGCCCAAAAGGACGTAAATAATAACGTAAACGTATTGAATTCTACATCAAAATACTCTTATTATTGTGAAGTGTCTTCAATGATTTTTATGTAAGAAAAATAATTCTGATATTATCACAATTATTTTTCTAAAATATTAAAACATCATGAGAATAATATTTCACCGCCTGACCCCTGGTTCTGATACCTGTGGTTTTACCACAGAGGCGGTTAATCTTTGTATTAAAATCGAGAAAACCCTAGATGGATTTCAGGATTCTTCCCATACAAAAAGTTGAGTTCTTCAAATGGTTTTGAGGTATTACGCAATTTCATTAACATTACAGGCATGAGTTTTGTCTTTCATCATTACCATGTAGACTATTATTTAGGTATGTTTTTGGGGTCAGCGCATATCGTCCTTCTCCTTGGTAGGATCCATTGTAGATCTGCACCCTGACCACATAATGGTATAGCTTGTGCTATCGCTATAGCTATCGATTTTTCAAACCCTCTACAAGGGCTCCCGCTGACGCTATCACTTTCATACTAAAAAGGCATTAGCGAATCCAATAGATAAATAGAAATATGTAGGAATTAGACAAAAACCCTATCGTTCAAGGGTTTTATGGGAATTTGAAGTGAAATAGCTATAGCGATAATGGATCTTTTGAGATTGAAATTAATTGGTCCAAGGACTGAAGTCACACTGTATGTCACACACCCTAGATCCAACGTCATATTTTTATATTCATTTACTTCCTTCTCCTTTACCATTGTTAACATTATATAAAGTCTTTGAATATTGTAAATTTTCAAGGTTTGATTTCAATTTCAGGTACCTTTTGCATTCACTACCAGCGACATGAATCAACCTCCTCATTTATTGTTCTGTCAAAAAATTGAAAAGTTTAGCATAAATGATAGAATAGAACATTGCGTTCCTCCCAGCGCAATAAACGTTTGTGCTTCAGATAAGAAATAGTTATTTGTTGTGCAAGGCTGGAAAGTTGGTTTTTTAGAGGCGAGTTACCTCTATTGAAATGTGAGCAAGTGAAGGATTCTAGGATTGATCAAATATTGAATCCTGAGCGAAGCGAGGATTTCAAAGGTACAAGACGCTAAAAACTTTTCTGCCGAACGCAACACACAATTTTTCACCTCACAACAGCGAAGAACATTTTATGTTTCTTTCCGCGGACAACTTCCGGTAAAAAAATCTTTAAACATAGAGTTTAATCTAAATATGTCTTATTCTCGTTGTTTTAATGATATAAAAAACTAAAATAATAAAAAAGGGAGTATTTTAGTTAATTCAAAGTTATTTAAAGTAGGAGTATATTGTTACTTATTAATAAGAATGAAAACGATTCCGTAAACGTTGACACTGACATGAGGTACAAGACAAAGACAATTTAAAAATAAAGATTCATGACACAGTCCGAAAACAAATTATAGGTTGTGAAATCTTACCTAGCCTAATATAAAATTCTTATAACAAATAGTTTAATCTTATTGTTATTGTTTTTATGATTAAATGAACTAAAATAATATTATAAAACAAAAACGGAGTATTATAATTAATTTAAAGCTATTTCAAATAAGAATCAAATATAACAAAAAAGTCATGCGATTTGCAATTGCGATTCGGAACGCATTATGACATATTTTAAGGTATTTAATAAAAAAAGTACTTTGCCGCGCTAGGCTGCAAAAAGCGATTTTCTACGCCTAAACTGATTGACAAAACCTCCTTTTCAGAGCGTGTGAGGTGAAAATTTTTTTTACATATGCATATGTAATTATTTATATGTATTTCTTTATTAATATTGATTTTAATAAGATACAAGCAAATGATTTATTTCGACGGCGTGGAACCCTTAAACACACGCTGTGCAGACGGGAAACGGAATCGTTACAGTGATATTACGGTTCGATAAGATATCTCGATAAAAGTTGAGTGGCGTCTGTGGCAAAGAATATCATTTATGTATGTGATAAAGAGAAATTGATGGGTATGCATGGAGAGTAATGGACATTCGATATTCTGCACTTATCCATATTCATGGAGCTGGTGTAACGCGCAGACTTCTGTCTTTGAGTGTTTTTTTTATTAACAAAGCATTATAAATTCATGTCGCCAAAGCAATATTCTTGCATTCCAGTACTTTTAGTTAATCTCAGAGCTTGATAATATTATGAAAAACTATGTGATTCTATCTAGCGTAGTTCTATCTCGCGGAGAGAGACGAAAATTTTGATAAAACATGAAGAACTATGACGTACATTGATAATAATGATAATAGATAAAAATGGTGCACTTTTTCTGTTTGTATGCAAGCTAGTTAAAGGCTTGGAAAGACAAAACTTTCTTATATTAACTTTCTTGCAGAATTTCTTTTTCTTGCTGAACTATATTGAATCTTGTTAATAATACGTGAGGTACATTGAACTAACGATGAATTGATACTAATTTTGTAGCTCTAGCTCGAGGGGCCCCGCGAGATAGAAACACATAAAATTATCAACGAAAAACTGATACTTAAGGTGGAACGATTAAGTTACAAAAAGCTGAACGGTCGTTAGATGGCGCTACTTACGCTATTTAGTAGTTTTTATTTTTTTGTTAATTTTTCTTTGTATCTTTTTAACTCAAAATACTTTAAGCGCATTCTATAAATAAATATTGAATTTTCGAAACCAACATTTATCTTTTTGTAGTACATTAATCATCCAAATATCTCGAGAGAGTGTGTCTGTCTCCAAATTTTACTAATCACTCACACATGCATACTTTATTTCTGAGTTTCTTGTAGTAGAATATTTCGACCTAGCTAAAAATGATCACGTAGCCCAGCGGTCTACGTACTCGACTTAGATATCAAAGAGTCATGTTTCGAAACTTCTGATGATAGTTTTATTTTTTAATTTATTATTATTGTTTATTTAAATAACATTACAATATTAATTTTGATGTATAAATTGCAACAAATGCAATTGCAACTTTTATAAATTGCACAAGTGATAAGAATGTAATTGATACTCTAAATTTTAAGATTTCTTAGTGAGTTTGCCCAATAAAATATCTATATTTGTTTAAACTACTGCTGAACAGATTTTGATTAAAATTGCAGTGTTTCCTCAATAAAAAAAAATGGTGGTGGTTATTGGATCATCATGTTACCGTTTTCTATACTTCTATACTATATAATATTATAAAGAGGAAAGATTTGTATGTATGTATGTAATTAATAAACTCAAAAACTACTGGACCGATTTCAAAAATTCTTTTAGAATGCTACACTATCCCTGATCAACATAAGCTATATTTTATTTCGATATTCCCACGGGAACGGGAACCACGCGAGTGAAATCGCGAGCGGCCGCTAGTATTTTTAACCGACTTCAAAAAAGGAGGAGGTTCTCAATTGGGTTGGTATATATATATATATATATATATATATTATGTATGTACACCGATTACGCCGAGATTTCTAAACCGATTTTCATGATTCTTTTTTTGTTCGATGCAGAATAGATGCCAATTGGTCCCATAAAAATTTGGTTTCGTTTGACCCAGTACTTTTTATGTTATGAGCATTTTTATATATTTCATTTCATTGTTGACTTGGTTATAATATAAACGATAATTTTGTTTATAATGTACATGAAACCTTATCTAATCTAGAAAAACCCTGCCTATTACCTAATAGAATATTACAGACACCAGGTTATCTACTATCTGTGTACCATACTTCATCCAAATCCGTTCAGTAGTTTCGGAGCCTATTCAATGCAAACAAACAAATTTTTCCTCTTTATAATATTAGTATAGATTAATACATAAAACGTAAGTAAGCAAAAATGTCCCAAAAAAAATTTTACTATTAAGTACTTACCTCATAATGAAATTGTATTATTCAACAAATACTTAATTCGTAAAGCAGCGCAGCGAACACCGGGGTTGCAAATAATAAAATATCTATTGTGTTTCGTTTTCCGATGCCTGAGAGGTTATAAAATAAAAAATGCTAACCTCTTGTGTATCTTAAATATGTACTATGTAATGTTAAGTACAATCTAGATAAAAAGTGCTGAGATCGCTCACATTCATTCATGCGCTGTACGGTGAAAATAGTTTTTGAAGGCTAACTGACCAATAATTGAGGCAAATTTAATTACATTTGTTCATTCGAGCAAACGGCTTTTCGTGTAAGAGTCTTTCACGTTATTAGCTTTTCGCGCAAATGTCCTGATTCATAGTCAAAACATCAATAGTCAAGTGATATGTGACGTCAAATTCATGTTTTGTATTTGGTTTAGTCTATGTTTATCGCTATCCTATCATGTATGATGATAGGATGATGTTTTAAAAGGCTAAGTAAAAATATCATAAGAATTAGTACTAGAATAATACTAATACTAATACTTTGAATACTTAGATTGCTTTCTAAACTTTCTTAACGGTAAAATCAAAATTAAGTCTGTTATTATCATTTAATACGTTAAAATTGTAATATTAATAATAAAATAAATCATTAAGATCGTTAAATCATTAAGATGTACAAAATAAATCATTTCTAGTCAGAAAATAAATTTCACTCAAAACTGAAATATTTCAACCCGTTTTGAAAGATTTCATAAGTTTCGTTTATATTTCATTTTCATTTCACTGAAATTTTAGTCAGTAGTATTGACCATCCCTAGTCACAACAACACAACGAAAAAACACTATAAACTAATGACAAATACGGATCGGTCGGTGTTGTCAGTACGTAGATGTGATTCCGGACAATTTAATACCTATTTGAAAAAATAAAATATTTAAATATTAAGTACGTTACATAATACAAGTAAATTTTATTTGCACAAAGCAGATAAAATTTTCTTTTATTTTTTTTGTTTATAAAATCTTATTTTCCATTTTTTGACAGTGATGGGAGAAAAAAAGTTTAACGCATAAAAAACAAAATGTAAAGTCGTGTTTAGCATTTTTTCAAAATCGGAGTCAGGATAAATCCTACAAATCACAACTTTATATCATAATCCCAAAGTAAATTATTACTGACGAAACTCATCTCTTTTGGGACGCAACGGCAACACAGCTGAAAAATCTAGTAAAGAGAAATTTAAACAATTATTAAATCGAGACAAACGTAAGAGCGGCAACGTCGCGCGTTGCGCGTCTTAGCCGCATGGAATGGCAACGTCGCGATTTTTGTATACGTACACGACATTTGTCACATACACACACGTAATATTTGCAAAAACTTTGTGTTCATTTATAGGTGATTTCTGAATAAAACAATGTTTGTTTATTAATTTAGCGCAAATGAATACCCGAAAAGAAATAGTTGCACATATATTTAAGTATTAATTCTGTTAATCTACCAAGATAATCTCGACTGTTTTTTGTATGAAAATCGTTCCACCTTAAACTGTTTATAACATGGCGTAAGGCCAGTGTTGGACTTCTGCATAATCCTTTAAAAAGTAGGGTTTATTTTTAGTGAGCTTATTAAAATGAAAAAAGAAAATATTTTTCATGAACAAATATATATATTTCAACATGATATTAAATTCAATAACGATAGGTCCCACCACCAATCCATGGATTTGTTGATTAATAAGCGTCAAGTTCATATGCTTTCGATTTCAAACTCTGTTTGAAATAATTTACATTATTTTCCTAATTTCGTTATATAAATAAAATCTACGTAGTGGAGGCTATATAAAAATAATTAATAATTATCTGTCAAAAGTAATAAATCATAACGCACACACACTAATGCCGAATACATTGTCAACTTCTATGCCGGAATATCTATACATGATGATGATTTCATGAGATAGCAAAGTTGTATTGTAACGTCTTAAAACCATATATTGTTTCCATAAGGAATAATCGAATACTCATATATAATCCTCTGGTCTTAAGGCAGATGACAAAGGATCAAAGAGATAAATACTTGAGGCATTACATATCAGACGGCATAAGGTTGTCATGTTGGAGCTGATTTGCATGGTGGTATTGTATACGCTTGCGTGCCTCTCTCAATTCGTGGGTCATTGTGGCGATGTCGTCTTCCAATTGTCTTTTTCTTTCTCGTAAGCTTTCAACCTGGAACATTAATAAGGTTATTATTATTCATGATCTAAATAAAGCGTGATGTGACGGTATGTATAATGTATAAATATGTTTTCACCTCGCATACATATAGGAACACAAATACAAAAATACGCACATATCTATGCACACATACACGCACATACACACATATATACAAAATCTAGGATAATGTTTGCATTAATCTTAACATAATTAGCAATTTATTTTATTAACAAAGTAATAAAATAAATTGCTAAATATGTTAAGACTAGCACTAGTTAATCTTAATACCTACCTAGCTGTAGTCATAATATGTAAGATTTGCTCCACCTTAATGTTAGCTAATTATGTAAAATGTGACCAGCACTGTTGGATTCATAATGATTGTATCTGAATACTACTTAGTTTTATAATTGAAATATTATGAATCTGTTTGTGGTCCTTTAAATAAAAAAAAAATAATAATAAAAATAAAAAAAACATATTAGATTGCATTGTGATTGTGAGATTGTTTCAATTATAAAATTTGTAACGTATAACATTAACGTAATTGTTTGTACAACAGTATTTTGATTATCAAAAACCAGAAATACTATTAGGAGTCCAACGCCCGAATAGTCAAACGCTTCTCAACTTTGAGGGTTGCTTAAACATCAATCTATCGCTTTAAATGTCAAAGGTATGAAAAAGACGCCATGATGTTTAAGAGCTTCTAAAGTTGAGTTAGGATCACTTAAGGTAATATTATAAAAAAGGTATCAAACCATTCAGATTGTATTAATGAGCAAAGATATAAACAGTAATACAAAAGACTTAATCTAATAAAGCTTCTCGTGGCACTTTCAATATAACTCCATTACGTATGTTAGATGCCCACTGGCTCGTCACTAATTGCTCTTCGTCTCTCTGGATGCCTTCAAATGGGCCAAGTGCTCTCGTCTCGGCGACGACGGCTGTAATGTCCTTAGCAAACACTGTAGGCGTACAAATAACATCGAGTGCGTAGCCTACTATCACCATGATTGGATACAGTAGTATTAGTAATGAAGATAAATGTTAGGCCATTAATTGCTCAAAGCAAAATGTAGAATTATATGAACGAAGTGAATTCTAGACAAACAGTCTCTTTAGTTTAACTTGTTACATCGCTTTTCAGGGTGTCACTGTTTATCAGATACTGAGTTAGGTACCTGTCCTATTACTATAGAAAACTTATCTTCAATGGAGTACCTATAGGCTCGGTCCTGGACGTTCATGCTGTTTCTATTAACGTAAAGTGTTATATTTATTGCTCAAGGCTTACTTACATCGTCAGAGGCATCTTGAAAATCGCGCAATAAGTCCTTCCTTGTCAAGAGGCCAGCCTTTATACGTTCTCCTTGTAGGGCCCATCGTAGCTTATCTCGACAACCCTTAACAAGGGAAATCGTTTACTAAGTTTAAATATCAGTCTATGTCTATCTCAATCTCGCTTAGACAGATTTTCAATCGAGTCGGAATTCTGACAAGTAGATGGGTGATCGTCTGGTGTAAAAGAAAACTATGGACCACTAAAATATTCCAACGCTTGAAATATTGATTTGTCCCTAGCATCATTTCTATTACCTTCTCAATGGCCTTACAGATATTGACGCATACGTTTGCATTCTCCAGACTTAAATGCTTTTTTGCTTAAATCATCATGGTTCATGACCTTCGGGAAAGTATTTTAAATCAGAGAAACCTTAATAACTAACTACTAAGTAAAAAACATCTGTAACTGTTCAGTATTATACCTTCACATGTCCAAGATCTTCTCTAGCTCGTAGGTATTCGATTTCTGCATCTCCAAGATCGGCTTCAGTAAAATCTATTACTTCGTCAGTATGGTGCATCTTCTCCCTGATGTGAGCCAGTATCTGATTGTGCTCGGTACACTTGTTACGATTTTTTATAAGCTCATCCTCGCGTTCTGGCAAAAAAAAAAGCATATAAACGTTAATGTATGGATTTTGATCACCTGTTTGACGTAGGGGTACTATACCCGCCTTCTGCGTAAGAGGTCTCGGGTTCGATCCCCGGACAAGCCAAATATTAGTGTGCATGAACATGTCTTTTTGTCTTAGTCTGGGTGTTTAATATGTATATTACTTGTACTTAGGTATTTACAAAAAAGTATATAAGTATGTTTATGCGTTATCTAGTATCCAAATCGGTGTGATTGTACATTATTTATTTATTTTATTTAAGGACGTGGGCAACTTACGCCCTGAAAAGATATCTTCTAGGAAATTAATCAATCTATAGATACAACAACTACAAGACAGTCTAGAAGAATAAGATAGAGACATTCAATTATATAAGGAAATAACAAATTTGAGAACATTGTACGAGTAATGAAAACATTATTTTTTTTTAATAATGAAAACAATATTTAACTTTGCAATGCAATAAATACAATAAAAAATCAGTAGCTAAAGTCGAATACTTTCAATCAATTGTAGTCAAAAGGACGCATACATATACATATCACACATATACTTAACACAAAACCATTTTGAAAGCGAAATGGCAATTTAGAAATTCTAATATTTACTCCTGGTTCAATTCCTAGTTCTAGGAAATAGAAATGTGAAAACTCGTTAGAAACTCCGGTTAAAAAGATGCTGCTGAGAAACCATCAAATAGCTTCGGGCTTTAGACGGACTACGCAGTTACCTTGTTCCTTTTTCTCCACCATCGAGTTTCTATTAGCTCGAGAGTAACCGCCAAGCAACATTTCTCTTTAACATTTCTCAGTAAGAGTTAAAATGGCAAATATTAAATAAAAATACCAGCAGCGATGTTCGGAATCCTATTTTTCAGGTATTAATCGATAGTTGCATTGTGCTGGAAGATGGTAGAGTCCCGATTTTTTTAAATTAATTAGAAAAAACAAGATAATTTTGAAAAGTGTTATAAAATATAGCTGCTCGTAGGCACTGTACTTACAATTTACTGTAGTAAATATTTACAGAGAGATTTTGGGAGTGTACATTTTTGTAGCTGTAAGGCCAAACTAAAGATTGTAGGAATTTTCTTCTTCTACTAGTATAACGAAATATGCCACAATTATAATTCTGCAAAGTTATTTCACGATAGACTCGCTCTGTTTTTTCTTTTCCTTCGGGGGGTATACATCTAATGCTAAAAACGGTGTATTGGTTACTAGCAGCCGCCCACGGTTTCACAAACGTGGTTCCCGTTCCCGTGGGAATTTTAAATAATCCTTTCTTACTGCTCACCTACATCTTTGAAGAATCCTGTATGCAAAATTTAAGCTAAATTGGTTCAGCCGTTTGGGCTGTGCGTTGTCTGTCAATCAGTCACGGCATTGTTTTATTAGTAAAGAGATGTTATAATAGAAGACTACCTTCAATCTTGGTCATAAAGTTCTGATTGTCCACATGCAACTGCTGATATTGAGCGACGTAAAGTCCAGGTCCAAGCATTTCTAATTTGCGCACGACAGCTTCTAGCTCTGCCACGGCGTTTCTGACCCTTATGTACCTTAGCCATAAGGCTGAAGATTGCTCGCTCTTACGTCTTTGAAGTGTGAGGAATCTTTGTACTGTCTATAAGAAAATTTCAATTAATTATTTTATTATTGTGCCGGCGTTTTAAAGTGTCAATCAGCGATAACTTATGCGTGTTCATCTACATGGAATTCGTTTCAGGCCTAAAGCAGATTAGTTAATAAAAATGAGAAATTAAAATGAGCAACCTTATCAGCAATAGGTTTTCCTTTCTTCGAGTAGATGAGCCCTGTGCCCGTGTTCCTCTCGATGTCTTGGAGATTGACAAACTTTTGCTCTGCCTTTTCTAAACGCTCATCATATTGCACCACTACGGCACTAACTTTAGCCCTTATCTAAAATGAAAGTTATACCATTCCCTTAAATAAATAAAAAACCGAGCGAGTCAGGCACGAGATACGCACGCGCACACTGATCAAGGTCAGTTTACCAAAAGCAAATAAGTGTAAAATCACTTATTTTAGATTTCTGAAAAAGTATGCTATTTAGAGACATCGTTTTATTTTTTCTGTAATCTTTACATAAATTTCTATCACAAAGAAAAACTTCAGGTTTTCTCTATGTAAACTACGGATATAAGGGGGGGGGGAAAAGGGTATTTTTTTCACAATTTAAAAAAGATAAATGTTTGAGAATGTGCAAGCAGCGCTCTTTCATATGATACCCCACATGCCTTAGTAGCCCCACTTTGAATTTTTAAGATCTTCAGTCCCTGTTGCAAATAAGAATTTGATTTCCTATTTTTTTTTATGAATGACGGGGATATTCCTAACCTTTATTATACCTGATGTTAAGTATTGATAAGGCTGAAAATGGAAGGAAGCCTCTCCCGTAATCCTCACCTCATCACAGAGGAGATCGAGATGGTAAATTTTGGGTTACCCATTCCGTGACCGACATTTGCAAAAATTGCTTAACCTCAACAATCGCAGGCCGAGCGCGTGAACTACGTGCCACGGCCGCCAATTGATAATAATACCTAATAATCAAACAAGGCGAACAAAGGACTCTTACATCTGCCATATCTCTTTCTTCTTTTTCCTTCAATTCTTCGTAAGCAAATAGCATCGATTGGTATTTCTCTTCCAAATCAGAAGATCCCTCTAAAGGTTTCAAAACGTGTTCTAATTTTCTTTTTCTGTAAGGAGTAATATTTTGATGATGGAGTTTGTACATAGACACGCAGAAAGCACATTGCAGTAGGTATAAATCAATTTACAATAGGGTTGCAAAACGTTGCAATCTAAAATATGTAGCAACGTTCTTAGATTGTGTAAGAAAAGTTTCATAGTTCTAAAGAACTACATCAGTTTTTTTTTAATGAATAAATAAATAACATATTTTCATAATTCCTGCACTGCAACGAGGTGTGAAGCTTGCTTAAAGCATTCGCAACCTGATAAATATAGCAATATATAGAGCTTTTTAACACACATTTGCAACTCTATCTTCACACTTAGCTTAAGTGTTCATTGTCATCTTTACATAATAAATTTTCAACCAATGCAAGAACAATTTCGATCGTTACGTCTAATACAAACACAGCTGTTATTTTGAACAAATGCTAGTTTGCTATTTATTTCTGCTACATCCTAAAAATAGATTTTATTTAGATAGCTACAAAAACTGTTTTCCATTTGCAATGTATTATTTACGTCAAATTGATCAGTTCAATGTGTATGACAGTACATTGAAATAGCATAATCATTGTTTTTATTTTTATATTTAGTTGTATCAATGTCTCTAATAAAATAGTATGTTAAATTTGGGTGTTGTTTAGTTAGCTATAGATCTTGCCAAGTCTGTCAAAGTAGGGTAAAAGCAAGCTAAAAATATTTGTTCCTGTTAGAATTCATTCACTATTTGGGAGTTGTGTAGAATACAGTTTTACATTTTGCTTTCCAAAGACGGGTAAGTATTGATTATTTATACCAATTATGAAATTTCCAACGACTCTTTAGACTATTTTGAGTTAAAGAAAACACGTCTTTTTCTTAAACAACATAATAATATAAATTTTCTTTATGAATGAAATGCCATAATGGAATTTGAAAATGAAACAAAAACGCAAATCATAAACCAAGCAAATAAATTCATTTGTTCTTGTTCGTTATATCAATTTGATGAAGTGTTTAGGGCATAAAACTCGAACGTCGTCACCTCAATAGCTTACACCGTGTTACTACAATTTATGGACAGTTTGATAACTTGTGATGAAATTTAACGACCATTAAACGAGGTAAAAAAATTACAGAACTGTCTTTAAAATTCCTTTTCCATTCATTTACCGAGTTGTATAATGTCATATTCTGTTTCTTCGAAACAATTTTAGTTTGCGACTAAAGAAACGAAATTATTTGGAAATACATACTTACTCTTTTCGTAGGGCTTTTGAATGATTCATGGTTCACCAGAGAATTCCTAGATTCAGGTTTCTGTTTTTTTTGTTTGTAGATATTTTATGGCTTGTTCTATTCCGTTAAAAGACCGTTGTCAGACGCAGTTGCTGTCATCGCGTGATGTTTGTATAACGCTGGCAAAGCAGTTTTTATTTTTGATCAATATTTTTGATTGATCAAAATTAAAAACTGCTTTGCCCGTAGGTATTAAAAGCCTTTAACAAACATTGTTATTCTTAACTACATCGTGTCAGTGCTTTCTTCTTGACACTGTTATGTAATGTACCACCTAATCTACTAAGATTTAAATTATATAACTTCAAGTATTTGAGTTTATGGCTTAATAGTTTAACAAAAAGCGGCCAAGTGCGAGTTGAACTCGCACATGAAGCATTCCGACTCTCAACCAAGGTTGCCTGGAAGAGATTGCTATGTAGCAATAAGGCCGCCTGTTGTGTGTTCCTCTTTTTGTCATTTTCTCTGTATTTGTTTGTTTATGTATCGTGTGTAATAAAGTTTCTCTTATTATTATATTAAATTAGGTATTCACTTGACTACCGATTACCTACACCTACCCAAAATGCCACTAGAATTTTTCGTCTACAAAAATAACTTTTTTTTTTATAGTGTATGTATGAATGACACAGTTTTATTTGCGGTTTTGGAAAATGTGCTATAGATCTGAAACTGCTTAATATATTGCGTTCAAACCAATTTTCATTGAGAGTTTGCATATAGATCTACAGCATATATTTTTTTAGATTTTTGGCTCTCATATTTCAAAAGTTAGAGGGGGGACACACGTTTTACCACTTTGGAAGTGTACGAGTACATCTTTCAAACGGTTCACTTTGAGAAAAAATCGTTTTAGAAACCACAATGTAATTTTTAAAGACCAATCCATAGATATACCCCACATGTATAGGTTTGATGAAAAAAAAAACAGTTTTAGTTCCATGTATGGGGAGCCCTCCCCTCATAAGGTGGGTGGACCATGGAAGGCCATGCTCCTTCGAAGGCCAATTATTAAAATTTCATAGTTATTGCCATGTGATGACAAATTCCTACTATTTACACAAACACCCATCGAACTGGAAATCACAGAAGCGGCGGCGAACCGCTTGCGCTACTGTTTTGGCAGTACGGTCCCTCGCTTTATTGATATTGGGAATCGACGACGTTAAAATAAGGTAGGTGTACCATGGAAGGCCACTCTAAAAAATTATCAGTTATTATTCGTTTATTTACTGGATAAATGAAACTAACAAATATTTAAGTAGTACTTTGTTTGATTATGTAACATATAAACCATTTCTTTTTATTGTAGATTTAATCGCTATTTATTAATTTTTTGTGTTAAATTACTGATTTATTATAATGGCCTTCTAAGGAGCCTTGTTCCTAGCAAGGCCATTTGGAAGAGTTCAATGAAACTTAAGTTCAATCAATATTGATTCAATCTGCAATTTAAAAAAGTGGTTTATAATAATTGTTAAGTAATAAAACAAAGTATTACTTAAATATTTGTTAGTTTCATTTATCCAGTAAATAAACGAATAATAACTGTTTATTTGTTAGAGTGGCCTTCCATGGTACACCCATATATTTTTTTATTTTGGTGTAAAAACTGTAAAGCGGTTTACAGGAATACATCTACCTGCCAAGTTTCAACTGTGTAATCCTCATAATTTTGGATTGAATAAAGTGGCTGTGGCTTACGGACAGACAGACAGACATGACGATTTTTTTTTTTTTATGAGCGACTGGGAAACTCTTAACCTTCATCATACCTGATGTTAAGTATTGATAAGGCTGAAGATGGAAGCGAGCCTCTCCCGAAATCCTCAATCACTGAGTAACTGGCTATCTAATCTTTAACTGCCGGAACACAACAATGCTGAAAACATTGTTGTTATGGCGTCAGACTTAGATAAGATGGTGGTAGCTAGCCAGGCCGACTTACAACAAGTCCTACCACCAACCAAACCGAATACAATATGTACCCCCGCTGGGAATCGAACCGACCCCTGGGTTGATACCGGTGGTTGTACCACTAGACCACAGAAGCAGTAATCATAAGGGTTCCGTTTTTGCCATTAGGCTACAGAACCCTAAAATTGTTTTTTTTATTAATTTCGTGCTAAGTTCACACTTATCTGAAATAACCAGTACCCCCAGCTCAGAAACTATCGAGGAAATATCGTCAAAAAATGTATGACATATTGAGCAGCGTTCCTACCGGACGTAAATGGAACTACATGCTCGATACGAAGACGCAAGTAGTTCGTGCTACTGGTGCAGAAACACAAGTTTTCTTCACAGGAGTAGTTTCCCTTGGTGGGGATTGAACCCACTAGATACTTCTTTTTGACTCAGTCAGTACCTCTATTCGTCATTTAGTCAGTCATGAAGTTTAAAGAAAGCATACTTGTAGTAATCAGCCAATCGCCGGTGCAGTATATTATTCTTCATTTGCAGCTGTCGTAGATCAAAGGTCAGATCTCTGTGGGCTTGCAGGTACTCGTCACGGTCCACTGTGATTTCCGCAGCGCCGACACCACGACCGATTTGGTCTTCATCGCCTTCATCCTCGGCTACAGTGTCTGTAGGTTTGAGATACGATTACTTTGAAACTAGGGACCTATTTTTATGAGTACAATCCACGACAACTACGTTTTATAAAACAATATGTCAAAGGATTTGGATAACTTAGTTTGGATAAGTGGCGTAATTTTTTTCAGTAGCCACTAAAGGGTAATGCATAGTTTTGGTGCCTTTTCGAAAATGCCTGCATACCATTCAGACCTTATTAATGGATAGAGTATTTAAGTACGACCAATAGTTACTGATAACATATATCTTAACCGTCACTATTATTTTCTAGATTAAGGTAAAGGATAAGTCAATTTTTGCAATTTTATCTGGCTTATAAGAATGGCCGAACATTTTTTATAATATACTAGCGGCCGTGCGCGGTTTCACCCGCGTAGTTCCCGTTCCCGTGGGAATTTTGGGATCAAAGTTATCCTATCTCTTAAGTTGGACGAGACTGCTCACGGTGTGCTAATTTAATTTAAAATCGGTTAAGTAGTTTAGGAGTCCATCGCGGACAAACATCGTGACAGGAGATTTATATATATTAAAGATTATAAGATAATAATGTACCTATAAAAATAAAATAATAATGATAATTTTTTACTTTTCGGACGGACGGATGGCGGCATTGCGCTAACGTCCTAGAACCTAATGAGGTGATTATTAAATATAAAAAGTTGTAAAAATATCAAAAAAATTGTATTTTTCAGCTTAAATATATGAAATAATAGTGATGAACAGGTGCATTTATCTAAAAATGGATACGGTTTAGAAATGTGCTGTCTCAATAACTATTGCTCGTACATACAGTGGTGGTCACATAAATAACGATACTAGTCGATTTTCATACAAACGAGGTAAGTTTGGAGCCTTGGTTCTGTGCCAAGGATTGACCGAGCTGTGATCGGATAATGGCTATCCAGGGACTGAATGGAGGCTTTGCAAAACTATCAAATCTCTGTAATCAACTTGGAACTTTAAAACGTGAGTACGAAATTGTCTGAAGAAAGGGGTATAGCTAAAGTTGGCGTCATGGCGTTGGCGTTGTTGGCGTCATTATCAAATTTCGTACTCACGTTTTAAAGTTCCAAGTTGATTAGAGAGATTTGATAGTTTTGCAAAGCCTGACCTGTGGGCAGACCGCTTAAGTGCCGTCGACATAGCTGTCAACTTCACTTTGACAGCCGACGACGTTTTCATACAACGCAACTTCAACGTTATCGTCCTAATAATAAGATTCTTTTCCATAGTCAGTTAATATTCGACTCTGTGTGCGACCGAGACAGAGCTATAGCATCGGCGCTCGGGAGTGAAGAGTCGCGCCCATATTTGACAAGTCAACAACGTCGACGACACTTACACGGTAGGGCCACTGCTGATCGTACCTACCAATTCATGTATACTGTAACAGCCGGTTTCAATAATATATCCTTAACAAGAGATAGGCCTATCTTGGTTACGTTACTTAGCAACCACTGTTATTTTAGGTTATTTTGGGCTGATTAACAAAAATATCTAGGCAACAAAGCTCCAGGAAGCCTATCTCTTACTGAGGATAGATTATTAAAACCGACCGTTAGTTGTGTTGGGATTACAAATTTATTAGCTCGCTTTATAGTACTAAAAATAAAAAAGTGCATACAATCACACCAATTATCTTGCCCAGGTTAAGTTTCATGAAGAACTTGTGTTATGAATCCGAATGCTTACGGATATTATTTTTTTTACAAGTAACTGGACTGGCATTTGACCACCATCTTGCTTTGTAAACAGGATGTGGTCTAAGGTGTAACATACTTGCCCAGGAAAAGCCTATTTACTCTCCCCTTGACGAGACCAAGGTTGTAGTAATCGGGGAACACATGAGCAGGCAGCGCATTCCATTCTTTAGCGGTTCGCATTAGAAATGTGTCAGCAAAGCGTTTGGTACGGATCGCTGGAATGTCAACGACCTACGGGTGATAAGCTAACCTGCGTCTGGTACCCCGATGGTGGAAAGGGGCTGGAGGAACGAGGTCGTGCAGTTCTCTCGGATATACATATTTATATACTTTTTTGTAAATACAAAAACATACATAATAATTATACATATCTAACACCCAGACCAGAACAAATAGACATATTCATGCACACACATATTTGTTGAAATAAAACAACTTTTACGGATATCAAACGCGCTATATTTCCACGAACTAAGTTGTAATTGTCCGTATTTTTAGGTTTTTTAGGGGTTTTTTGATTTTCCCTACGTTTCGGCACCGACTGCCATGGTCACGGGATGACTCGAAAAAGTTGTTTTATTTCAATGAACAGTGCGCGCCAAAACATAAGATGTACATACACATATTTGTTTTGTCCGGGTATTGAACGATATTTGAATTGTCCTGGCGCAGAAGGCGGATATAGTACCCCTGCGCCAAGGTTGTGATTAATTGATATAACTATCAATGTTCTTAAGTTTTTCTGGTATATTTAATTATAAAAAGAGACGGCTAAATATAAACAAAGGAAGCCTTACCACTAGATCCACTTGAGCTATCATCCTCGACTTGACCAGAGTTTTTGCTTTTATGTTTGGGTTTTTTAGGACTCTGCGTAAGAAATAGAAACTAGTTAACTTTTTATAAATAAGTTATTTTTTACGATGACGCTCAAATAAGCATTTCATATCAAAAGGAAATTGCCTTACAAGAACCTTCATGACTGTAATAAATGTTGTTCCCAGTTCAGTTAGTTATTTAGTGGCATAAATGATAACTCCAAAGTGTATATTTTGTAAGTTTACAATAAATACGCTAATTCATACCAAGCTTTGAATCTCTGAGCGGAAAGAAGTTACAAATTCTTTATTTTTATTAGCTCTGGATCCATTGCTAAAATGACTCTCTAGCAGTCTGTAGCTTTAATACTTTTCACTGAAACCCGTACGAACTATCATCTACTTAATTTTGCAATAGTCGCCAATTAAATTCAGTCATTTACAGTATAATGATCGAATACGCCACCAAATACTTTAAACACTAGTGCGAGTAATATAAGTAGAATTATTTGACGCTACTTACTACACTCTATCACCAATGAATCTAAAGCGCCCTATAATAGGGCTCTGCTATTTTATTTGTTACTTAGACCAGTATTGTAAAGAATACATGGGGTAAAAGATTCTACTAAAAGGCTTCAACAACTCAGTCAAGAGTCTGAATGATTCACCAGTTCTATTGTTAATCATACATCATCATTTAGTCTGAAATTCTGGAAGTCTCAAAAACTAATAAGACTGGTACTAAAATAGAAAACTGTCGGCGAAATGACTAGCACAAAAAATAATACGACAGGGGCGTAAATGACAAACTCGTTGTTATGCCCAAGACATTTACAATGCTAATAAAAAGGAACCACAAAAGGTATTCGTGTTTCGTGTACCTCGGGTTGACGTACCCGTTCGCATGTCACGGTACCTGAAGTACATTAATTAAATTGGAAGGCAAAGGGCGAAGCTTACCTTAGACTCAGCCATATCGCGTGTTCAACTTGAATTACCGTTCCTATTGATCCGTTTTAGGTAACATCCGAAATTATTTTACTCCTTTATCTGCACAGCACAACATGCAAATTCACGGTACGGTTACTATGGTAACGGGTAAACAATGTTCGATTGCTTTTTCGTGTTTTCTTTACGGCCTGTTTATGTCGGTCACACGGACGGTTTTGTTCTCTTTGATTTGCCCGGAAAACCTTTGAAGGAATGATAATATAACTGTTCTCGAGTATATTTTTGTGAAAATGACCAAAATAAAAAGGGGTAAAATAAATGTTAATATTATAAGTATAATTTGTCGCCATATGATATTATTTCTTAAATGATTTTAGTTCGTATGGAATTAAACGTTAAATATAGGTATTGGGGAACTTCCTGGTAGACCAGTAGATTTTAAGGGGCGTAATTAAAAAAAAAATTGCAATATTTGTGAAATGAATAATATTTTTTTTCTTTTAACCTTAATATTTTTCGGAAAAGAATCGTTTCCCAAAAAAAACCACTGGTCAATCAAAGTCAAAGGCAAAGTCAAAGATTTTTAATCAAATAGACTTATAGATAAGCGCTTTCGAATTGTCCATTTTTTTTCCTACCAGCCATTCAGTCGGAGAGTTCCTCGATTTCATACAATCAGGCCTCCACGAAATCCACTCAAATTATTACAACGACTTAGCTTTAGCAATAAATACTTTTTTAAGCCACTAAATGTCTGGTAGCTAGGTATAGTATTTAAGACGCTTCTGCATGTTATATAAATCTAGTTTTCGCGAATATCCTAGGGATATTGCGAAAACACGGATAATTTGACAAAGGTGAGGACATTTCTCAATCTTACTGAAAAAATGTAGAGTTTTTGCGAAAACAATGATTGCGTAATGAAAATTGGATATTCTTAACGTTGCGCAGATTGGCTTAATAGTTGCATACTTACTTATTCGTTTTCTGATTTGTTACTAGTTTTACTCTGAAGAATTGAGTTATCATAAAAATATAAATTTCTTAAACCTGCATTTTGTGAACCTTACATGCCGTGGCAGTTTGTAACTAAGGCCACACTACGTGTCTTTTGTACTCGATCATGTTTTTCTCTTATGTATAAGTGTGAGTCTTGCAAACTGTCCTTTTCTTAAAAAATAAAAAAATAAAAAAAAATCAATCACAATAGGAGTTGGTCAGAAAACAAAAATCAAGCCAATCAGAGTGAAGATTATTTAATGTTACTAACGTAAAAACCCTATCTATTTTCCGTAAGATTGAGAAATGTTGTCGCAATTTCCCTAGGATTTTCTAATTATCTAATTGTCCTACGAAATATCTACATAACAGTTAAAACGACTTCACCATGGTCCTTTTAAGGTCAAAACTGTTTGTTTCAATTTAAAGCAAAACAAAATAAAATAAAATTGAAGTTGGTACATAACAGAAGATTTTAATCTAATAAGGCCTTTGGATAAACAAATACAGTTTCTATACATTAGCGTGGACCATAAAAATCTGTTCCCCACCGTTTTAATGATTTGTAATTATATTTTACGGCCTTTAGATTTTTTTGCAGATCATTAGAATCTGGTCTTTCGTTCAACAGCTTTTTTTAGGACGCTAACCTCTGTTGACGTTGGCAGTGTCGCAGATCGTTGCTGGGTCCGTGCCAGACTCTCGACAATGCGTCCACAAAAATAGACAGCGACGAAAACTGTAAACGATTTTTTAACTTCTAAATGCCACGCATTCCTTGAGTAGTAACTCATGTTTGGCAAAGAATTGTTTTTTCGTGTTTCCTAAGACGATGAAGGTAGAATATATAAAATTATAAAACTTTTTTATATCCGTTCTTTCATGTTTCTTGTCTTTTCGGCTTCTGCGATACAGCAGTTACAGCAGTTGTGTTCCTGGATTAGAGAAGTAGAAAAACTGTATAGGTGATTATTATTTATACCTGGCTACACTGACAAGTGTTGAATACTTTTCCCCAAAGAATACAACTTTTTATATAAATACTAGCTTGAGTTCCCGTTCCCGTGGGAATGTCGGATTAAAAAGTTGCTTAAGTTACTCTCCGTTCTTTCAACTAAGTCTAGGCCAAAAAACAAGTCGATTGGTTGCTTGGTTAGGGCGTGAAGAAAGGACAAACAAACACACTTTCGCATTTATGATATTAGTTAGGATTAACTAGACAAATACTCGTAAGACTGCAAACAAAAGCTCGATTCATCTAAAACGATGCCTAAAATTGTGTATTATCATATAAGGAGGTAGTGTTACCAGAAAATAATATAACAACAAAGTTTAGAGCTTTTAATATATTTTACCATAAAAAAAAAATACAAATAGGAAGAATGCACATAACATCAATACACACGACAATGCAATATAATATTGGAATATACAAAATTTTCCATTGGACTCATACCATTATTGTTCTGAAGTTACATCCAAAAAGCTAACTATATAACACCATTGAAAATTACTAAAATATGATTTACCTTTAACAATCAAGTCAAATAACACGTAAATAATATAGCCTACAGATTTTAAACCGAGTAAACTGAAAAACGTTTACTAATCTTACATTAGGCATTTTACGAATTAGGCCTCAAAATGGGGATCCCACATTTTAATATCATTTATCATTGCAACAGACTCGCATGTAACCTCATAACAATTAATAAATTAACAATGAAAAAAACAGTTCGTACGTATATAAAAGTTTGACTAGAATCAAGTTAAAACATACTTATGGCAGCATAGTTGATAGGTATAAAACAATAATAACGATAGTATAACTTAGGTGTAATAGTATTAAATGTTACCAGTAGGTATATTTCGGAGGATCATTCTGTTTCCGTTTGTTGCTAACTTTTCTTTTATAGTATTTTTTTTTAAACAAATCTGATAGATTTTCTAAAATATGGCTGGTAACTTTACATAGTAGTGTATCTTAGTATGTCATTATTGATCCTGATAAAATCTTCCACTCTTCTTCTACTTATTCTCTCTCTTTTACTCTATATCAAACGTTCAGTCTTGGTAAGACTTATTACAGTGAATCTCCAAATACATCATGTGCTTGATTGTTGTTCGTAAAATGGTTTCATTCATACACAAAAAAACATGGATGACACTTTGAGTTCGCCATCATAGTTTACATAAAATACTTTCGAGAGAGATAATCCTCGTACTTGTAATATGGGGTTATGACACAGAATACAAGAGGTTGTATGAGAATGTATTACTTAAATTACGCATTTGGTATAGAAAGTAGTTTAGCCTCGAAAACAGGCACAATGTCAACACAAACGCGATGAAATAAATTCCATATCGTACAAAGGGACAGCATCTGTATTTCCAACCATGGCCAACTTACTACTTTTAACCTCTGCCTTGTATTCTGTGAATAATAAAACCACTTTTATTTTGTGCACAGTGAGTTTTTGTATACGTTACAGTCATAACTCATAACCAGTCACAACATCTTTTGACTGCGAAAATTAGTTAAAACGGTTTAGACTGACGTCCGTAACAGAACCACAGATGATGATCAACGTAGGTTAGGTTTGATTAAAATCAAAACAAAACGGGAGTCGAACAAGGGAAGCGTGTGTGCCGCGCCCGGCAAACGTCGTCGTTGTAGAACGTCCATAGATTATTTGCAGTCAAAAGGGATTTAGACCAGTCATGACTTTTTAATACCTACACTTAATTGTACAATGTTCAGCACATTTAACTTTTCACGTTAAGGTTAAACATTTGTTGCGTACTTAATAAGAGTTGTTTTGTATGTATGTTAACTGCACTAAATAGGTACCATCACAATATAATCATCAACTTATTCGCGCAAAATTCATACAAATAGCTCGCAACAATCACGTCTGCTTAAAATGACGGTTATACATTTGGCAATCAATAGAGCTCAGCACTGCCTATATCAATAGCTAAATTATTTTATTCTTTCGCTTTTATAAGTATTGGCCCTTTAAATATTTAAAGCTTAATTTAAAAGTATATTTGAACACTCGCGAAATAAGGCGAATACTAAATTATGAGAAAAGTTAGTATTGAGATTTGGTGTTTCACAGCAATTTTGTTAACCAGACCTTTCGTAATCTAGCAGAAACAAATAGAATTGATCGTTTATTCTTTGAACACAAACTAGGATAGGTTTTTTATTTATGAGCATAGCTAGCTTCATATAGGAAGTAGAAACTAATTATTCTAGAGATAAAATTAAGTTTGTCAAAGTATATCTTACATATTTATGTAAATGTTTATTTTGAAGTAAAATAAATGTTGGCTATAACACGCTTTGGTTAATGACATTGATTTATTGTACATACAATATTCCGTTTGTTTCACAAATAATATTTTTTTAACATTCTGCATGTTTTTAAGTAATGATTTAGTTAACAATTTCGATGCCCTAAATTATTTTAATGTTTAACTGCAACATGAGGAGTTTGCTAGTTTGCTTGGTATTAGACCAGCGATTGTTATTTTTAAGAGCCTTTTGCAATGATCGGTGATCAAGAAAATAAAATTAATTATTTTTTACTTTTAGAAGTCGTTTTTTTTTGTAAAAAGATTTTTATTTCACAATGTTTAAAGTCGAGAACAGCGCCATCTAGTTTACTGAAAATTAAAATGAAGTATAGTATCTAGTAGCGCCATCTCGCAGCATATAAGGAACTACTACGTACACAACTCCAAAAGTATTTTTAAGATTTCCTGAAATATACTAAACTGATTTCAAAATTTAAAAAATGGGACCATCTTGGGTACATCCCTGATGTTATAGCGTTAGAAGTCAGTTAAAAAATTTATTATCTTGAGCTTCGAAAGCTATTTTAGGCCAGCGTGATAGTTCATTGGTCACTCTCATTATCCATCTATAAGGAAGGCCTTTGCCCCAACAGTGGGGAAATTGAATTGGCTGATGATGGAAGCGCAAAATGAGCGGCAAAGTGATGGCGGAATTTCAGTATTGATGGTCACATCAGTTAAGTACCTAGTTGTTAAGCTTGCAAAAAATCAAATACTAGTGTGGTTTCAAATTCATCATAAATCATCGGGGCCTCTTTGTCACAACTTACTCAAAGCTTTTTAGTCGCGGAAACGGAAAAATAAAATATATTCTTCGCATACCTGTTATAATATTTAGGCCAAAAATTTTCAGGCAAGCAGTAGCATGTTTTTGAACTTTACGAGGATAAGTGAACAAACAAAGCTGAAACCAAAGCGTGTCCAAAACCTTAATGTCATTTGAATAAATTATGTAAAGTAATAACTGTATCAGTCGTGGGCCAAGTCAAACCGACTAACTTGCATACATTTTATATGGAAGACGACAACTCTGCTATAGCTATTGGTCATTTGAGCACTGTTCAGTAAAGAATCGAGGAAGAACACTTGCTTCAATCGCAGCTGGGTGGTAGGCCAGTGACGTCATCGGCCTATGATGGTTGGCTCGTCGGCCATGGCTAGCTCATCTGTGGCTGCTTTGTCGCCTTTCCTCTTTCGGGAGTACCACAGGAAGGAGGCAGCGGCACTGACGTTGACAAGGACAACAAACCAGGCCAGGAAGAAACTTATGTGGAAGCTGTAAAGAAAGTATAGTTAATAAAATAAGCAATTGTCTAGGATTTCAGAATAAAGCGGCAGTCTATTTTTCCTAAATTTCTATGCAATACAGTTTCAAAATAAGTACGCAGAACAAATGTGCCATACCACATCGCAGCCACAAAAAGTTTTGTAACAAACATTGTTTTTGCTTGTATTTGACTGCAATCTTCGATGTGGTGGCATTTGACGAATAAAGGGACACTACCACAGGTCATACTTAATTTAGTATGAAAGAATCATATTTGTCGAGGAGGACATTGATTTAGAAGATGACAGGAAAGTAGTTGAACTTTAGGTCTTTACTTACTAGTGATAAGCACCCTCTGGATAAACGTATTTCACATTTTTCTTCATATGGTCCACTGCAGACATCATCACTTGTACCACAACAAAGGTACATGATGCTGAAACAAATGGTTTTTTTAAGGCAAATAGACAATGAGTAGGATAATTTAACAATTCAATAATATTTGGTCTGATATGGCTGGATCTTGGATTCAATCTTTTCATAAATAGGACGAAAATTAAACGTCTTGAATAGGTGGTAAGAAAGAATGAAATGAAAAGAAAGAAGAATCGACGAATCAATTTATTTCAAAATTTGACTTTGATTTTCACCCGAATATTTTTCATGTTTTTCTAGTTAAACTTAGTAGACTTAATAATAAAACTGTACAAAGGGCTTAAGCTGAATTGATTGTGAGATGTACTCATCAGGTGATATTGATGCTGTCTATTTATCGTATGGTAAACCTGAACTAGAACAAAACTTCAGAATATTGGACTTTTACAATAAAATGCATGCATACTTACTGCTGATAAAATGAATACCGGCCGCGAGTCGCTTGAACATGTACCGAGGATTCCTGAAGGTGTATATCGAGAAACCGCAGCCCATAGTCATCACGAAAAGACTGATTATACCGAACGAAATCATCGTCCTTACGTAATCTAGGGAAAAAGAAAATTATAATAAAATACAAATCTTACTATGCATCTTGAAGCTATGAATGTTACAGGGAAGAGGTCTCAATATTCAATTAGGTCATCTATCTAAAATAAATATTTAATGATATTCTTTCTTTATTCATATACTTTATATACAACGAAGGCGACTATGATTTTGTCCCTCTAGCCATACTGTGTTTCATATGGACTGTGGATCTTACTTATTTTATAGTTTTAGTTTGTACAATATGGCATCGTTAAATTTGATTTCAAATATAAAATTTTGTAGATTGGCATCTACAATAGCTGTAGATAACTTCGAAACTAAACCCATTTCTGGATAAAGGTCTTTCTAAGAATTATTTGCAACACTGTCGCCATCATACTTTGCTGCAGCTGGTCAAACTAAGTTTCGGAATAGATTGCGCTCTTCGACACATGTTATGAAAGTAAGAAAGCATCACGAACTTCAGTATTTAAAATAGTTTATATAAAGAGTGAAAATTTTGCAAAGTATTTTAGTAGTTTGTAATACTTATGTAAACGATATTAAATGAATAAACGTATAAGTACACCAAGAAATAATACGAATTATTGTATTATAAAATAATCTGTATTATATTGCAGTTTTATTTATCGTATATTAATAATAATAAATATTTCTTACACTCACACCAATTAACCTAGGCCCAAAGTAAGCACTATGGCTTATGTTATGGGATACTGGGGTAACAGATATAAATACATATAATTATACATATATAAAGTATTTATGTGTAGAAATATATAAAAACGCAGGTACAAATGCTCGTATTCATCATACAAACATTTGCCCCTACCAGGATTAGGAACTCAGAGTCGAAACCTCAAAACCGGTGTACGTACCACTCTACCACGGAGGTTATTATAATAAAAGGTTAAATGGAATATAAATAATTATTCAGCAATATATCAGAAAAGTCTAACGTTATTAGTCAAGCTTCCAATATCAAGCGGCTTTATTAAAATAATTATACACTTACTTGCTATATCTAGGTCATAAGCCGGGTCTGCCAGCTTATTATTTTCTGTTAGGGGCTGTGCTAGGTAGTTTGTGCATTCTGAAACAAAGAAGAGATGGTCAAAAGCTGTAGACTAGTACCTAGCTAGACTGTAGCTTAGTTTTATTAATTGAGTTTACAACATCGGTTTGGCATAGCTCAACAGTCAATATTATGAGGCAGTGCTTGTATTCAAACTTGACATGTTGTACTCCATCTATTATAAAGTACACTCGCTGAATAAACAATATATGAAAAATACATAATCTATACTATATATATATAATATTATAAAGCTGAAGAGTTTGTTTGTTTGAACGCGCTAATCTCAGGAACTAGTACCGATTTAGAAAATGCTTAGACCATTAGAAAGCTACATTTCTCCCGAGTGACATAGGCTATATTTTATCCCGATATTCCCACGGAAACGGGCACCACGCGGGTAAAACCGTGAGGATCAGCTAGTTAAAAATAAAACTGAATCACTTCAAATCACAAACGACCATCGATCTGTCATCCAAATGTCACAGAGCGGTAAAATAGTCATTCATTATGATAAAATAGCTGTTCACTTTGTCAGACAAGAGTTCATTTTTTATTACTTGTACTTTTTCGTGGTAGATTTGGATGAACGTTGAGTGATATAATACAATGAAAACATTAGGTATTATTGGCTACATTGGGTGTCGCATATTTTTTAGAAGTAAACTGGTTTTAAAATTGTTGGAAGAAAGAAAGAAATGTAAGTTTATTTGGGACAAACAAAAGACAGTACAACCGAATAAAAACACATAAAAGACGAAAAACCGTTTGTCCCAAAACGGTCCCGACTCAGCATAATGCATTGTTTGCTTACACTAAGGTCGATATTTCTGAAAAATTATGGGAAATCTGGAAAAATTTCTTATGAAAATGGGCTAACCAACAACCAGTCTGATGTTATATTCTACAACTACCAGTTTTTGAGATTCATTAATCTCAATTATACATTAGGGTACTTTTAACGACCATTATGTGATCTGGAGGCCTATCTGATGAAACAACTTTTCAAAAGATCTGGATTTATTATTCGCTCATGTTGATAACTCGAGGTATAAATATCCCTACGTTGTAAATTATTTGACACAGGCAATGATCATAAAACTATTTGATAGCCCAACATTTTAAAGCGGTCGTTTCAATTATTAATTTTATTTACGGGTTGTGACAATTTTATTCATTAGGTTTATATTTAAATTTTATTATAAGGCGAAAGGAGGCGGGCGGGACACTGCAGGAAATGCCGTTGGTCATCAGGGTGGAAATATTCTAGAATGATGATCGCTATGGATGTAAAAATATCCTACTAATATTATAAATGTGAAAGTATATTAGTTTGTTTGTTTGTTACTTTTTCAAACTCAAACTACGGAACGAACTTGACCGAAATTTGTCTCAGAGATAGTTAATAGCCTAGATAAAAAAATGGAAATTTAATTTCCTGATATTGTAACGGGAACGAGAACGCGGGTAAAACTGCGGGCAGCCTATAGTGGTCCTTGTATGCTCGATAAGGTTTTCCTTAAAAAAATACCTGACAATCTTGAGATTCTGGTGACTATGAAAGCTGCTTGATGTGATCAGTGAAGGAATTGTGAAAATATTAGAGAACTGGTATCGACCAGCTGGGAACCAGACTGGGCATAGGACTAGCAGCATAGCTGTGTAGTATGATGATGATAATAATGATGATGATGATAACCGCGTGGCTCCCATTTCTGGGAGAGTATTGGTATGAAATAAAACCTACGTATGTCCAATAGTGTAACAAACGAACAAATCTATGAACATTCTTATTCATACTATTAATAAGTGTATTTCACACGCTAACATATGCACAACGAAGCAAACTTTTTAATGAGCTTACGTTTGACGTCATCACCTTCTATCAAGACGGGTCTCTATAAATAATGCGTAACCCTTATTATGAAACGTGAATCACCATAATGCCTACATAACGCGACTGTAATTAAACTTATGTAAATCGAATGAAACTTATTCCCGTGACATAGAGTGATAAATCGCTTGTTCTAACGTAGCGTAGGTCATATGGTTATTAACTAGCTCAAGTTCTTAGCATAAGCTTTATAGTGCAACTACAAGTTGTGGAGGCCTCATTGTGATAGTTTTGTAATTGTTTTGGAATTTTGGTCAATTCTATGGAAATATGAGTTTACGCATTTCACACTGCAATATTTAAACCTCATTTTTGTTGTTTGAGTGCAGTTTGCAGAAAAAGCTAAAGTTGACATACTCGTACATTAAAGATTTACGATATTATGGACCGGTCTCACCATCTAAAAAGTTCTGAATAGCTTAATTAACAGATTATATTTTGACAGTTGTTAGTAATATGAAAAATATGTCAAATATCTCTCTCTCTCCCTCTCAGAGAGAATATGTCAAATTATCTGCTAGATAAGCTGTTCAGGACTTATCTCCAGTCCTAAGACCGGCCCTAGGACTAAGAAGTTAAGTCATTAAAACGTTTACGATGATTCAGGGAATTCAGATATTTATATTATTAGCCATATAAGGCAATACGCCTTTATAAAACTAACATTGAACTTATTAACGGTCAATTTGAGCTTTATCTTACATTTTGTTTGAAACACGCTTTAGATAAGAAGTGAGGTACTTATTTTGCATCGTAATAGGAAAATATTTTCCTTTCTCATTCTTAGTGCTTTTGAAATTTGAGCATGTTGGGGGTTTTATCTGACAATTTATTACTACACCGTTGCTCGGTGTGGCGAGGCACCGCGTCCTGCTTCCGGCTGATAATATGTCCATTGTAAAAAGAATTTATTACACAAGTCACTTTCATAGCTTTTCAACGAGAGCTTTGATAAAAATAACGATTCTAAAATGCGGCGATTTGTCTGTTTTTTTACATAGAAATAAGATAAGCCGATTAGCTCCAACTAAACAATTAAGTATCCATCTAAATACAAAATTGTATTTTCTAGAAAATTGTATTCATTCGGTATATTTTCCTAACAGAGAAAAGGGCGAAAGACGCAATTGATTACGTAAATATACCATGATTTTATCTTCTTATCCACTTACCTAAGTACTTTAACTTATCTTTTATTCTGATTCAAAGAATAAAAGACAAGTTAAAATAAATAGACTGCCACTAAATAAATAATCTTACTAACTTCCATGCAAACGATGTAATGTGGCAGAGTTTAATCTATATTTGGCTTCCGAAACGTAAATATCGAATGCTCTAACCACTTCAAAGTGTCAACTAATTCAATCCCATTTGTTTGCAGGGAAATCTACATCAGGGCATTAAAATAGTTGGAGTACCGCAAGCGAGTCGGCCTGGCCAAACACCGGGGCTTCGCGCTTTGGCATAGTTTCAGAAATGGTGACTAAACGTCTGGATAATTAACTGTTTACTATAATGTAATTTCAGGGGCGTTGGCCTGGATAATTAGTCTGCTCAAGTGATGTTATTATATTTTAGTAGATATTTCGTCGACGTGGTCTGTCTTAGCACGAAAACAGCCTTAGGGCGTGTGTTGGTAAGCACGTATACTACCCGACGTTCTAAACTTTTTTTTTTAGGTCCCGTCTATTTCTTTTTCTTATTTCTAAATGCTATGTTTCAGTCAGGTTTAATTTAGAAGCAATAATAAACGCAAAATATTTTTTCTCAAACATGCTTGGAAATATAAGCATTATTTTGACAACCTTCGACATAATAGTACATTACTGCCGCGGTTTATAATGACTACTTTGCTGGTCGCGCTGATGATGGCCGACAACGCAGCATAGCGCAGCTCCAGTTCGACACAGCGCGGTCAGCGTGCAGCACTTGATGGACGAGCTGAGATAAAGGCCGAGACCGGAGGTCGAGGCTTTTACAGCGAGGACAGCAAGGGCTGCAATGATGGCCAAGCTGTGACGTCCTGGAGCTGCTAGCCTAGCTGGCTAGCTGGAGGCGATCATAGCATGGCCAGCGACGCAGTCATTGTGGGGCAATGCTTGTATAGTGCTTTCTAAATAAAATACCTAATCTAAATAAAATCAGCAAGTAATTTAAATAAAAAATATATTAATTAACTAGAAATTTAATTAAAATGACAAAAAATTATGAAAAGTACAGTTAAGTACTAAAATTCGATACCGACTTTCCCGGTTTGATATTACTAATAGTTTGCGATAATTCTAATGCGGTGTTTGACTGCTGTATTATTTCTCCATTTATTACTTCATTTATTTCATAATTTTTTTTTCACTAATAAAAATTATATTTTCGCTGAACCGCGCTTTTGTTACTTCTTTGTTTCTTTTTTTTAGCAATGGTAGTTGGAACTAAATAGCCAAATATGGAATAAAATCTTTTTGTACCTATCTCTATAATTACAAACAGCTGTGTTTAAAAAAAATCTTATTGCATTTGATTTTTTTAAACGTTGAAACGTCAAACTAGCTGTTAGAGCGACCAGCAAAACTTTGCCGGCCGCTCCTTGAAACAGAATTGCCGTTCTGTTTCAAGGAGCGGCCGGCAAAGTTTTGCTGAAGGTCGACTTTGCTCAAACAAGATTGTCAAAATAATGACCACATTACATGCATTTTTGAGGAAATCGATATTGCTGTACTGGCCACATACATGTGAGCAGCGTTCGGCAAAAGTTGTATGAAAATCCATATCTGTCGTGTTTAGCGGCAAAATAAATTACATAGTAAACTCATATCTGTCGTGTAATTTAAAAATGGAATGATCTTTTACTCCGAACATGACAACCAAGGAGGTAACTTATCAAATGTTTTATCCAACTTTCGAACTGGCTTGCAAATAGAAAGCTGTTTTAGAACCATAAAACAACAAATTAACACTTAACCGGGGTGGAATATTGTTGTTCGTTGTTTGTCTGATTTCGAAATGTAATTTTTATTTCCGCCTATTATTTGAGAAAAGTACTATACAAGCCTTGGCCAGAACTAGGCATTGATGTACTTACGTTACACGTTCGTCCATCAATGCCTCTTTTGCTGGCCTTTGCAGTAATGTAAGTACTATAACTAAATAGACTAAATACTTACATTAAATTTTAAACAGCCAGAACCGTTCAAAATAGGGCCTTATTAGAGTTGAATCATAATAACTCAAATTCAAGCACCCAATGGATTGAGTTGAGAATTAATTTGCGAATCTTGAAAGTGCTACAGCAGAGTTCTTCGCAACTCGAACGAATCTCGTACTCAATTAGTACGACTCGAAAACTCAATCGCAAATAGAACTTCGACGAACTTGAGTAGGTATTTCAGTTGAGTGGTTTTGATCAAAATCTGGCTCAATTAGAGATTCTTGGTTGCAACATAGTCAAAATTGATGTGTAGACTAAAGAATTTGACAATTTACAAATACAATTATTTGTTTTAAAGATGGATTCGTATCCGATAACGAACTGTGACGAATCTATGATATTAATAAAATTATCAATAATATTGACATATGTTCTTGTTATATTTCGTTGAATCAGATTAAGATCCGACAGTGTCTTTGTAGTAAGAAAAAAAAAGATTTAAAAATAGTTTTGTAGCATATTGAAAACTAAAAGTATCTTCAAATAAAAAAAAGCATCAAACTATAAATAAGAATTTTAATATCCCTTAAGGGTTGCCACATAAACTTTAATTTTTAACCGACTTCAAAAAAGAAGGAGGTTCTCAAGTCGACGGTATTTTTTTTAATATTTTTTTTATGTATGTTTTATCATAACTTCGCCAGTTGTTAACAGATTTTTATATTATTTTTTTATCTGAAAGAAAATGGTTTATGTGTGGTCCCATATAATTTGTACGAAGATCTGGCTAGTAGTTTTTTCATAATCCAGAAAAATATAATTTACGTTTTGGCAAGTAAGTAGTCGTTTACCTAGATGACATCATTGTTGTGTATGGGCTGATTTTTTGTGTAAGTAATGGCACATGATGTAACTAAAAAGGGTGAAATAAATAACTTTTTATAAAAAAAAATCAAACCGACTTCAAAAAGTAAAAAATAAAACTTTTGGAGTCGGTGCCAGCCGAGGCAAGAAATATTAAAATATAGTTAATAGAAGTGCAATGTAGAATGCCTTGGCTGGCACCGACTCCAAAAGTTTTATTATTTACTTTTTGGAGTCGGTTTGATTTTTTTTTACAAAAAGTTTTTTTTACCCTCATAATTTATTTTCATGACAAATAATAGCATAAGACCCTTCAAAGTCCAATATCGTTCCATACGAAAATTCATCAAAAATCATTTAGGAGTACGGTTATGCAAGAGGCAGTCGAAAGTCATAGTAACTTGCGAAGGAAAAATATTGGTGAATAAATAACAGTTATTTGTTGTGCAAGGCTAGAAAGTTTGATTTTGCAACAAGTTACCTCATTTGAAACCTGAGCGTAGCGAGGGTTCGAAAGGTACAAGATGCTAAAAACTTTGCTGCTAACAGCGAGAAAATTTTTATAAATAAATAGGTTGTTACTGCGGTCAACTTCCGGTAAAAAAATCTTTTAACAAATAGTTTAATCTAAACATACCTTATTCTTGTCGATTTTGTGATATAAAGAACTAAAATAATACAAAAGGGAGTATTATTGTTAATTCAAAGTTATTTGAAATAGGAATTACATGTTACGAGTACAAATTTTATCAAATTTTATAAAACAATAAAAACGATTAGGATTTTTTTTTGGTTTTGCCACGTTCCGAAATCCAATCAAAGGTTGATCTTAATGTTACAAAATAACTTAATCTTAATGTTATTGTTTTTATGATTCAATGAAAGTAAATAAATAAAATAAAATAAATATTTCCATACAATCACACCAATTATCTAGCCCACGTTAAGTATCATGAAGAACTTACGAATAAATATACTTATATATTTTTTTTTTTTAAATACATACATAATATACATATTAAAGACCCAGACCAAGTAATAAAACAATGTAACAAAAAATATTGTAATAAAATAAAAACGTAAAAAGTCAATTAAATAGTGCAATTCGGAATGTACTAAAACGTATTTTTTTTAATAGAAAGGTTCTAAATAAAAAAATTAAATTTTCCACGCTAGGCCGCAAAATGCGATTTCCCACGCAGACATTGAATGACGAAACCTCCTTTTCCGAGCGTGTGAGGTGAAAAGTAAGTATTTTATTTTACATATTGTTTGTCAGTTATGGTAACTCTTCAATCAAGAAGTCCAATAAAAAGGTCGTTTGATTAAATTATTAGCCGTCAAAAATATTTGTGTGTTTTGTCAGGCCCGACCTTTGCTAACAGTTCAATTATTTCCCAGATCGTAAATCTGAGAGGTTTCAAAACAAATCCTTCATAACATTCAGTTGAATAAATACAGCTGAACTCGAATTTTGATTAAAATTTACGAGTGTTGATTTAAACTTTCTGCTGCAAATAGTACTTATTATGTTATTTAAATAAATGGTTACTGATTATTGAATATTTTATCGCGATCCATTGGACACCTAGTATTGAGAAGTTGAACAAAACAGAATAAATCGTCTAGCTTTCCCATAAGAAAGAGTTTCAAAGAAACCTAAATTATAAAATTTTTGCCCATTGAGAACGATTCGATTACAGTTTAAAATAACAGCACTTCTACGTGAAAATTTATTGAATAAGTAGAACTAAAATTCGAATTGCAACTCAAATTGAATTCATACATATGCCTGCTGAGTACAGTCACGAACCGGGATTGTTGAACCACTTGCTTATCATCTCGAATGCCGCCGCTTTTCGTTATTCAAATGTGACAAAAGTAATCATCAAAACAAAACACGGCTAAAATACGAAAGTAGCTCAACAATACAATACAATACAACTTGTGTAGTCATCTTTTTATAGGTACGTAGCAGTGTTTTGTTCTCGACATTCAATCCGAGCGAAGAATCAATTGCCAAATAATTAACTTAAAACTCCTTTAGTTGTAAGGCTTTGACCATGTAATTAACTACTAATCTGCTTGAGTTATTTAACAGTTTAATTTTGGGATTTGGTGTAAGAGGGATTTGTGTTTGTTAGTTAGTTGAACTGCGACGGTCTTCTATGCGTGATGTTAATAGCCTCTCTAAAAATTTGTTAACCACAGAATAAAAAATAAATGCCTTGTATAACATTCTTCATTAGGTTAATAAATTATTCTATTCTAATCTAAAAATACGTTAAACTTAGCAAACAAACGAAGTCTTCAGATTTCTATATCAAAGTAAGTTAAAATTATGTTATTTTTCATTTTTCAATGATATTTTTATATTAATGATAAATTTTAAATAGAAAAATATTGGAAAAAGAAAACTATTGGATTTTTCCCAATATTTAAAATTATACAAAAATTTTTTTGTTACGACAAATGTGTGCCATATTAAGCTTTTAAGGTAAAGTATGGTTGCATAAAACGGTGTCTTTGAAATGCAAACGAGATTCTCATATTTATATTCGATTTGTTGGCTTCAGATCAAAACATGTAGATATAGGAAGTAACTAATTACGCAAACCGAGTTTGACAGACGGAATATTTGTCTTAATCAAAGGTTGTCCTTGTGGTGCTCACAAAGACGGCTGACAATTTTTTAAACAAAAAAAGTTTTTTTTTTAACCCACGTAGGTCAAAACGTCAATTGAAAAAGTATTAAATAATAAAAAAAACCCTACTGATTATCCGTCGGGGGCTGCCATTAAATGAACTAGTTTTGCAGTTTTATATTAACGTGAATAGTTGTACATATTTTATTACTATACTTACTTATTTATATTTATGTAGAAATTTAATATAGTGATGGCAGCCCCCATGTTTACTGCAGCGCCCCCGGGTGAGTTGTCACCGTAACACCTATCTAAGAACATGCACCAATCAAACCCGAAACCACCACTGAAAATCGCATCAAAATCGAACTAGTAGTTTTTGAGATAAATGGCAACATTTCTTTTCCGCATCAATACACAATAGTGTATTGATGACACTTACACCTTTGACACTTACGCCTTTGACTTGGACATGAAGAATAGGAAAACAAAATGTAAAACAATGGGAGTAGAATTGGTAAAATAATGAGAAATAATGTGTTACTTCTTTTATTATACTCTTTATTGCACTAGAAAATACATTTACAGAAAAAAATTGAGACATATGTACAAAGGTGGACTTATCTCTAAAAGAGATTTATATGTAGGTAGGATGTGTATCGTAGCAATCACACTACCAATATTGAAAATTTCAGACACTTCAAGCGATGTTTCATCAATGCGAGGAATATATTGTATTCTAATGAAATTGAACTACATAAGTACCGAGCCTTGTGAACCTGCCTGATACCTAAACCTGGTTGTGGTTTCGAGAGTCCCGCGGCCCGCCTGAGGATCACTTGCGAGCCGAGTCGACTTTTTTCTAGTATTTTTCTATTCAAAATTATTATAAATGATAACATTGAAAATGCAAACTAAAAAAACAAAAATAAATGGCTGTTCCATCGTCATCGATTATCAAACAATTCTGCATATTTTTTCTTTCAAATGCAAGGATATTGCTTGCAATTTCAGACATTTACCTATATTCCTCACAACATTAACCACACAGTTCATGTTTACACTGATAAATTGCAGTTTTGGCAAGACAATTTAAGATAAGGATGTTTAGAAAACGCTGTTCTGCATAACATTCAGTGATGCCATACGTGCCACTAGCTATCGATGGCCGACTTCGTTACGGCACAGCATAAACATACAGTATTTTTGTAGACTCTTTCTTGACAAAAGTTACTTATTGCAGCCGCGCGGTACGCAATACGCGATTGGGCTGCCCGCCCAACAAAGATTATAAAGCCAAAACTTTCACAGTGTGCGTTTGTAACCGCGGGGCCGCGCATTCGTTTGACTAAGATGTTTACCGAGCGCTTGTCGAGACGAGGCGCGTCGAGTATTACTCGCGACGCGAACAGACCTTTTCTAGAAAGATAAAATACTGTATGGATCCTTGTGCTTTGGTTACGTATTCGTTGCTCCACACTGGTTCATTGTTTATTTATTTACACGACACGTACACACAGTTATACCAGATTTAGGTCGGCGAGACTTAAAAGAATCGGTGCGGTATTTTTATCGGTGACGATAAATCGTATTGTGTGGGCAGGCCTGAAGACGCTGTTTATGCTTTCGGAATTTAGCTGCTTCCCTAGATGTAGGCCTGATATAATTATGACGACTGGAGTTTATGGCGCACCTGTCTTGTTTAGTTTGATTACAATGAAACTGTTTGGTCGGATTATGTTGTTATTTTTTTATCAACTTTTTTGTTATTTTCACACAACGGGGAAACTCAGCATTGGCCACTGCGGAACGTCAGAGCCTCAGTCACCGCCGCAAAGTTGCATGTTTATCGGTCTTTTAAAGGATACACTTTGGAGAATGTGCGAGAGAACTGCACGACCTTGTTCCTCCAGGCCTTTTCCACCATCGGGGTACCAGACGCAGATTAGTTTATGACCCGTACATCGTTGACATTCCAACGGTCCGTACCAAGCGCTTTGCTGACTCATTTCTTACGCGAACAATTTTTTTTTTATGAACGACGGAGAGACTCTTAGCCTTCACCATACCTGATGTTAAGTATTGATAAGGCTGAAGATGGAAACGAGTCTCTCCCGGAATCCTCAATCACTGAGGAACTGGCTATCTTATCTGTAACTGAAATTGAACTATCTGAAATTGAAATTGAACTAGCTCAAAATATTGTTGTTATGGCGTCAGACTTAGATAAGATGGTGGTAGCTAGCCAGACGGACTTAGAACAAGTCCTACCACCAACCAAACCGAATACAATATGTACCCCGCTGGGAATCGAACCCGGGATCCCTGGATTTACTACCCGGGAATCAGGGACCACTAGACCACAGAGGCGTTTAGTTTATGAACTGTTGGATTTATTTACATTATAATAAGTCTGAGAACAGGCACGTGTGCCGTGGGACAAAAATTAATTGAATAAGGATCCTTTGTACAGTTAATATTATTATTTCTTGGAGCTGTGATGCTGAAATTTTAATCTCTGGAATAAAACTATTGTTTAGTTCAGTTAGTCCCCGCAAGCCTCCAGAGATATTTTACGTATCGCTCGTTCCTTGTGGTTTATAAAGCTGAATATACGGGTTTATTTCATAACGTAGTAAAGCATGAAGGTGCAATCACGTTTTTCCCGGAATTCTCACTACCCACTGAAGAACTGGCTTCATATTGCTAAACAACAACGCTGAAAATATTGTTGCTGTGGCGATGGACTAAGATAAGATGGTGGTAGCTAGCCAGGCGTTCTTTAAACAAGTAATACCAACAACCAAACCGAATACAAGATGTGTCCGTTGCTTTCCGTGTGACTTAGTGGCTTTGCACATGTGTTGCAATGATTTCTTGCATGAGCTATAATATTGTTCTCTGCCATAAGTACACCAATGCCGAAAGAGATAATAATATCATGGTTAAACCTAGACGGATAGACGGTTGCAATTGCAAAAAAATGAGTTTGTTGTAGCCTTTAGAAGACGGCTAATGGTTGGTATTTTAACATCCTCTGGGCAAGCTGGTTTATTTTACTTTACTCTAACATTTATTTTACGTCTATTTCTAACACCCGGTTTCTCAAATGCAAGCCCTCGTAATAAGTTGATAATCTTCATCGAAACGTAGTCTGGGTTCCATAATAAATCATTTGACAGTAAATCAATTAAGGTTTTTAAAATATCAATGAGTGGAAAAAAGTGACTTATAGGCCCACTTGCGCCAAGCTGGGTTAAAAATTTTAACTCGGAGTTAACTCTACTTTTGTATGCTCACTCTCTGAGTTTTTTAACCTATACCCATTTGTTCAAGATAATAATAATTACGATAAAAGATAAGATAATACAAATTTAACGGTAAATGGCATAAATTTGCTAATAAGTAGTTGTTTATGATTAGACAGTCATATATTTCATTTGCTCGACATGTCTTTAAAACTGGATGTAACCAACTGACACGTCACTTACATTGTTCAAATAATTAAAATCAACTCACATTTATTATGAAGTCTGGTCCGCGAATACAAGAATGTCAGCAATATTTTCAAATCATTTCACAATTTACAATGCGTAAATCATAACATGCTGTACGACCATACGGCGTGACTAAACATTGTCTTTCAAATAGTATTTACAGATACAAGGTTATTTATACGAATGAACATTAGAACAGACAAACGATTGTTATTATGGTTGAGCCGTTCTGACGTGGAAATTTAACGAAATGACTGAATTCTTCTTTTAAAACTTCTTTAACATGCCGAGGCGAAATTTCAACAGACTAATGAATTATCATTTTTTTAGTTGCTAATAGCTGTTTTTAATTTTTAGAAGAATTTAATTTGAATTTATTATAGAAAATATTATCATGACATGTATAAATTAGTATTTTAAATGCAAAAAAACCTAAAGGAGTTCATTGTAAACTTAAATTGTTAACGTGAAACTGCTACTGGTAAATGGTAAATAAAAAGAAATATTGAAATAAATAAATTTTAAACTCATTAATATACCTTGGTACATTTGATATGTTTTGGTACATTTCAACCGCCTCTGTGGTCTAGTGGTACAACCACCGGTATCAGACCCAGGGGTCCCGGGTTCGATTCCCAGCGGGGGTACATATTGTATTCGATTTGGTTGGTGGTAGGACTTGTTGTAAGTCCGCCTGGCTAGCTATCACCATCTTATCTAAGCCTGACGCCATAACAAAAACTTTTTCAGCATTGTTGTGTTCCGGCAGTTTGAGATAAGGTAGCCAGTTCCTCAGTGGGTGAGGATTCCGGGAGAGGCTCGCTTCCATCTTCAGTCTTATCAATACTTAACATCAGGTATAATGAAGGCTAAGAGTCTCACCGTCGTTCATAAAAAAAGTTCTCATATAAGTATATCATAGTACTTACTTACGTACACAGCTGTGAGGGAAAAAAAAGAACTATCGTAAAACTTAAAAGGCACTTGAGCGAAGTGCGCTACTTAAAATAACGTTCGCTTCCACCTTTTCAACGTACCTAGTTTAGATATGAATATTGAGATAATCTGCATTATTAACTACATACGTATAAGTACTATAAAATGGTGATTTGTTTGTTTTATCTAAAGTTTGAGTTTCTTATTAATTCCGGTGCCGTAATTTATTGGAATACAATAGTAAATGACGTCACCTGAATTTTGTAGCGTCATGGTATCAAGGAAAAATCTTCTTTTTTACATTGTTAAACCTTCTAGTAGCTGTACATATTACAACGATACGGTTGCTTTAAGAAAGGTATAAGTCTGTGTTTTTTTAATTAATAGTTTCTGTCATGTTTTATAGCTTGCATAATTATTTGTATTGTTTTATTCTGTATCTTTGTTGTATGTAATTGTATGTAGTCTGTGTTATGTAATTCTTTCGTTATCTGTCTCTCTGTCTCTCTCTCATAGCACCGTAATTATAGGTCACTAGAGCTAAAAGGAGTGCCTATATCACACTGAAAGCATTCTGCCTTTTCTCCACTTCTTTAAAAATATTTAAAATGTTAGCTGCAATGTCCGCCATATTTAAACGATATTGTTTCCGTATTAAAGTTTAAAAAGCGAGGTCTATATGGGTTTAAATTTTCTTTCATCGTAACTACAAAATAGAATTTCCACAGAACACAATGCAGTTGGCAACGTTACATAGCAATAATCGTATTGTTGGCAACACACGCTGACAGAGCTCTAAAATAATTCTACGATTCGTTAAATTAAAAAAAAAGTTGTAAATAACATGTTTCCTTTGGTTCATGATTCGTGACAGCCAGTGACTGAAACGATACACTGTGACGGAAATGCTGTGAAAATTGTAGGATGTTTGTATTATAAAATAGAAATAGTCATGATAGATCTTTTTTAATTATGACGTACGACTATTACAAAGCTAACAAACCGACGTCTATAAAATTTTTGACACTGTCATTGATTCTTGTACTTTTTATTGGGGAACACTCAACTATTTCATATGAAATGAGATAAGATTTCATAATGCAACTTTGCAACTATGTTTTAATAAAGGGTTTTCCAATAAGGACGGGTCGTTTTCGAAATGGAAAAAAATAAGCTGTGTGGAGGTATTAACCATTTCCTTTTTTTAATGGAAATGCCTATGTATGGCAATTACTATCTTATGTAATAAAGTTTAAATATTCACCGCCACTTCCTCTAACTAACATTCACATACAAACTTATGTCGTTTCTCCAAAACTTACTCGTCCTCGACTTAACGAAATCTCATTGAAAAACTTTTCGAAATACTCCTCGAAATCGGTGTTCTAAGTCATAACTCCGTAAGGACCTGGAGGAGCCAAAGCGTACGTAGCCACTCCGTGTTAGGCCTAGCGCACACTACCGTTTTTACCCACGACGAGGTTGAGTGGAGTGTAAAAAGTTTTGGAGGAACGACTTAGAATATGGGGGTAAGCCTCCAAGAGCTTGGATAATAAAATAGGTATCAATTTCAATCGAAAAATCATCTTTAGTGATTAGGTGCATTTTTGATAAATGGCTGTATTAATAAGCAAAATTGGTGTATGTCAACTCACACTACATTCACCTGGCGATAGTGCATCCAAAAAGTTTTTGGGTCGGAGGCGTAATTGATCCTTATTTTTCGAAAACGACGTTAGTGAGGCCATCACTGTCAATGACGATCGCTACGATCGGTGATTTTGGGCCCACACTTAACAGTATGAACGTAGACGATCTTAAGTCCTAGCAGGACGGCTCTACGTGGCAAACAATATACGCCACAATGGAAATTTGAGAAAAATGAAATTTGATTTGAAATGGAGCCGGACCATTTTTGTGGGATTTGCTGAAGTCGTAGGTTATACCTATAAGCCACAATCGACTGATACCATCAAAGTCAACGTAACCCACGCCATCGCTCAAAGAGTTATGCGGCAAAGTCGTCGAAAATTAGGCCTCTCCGTTCTATGCCACTGTGAGAAGCCGCGGCGGAAATTTGAGCGATGTCATATTCCACACAAATTGACATTTAAGGCCCTAACCATTAAAAAAAGTCACACACAGCTTATTTTATAGCATTTCAAAATCGCCCTGCCCTTATCGGTAAACCCTTAGATACGTTACTTTCATAGTAATTTGCGTTGAAATCTGTGAAATTGAATGAATTGAAAAATGTACACATTGACAATTGACAAGTGACAATTCATAAGTCACGAAAATGCTAGGAAATTATATAGATAGTAAATTGAATCGGACCCCATATAGGGTCATCTCAATGTTTCACAATGCGAGCTCGTATGACATATCTGCTTCAAGTACACACAATATCATTGATTCTTTGATACTGTTGACATTATCATGATATTTAAAAAAAAAGTTTCAATTTTAAAGATTAACTGATGAACAAAGATATTTTTGACTTTATCTTTTAACTATTAATTACAAAGATTGTCTTTGATAAAATCATGATTGCATCAATTTTAAACCTTTTGATACTTAGGGACTAAACAAATCAAATAATACAAAAACAGTGTGTTATAAACGTGGAGTTACTAAAAGTTGGTTTAAAACTGAAGCTCTCTCTTTTTCTATACTAATATTATTAAGAGGAAAAATGTTATTGTTTATTTGTTTGCTTGCATTGAATAGGCTCCAAAACTACTGAACGGATTTGGATGAAATTTGGTACACAGATAGTAGATAGCCTGGTTATAAAACATCATCAGCCTGTGGACTTCCACTGCTGAACATAAGGCTAGCCTATTGCTACCATGCTGGCCAGACGGGTTGGTAGCGTTGTTTCAAGTTTTCCTTTTCTCGCACAGGTGTTCAATGCGTCGAGCCTCTTAGTCGACTCTTACGACATCCCAGGCATGTAAAGGAGTGGAGACACGTGTATTCTTAGGCCTTCACCACACGGCATGTTTATGAACATAGGATACTTTTTATCCCGATATTCCCACGGGAACGGGAACCACGCGGGTGAAACCGCGAGCAGCCGCTAGTACAAAAGATGAGAGTGACAGCGTCAGTTTTAAACCAAATCATACTTTAGACCACCTTTATAATATAACACCATTACATCTAGAATATATTTAAGCGCTAAAAGCTTTACATTATAAGATTTTCTCCTTATGCTTTTGTAGTAAAACGGAAACCAATGTTGATCCCATGCAGAGAACCACAGCCTGCAGCTTTTATTGAAGGAAGGCTGAATCTTTTTGTTGTATTAGAAGAAATAATGGCGATTCACAAGAGTATTTAGTTGTTTCTATTAGAACAAACTCGCTATAAAAGATAAAGCTAGCGAAACCACAGAAATACTTAATAGTTCAAGGAAACAGATTTAATGAAATGAAAACCAAAAAATAAAAAATAAAAATTTCTTCCGCAAAGTTTAAACATCTATTTCAGGTTAGGTGTGTTTAATTACTTAGGTAATACTTTGTTGAAGTCTGATGCCTAAGCTAGACGTTATAAATGCTTGTATGTGGAGGTTTGTAATAGGCTAAGTTTTTATTCGTCCTACTAAACTGTATCGAGTGCTGTAAACATTCCTAAAATAGAATAAATAAAAATAAATATCAAGTCGTCGGGATCCCAACCTCTCAGGTAAACTAATTAAGGATATCTTCTTCTTATCAAGTGAGCATAAGTGGCCACCTATGGTGTCAGAGTTTATCAAGCCGCCTATAAGGCGTCTGACTTGGCTTAACGACTGTAATCAAATGACAATAGCAGGGACCGACCGTTTAACGTGCCCTCCGAAGCACGGAAGCGCTTCTTTATAATTCCACTTTACGGTCACCCATCCGACACCTGACCGATTTTCTACGCCTAAACTGATTGACAAAACCTCCGTGAACCTCCTCTCCTGAGGTGAAAAATATCATGCTATGAAAGTGATTTTACATTTAATAGGCCAGTCATTATCGACACAAAAAATGGCAATATAACTCATGTGTATAAAAATTAGATAAGTGTGAGTCTCGCAGGCTGACAGTCCGAGCATTATTTTTCACATGGTTTCCTGGGAGGATAACTTCTTTTAAAATTTAATGATTTTACTAAAACATTTGCACAGGGTCGAAAATTAAACATCTAGTTCTTGGGTAGAAAGCGGAATCAAATATGCAAAGGTTAAAAAAGTGGGAAGAACACGGAAAACCAAGATTTTCACAATTTGATGATTTGTTAAGTTTTACCGATAAGTAAGACAAGAAACGAAAAAGCACTGAAATAAAAGAGATAGCTATTACATTATATTTGAATGAGTGCACAATAGGTATCACATAATTCCAATTTGAAATGTTTTCTTGGTGCTAGGGACCCGGATACATACAGCCATGTTTATATTTTTCATCAGAGTAGTCTCTTTTGGATCAGGGCCCTGTTTCATAAAGCTTGACAAGTCGACAATTGGTCAACTATACTCTAACATTACTTTTTTGTCACTAATCTACGCAATTTTCATCACTAATCATTGCAGAAGGTATTTCTATTAAAAAGCAACCATACATTATAAAGTTATCTTTTTCACAATCCTAGTACGAACTCTTTCGATCATGTGAGAATTTATAAAAGAAAAATAACTGTCACTCCTCATCCTGACACAGCCCAAAGATGCCTATAAAAAATGTGCGACAATTTGACAAATATGTCAAATTTTCCGATTACGATGAAACGCTAAATTGTAGAATTGTCGCGACAATTTTCAATTATGTCGGCTTTTCTTATAGCACCAATGTTTTATGAAACGTACAATTGTAAAATTGTCACCTGTCACCTGTCGCTGACAATTGTAATCTTTATGAAACGGGGCCCAGGAAGTTATGTCCTCAACAGCATGGTTTTTTTTTTAAATTGATAGAACCTTTTGTTGACATTTTGGCGTTCCAAATTTAAATGCTATCATAATTACCCAAGAGAAGGCCCATTCAAGATTAGCTCCCTCCGGGCATTAGCGTACTTTCAAATTGAGAATACTTGATATTTAATACGTGCTACAGATGCAGGTGGTGTATAAAGTATATTAACACCGTCAACAAATGAATTTTATAAGTTTACCCATTTCTTTGAAGATACGAAACCCAAAAATAAATTCCGAATCAAAGGAATCAAAAATAACTTCAGATGTTAAAGGACACTGGCTGATATGACATCACGTATGCCGTTACATCGAATGTGTCGAAATAAAATGTATGACGCAAGTCCCACGTACACAGGCGCGTAAGCAATTGTTCGCGTTACATTACATGTTACCATCGTCATTACAGAATACGTAAGGCCGTGGTGGGCGCTTTAGCAGAGCAGGGGCCTTACCATCAACTCTTAGCGATTATTTTTAGGTTATGAGGGTGGGATGCTGCCAATGCTGCCATAGGTGTAGCTTTTTTATACTAGGAGAAATACTTTTAGGCATCTCTCGCCCCCAAATGGTGAAATGACCTAGAGTACACGGCCTATACAAACATATAGGCCACGCAGTCCATCCAAGGAAGGTCAGTGTCCCAGCAGTAACGTTAACAGACTGATAGCAGGCGCACAGGCAGAAAGAATACTCAGTCACTCGGTCCACAAATTGACGTTAGGATTGTAGGCATTCTGAGGCACTTTCAATAGTAAAAATGAATAATCGCGTTGCATTAAACGTTATTGTCGACATTAAGGAAATTTCTGTTGTAAACAAGTAAGTAGCAAAGAATTTTAAGCAGTGTCAATCAATAAAACCTACAGAAGCAATACAGTAGCAACCCAAGTCAGACAAGTTTCCCGACTATGGCGGAAGTGATCCTTCTGCTTCTTAGTTTCTATTCTGTGATGTTACTATGTTACCCTAGGGAGTTATAAAATAGTGCACGTGTTAAATAGCCCTAAGCTATTATTAGAAGGATAGATTGTGGGTTATTAACTGCCGACTCTTACCGTAACATCTTGGATTTACGATGTAGTTAAACGTGATGCACGTCACAGTATTTTGTGATCTGTGGAAATCATTGTCTTTGAGATGATATGGTTTATTTTATGCCAGTAGTTGGCTAACTAGAGTGTAAATTTATTGTCATAATGCCGGTTTATTCCTAAATTATGAGAATACATGAAGAATTACTAAAATAATATGAAACAATATTAAAAATTATCAACATAAATGAATACTTAAATTATAGTTGAAACAATTGAGTTTTACAAGTCATATAACAAAATAAAAAATATATTGGTTAAAGCGCCTTTAGTGAAGAGTAATTAGTGTGTAGTCCCCCTAAGTCAAACTACCAAACTTATAGCGCCTACACACGACTGACTTTGAAAGACAAAAATCTCTTACTAATTTATTGGACATGGGTAAAAAGACTGAACATTTGTTATGCCAGATCTATCCTCATTTTAAAAAGAACATTTCTCACGGTATTATTAACATTAGTTCAAGGCGAACAAGGTAAAGTATTTAGATACCTACATTAAAATATGCATAAACTTTACAAAATTAAAATAGCCTTGTTGAAAAACAACTAAACGAAGGAAACCTAAAATAACCAAAAGTTAATGGACCAAAGAGTGAGGGGAACCAGATGGTGCTAGAAAATAAACCAAGACACTTCTCTGCGCACGCGCCGATGTGAAAATTCCCGCGAATTTCCAAACATTTCAACTATTGTTTATGTTTTCCAGGCACTTTTCACAGAACAGGCTAACAAATAGATCGCACCCCGTTTAAGTTTATTAACATTGGAAGGAACAAGCCATGGTAATCTTTTTAAGTAGCCATTGTGGTTGAAGATTTCATCGAGAGAAACTTACATATTCTTTCCAAAAAAAATCAGTAAACACACAGTAAAAAAATGCAACTTCATATTTCGCAAACAGACTCCTAAATTAAAAAAAAGTTTTTTTCACATACTTAAAATATTTTAAACGACATGCAATGGCATTTTTTGAATCAATGATTACCCGCACTGAGCTTGGCACATAAAAAAGTTTTTCGTAATCATTTTACACGTAGGGGAAGTACACAAAATAATATTCAAGATTTTATATCACTTTTCATACTTTTTCGTATTTGATAACAGCTAAACTACAGTCACTATAAAGTACTATCGATGGATTGCTAGATGTGTTGTGATAGATGCTTGAAATGCGTTTCATTAAAAAAGTCGGGTCTTTTTTGTATTATGAAAGGAACTTTTCTTCCAAATGTTATGTACGAGTATAAATAGACAAATGGTTAGATAAATTATATTTTTTTTATTGTTTGTTTGGTCACGCGATAATTTGAGAAGGATTGATCATTTTTAGCAATTAATTTTTTAATTACTATGACACAAGAAAAAATTAAATCCGAATGGTGAAGCCGGACACTGGTTCTTGGATGTATTAAGCTAATACTGGTTTTATTTTGTAATTTAAAATATCTACTTTTCAAATAAAACGGGATATTAAACAATTTTAGGTACTTACTTATCAGCACAGTCCCGTTGAGTCCCGTTATATCGTTTTGTTGTTTGGGCATTATTGTGCTATTCTTTCTCTCTGGATCTGGTATCGGTGCAGGCTGGAACACGTGCCTGCATATCTCCCAGATTCCTGAGTCACTGTACAAGAGATACCTCCCTTTGGCCGCCAAGTATATACCTAAAAATAAAAATAAAAAATATTTAGCTATTAGCGTAACTAAGCATTTTCGCAATGGTCGATCAGTGTTATCAACATCCTAACTCCCGACATCTTGTACGTACAGTCGGGGACCTTTTTTTACTTTGAAGAAAAAGTATACTTAATTTTTAAATATCGAATGGGTACAATATTTGCAAATCTGTAAATGTATACATATCATTGCACGTGACTGTACTACAAGTCATTAGGTCTATGGGACAAAAAAAATAGAAAACAAAAAAACCTTGACTTGAAAAAAGTTAAGTCGGTCAAGTCGAAAGTTCTCAAAACCTACAAAAAAAATAGATAGCTCGAAAAACTACAAAAAATCGCGGAACATACATGGGGTATTTCCGCGTACAGCTAGATATCAAGAATGAAAAAAAAATAGTGTCACCTTTTGGGCCACCCCGTATATTATAAAAGCGAAAGAGTTTTTGTACATCCTTGAAGCCAATACCAATCGACTTGATTTTTTGCATAGAGGTTAGCTGAAAGGACGGAGAGTAACATGCTACCTTTTATCCCGATATTCCCACGTTAACGGGAACCACGCGGGTGAAACCGTGGGCAGAAGCCAGTTTTAAAATCCTTTATGCTACGAAAAGCAACTTAAACCTTTTGTCGCTGCAGCATTTGCAACATAAAGCCTTCAAATGATGACATTTTGTTACGCTTTTACAAGATCTTAATCATTGATCTTAGTCATTGAGCCGAGTAAGTACGTAATATTATTAGTCTTCGCATGACATTTGTAATCGTTATTTACATTGATAATTGTATTTACACCGAAACCCGCCTGTTAGTATACGACATGAACTAATAAACTAACAGAACTAACAGGAGACTCTATATAAGGATGAAAAGTAAATTGTGATTTTAACGCAACTGCAATAAAAACTTAATCAGTGTGCTTAGTGCGAGTTTCTTCTACTCATAGACGATCGTGATGGCGTTAGGTTTTTTATGGCGTTGGTGTAGTCCATGGCGTAATCTGCTAGATGGCGGGCCGCTTATTTCATACAAATCGATCGACCTTGAGTAGTAAAAACTCGCACAAAGCACTCGGAAAAGCTTTCCATAGTGTACCATATTCTGTAGGTAGATTAAACCATAATGTAGTTTTGCTTATTATCATTATCATTACTTCAAAGGGTTGAAACATTCTTACCCCAACTAAAACAAACAGTAAAACCTAAAGACCGTTCCTCCTTTCTATAAATTAATGTTTCGTTTCATTAAACTTGCTCCCCAAATATTATTTCAAGTATTAGTGCACCCAACGTTTATATCTAGATATTTGACAGTGTTAATGATCCTCTCACTACTCTCATTGGCCGTCTGCCAGATTGTTTGCAAGTAATTAATATACGCTGAAATCGTAATATTCTCGAGGTGTGCCAAGATTTCGGACTAATAATTTTGTAGAAAACGCGTGAAACCGGGTTTATTATTTATCGAAATTGAACTGTAAAATTAAGTCAACAATATCATAGGTAGCTAAATCCACGATACTAAACTATTTTATAAAAAATAATGTAACGGCGATACTAATGGCAGGATAATTTGACAGATAATTTTATTGTTTTTCTATGGTGGCGCTAGTGTAGATGTACACCTGTGATTTTCTCAAAGACGTTGTTTCATGGCATTTTCTTGTTTGCTATTCAATTATGAATTTTGGAAGCAAATTAACTGTGTTTTTATATAATACTTATATTAAAATTTTTATTTAAATAATAATTAAAAATAAATAATAACTCACATGCACGAAAGTAAACAACGTTTGACAGGTACATCTACAGCAGCGCCACCAAGCGAGATTATTTATTCTATCATCCTGCCCTTGAATAGTTTAATGATTTACTTAAAATTAAGTGACAGTAAATTAAAAACAAAAGTTTGAAAACATTTTGCTAATCTATTTTAACAGTTAAATAAAATAATTTATTTAGATAGTGGGCAAAACATTATGCTGTCTTATTTCGTACAAAAGCCGTTAAATTGAAGAGAGACCTCAGCGCATAAAGTCGATATTTTTGTTGACCCTTAACTTACAAATTATAGGCGACTGCAAAATTTCGAGCTCTTGGTTGCGACTGAAAACGTCTCAATAAACTGTGTCTTCCATACGTCTAGAGCCTTAATGCTTTCATCAGATGTTCTAATTAGATGCTCACTTACTACCAAGAAGCAAAGCAGATGCTACGCCACATTAACAGAGTGACTCATTAACTGCTGATGGTACCGACGTGATTTTGAATTTTGTATTCCTCTTTCTTGCTAAAATTTTATTTCCATTTTAATTCTGTTAATTTAAGGTAAAATACTCGTAAATAGGTAACTAGAACCTAATATATATTTTTAATCTCCAACTTGCCCCGTTTTAGTAGCTCAAGACAAGCAAGAGAGAAGAGCAGTGTACTGGAAATCTAAAGGCTGACTTTTAAAAACATCGTTTGAAAATAGCATTATGATTAAATGAACAAATTTGTAATTCTAAAGGTATTTGTTTTAAATCTATACATAAAGAGGAAAGATTTGTATTTTTGTATGTAATGAATAAACTCAGAAACTACTAAACCGATTTTGACGAAATTTGGTGTAGAGAATCCTTAGACCCCAAGTAGTAACATAGGCTATAAATGATCCCAAAATTCAAACGGGAACGGGATCCACGCGGGTGAAACCGCGCCCGGCCTCTAGTACTTTATAAAATAGTAATATAACTATTTACATGACATTACTAGTGTCTTAACACAATAAGTCCCTAACATAGTTAATCTGCATGAAAATTTTATAAAATGTACCAAATCGTCTTAATCAGTAACACCAAATTGATTCCGACCAGAAACAGACTGGACCAATAACAGGCTTTTACTTATAGACATTATCTAGGCTAATTATATTATAAGCTAACTTTTACAAGGGAACAAAATAAGACTTGTTTTGTTATTGCATGGAATTTTATTGCTGTTTTGAATTTTGTTTACTAATTCGAGGTCGCTGATTTCAAATCTTCCCTCAATTCTCTTACAGCTCTAGTTTTTGAGGTACAGCTATTGGCCCTATTTGTGTACTAGATACAACTAGTAACCTGTCAGCCAGCCTGCCAGTCTTGTACTCCGGCTATGTACCAGCACCACAACCATCTTCATCTACACAAAATGATCACGACTTGAACGAAACATACTCTTCTTCTAGTGATGAAAGTGGGACAACTGCATTTAATCCAGTTATTTACTCTGAGCCCCGGCCCTTTAATCAGGAGGAGCTCAGGGCATTACTCAGAGATCTTGGCCTTTCTAAAAAAGCATCGAAAATTCTAGCTTCTCGATAAAAGTAAAAATATCATTTAACTAAGAAAGAAGAATTTCGTACTATCGTACAAACGAGGCGGAATTGCTTTAATTTTTTTTCTGATGAGTTGTTTATTGTTCCGATATTCCTGGTTTATTGAAATCAATGGGAGTACAAAAATATGAAACAAATGAATACAGCAAAAATATAAGCCGGAATTTTGGAATCAATTCGCTAAAAATTTTCTGGGAAACAAAAAGGTTGAAAGCTATGCGGAGCACATAGGAGAGATGTTGTCGGACTTCCAGCAGCTTGGTAGTAATATGAGCATTAAGGTTCACTTCCTCCACAGCCATTTGGACCGTGTCCCTGATCTAGATGATCTCAGTGAAGGACAAGGGGAACGGTTCCATCAAAATATTCGCACTTTGGAAAAGCGATACCAGGGTCATTGGAATGCCTACATGATGGTGCACTACTGTTGTAGCATTAAAAACAGCCCTCGTGAACCAAGTCAAGGAAGAAAATCTTAAAAAAGATGGATGGAGGATGCTTTTTAAATAATTATTTTCTTGAAAGTCACGTTTTCTTCGTATCTCAATAACTAAAGCTGTTACAAAAATTTGACTTCAGATCTGAAATCAGCACCCCGCAAATATTTAATATTAGTCGTGATATTTTATGCAACAAAAATTGTGTTCCCTTGAATAAGTTTATTAATATAGCTGCTGCCATAGCGGCGCGGGAGTCACATTCACTGTAAATTTGTCAGCTTTTGCTGATACTGTTCCGTTGCAATGCAACCACGCCGCATGCCAGCATTTAGCCTATTAATATACTGTCAACACAAGAGAGCATTGTGTTCACACGTACTGTTCTCGGTCGACCACCTTTACGCAAATAATACATATGTCGTAGGATAATTTGATAAACCAAATTTTAATATTGCGAAAACACGGATAATTAGACAATGACGACATTTCTCGATCTTACGGTTAAAAGATAAGACCAACGGACGGACAGGTTATACAGTTAAAAGTTAAAAGACCCATACCGAAGCCGCAATATATACATAGTGTACATCAAATCAAAGAAGAAAGTAAAAATATTTGATGAGGAAACGACGTATATTTTTAGTTTAAAATTATTAAAAATAAAAATCAAATCGGTTTTAAATTTTTTAATAAAAAGTTTTTTATCTCTCAATTTTTAAAGTTAAGTCCCGCTCTTTGGTTTGACTCAAACTAGTAGTATAGACAACTACTAGTTTGAATCAAACCGTTGAGGTCAAACCGCTTGAGCGAAAAAACGACAGTTTTTCAGGATTTCTTCAAATTACTGAACCGATTTCAAAATTTCAAAAAATGAGACCAACTTGGGACCAAACCCGATGTTATGACGTTTGAATAATTTTGATCGGTTCAGGCGTTCTCGAGTAATCGGTGAACCAACATAAAAAAAATACTCGACGAATAAACTCCTTCTTTTTTTGAAGTCGGTTAAAAATGCGTGTTATTATTACACGCATGCGTGAGTCTAGAGGGTACAAGTAGGCGACACCGGGGCCCAGTTTCATTGATTAGTCTTGATATTCATTGCGGTTTTGTTACTATAAACGATAAGTTTTAAAAATCAATATTGACTTCGATCCTCAATAACTCATTAACTATCAGGTTCCCAGACTTGGTCCCATACAAGACAATGATAGTATCGATGGGGAGAATATGTGGTTTTCGTTTTCGTTATTATATATACAGGGTGGTAAAACACAGATAACGACAACATATTCTCCCATCCTTGCTAGAATTTTCTTGTATGGGGCCAAATCTGGGGATCTGATAGTTAGTGGAAATCAAAGTAAATATTTATTTTTAAAGATTATCGTTTAATGTTACAAAACCGCAATGAATATCAAAACCAATCATAGAAACTGGATCCGGGCCACCTACTTGTATCACACGTTGCTGCACGCGTTTTTTTTTTGCATGTAAAATAACATCCATTTTATGAAAACGAAAAATAAACGTCGTTTCCCAGCAACTGTTTTCACATATTCTTATTTAGTTTGATGTACACTACGCATATATTACGGCTTCGGTATGGGGCTTTTAACACCCTGTATATACCCAGCATTCGGTGTCATGTGAAAACCTGTCACTATTATTTAAGGACAACATCATTGCGTCGGCGTCGTTGATGTGTGGCAATCAGAGTGATGTTTACCAACACAGTTTTTATCCTTTTTGCTCTGCCCCCTACAAGGGATATTATATATAGCAGTTTTTTTATACTTTATTGTACACACAGAAGTTAGATTGATAAAAAAAAATCAAAGAGAAACGTTCAATTGGCGGATCACTAAACGCGATTTCTTCCCGGCAACCTATGGATGGACAGGATAAGAAAATAAATTATTATGATGGTAGCTATAGGTGTACTGGGCGTAATGATATACCAATATACTATCTAAATACATAAACAAATAATATAAGAACATAAATACTATATACCGAACAATAAACTTACATAATACTTAACATAAATATATATATTTTACGACCTGATTGGCGCAGGGGTACTAACCCCGCCATAACTGATATAACTCGCAGCTTAGTTCAGCAACATAACTAAATGGTGAGGTAGTGCTCTTTGACACGTATAAAAACAGTAAAAATCTCAAACCTTTCGACTACTACCTTAAAAAGTATACACGTTAGTTTTCATTAGAGTCGCTACTGTCGCCGTTAATATATCATCCACTATGCATATTAGAATATTATTGATTACAAGTTAAACCAACATTTTCGGCGCTACTCGAATTTTAATTACAATGTGTAGCGAAGCTTTTAATTGGGTTATGAAATACGATTAAACCCTTTTTCGATATTACATGTTTTGCAATTTGTAGCTGTCTCTTGGGGATGTCCTGTGTTTGTTATAAATTACCTATAGTGTTTACATAGTTAGTAGTGTTTTTCACCTATCTTTACAACTACTATAGGTAGGTACGTAAAAGTAGTGTTCCATCCATCCTATCACATCCTATTACGAAAATATTACAGCATAACTGCAACACTTAACCTCAACCTCCCGAGCCTTTAAAATCTATGAAATAAATAAATAATAATAATAATAAATACCTTTATTTTGTCATCACAGATAAATTTCGAAATAATAATAAATAAATAAATTCATAAAACTACCTATCTAGCCTATAACAATACATTGCAAGGCCGCGGACCATGCTACATTTTCTTTTCATTTTGCTAAACTGTATCACGAAGTGTGTCTTCAGAGATGCCATGATGATGCCCAGCATAAGTTGCTATAAGCGCAAATTAATGAAATTTTACAGACTGGTTCCCTTCTTCACACAAATTATAGTTAAAAATTTTCCTCGATAAATTATAACACTATAGGATAGGACCATATTCCACTATTTATTAACCCTTAACTGTAGTCGTGGGTCGTTTGGACTCACCTTAAGTTTTAAAAGAAATTATAGATAGATCTGTGAGTGCGCAGCTCTCCTAGCTTCTCAGTACCTTCCTAAACTTGGCTGATGAGCATGCTTAATTTCAGTTCGGTTACAATTCTTAATAATATGGGTCCAGGGGACCCACAACTATAGACGATACAATATTATTTTTTAGGGGTTAAGCATTTCCAATAAAAACTATACGTTTATTCATTTAAACCTTAGCTTATTAATTATAAACACATAAATTACAAGCCCCAAAATTAATAGACCACGCAACCAAGTCATATAGAATCATTGAATTACCTATATGCATACATAAAGCACTAAAAGGTCGATCGAATGTGACTTGGTTACAGCTTTATAGACTTATACCTACCTCCTCATATATACCTCTTATAGAATCGTTAGTTGGTGGATACACGTAAATACCACTAATTGCCCCAAATTCTGATAAACTGGATCAGCTCCATTCAATCTTCAGTCCATTCATTATCGCACTTAATTGGCGGAAGCGAGGGATTCTCGACAAATAAAAAAAGGAAGGTAAGTGGTCGCCATCGCCATCTAATTACAGACGACGGCAAACGAGGCTTTAATTAGTTTTGGAAAATTGGCTTGAGGTTTGCTGTACAGAGTATAATGAGCTTAATGGACGCTAAGGGTTGTTCCCGGTAATGTGATTATTCGACCATTGCAAGACCCGCAAATTTTGCTTGTGTGAACCTGCTTATTTGTAAAATTCAAAAATTATTATTTTCTGTAAAATTTTTTTGCCAGAGTAAGGTCCCGTCTACAAGCTCCGTCTTACCTGAGAGCTTGCCTGCACAAACTGGTTCGCGCAGGTAAGAGGGAGCGTGTAGCCGGGACAATACGCTACGTTATGCCTGCGCAAACCGCGGGGCTATATACCTATCTTTGCAACAAGAACGCGACAGCAACGCGACAGAGATAAGTCATGTATCACCTAGCAACTGCACTGTTATTACAGTGCGGCCTGTATCTAACAATCGATGAACCACAATGTGCACTTAGTTAATTTAGTTCCTATTATTGCTACCAAATTGTTTTTGGCGCCAGCGCAGCGTGGTAGCGCGGCGTCTCACTCTCGCACTCTAGGTAGGAGCGCGAGAGAGTGAGACGCCGCTATACGAACCATCAGCGAGTGATTGGCTGGCGATGATATACGTAATATATATAATATATGATATACGTAATATCGATCGCGCGATAATTGCTAATTTTAGGTAATAGCCCCGAGGTTTCTGCAGGCATGATCTCAGTTGCCGAGACATAAAATGTAAAAAAAAACACTCTCATAGCCACATTTTAAAGACACAACATTTGGCATTGGTTTAGTTTAAAATGTTGTGCAGAAACAATAGTGACAGGTTGCCATTGATAGAATAGCTGGTGCGTTCTATGTTTTTTCATTCTCTCCCAGCATGAGAAAATTGACGTGAAGGTATGATATGGTATATTATATCTGTAAAGATTACTCAGCTGTGTAGTGTCGACTTAGAATAGCACTACCTCCACTCATCCCGTGGGTGTCGTAAAAGGCGACTAAGGGACTCAGCCTTCAGAAGACGGGCAGCAGCGTCTCCTACAAACTTGGTCATACTGCGATCGCCAACCCGCCTGCCAAGCGTGGCGATTATGGCAAATCAGCAGTGGGTGTTTTGTGGCTGAGACGACGAAAGATTACTCACCGTTGCCTCCCTCTATGTGGACCCATTTGTCAGTGCATACTGCAGTGATCCAGATGAACGTACTCAGCCCCACTAGGATGGTGCATCCGAACAGAATGCGTCTCTCCAGCACCAAAGCCTGCATCAGAGGCCGTCTTTCGGCACCCACGGACGATGCCGTTGACATCTTGTCGGTCTCCATCTTTATATCTGTAAGAAATAGCAATGAATAAATTAATTTAAAAAAACATAACTTATCTGTAATGATAGTATTAAGTTGGTTCAAAATAAATAAATAACACTACCTTTAACAAAACATTTTATAAAAAAAATTCAAACCGACAACAAAAAGTAAAAAATAAAACTTTTGGAGTCAGCCCATACACAACAATGTCATCTAGGTAAACGACTACTTGCCAAAAGGTGATTGATATTTTTCAAGATTATGAAAAAACTACTAGCTAGATCTTCGTAAAAATTATATGGGACAACCATTTTCTTTCAGATAGAAAAAGAATTATAAAAATCTGTTAACAACTGGCGAAGTTATGGTAAAACATACATAAAAAATATAATTAAAAAAAAACCGTTGAATTGAGAACCTCCTCCTTTTTTGAAGTCGGTTAAAAAACAGGTAGGAACTAACACGTTTTGTATTTTTTTTATATATTATCAGAGATAAAGTTTACCTAACACTCGGTATAATAAAATACTTTAATTGCCTATATCGTAAAGCATTGTTGCAAAGAAGATCAACAATATTGTAATCAAACCAATTACTTACAGCAAATCAACTCGCAATCGTTACTGAAAAACCGTGAAGGTCAGATATGTTTTTATTTGATGTCAAATACCATTTTTATAAAATAGTTTCAAAGTATTCCAAACGATTTAATTATTATTACCTAAAAATTAATTTATGAAGCTTCTAATGATACGCTCCTCTTTCAAAAACTATAAATTGAAATTACGAAGTGCGGTATGCCAGTGAGCAAAGTTATTTATTGTCTGAATTCTGATGCCGACAAACTGGCGGAACATTTTATTTTTAGCTATGAAATTTCTCAGTGTCACGGCCGAGCTATTGCTGAGAGTTCGGACAATAAGCAAAAACAAAGACACTTTTTTTTTCGATAGAGAAGTCCCGACACATTCCGTGATGACTGTTACAAACGATATTTTAGTTTTTTCCGAAGTTCTTCGAGTATTGGACAATGAATGTTGGGATATAACAGATGTTACGCACTTTTAAGAAGTTAGTGGATACGTGGTTCCACTGCTGAGTATAGGCCTTCCCCACAAATTCGATAGACGACGCGCACCTAAGAGCTAATATAGACGAGCAGCACTGTGCTGTCACCACAGCAAACTGCATCTGTCAACAGCGCAGCTTTCGCCAGAGCTAACTGCAGGTGTCACATTGGTCAGCAGCAATATTCGAATTGTCCACCGACGCGGCGATAACGCCACTTAAAATAATAGCGATATCACCGCGTATAAATAATTATTATTCTTACATAATCAATATCACGAGCATCTTAACAACAAAAAAGTTTAAAACGATCATACAATACATGAGTTATCAACATGATATTCTCATAAGTACATCTTAAGAATTGGCGCGCATTGTTAATTGAAATCACTTTTTCAGCTGCCGTAGACACGGGATGACCACTGAGTCATCCCCCGCCCGAAACGTCGTCGAAAATCCAAAAATCCAAAAATTTTAACCTTTAAGTACACCTAGGTTAATTAGATCCATACTAGTGTAAATAAGTGATTCATAAAAGTTGATTTATTTTACTGATATTCTCAATTTCAGAAACCAACCATTAGATTATCCTTACATTAGACAGGCCTTTCCCTAGAGTCTGAACTAGAGATGTTTAAAATAACTGATTCTGACATAGTTGATGGAAAGCTATCAATTAGGCTAAGTCAAAGTCAAAGATTTTTATTTAAATAGACTTACGGCCATTCCCAATAATCTACCCTCAGTAAGAGATAGGCCTACTGTGGTTCAGTTGCTAGGCAATCTTTGTTATTTCCTGTAATGTAACAGAAATAACTAAGCAACCAAACTATAGTAACCTTATCTGTTACTAATGATAGGTTATTGGGAACGGCTGTTAAAGATAACTGCTTTCGAATAGTCCATTTTTTCCCTACCAGCCATTCAAGCATCGAAAGCTATTATAGTTACCACTTCGTACAGACACCAACAATAGTGTGTTACGTGCACATCGTCACGTAGTATTGATGTTTACGATCGCAACTACTCGTATTTAAAACTTTGGCATCTATTTTTTAGATGTGCTCACTCAAATAGATCAGAGAACATCGACTCCCATTAATTCGGTGATAAATCCACGAAGACATGACACTTCCAGTTCATTAACGAATTCATTTTCAGAGTATGATTTTTGTTACTAATGTTATTATGAAATATTTGCTATTTATGAGCCAGGGTTGAGTCAGGGTTTACAGGTTTAAGGTGAGATTGACACCACGGTACCCCAGAAGCCTACGGCGATATTAGAGCAAGTAGTGAGGGGTTTAGCTGGATGTATCCCCATGCCAACCCCCCATTGAGTCTTTCGAGGCTGAATGGGGATCCGGAAAAGGATCCCTCCCTTAAGAGCTTGATAGGAGGACGGGAGTTGGTTTTATCCTATTTCTATGGTTGGGAAACGGGCGAGAGATAAGGTGTTTGACTCGGTTTTGGGCTGTAGTACACAGCGTACTTGTGTGCCTGTGTTGAGTGTCTGGATGTATTTCGTAATAATTAAGAATTAAATGTTAATAGCATAATATCCGTAGTAGATGTACACACGATATCAAGCAAAATATATCGAAACTGAAATGAAAGTCCAACATATATGATCGCAGATGTTGGATTTAAGTTAAAAGATGGCAAATGCGTAAATAGTACAATCTTTATTTCCTATTAACTTTATTTATAGTCAACATATCATTGAAAAAAATATATGTCATTATTACTATTATTTAATTATTTAACAATATATCTTAATTTTAATTATATTTTATACATACATATTTTCAATGTGTTTATGGCATTGCCTGCAACAGTAATACCTACAAGGACAAACCGGATAGTGAGGCAAGGTACCAAAAGCAATACATTTAGTTCTGATATCGGAAAAAAAGTGCTTGATTCGTCATTTGCTAGCAGGACACCGGTGTCAAGAGAACAATAGAATATTAATTGTGTCTCATAATGTCTGAGAGGTTAAACTACATATTTGTGATGTTGTCGGATATCTATTTAAATATTGTATCAAAAGTAAACTAGATGCTAAATAGAAACATATTGAAAATAGGCAACTCGGCAACTCGACAAATGAATTCTCAGATGGGACTCAAACCCACAACCTTTGGAAATCCGGTCCAATGCTCTGATGCGGTGATGTCCAAAGGTCGTGGTTTCAAGTCCCATCTGAGAATTCACTTGTGGCCCAGTTGACATTTTCCAATATTATTCTATTCAAAATTTATCATAAGTATGAAAATAGCATAAAAAAAATGCAAAAATTAAAAAATCATAAAATAAACTAGATGTTACAATGTACCGGGACCCTAACCGATATCCATCGCTCGGCGCCCTGTATTCGAATGACGTCACGGGTTTACGACTTCATGGTAATAAGTCCCGCCATTCGCTTTAACAACTCATACTTAAATGTAATCGCATATAATTTCCTTAACAATTTCGATAGTATCTCGAAACGGTATTAACCTTATTTTATGTAGTATCGTAAACGTTTATGAAAAATTGCTTATTTTGGTAGTACGGTCTTGAATGCTTTGCGGAATAAGCATTTATGTGGACTTTCTGATATTTAAAACAAACAAGGCGCCTGCTACTGGCTGTCCAGCGAAGATATTAAAAGCCTATTAACGTACAAGGTATGTCCGAAAACTATTTTAATAACAACCACCGGTATCAGAACCAGGGGTTCCGGGTTATAGTCCCAGCGCGGATACATATTGTATTCGGTTTGGTTGGTGGTAGGACTTGTTGTAAGTCCGTCTGGCTCAGATCACCATATTATCTAATCGGCGCCATAACAACTATGTTTTCAGCATTGTTGTGTTCCGGCAGTTAGAGATAACGTGGCTTTTAAGGAAATTAATATTGAAGATGCTTCTTGTATAAAAATACAAATAAAAAACATAACATTGTTGGCAATATATCGCTCACCGTCTATAATTAATGCTGATAATTTTATCGAATCATTAAATTTACACCTTGGATCCATAGAGAATAATAGATTAGACCGATTATGGCATAAACTTCGTTCAAAACCAAATAATGAGATTCTCGAGATCAAGATATCGCAACTTTTGCAATAACCTAATAAATAAGTTAAAACAAAATTATGAAAGGAAACTGCTGCGAGATTCTTCTGGTGACCCCAAGAGACTCTGGAGTTACATAGCGAATATAACCAACCATAAAAGGGCAGCAACTAGTAACTCTAAGCTTCTTAATATAAAAACTCACAGAAAGAGTCAGCCAACTATATAAATAATTTTTCTCTAATGTAGGGAAAAATGTCGCTGATAACATAGACCAATCAAATAATCACCAGCATTCTGACACAAATAACAAGACGAACTTATCTTCCTTTGTTCTTCTCGATACTGAGCCGGATGAATTTCGCACTGTCATCTTGAACCTAAAAACAACTAGTGCTCCTGGCTGGGATAATATCCCGACCAGTTTCATCAAGTTTGCAAGGTTTGAGTTAGCTCTAGTCCTGTCATCTGACATAGTAAACCTTTGTTTCTGCAAAGGCGTGTTTCCATCGCCCCTGAAGTAATCGATCATTACACTAATACATAAGGGCGAGAATGGAGACGATGTCAATAATTATCATGGCAATCGCATGTGGAAGTAGTTTCTTCTAGACTAAGAAAACTCATGTTTATACTCAAAACTGTCAGACATAAAGCCTCCACGAAGCTACTAAACCAGATTTACTTCGCGCTAGCACAACCAATAATTACTTACTGTATTACTGAATGGGGTAGAGCCTTAAAATCACATTTTAGACAGGTTGAAAGAGCACAAAGAGCACTTTTAAAGCTCATGTATTTTAAAAGGCGCCTATTTTCAACCTACAGTCTTTACACAATAGCAGACTTGTTAACAGGGAGAAAAAGGTATATTTTGCACACTGTTTTAAAAAAATATAAAACTTTGTTATACAATGACGTTGTTATGAAGAGGCGTAGAAAGGATAGAGTTGATATTATGAAACGAACTCATACTAAATTTGCATAGTGTCAATATGTTTGTCGTCTTATTTGTATAAAAAGGTTAATAAGAAATTGGAAATATACTCATTAACCTACCATGAATGCAGACTAAGGTTATCAGCGTGTTTAAAAGCCCTAACTTACGATGAGACCGAAGATCTCCTTGTAATCGACACCTAACCTAACATGCATACACACCCACGCACGCACAGACACAGACACACACACATTCGCACTTAATAGAGGGAGTCAATCACTATGCTGTAACAACTTATTGGTACCGAAATAATTTTTTTTTTATTTTTTTTTATATATGATAGCCAGTTCCTCAGTAAGGTCTCTATTTTAGGTCAAACTTTTATACTGGTATTACATGAGCCTAAAACATAGACCAAGAAAGAAACATCTTTTTTTCTATAGATAAACAGATCTGGAGAATCGTTGGTGTCTCCGACAACCCCTTCGCGGAAATACAGAAGTGAGTTTCTGTATGATTTATTTCAGATTACACTATATTAACGTTTATTATTTTAACTGACGTCATCATATAACAATGCTTCATAACGTTCAAGGGAAATTTCATTATCTTGTATAAAGAATGCTGTTGACAAAGTTGATTGCATTTGTTTGCGAAGAATCTTGATAGTTATTGGACGCCTCGGTGGCGGCGAAATCTTGATAGAGTAAGACAAAGAAGACTTAATTTGACTAAACAAAGGGGTGATAATCTATAAATGTCCTCCGGAACGAACGGTTACATTAAAATAAAACTAAAATGTTAGTCAGCTTTTCAATGTTTACAGAAAATTTTAGATTTTCTCCTTGATCAATTTTGCGTGGGAGTTCCAGAATGTCAATGTCTCTATCTCTTCATCTATAATTAGATGATTCAATTGATGTTTATATAGTGGCTCGAAATAAGCATGTTCTCATCCATACTTAACCGTATTCAAAATTACATAATTTTCATGTCAAAATAATTACTATTAAAAAAAAAAAAAAATGCTTATTTACTTTTGTCAATCAAAGGGTACGTCTATCTTTGTTTCGGTTTAAGAATTTAATTATTTCTCAAAGTAATTTTTGATTCATACGTACATCTTATGTTTTGGCGCGCACTGTTCATTGAAATAAAACAACTTTTACGAATATCAAACGCGCTATATTTCCACGAACTAAGTTGTAATTGTCCGTATTTTTTTGGTTTTTTAGGGGTTTTTTTTATTTTCCCGACGTTTCGGCACCTTTACAGCTAATACGGATAATTACAACTTAGTTCGTGGAAATATAGCGCGTTTGATATCCGTAAAAATTGTTTTATTTTAATTTTTGATTCACTTACATAAAGTGCAAAACAAACAAAAAAATCGGCGAAGTGCGAGTAGAACTCGCACATGAAGGGTTCCGTCTCTCACCCAAGGTTGCCTAGAAGAGATTGCTATGTAGCAATAAGGCCGCCTATTGTGTGATTTTTGTCATTTTCTCGGTATGTGTTTGTTTTTGTATCGTGTGCAATAAAGTTTCTATTATTATATTAAATACACCTACCCAAAACGCCACTATATTTTTTCTTCTAAATAAGTTTGTTTTTCATAGTGTTTGTATGAATGACAAAGTTATATTTGCGGTTTTGGAAAATTTGCTATAGCTCTGAAACTACTAAATATATTTTTGGTTGAAAGTTTTTATAAAGATCTGCAGCATATTTTTTTGATTTTTTATTTTTCACTTTCTTATTTTAAAAGTTAGAGGTTTTTACCACTTTGAAAATGTATATAATTCAAACGGTTGACTTTGAGAAAAAACTGTTTTAGGAACCTCAATGTAATTTTAAAGACCTATCTAAAGATACCCCATACGTATAGGTTTGATAAAAACATTTTTTTCAGATTCAGTTCCATGTATGAGGAGCCATGAAGGAGTATCTATAGAAACACGTATAGGTTTAATGAAAAAAAAATTGATTCGTTCTGTTCCCTTTGGGAAATGTGCTATTATATTTCTAAAACTGCCAACTATATCTCGTTCAAACCAATTTTTGTCGAAAGTTTTTATTAATATCTACAACATATTTGTTTTTTAAATTGTTCACTCTCTTATTTCAAAAGTTAGAGGGGGGACACACATTTTACCACTTTTGAAATGTACATCTTTCAAACGGTTGACTTTGAGAAAAAATCGTTTTAGGAACCTCAATGTAATTTTTAAAGACCTGTCTATAAATACTACACACGTATAGGTTTGATGAAAAATCAGTTTCAGTTCCAAGTATGGGAAGCCCCCTTAATATATTTTATTTTTTATTTTTGTGTAAAAATCGTAAAGCGGTTTACAGAATACATCTACCTACCAAGTTTCAATTGTGTTATCCTCATAGTTTAGGAATAAAGTGGCTGTGACATACATCGGACAGACAGACATGACGAATCTATAAGGGTTCCGTTTTTTTGCCATTAGGCTACGGAACCCTAAAAACGGTATAAGTATTTGCCGCACAAACAGCTTCTACACAAAATTATTTATTATTATAAAGTTTTCAATTTAAAGCTATACTTACATCAAAATATTGTTGCTACGAGTACAACCAGTTAAATATTCAGCATAACTATTCATGATGCATAATATTTTAACTTTCAAAAAGTACCTACATAACGTGAAGTATTTTCCGTTGATGAGTCATTTAGTAGTAAACACGAATTTGAAGCACCACAACAACAACAAAGGAAAACTCCGAAAGCTTATATTTCGTTGTTGCAACACATTAAAAAATATTTAGTTGTACTTGTAAACACTATTTAGTCAGAATTTACAGTTCGAGCATGAGAGAATCCTTATATCGTTCTTACAGCCGTGGCTTCTGTAAGGGTACATGGGTACACTAATCCTTTTACATATCAATGTATTCGCTATTCTTAAAGTCATTATGGCCAAAAGCCAAAATGTAGGTAGCAACATGTGTATAGGTGACACTACATTAGTCACACTGTTTACTTGACTTAACTCTCATGAGCTAGATATTCTTTTTACTGTATTATTATAGGATTACATTACCATTCCATTAGTGAAACGTTTCAATTGAAATAGTATCATGTTTCTGTTTACTTTGCGGATTTTCGGGAGATTTTCTTCAGAAATTGTTGATTCAATTTCTTGGGTAAATTTTCCTCTATTTTGAAGAATTAATTTAATAGGAAAACATAAATTGAGTAATTTTATAAATATTAGAATAGCTGCAGGCTCACCCCTTTTTGGTCCAATGGGTGTCGCGTTTATATGTTTTTTTTTTTTTTTTTTTATTATTTTTACCACACACAGAAATACAATAAATATTTTACAAAAAAGCACTATGTAAACCACTTAGGTTTGTGAATAGTACCTATTAGATTCATACACGTATACAATAAGAAGTTATGTGTTATTTTATACAATTCTTCTTCGCAAATCAAACTTAAATGTTAAAGGTCCGACAGTGTTTTGTCAGTAAACAAATTTTATCATAATGTAGACAAAAAATAATCTTTTAGTTTAATCTTAATGTTATTTCTTGTAATAGCATTACGCGTGGATGTAGGCAAAGAATTGATCATCCGTGGAATTTGGAATGCGCTCGTCCGTTCGCCGTAGTAGTTGTGTGCCGAAACAGTAACAAGTTTCTGCTGTGCAACTCGACGTGTGCATATGGGATGATTTATTTTAATTTGTAACTGTTCTCCAAAAAATTGCTCCTTCAAAAGGTGGAACTTAACCTTATCATATACTGGTAAAGTTTTGCAGTATTTGAAAAAATCGTATTCATTTTTAAAAGATGATTTTACATTTGGCGAGATTATTAACTTAAGCATCCTGAGTTGCAATCTATATATTGGGTCAAGATAAGTCTTGAAGGTACGGCCGTAGCTGGAGATGCCATAAGATACGATTGAATCAAAGAGCGCATTGTATAGTAAAATTCTAGAGTTAATTGATAAGCGGTTTTTTATAATATAAAATTTTGCCAATATTGCACGTAGCTTATCACATACTCGCGCAATATGTGGACCCCAGTTAAACTTATTATCTATGACCAGTCCCAAATACATATCCGTATCGACCTGTTCAATAGACGGGCATTTAAAAACGCAATTATTTGCTGGATTATTGTGTAGGCATGTGTGAGTGTGGGCTAATATGTATTATTGTACAACACTCAAATCATACAATAAACATTTTTTTTTATGAATGACGGGGAGACTGTTAGCCTTCATCATAACTGATGTTAAGTATTGATAAGGCTGAAGATGCAAGCGAGCCTATCTCGAAATCCTCAGCCACTGAGGAACTGGCTATTTTATCTCTAACTGCTGGAACACAACAATGCTGAAAACATTGCTGTTATGGCGTCAGGCTAAGATAAGATGGTGGTAGCTAGCCAGGCGGCAGGCTTAGCCAACCAACCAACCCGAATACAATATGTACCCCCGCTGGTAATCGAACCCGGGACCCCTGGGTCTGATACCGGCGGTTGTGACACTAGACCACACAGGTGGTTAACTTATATAAAAAACCTCAAATCTTAAACAACTTATATACAAGAACAATAAACTAGATGTGTATTTCAGCTTATTTATAATACTTATCTAAAATAATGAAAACAAGCTCATTTTACACAAATAAGGTAATACCTGGCCTACTGTCATCTTTTAGAATCCATCATGTCCGAACTTTTAATGCATTTTGTTTTCAATACTCTTCAAATACGTACCATGACCGTAAAACTCTGTTATTCCTGCCCATTTAGATATATAAGTACCAATAGATATAAAATACCTACAAAAAAACGTGCCTATCTACAATCGATGATACTATGAATGGCGGACTTAAGCAGATTATGAACCTTTGCAAGAAAAATATCGATATAGAAATACATTTGAAATATTTGTATAATGTATATAAGTTTCTACAGACAACTATCTCAGTTCTATGTACTTCTAAAGTCATTGTTTCTGCCAACAAACAAAAAATAAAGTTGTCAAATTTTGACACCCACACTTTGTAGGAACAAAACTTCTTTCAGAAAATAAGCTCGTTTTAAGAGAGTCGTGGTTCTAAATACCATTGATATGATTGAAACATCACTGCGCTAGGAGATGGCGGTAAGCCCCCTGATTTTCTTTCAAACTCTGTACTGACTGACTGACTGGATAGTTTCTTTCTACCCTCCTTACTTAAACATGGAGTAAAGTTACACCTAGGTTTAAATCTAATACTCTCTCAATGCCTTTTAGCAAACTAAAATTGACATCATTAGTTTCATTCCTATGTGTCACTTTATTCCACATATAGGAAGATAAAAGCATTATTAAATGATTAAAATATTGCTGTTGGAAATCAGCCCATCAGTTTAGTTAACAAAGTAAAAATGAAAAGGAGGACCGGTTGCCAGTTTGCTAGTAGATTTGTAACAAAGGTAGTTGGCACGGATAATTATTTGACTGCATTCCAACAAGGAAAAGTAACCTTTGTCTGGTATAGTACTTAAATTAAGTCTGTTCTAGTTACTATATTTAGGTCATACAATAGATAGTGAAGAATATAATAGGATACTCGTGTCTAAAAATATGGGACGTTACTAAATTGACTTCACTTCACGTTTTAGGCCTCAGATTGGCAAGTGTTTCGACACAATTAGCAGGTAGATTTTAAAACTTTGATCGTCAAAATCACTATCATTCAAAATCATAATTTAATTTATGCCAGTCTTTGCTTTATTGATAAAAAATATGTTGGAACCATTTTATGAGGCAATACATTTTTAGGGTTCCATACCAAAATGGTAAAAAGGAAGACTTATGGTGCGACTCAGTCCATCTTTCTGTCTGTCTGTCTGTCATATCAAGAACTACTAATGCTATCAACTTGAAATTTGTAATAGTTTTAGATGACGTTTGCCCAACTATATCGCGAATAAGAGAGAAATAAAAAAAATATTATCTTTTTTTTCAACAAAGTCTGAAAGTGTACTAAGGCATGTGGGGTATAATTTTAATAATTTTAACCATAACTCCGAAGTTTACATAGACAAAACTGATTTTATACTTAGGTATTTGCTTTTGGTAAACTGACTTCGACCTGTCGATGTATGGGGACAATATATGATGGTACGGAAACCTCGGTGCGCGAACCCGACTCGCTCTTGACTGATTTTTTATATGGTTTCGCTAAAAAATACAGGTATAAAATATGTAATAAATATTGTAGTTATTCCTCAGAGGTGTACATTTTATAAATTACATTTTTAAAACATTGCTCTGAACATTATTTATAATTATCCTTGTTAAAAGGAGGAAAAACGGAACAACGAAATTGGACAAACAGCCGCCATCATGGAATTGTAAGAGGCTCATTTTCAGATTATTGTTATTTGAAATTCTGGAGTCGCATTTTTTAAACAATAGAATTACTTTTGCACTCGAAATTGTACAAAATGTAATCTGGCGACTCCGTGTGCGAAAAGTAATTTTATTGATTTAAAAATGCTACTCCTGAAGCTTTTTAACCAACTTCAAAAAAAGGAGGAGTTTATTTGCCATTACTGTTGAAAAGGTAAATACTTTTACGTCCGTCCTCTGAACCTGATAACGTTAAGCAATGAAACTGAACCCGTATTTTAGTAGCAATTACTTGACCATCTATACCTATTACTGGTAGAGTATCCATTCTGTTTAATGGTACTTACGTCACTGGATTGTTACTGTAAAAGTTACCGCAGTTTCCTTTCGTATGTTGTTTATTTTGTTGATTGATACTACAGAGATGACGTGCGTTAATATCTTGTCATGTTTACACTGTATGACAGCTTAGTTTCAGAGTGGTCCACTCAGAATCTAAGCTGTCATACAGTGTGTGTACAAAATTCATCCAATAATGTAATGTGAGTGTGACGAAGTTCTACAGTAGAAACTGCTTCGCTTTAGTGTAGACTAGCGCGATTCTCGGTCGTATTAATCGTTTATTTAAGCATGTATTGCGTGCTCAAAAATATGTCATAGTTAAAATAATTATTGTTTTTATGTCTTTATGGGTGAATATTTTTCTCCCTTATTACTTGCACATTTACTATACAATAAAATTATGTATTTTTTACGCTCTTCCATTTGGTAAGTATATGACACAAAGTGCTACAAGGGTGTGGATAGTTTTTCACATTATTCTGTTTCGCTTTCCTTATAAATTATGAACCTACTAGCCTTCCGCCCACAACCATCTATCAGAATCACCACACTCAACTTTATGGTTGCCTGGAAGAAATTGCTTTTTAGCGAAAAGGCCGCCAATTGTTCTTCTTTTAAAAAATACTTTTATAAACTATCATAGTGTACAATAAAGAATATTTTATCTTTTTATCTTATAATTTATGAAATACTTCTACCACACAATAGATGGCGTAAGTAGTATTTTTATAGTAATTTCACCCGTTTGGTTCCCGTTTCCGTGGGAATACCGGGATAAAAAGTAGCTTAAATTACTCTCCATCCTTTGAACTAACTCTGTGCCAAAAATCAAGTCGATTGGTCGCTTAGTTAGGGTGTGAAGGAAGGACAAACAAACAAAGAAACATTTTATTATATTTGTATCTTTCAGTGAAATACCTGTGATAATTTACCCATCTTGCCAGGAGATTTGTATTTGCATTCAAACAGTATTCTCTGAGAACATCAACGTTGTCGTAAAGTTTAAATGTATGTTTATTAACACAATCTCTTGCTTAGCTTATAAAAAGAAAGGTCACAATAGAAGTAAATAAAAATAAATAAAAAAATATTTGCATACAATTACACCAATTATCTAGCCCACGTTAAGTTTCATGAAGAACTTGTGTTATGGATACTAAATAACGGATAAACACACTTATATACTTTTTTTGTAAATACATTATTAATATACATATTAGAAGTATAACTATATCAGCATATCGGTAATACGGTGCCACTCAGTGCTACCGATAAAGCTCTGAATCAGCTGATACGACAAGAGCGATTGGTAACATGGAGTTATCGATGTCTCAACTTCGGATTTTATAGATAAGGTACGATTGGTCATTCATAAATGCTACTGAAAAAGCGAAAGTTCGAATTTGTATAGAAATTCCCATGACCACTTACAAAAGTTACGTACATATTTTTGGACGGTTTAATTTGTTTCTTTTTCGTTTATTGGATTTTCAATGCTAAGTCATATCCCGTCAAGTCCCGCCTGAGATTATTTGTGAGACAAGTCACTTTTTTCTAGGAGTAGTTTTCAGTTCTCTCATCTTGAATTGTAGTTAAATAGTAGGTAAGTAATAGTTTTAATGATAATTATAATTTTGTTAAATTGAATATAAATAATAATTTTAACTAATAAATAGTAGGTATTAGTTTTGTAAATGCCGTATTTTTTACTTCTTCTTTTCGTATCAAGTGTACATAGATTGTTTCCCCATTTCCCCAGTATCTAGTATGCAATTTACTTATTTCTTTTTATAGGAACTAGCAGCTACATACTTATACCAAAAAATACTAAATTTATGATTTTTGAACTTTTGCATTTTTAAATGATATTTTTATACTTATAATTAATTTAAAATGGAAAAATAATGGAAAAGTCAACTCGGCCACAAGTAAATTCTCAGATGAGACTCGAACTCATGACCTTTGGAAATCCGGTCCAATGTATGTACGTCACAACTTGCAGTACAGCAATCATGTAATGCGAGAAATGTTATAATATATGGTCCTTCCTTGCGAGTTGAAAATTGTTTACGGTTAGGCTAACCATAAAATGTACTTTTATTTTAGTATTTTTTTTATGATGAAAATTGATCTTACCCCTGTGTTTAAGGTCACTTTTCAATTTGACGACTCTGTATAAAATAAATCAGAAAGAAAAAAATAGCCCTTGACGAGTTTCTTGCGGTTCTTCTCGTTACAAGGTCTCCCGCCGTAGGGTTTGTGAACGATGGCGTAGCTTCTTTGGCGGTTATGAGTGCTTGTAACAGCCTAGACTTAATAAATGATATTGAATTTTGAATACACTAACCACTGAGCTACTGAGTCTTGCGGACCACCATCTAAATTCTCCAATACTTTTATATTTAGAATACGATGTAGGTAAGTGTTGTCACATCAATGCTAGGAATATCCTTTCATTGGATTTTTTTTTTCAGATGTTTAAAGATCGATTAAGATGTAACAGCCAATAATTTATGATTTACTTGTGGACTAATAGATTTTTTATAAAAAAAAAAATCATAAAATACTAATTTGTTTCCTAAATGAACATAATATTTACAGTGTAGGTATATCTCGGAAACATATGCAACTTAATTCACAACACTCCATTTAAAAGCTCTGAAAGTATCGATGGTATTTTATCGTCCCTCTTTACAGCTTAACGGAGACAAGTAGGGTAGGTAATGTGTTAAGGCGATTATTGAACCCGCGGAATAGGTTTAAAGTGTAGTTCTTATTATAACAATTTCACTTTATCATAGTTATTTTTACCCACGACGGTACGGAGCCCGATATATGCGTTTGGGGTGAGGGGATGTTTTTAGTACAGATTTATGGGAAGCTGGGAAAAAGTTTCTAATTTGAGGTTTTTGGCTAAGTCGGGAAGCTTAGTATTAGCATTCTCAAATATTTGTATCTATCAACTTTATTAAGAAGAGTCACTGTCCCTCTTTTGGGCGTTTAGTTGTTAGTTCGACGTGCATAATACGACAAATATGTCGACAAAATGGAACCTTTTCTATCAAACATTTTTTTTTCATATTCATGTTTATCAAAAGCTTTTAACGTGAATTTTTGTAATTGAAATATATATATTTATATTACAAGAATTCAAGATCCGCGTGGTTCCCGTTCACGTGGAAATATCGGAATAGCCAATTTTAATCTCCGCCCTTTCAACTACTCAAAAATCAAGAGTCACAACAATGGTCGCAATTTTTTTTTTGTGTTCATATTCTTTATAATGATTGATCTGCTTTTGCATAAATTTAAAATATATGTAAAAAAACGCTCTTAAGCAAAGGTTATTACAAGGTAGATGACTATTTAAAAGACCTAAATGCATGGATGTGATACTAACATAAAACATAACTATTGTAAATTGTGTAAGAGGAAAATCTTCTAACAGGTATGAGTATGAGAAAATTTTCCTCTTTTATTAAATATATTTCCAGATTTGTGTTTGGCAACAACATGTTCCATTGTAAATGTTGGACTATTCGAAAGTACTTATCTATAAGTATATTTGAATAAAAATCTTTGACTTTGACTTTGACTTTATGTATATTAAAGTGCAGTGTCAAAATTATTTTATTTTCTTTCTTTCTTTCAATGAAATATCTATTGTGTCCCATTTTCAGATGCCTTACACAGGTTAAGCATCGTTCTGTATAACGACTGAAAATATGCAAAGTTGTTTGCGGCGTGTTTGGTGATAATCGTGATTAGGGAAAGTTGTTGAAATTGAAACTACTTACATCGTCATTTCATACGATGACCAAAACTTCGTTTTGATACCTAACCATAGATGTAACACATGATCATAAAACATTATTGAACGCCACATAAGAAATAATATGAGCATTTTGTACCATGCCAAAACGCTATTGGAGCTTTGAAGAATTGTTGGCGCGACGTGACCAAGGGAAATGGCTTTCACTTATTTTATTTATATGTATGTGAGACCAAGTAAATGGAAAGCAAGAACCATAAAATCTTTATTGCATTTTCAATATTATCAAGTATATTTTCACTTGGAAACTCCTTTACGTGCAGAGAACTTCAAATAGGTACTCAATATGATTAGAAAAATATTATATATATATATATATATATATATATATATATATATATATATATATATATATATTTAAATCGTTATTTAAAGCTAAATGCATATTTTCATAAGTATGTTACATGGATTCGATTTTGATTTATTCACTCTACGCTGTTTACGATCACTTCTGAGTTTAAGTGCTTATTAAAAATTCTCAACATTTTTTATTATACTTAAATTATAATAAAAATATATATTAGACAAAATCGACTCGGCTCACCAGTTATTCTCAGACAGGACTCAAACACGCAACCTTTGGGTTGAGTCGATTTTTTCTTTTAAAATTTGTCATATGTATAAAGATAGCATTGAAAATGCAAAAAACTAAAAATTCATAATATGTTGTTAGTTTCACATATGCATTTAGCTTTAAAGTTTATGTATTTATTTATTAGTCGATCTCAAACGTATTTAAGTAAATCAAGTAATCAAGTTACAATAAATTACAATAAATTGAAAAGTAACAAAAGTTTTTACTTTTCTGACACGATTAAAAAGCAGATGCTTATGGAATTAGTTTTACAATCCAGGTAGGCATCGATGCTTGGTGACCCCGTCAAACCCAGTAAAAATTTTCAATTTATATACCTAACTAGCTTCCGCTCGCGGTTTCACTCGCATAGTTCCTGTACCCTTGGGAAAATCAGTATAAGAATACTTTTTATGCCTATGCTACTCTCCGGCCTTTCAACTAACTTTATGCCAAAAATCAAGTCGATTGGTTGCTTAGTTAAAGCGTCAAGAAATGACAAACAAACACACTTTCGCATTTCTAATTTTAGTTAGGATTAGGATTACATAAGAAGTTTGTATAAGTATACGTTTGTACAAGAGCTTAACTAAAGTCTAATACTTTGGTTCAGACCACGAGTCTTTACGTTCACTTTCATCAATAAGGCTTACTTTAATCTGAAGTCGGCTATCAAACAAGTCCCTATGTACAAACAGTTCAGGCCCTAAGTACACAGTCGTGGTAGCTCGGACTTCCTTAATTGCATAACTATGTAAGTATAGCAATTGTTTTCAATGTTCTATACACTGTGTCCATTGCGTTGGGATTACAAAACTTTATCGACTATCGTTATATCCTCTATTAATATTATAAAGTTTTTATATTTTTATATATGCGAAAGTTTGTGAGGAGGTATGGATGTTTGTTACTCTTTCACGCAAAAACTGCCGAACCGATTTGGATGAAATTTGGCACGCTTATAGAATATAACCTCTATTAAAACATAGGCTACTCAATTCAACGCGTATTTTTTTTGTTCGATCGGGTACACTGTCAATTTGGTCCCATATATGTCTCATTGAGATCCGATGATAATCTTCGGAGATATGGGGCCTAATGTCATGGAAGTCATGAAACAATTATATCATCCAGGTAATTGTTAGATTCTTGTTCGAGCTGAAGTTTCACGCAATAACTACTGAGCGGATTTTGATGAAACTTTTTTAGTGTAAGTAACGGCACATGATGTAACTAAAAAATCTAAAATAAAAACATTTTATAAAAAAATTCAAACCGACTTCACAAAGTAAAAAATAAAACTTTTGGAGTGCTAGCTAGTTAAGGCCAAAAAAATATATAGTTAATAGAAGTGCAATGTAGAATGCCCTGGCTGGCCCCGACTCCAAAAGTTTAATTTTTTACTTTTTGAAGTCGGTTTGAATTTTTTTTATAAAATGTTTTTATTTATTTCAATTTTTCTACGCGAACAGGAACCACGCGGGTGAAACCGCGGGCGGCTGGTATTTCATATGCTGATTTACAATTTACTGATCAAGTATTATTTAATGGCAGATAACTTAAAGAAGATATTACTTTCAGCGGCATATCGGCTTAGATTTTCATATGCAATAAAATAAAACTTTTTACTAGCTTACTACCAAAACTAACAAGGTATACTAGTAAGATTTCCGCTAAAATATCATTTCGAAAACTTAGATTGCGTCGAATGGACAAACTCTTGCTGAAAAGTTCTGTATGAATAAGAATATACAGAGCGTTACGTCTGTTATTTCCAGTACGCTATACGACAGAAAAAACCACGAAATCACTTCGTAGCATAGAACTTTAGCGATTAAAGAGAAATGAAACTACACGATGCTGAATATTATTAGTGTCCACTAATTAAACCAATTTTCAATAGTAAAAGTAACCCCGTTTCAGAAAAATCTTGAATTTTGCCTTTTTAGGAGGTCATGTCGAGAAGAAAAAGTCTCGAGGCAATATCATAAAGTTGTATTTGTGGTTAATTACAAATCAAGTTAAAGGTATCAAGAAATGTATAACGGATTACTAGATTCATCATTTAGTTTATATAAGATTTTAAACTTTCGCGTTCCATTATAATTGTAAACAAGAGTAACGGGGCTCAACGCGACATTTATTACGTAGCACATTTATAATGTACTTACAGCTTTATATTTCGGCTGTGTTGCTACAGCCGTGGTCACAAGCAGACTGAAGTTTGCTTGTGACCACGGCTGTAGCAACACAGCCGAAAGGTCAAGCTGTAAGTACATATAAATGTGCTACATAATAAATGTCGCGTTGAGCCCCGTTACTCTTGTTTACAATCATTTAGTTCTATATCAAAAAGTACATACTTTTTCAGTAAGTATAGTGTTTTTAAAAAACAAGATATCGACGACTTAGTTCACAAGTTTTTTTTCAAGAGAGCACTGTAAATTTCGAGCATGATTAACATGAACATCAATACCGAAGCTTTTAATACGACTGTATATACGACTACATATTTTGGTTATATTAAGTTTTTGATTTGCCGTGTGGTGACGGCCTAAGAATACAAGTGTCCTACCCTTGCATGCCTGGGATACGTAAGAGTCGACTAAGAGGCTAGTCGCATTGAAAACCTGTGCGAGAGAAGGAAAACTTGAAACTAACCCTCTACCAACCCGTCTGGCCAGCGTGGTAGCAGTAGGCTAATAGCTTCCTATGAACGCCACAATAGGCGTGAGCTAGGAGAGGCTTATATCCAGCAGTGGACGTCCACAGGCTGATGATGATGATGATGAAGTTTTTGATAAGTATAAAAGTATTACAGATTGAAGATGAGAGCGAACGGTATACAAACTATTCAGTGCATTTGGTAGTAAAATAGTGTACTTTTATACTTGTCGTTTCAATGTTTCATTATCATTATATACAAATATTTATCTATACCGGTATTTGAAACCAGGACTTTTGGTTACATATGCATGCCGCAAGTTTTTATGCTTCTCTAGTCGGAATCGGATGTTTCTTTTAATTTTTCGTCAATTCATGTGTTATCTTTAATTTTTCCTTATTATTTAATACTTTTCCCAAATAATATTGTCAAACTGTACCTAAAAGAAGTTTTATAATAATACGTCTTTTACTCATATCATATCGTGAGCTGCAGTTCGTTAGCTATCGGCTAATTTGCTTTGTTTATTTTCGATAGAACGATTGAAATCTTTCGCTACTCCCAACTCTCACGTATATCGTCGATTACATTTCAAGAGGATCACCATTAAATGTAACAGCTGACTTTCACCGACATCTGTACGGAATCAGGTCATCGTTCTATTTAAAATTTCACGTAACGTTTCTTAGAAAGTAATTTAGGAAATTTCACATTTCTTGCTCTGAAAATTAAGCTCGTACCCAGCTTTGAGACTGCTTGATAATTGGTATACAGGTAATTAAGACGTCCAATGTTTATAAAACACTGTTCGCGTGTTTACAAATATTTTATGGCGTTGTCCAGAAGTTGTTTGAATGAAATTTTCATGTTGTAACAAAACGTGTTACCATTCCAAGTCATTTATCAATGTTAAAAGCTTAAATGACAAAATGTAAACTGACCTGTTGAGTAGCTCGTGATCCGGACACTGAGTTATCATGAATATTTAACAACATTCATGTTTCACGTCGATCGCTTTTTATTTTTCAATTTGTTTCACCACTGGTCGTTGTTACATTATTGTCACTTGAAGATTGAACACAGAGGTTTTGGAGTTTTGTGTTGTAGGGTTAATCCGCGTAAATTTGCGTGCGGTGCGGACGCGCGGTTGTGTTCGCTCACAGTCTCAAACTGCGGCGCTCGGCGTTCGGGACGAGAATGCGCCGGGCCGCCTGTTGCCGTGATACCAACTACGAATGACCCGAGCTTTGTCTTGCCGTTTTCAGTTCTTCTATTGAGCTTAAAGCTCTAGCTATGGCATACGTTTGCTAATCCAATTACGTTAATTTCAAAGTATAACACATGTAGGTAGTTATATCAATGTTTATGTAATTAGAATTTTATTTTCCAATTAGAGCGTGAAACTTTGTCACCGACTAGCATCACGTTATTAATTCTTAAAACATTTGTATTAACGCATTAGATATGAACAAAATTAGATGTTTCTTCCCTATATTTTAAATTAAAATAAGCTACAAAACAGTTGATATAATTGCAAAATATATATTGTCCTGTGATAATGTTGAATTAAGGAGCTATACGACTGAAGCGAAATAGGAATGAGAAAAAGAGACGCGCGAAAGCGAGACTGATGTAGTAAATAACTATAGCGATTGAAGAGAATTTAAACTACACGATGCTAATTAAACTAATTTCCAATGGTATATGTAACCCTATTTGAGAATAATCTTGAATTTTCGTATTTTTAGGGGTCATTTCGAAAAGAAGAAGTTTCAAAGCAAAATCATAACATAGTGTTTTTAGTACATTACAAATCTAGATAAAGGTATGAAGAAATGTATATCTTATTACCAGATTTGTTGTTGTAACCTCAAATATAATAAATATCAAAAAGTTCATACCTTTTCCGTATAACGTCCTAATTAGTAGGGATGAAAACGAAAGTAGTCCTTCAACTAAACTGAACCCCGCCCTCATGGGAATATCCTATTTCCTTTTACGGGTCATGGTCTATGTGATTGACAAATTTCAATGAATTAAATCTGGTTCGTCGTTTCCGCATGATTGAGTAGCAAACAAACAAACTTACAGCTTCTAACATGTAAACCATTAATAGCTTAAAAAAGTGCTCTACCGCACAAAATAGTCACGTCGCGCGTCGTATAGTTTTCCACGAAACTGATAGTTACAAATGAGTTTTGATGAATGAACTCTCCGTGAGTAATCACCTCATTAGTCGCTTAGTACTCCCGCGAAAACACTGACAACTATTTTAAAATAATTATCTACTACAGAAAAGGCACACTATGATGGCAGTTTTGACACCTCACTTGTGCACAACAAAATGTCCCTTGCGTTAATGGAGTAAAAGTCAAGAATGCGGCATCTTCTTGTTTTAAGTCCGATAACACTAGATAACCCTCTTTTTTATTTGCAATCGAGGAACTTTCCGGTATACCAACCAGGGCGTCAATTTTGCTAATGCTTAGTCACAATCGCCTCTCAATGATGTTTCAATAGTAGTGTTGATTTACACAGTTCTTGTTACAACAGTGTAAATAAACACTACTATTGAAACACCATTGAGAGACGATTATGACTAAGCATTAGCAGAATTGGACCCCAGTAGTTTTTGAGAGCGTTATTCCATAAAGTGATAGATTTCTAAAAAAAAACTTTTTGTCACATACACTAGAACACTAATGTGTATTTTATTTGAATAATAAATTATTACATTATCCTTATTATTTTTAGAAAAAACGTTCCTCAAAAAAAGCTTTACTGGTCCACCCTACGGCCTAACGGTATTGCTATTGCTATCGCTATCAAACTTTGAACTCTCGTAAAACCCTTCAACGATAGGGTTTTTGTCCAATTCCTACATATTTCTATTGATCTATTGGATTCACTATTGCATTTTTAGTATGAAAGTGATAGCGTTAGCGAGAGCTCTTGTAGTAGGTTTGAAAAATTGATAGCTATACCGTTAGGCGGTAGGCTGAGAGCGTTATTTCAAAAAGTGAGATTTATAGAAAACTAATGCTAATCTCTAGAAATTCAAGTTGTATAATTTTTATTAAGTTTTCTTCAAAGAAATATTGGAAAGCTAGAATTAAGGAGATTAAAGTTGTTGTATTTGATAATAATTTAATACACATGTAGAAACTAAATTAAGAATATTTCGTAGCCATTCGTGAATTCAGTTACAAATTAAATGATAAATTAACAATAAATAATTATCATACGAAATACGACTATATTTTATGAGTTGATTATTGTAATAATAATCAACTCATAAATTGTTCATGTGTTTATTAGTATTTATTGCTTACAAGAAAACGAATGATATTCGCACTATGTCCACTTCTGGATAAAACAAACTAATAATATTAATAATAAATTAAAGAACGAGCCATGAAGTTCTGGTAAGCAAGTCTGGCCAGATGACTGTTGCCCAGAAACTTATAGCTATCCAAGTTATTAAAGTTGTTGTCAACGTAGGTAAAATTCCAGCTTTAATCTGAAAACAATTTAAAACGTAAATTAGTCTTACTACAGATTCAACATTGTAAATTGTAAAATGTAATTTCTATTCATAAGATTTACATAATATACATAACTACGAATACACTTCATTTCGGTGGCCAGGCCAGCATACACCTTTTTTTCAAATAAGCTCTACAATAATAAAGCTTTTAAAACTATTCGAAGATAGGAAAAACGTTAATCTGTTAACAAAAAGTACACTGTAACTATAATATGAATATGTATTAGTTACAGTACTGCTTTCGCTTAAGTCTTTTCCTATGAAATTGCTGATTTGTATGAAGAATTTCAAAGAAAGTTCGTTTTGCATACTAACAATTTTTGTCATAGTTACTACCGCAAATGCTAATGCCACATTTTTTACGTACAAGCTTTGCATGAAGACTAAGCAATCTAATGCTATATTTTTATTTAAAAAATTATGAGTGAGTATCTAATAAAATTTTTGCTAACAAAAAATTTATACCTTTCGAGGAATTCTTTCTTATCGTATAAGAAACGAAAATAATAATCTTATTATTACTGATTCTTGACCGTTATGATCTTAGTTTAATATAAAATCAAGCAATTAGAGGTTCTCTAAAAGAGTAAGAAAACTCAGCAATTTCATAGGTAAAGACAAATTATTTCTACTTCATCACAATGCAGTGCATACCATTTTACTCGTCGGTATGTTCGCAGCACTCTGCACCACCAGATTCCCAGGTGTTCCCACTGGCAACATATAGGCGAACGAAGCTGTGAACCCTGCAGCTATATTGTACCAGAGAGGGTTTTTGCCAATTTCCTTTGCCTAGGAAGAGGATGAATTTATATTAGTTTATCAAACGGGAACTTTACAAAAACTAATTTATTAAAGTTTTACCATATTTAATTTGATATAATAAATCCATATCTAACTATGAAATCAACAATATCTAGCTTTATGCTAGAAGTTATATCTTGCGGAATTAAATTATAGATATTTGTGGTTTCATAGTTCATATTTGTCTTATGAATTAACGTGGACCAACCCTACATCAAAAGAACTGAATTTCGTTAACGTCATTCAAACCTTAGGTATCATGTTAGGTACGTCATAACAACCAAATATACTCGTAAAATAACTTGTGAACACTTCAGTACTTTTATCGGTTCAATTTAATCTATTAAACTTTGTTCTGCATAATAAACTTTCACTACTCTTTCGCATCCGCATCCCAAAAGTTCATTACCCTTCCCCGTCATACTGCACTACCCCCAAAATAGATTGACTAGCTTGATAGAACCACGCGCTGGTGCACTCTATTAATAAATCTTATGTATTAATAGAAGATTAATTCTATATCTAGCCAATACCATAAAATACGAAAGGCGGCTCAAGCAAAGAGAAAATTGGTACAAAATGTAGTTTTCCGCATGCACACGGCGGCGTTATCTGGCACTTTCAGATTCTGGCATTTAACCACTTCTGTGGCCTAGTGGCACAACAACCGGTATCAGTCCCAGGGGTCCCGGGTTTGATTCCCAGCGGGGGTACATACTGTATTCGGTTTGGTTGGTGGTAGGACTTGTTTTAAGTCTGCTGGCTATCTACCACCATCTTATCTAAGCCTGGCGCCATAACTATAATGTTTTCAGCATTGTTGTGTTCCGGCAGTTTGAGAAAAAAAAACATGGGTCCCGGGTTCGATTCCCAGCGGGGGTACATATTGTATTCGGCTTGGTTGGTGGTAGGACTTGTTCTAAGTCGGCCTGCCTAGCTACCACCATCTTATCTAAGCCTGGCGCTATAACAACAATGTTTTTAGCATTGTTGTATTCCTGCAGTTTGAGATAAGATGGCTATCTTCAGTGACTGAGGATTCCGGGAGAGGCTCGCTTCCATCTTCAGCCTTATCAATACTTAATATCAGATATGATGAAGCTAAGAGTCTCACCGTCGTTTATATAAAAAAAAAGATTATTCGGTAACGTTCAAGACGGTCAACAGTTGAGTTATTTTGAGTTGAGTTTGAGTTTTGAGTTTTATTTTATTTTATTTTTGTTGATTAATGCAAGACATAATATCACAATAGCCCAAAATGGGGTGTAGAGTGCGTGAGCTGGAACCTAAGCGTTTTTTTCAGAAAAATGTTCAGGGTGCTTAGGGCCAAAAAGCATCCTTGGCCGAACAGAACAGTATTACATTATTCTTGGTACAGAATAAGCTAGAAGCCTCGGAAAACACCATCGGTGATTTGCGAGCCCAAGTTATGTTGTTAAGCAACACTGCTTCGGTAAGTAGGTCACCCGAGGCCTCCTACGTCAACACTCGTCGTGGGGCGCAAAATGCTACCGTCAGCAGCATTGACTCGGCGCCGGCGTCGGCGTATGCGTCACCAGCCGCCGCTGCATCGCATTTATAATTTTAAATATGTATGTTAGTCTGTAAGGTATATATTGTATGGGCCTAGATGCCTGAAACAAATAAATAAATAATAAAAATATATTAGGGAGTAAACATACTAAAAATCCCCGCTTCTAAGAGGTGCACTGGAGTGGGGGAGGAGGAAAAGATCCCACTTTTCAGTATTTCGCTAATATATTTAATACGGTGCGTCGTAGAGCAAAATTATCTGCCTCAGATCAAGCCTTAGCACCCGGAATTCAGCCAACCTTTCAGTGTAGGTTGTCAAAGAACGACCATAACCTCTTCGATAGCATAAAATTTTGAAAAATCTGTTTTGTATAGTCTCTAAGCGTGTAAAAACCCCCCCTGAGTTAATTCTTTTCAACCACCAATGTAAAAGTTCCTTCTGGAGACTTTTTATACTTCCTTTGCAAGTTTGTTAAGCTTTAGGAAAATACTTTTATAATTTAAATACTGAATTCTGAAATATTTAAACTAAATACCTCCCTTGTAATATTATAAGTTGGAACTATAATTATTGAAAGTATTATTTTATTTGGCCAAATTTAAATAGTGATCATCTAGAACGGTTAGGATTCCTACGTTGTGTAATTTTTTGTTTTAGTAATCCAAACTTCTTTTAGATGTGGTATGTCCGGGGCAAAGCTATGCTTATCAAGGTGAATACTGTGTCCAACCTAATTAAATATAACTTCGATTAAAATAAATATTAGCTAATTTAATTATACTTAAACATATATCGATAAAACTATAGTATAAACTAGACATAGATGTGTATGAAGTAAAGTGTATTGTAGACAGGATGAGTGAAAGGGAAATACTATAGGAATAAATACAGGTTATAGGAATGAAGTAACCGGAGCCCAAGAGGGCTCCGGGGGTCCTCTCCAACCTCCCCTGAGACCCGACCTAAAACCACGCCAATGGGACTGGACGGATGGAGTGAGTAAAACCCGATTCCATAAGTAAGTTAGGAAGAAATTCTTCCGATCCCATCGATGCCTGTCTCAATAACTGCGTTACCATGCGGTACGCACAGATCAAATGTGGAGTAATCACTTGGAAGCCTAATAAAAGGACATACCAGTGAATTACAAGTATAGTGAAATTCCAATGCTGCTTGCAGACATGGAAGTATAGTGTTGGGTTCCCACTTGGAATGACTGGGTAACAAATACGCAGGTCTTTTCGTTATGCAATTTACTCTCACATAGTAGTGAGTATCGACAACTGAACATAACTACTTTGAAATGCGAACTGCCACAAACTAAGAAGAACGAATCTAACATAGTTAAGTCATACAAGATGAGAAAAATATAGATATATGTGGTATGCGAACATACCACCTTATGTAGAGTGGTGTATTGTGAATAGTCTATGCGCAGACACATAGGACACAATAACTTGAGAAAGCATCGGTAAAACCGGATGAAAAGTTCAAGTTGCAGTAACATTGAACATTTATAAGTAAGTAATTTAGATATCATTGCAATCAGGTACACTCACAAGGACATGGTAAGGATTATGATGAGGCAAGGAACCTGTCTCGAGATAAATGAAACACACTGCATAGTAGCAATCATTTACTCAGATAAACCGTTACCGTAGCTAGAGCTTCCCAAATCATACAATGTAAAATATTCATAGGTATATCTGTCCAATATATGGTTGCAATACATTTTGAAACACAAGAGGACAGTTATCATATCTTGTTCTACCACGAATTCTGAATTAATGGCATTACAAACTGGGTGACTGGGTGGGTACGAACACTAGATGCTCACAAGGATCCACCTAGTCGAAGTCCATGGATAGCATTGACCTGAACGGATATGAGTATGTCAGTTTACACAAGACTGCTCAAGAGTAAAAACCCATGGCTCACACCATCCATTAGCCACTACTAAACACGTTGCTACAAACAAAAATTACTGTTGACAAATAATCAGTTTTGATTATCGTTCAAAAGCAATAGAGTAAGTATGGCACACATCCAGAAAACACTAAGATAAACATGTTGCCTATCATAATATTAGCCGGAAATATGTCCACTAGCTGACTCGGTACCCACTCCTTTGGGAATTTCCTATAGTAAAACACAATTTGGTTGCAATCATATACTGGACCATAGACCCAGAGACACTATTAGAATTATAGGTAAGTATTAATTATAAAATTCTGGAAGCCCAGCATTACCTCATTCCTGCAAACTAATGCCAACCAGAACTAAGGCCAGACATTACCTTACAGAAACTACAATTCCTCACATAATTATCTCGCTCTGAACTTCCTCAGCATGCTGGAAAGCTGGCTCTGAGTCCATTCAGAACTACACAATCATTAAATTATCATAAAAGTGTGTGTAGTGTAGTGAGTGCATATTGTGTGAAAATAAATGCCTAAATACCCTAAACCTAGCAAACCACAGGTGACTGCAAAATATTGTTTGAATGGACAATGTCATGGTCAATTGGAAATATTTGAATCCTCTCACTCAGTTTAGTTGATAGTGTCTATATTAGACATAAATTCTTACTAGTTTTATAGAGGCTTAATCCATGATACATGACACCATACCATTCACACAACACAAAATAATATAATATAATAGCCATTTGTAATGCAGAACACATGAAATAAATTTATTCACAATTTTTCCTAATACCTACCTACTTTCCATAAAATACCCGATTCTTGTCTAGCATAAAATAATGAACGTCAAGATAATCCTACCCTAACCTACATCATGATGATCATGACAAATTCCATAAACTTACCTACCTACCAAAACCATGGGAATCTGTTTCATTCTATTGCTTTATTATATTCCGCCCTCAGAGCCTTAAAACCACGCATCGTCCGATCCAGTAGTGCTTACGTCATAATCCCTTTCTCTAACTCTATTCATCGTGTCGCCTACCATGACAGCGGCCGGCCGCGGAATGAATTAAATTATACTAAGTCGATGAAAGCAAAATTAAAAATGTCAAGGAATTTAATTATACTGCCTAATAATCTCATCTCATTTCCATTTTGGCATAAAAACAAAACAGAAACACTCATAACAGCAAGCGATTTCATTAAACTTTTTAAAATTACTAGACTTTGCTAGTATCTAATGAAATAGAAGTACCTATAGCAGAATATCAATAAAATCCTGACGGAAAGCCGGCAATATTCCAACAGGATCTCATCATTGCATAAAATAAAATTACAATAATCAAAAGAGAATCAATAGAAAATCGCTTGCCGCACAGAATTTTCAGGAATAATCTAGAGCTATGTACCTTAGAACGCGCCGATGGTGGTAGTCCAGCAGAGCTCCCGCGTCGCTTGGAGTCAGAGGGAAAAAACGTATCATTCTACCCGCTCTAGCCTTTTTATACCCTTGAAAATCCTCATCCCCACCCCCTTTACCTGTGGAAAGTTCTAGAATCGTGTCTCTCGCTCTTTTACCCTATATGGTCTTCTCTGTCCTAATAGGGTTGCCTACTTCTTCTACAAGGTCCATTGTAGATGACACATTTATTTTCAATAACCGATTTCCCATATGAAAGATTATTTATTGTCCTTTAATAATCTGCTTGACAAACACATGCTTTGACGATATTTTTAATTATGATGGTTAAACATTAGCAAAAAAATAACTAGGTAAGACTGTTTTCAATACAAAAAACCGAAACAAAGGACGTCACGTCACGGTCAACACAACTTAATGCAAATAGTATGGTCCACTTACACCGCGAAACCCCACAACCCCGTTACGCAGAATAATGCGTTCACATCACAATATCTAATATTCATATTCATCTTTCAAAACCTCTAACATAATGTGTAGTGTACCTAATAATAAAAAGTTCTCGCGCCCTACACTTTTCATTATGCATGCACTCTTAATTGTCATGTTATCATATTCGTTGCATATTTTTAGGAACGTAGAATATCAGTGTAAAACCTCCCTTCAATATTGTAGATCATTATTAATCGACAACCCTAATATTCCTTTTCTCCTTTCATCCTCTTTTTAATCTAAAAGTCACGAACGCATTATAAATATTTTAATGGTATCAGTCTGATATTTTAAAATTGTACCTTATTCAAATTAAATGTTCTTTTATAATATTTTAAACACTGAATTTTGCCTATAGATATTTGACACGAAATTATAAATTAATTTAATTCTCACAAAATCATAGCATAGAGTCATAGACCATAGATACAACAGTTTGTTTCCGTTCCGTTATTTATGAGTCAAATGTCACTTGACATTGACATTAGGTACGTCCCAATTTAGTAACTAAGAAAGAAATAAATTTAACTGATGAAGCGCGGGATTGTGGTTGGCAATTTGTTTAGATTAGAACCAAAATTAGGAATAACACCAACCCAAAATATATTATAGATCAAACAATCAATACTACTTAAACCTTAAGGTATAACTAACGCTGTAAGTAATCAAAACATTTTCATATGTTTATTTTTTTTATAAGACAAGTTAACTTTTGAATAAGTTCCTATATTCTTACATTGTAAAGCATGGATTCCTACTAACCGAAAACCAACTTATGTTTCAGACTAATTTTATGGAATTAAAGCCTAACATGTTCCCAGTCAATAGACTGAAAGTGTACTGGAACTAATTAACTAGCTATATCACTTGCAATGATATAAGAAAATCTACTTCTATAACTGTCCATTACCCCCAGGTAAGAGTTTCAATAAGGATTTTGCATTGTCATCATAATCTAATACCATTTATTTCAAAACAAATTATATCCATACTGGCCATCTTTCAATTCAATCAACACCCATCTATGCACTGAATCAAATAGATCAAATCATCATTTACTATATTGAGAGCACTGTAAATATCGTCACATTTATAGCAGGACTTTATATAAATATAAAATTATTACCTCCGTAGAATATCTTCTAAATCAATTGAATCAACCTTCTAATTCTAACTGAATTGAATGAATTGTTTGGTATAAAAGGTCAAACTTATGCATGCTTTATCATAGCCAAAGTTAGGAGGAGATTCCACTAAAGGCACATAATTCCAGGTTGTAATTTTAACAAGAATACCTAATGTAATATTTCAATACATTAACCAGTGATAAACTCTATTTCAGAAGAAATTCAACTCTATATTATGGATGTTGGAACTAGCAAGAAAAGGAAAACTGGATTAGCAAAGGCTTTTGAGAGAGTACCTTTTTGTTAAAGGAATTTGTTTCTTTCTATTAATATCTCAAGTTATTCTAGTATGCTTTTGCTTGTAAATTATGCCATTAGTTTTATTCCTTAATCTTAGAGTCTCTTGTTTGTTATTCAACAAGTAAGAAAATAAATTGTATTTCTTATGTAATAAACCATGCATTTTATTCCCATTATTTTAATAGCGCCATCTATTATTTTCGATCATAAACGTTAACTGCCCGCTTACATAGTCCTGAACCTACCAGAGACTGTTTAACTAGGTGTCACTAGATGTCGCTTTTTTAAAAATATTGAAAAATTATTATGTTAATGGTCTTATTTATGAAGTTAGTGAATTAATGGGTAACTAAATTAGAATTTGAAGCCTAAATTAATGAAGACAATGACTTTGTTTGGAAACGATAAAAATTTAGAATAATTATTAAAAAAAAAAAAAAAAAACCATGTCGCTTTGCTCATAAAGTTACAGAAATAAGGCAATATTATAGTTTGGATTGTCACAAGCGGTCTGAGTGGACGGAATAGAAAGGTGACCAGATCATAGCAGCGTATTCAAGCACACATCTAACCAAACTGTAGTTATAGCACTAACATGGTTTGAGTCTTTTTAAATGGTTTACATGTTCGGCTGACAAACCCAAGCATACGGCTGGCTTTGTTAAAGATGTCATGGTAGTGTTCGCGAAATGTTAATTGCTCATCAAATATTACGCCGATGTCTTTAACACTACTTCAACGTTTAATAGTGTAACCGCCAATTTTATACTGTGTAATGATTTTATTACGCTTTCGTATGAAGGATATAACGACACACTTCGGGACATTGAAAGTCATTTTTGAAGTGAAAACTTCTTTAGCGGCGTTGAGCACTTTTTCTGTAATGGGTATAAAATCTTAAACTCGCGTCAGGACACGTGACCTGATCGAAAAAGCGTAGGACGGATGGAGAATGTTGAGGTGACAGGTTGACTATGGTCTCGGTTGCTTAGCGACAGACTGTTGATAATGTCTTTTACTTGTCTCTTGTTTTATTGTCAATATATATTTTTCGATTCTCTATAATAACTAATGTTTTCTTATATCTTATTACCTAACTTAACGTTCACTTTAATATGGTTTGTCATGTTTGTGTACGATAGCGCAATAAATGAATATTGTATTCTACCACATAAATGATAGTACTTTTATACTGATAAAGCAATTGGTGCAAAATTATTCCCTAACCATTCCAAAATATCAAACATGCTCAACGTTAATAATCAAGTTTTCACTTCTGCCGGCACTCCCGGAGTGCAACCCGTCTTTTTTTTTTTACTACACTATTCAAATATGTGACAATCAGTGAAATCGTTCTTACCAATTGCATAGCAATCGGAGATATGACGTGGCATACAGCAACGTTTGATGCGAAGTTAGTAATGAATATGGTAAATATGATGATCAGCAGAATTATGACGGTATTCGGAAAGTTTGCCATTTGTTTTAGGATTTCGCCTATTTTGCCATTGAGATCGGTGTATTCTGGCTTAGCCGCTTCTGAGAGAGCAAATCCACCACCTGGGAAAACACAAATTACATGAACCAATACTGAGCCCGTATACACTATGACCATTCGACATTTTCAAAATTCCTTTTCTCTTCAACACTTACAATACAAATTATGAAGTTATTTTACTTGTTTAATAACTATACAATTTGTGTCTTTTATGTACTTGTACAATTATTATATAATTTGTGAGTATCACGGAGAAAACCATCACGACAGTGTGGTGGTTTGTGCAAGGAATTGCTAAACGGTCATAGTGAATAAGGGCCCAGGAGGGCAATTCTCGCGCTGAGATATGTCGAATTAGACATTTTTCAAACCATAATTTCTTTATTAAAAATGTAAGTAAAAACTTTACTATGGTCAAAATACTTTAGTTTCTATGATCTTTGACAATCCTATAATGTCGAAGATTGTTTTCAATGAGTTTTAATCATGAATTTATAACTTAAAAAAATGTCGAATTCGAGATGTCAAAGGCGCGAGAATTGCCCCCCAGATAAGTGTAACAATGGAATATCAATAGACTCGTCACTCGGCCTGAGAAGTTAATAATTTTTTTTTTTTTAACGACTGTGAGACTCTTAGCCTTTATCATACCTGAAGTATTGATAAGGCTGAAGATGGATGCGAGCCTCTCCCGGAATCCTCAATCACTGAGGAATGGCTATCTTATCTCTAACTGCCGGAACACAACAATGCTGAAAACATTGTTGTTATGGCGTCAGGCTCAGATAAGATGGTGGTAGCTAGCCAGGCGGACTTACAACAAGTCCTACCACCAACCAAATAAAAAAAAAGACGGGTTGCACTCCGGGAGTGCCGGCAGAAGTGAAAACTTGATTATTAACGTTGAGCATGTTTGATATTTTGGAATGGTTAGGGAATAATTTTGCATCAATTGCTTTATCAGTATAAAAGTACTATCATTTATGTGGTAGAATACAATATTCATTTATTGCGCTATCGTACACAAACATGACAAACCATATTAAAGTGAACGTTAAGTTAGGTAATAAGATATAAGAAAACATTAGTTATTATAGAGAATCGAAAAATATATATTGACAATAAAACAAGAGACAAGTAAAAGACATTATCAACAGTCTGTCGCTAAGCAACCGAGACCATAGTCAACCTGTCACCTCAACATTCTCCATCCGTCCTACGCTTTTTCGATCAGGTCACGTGTCCTGACGCGAGTTTAAGATTTTATACCCATTACAGAAAAAGTGCTCAACGCCGCTAAAGAAGTTTTCACTTCAAAAAAAATAACTTTTGGCCATTGCGTAGATTTTACTTGCTACTGTTGTACAAAGTCACTTAGACCGTCTCGGATCACGAATTTCAAAAGAGAGAGATTTGAAAGTAAAGAGATGTGAACACTTTGGCATCATTTCACATAAATACTCTCAGATTTTCTTACTATCATAGAAACAAGATTTAACATCATAGAAAAAAAAAATTAAGTAACTAACCCAAAAGAAACATAAAACTGTATGGAAGCGTTGAATCCATCAATGCCCAGTTCAATACAGATGGCACAGTTGATGTAGGCAGTTCTCCATAAGCTAAAATAAATAATTATCTATGAACCTTTGATTAAATACAATATAATTATGTTTCCACTGTCTGAATACTATTGGTAATATTTTACTTACGCGCAATGAAAGAATATATAAACTAAAGTACGTATCTATATCTATATCCTGAATAAGTACCTACGTATTGTAAAAATAAACTTGCAAAAAACATTTTATAAAAAAAATCAAACCGACTTCAAAAAGTAAAAAATAAAACTTTTGGAGTCGGTGCCAGCCAAAGCATTCTACATTGCACTTCTATTAACTATATTTTTTTGGCCTTAGCTAACTAGCACCGACTCCAAAAGTTTTATTTTTTACTTTTTGAAGTCGGTTAGATTTTTTTTTTTAAATGTTTTTATTTCAGATTTTTTTGTTACATTATGTGCCGTTATGTGCCGACTACTTGCCAAAAGGTGATTGATATTTTTCAGGATTATGAAAAAACTACTAGCCAGATCTTCGTAAAAATTATATGGGACCACACGTAAACCATTTACTTTCAGATAAAAAAAGAATAATAAAAATCTGTTAACAACTGGCGAAGTTGAGGTGGAACATACATAAAAAAAAAATAATAAAAAAAAAAAAAACAGTCGACTTGAGAACCTCCTCCTTTTTTGAAGTCGGTTAAAAATGTAGCGTCACGCATTTTATTACAATTAGCAAAATATGTGTAATAAATTACAACTTACTTTATGAAGCACTATTATGAATGATTGTGATATTTTTTTAGGTATATCGTGTTGTTATCGCCAGTGTTTAAATAATTTGGATTTTTAATTATTTCGATGCATTAAATAAAATATATAGCAGATAAAAATACTAACTTTCCGCTTTACAATTTTTAAATATATCCAAAGATGCTGGTAACAGGGCCATGAGAACTACAATAAGCATAGCTGCTGCTGAATCTCTGACACTGAAATTACATTTAATGAATTAAAATTAAATCCTAACACTTAATATGAAATGTATTGTGTATATTAATATGGCATATATATATATATATATATATATATATAATGGCACAGACGCGCTCCGATAAATACATTTTTTATCTTTCGATAAGAGACCTGTCCCCTAACTGTCTAATTTCAAAATCTATCACAATCCCTTTCAAAGTTATTGTGATGGTGATAGTGATAAATGGAATAGTGTAACTTATAGTCGCAATCGCTTTCAGAACGAATATTGTTTTAAATGACACTTTATTTGACACTTCTCCATAAATTTGAAAGATATTTTCGTATGTCATTTTGCTTAGACAGTTCAATTTAGTTCATTCAATACCTTTCAAAACGCATCCCGATCACAATCCCTTTCAAATGTCAAATAGTGACGGTCTGAAGTATGTAAATATCTTTCAAATGACGAATTGAAAGGGATTGCGATAGATTTTAAAATAAGACAATTAGCCTATATAAGTTATTAATTTGCTGGAGTTAGAAGTAAGTATCTATAATATCTATATTTTAGTAAGGATGTCAACTTACAATTTGTAATCATTTAAGTCAAAAGCATCGCTTAAAGCGTCACCCCATCCATGAAAGACTTGAGGAGATCTCGAAAAGAACAGTAATATGGCTGCACTGAATAAGATCATAACCATCTGAAACAAAAATCTTAATTATTTTGTTAGGTATTAGTTTATCTTCTTATGAAATTATAGAAAACTAGAGGATGCCCGCGACTCATCATCCCGCTGTGCCACCATCTATCAGAATAAAAAAAATACATACAGTATTATTTTGTACTGAGCTGCTTTATATTAATAAGATGGATTGGCAGTACAGGCAAAGAAAACTAACTATGGTAACCAGTACTAATCTTGGCACCTCCCCAGTCATTGGCACTCTGACATTTAAACGCAATTATCAAAGAATTTTTATGATAATACAATGCGTCTTCTGATATAATTACAATCTTACATTGCAATACTCTAAAAATTTCATATCAGATTTTCTACCAAATTAATATGGCATTACAGTATTGAAAAAAAGGACGCGCGAAATTTTTTGTTACCTTTTCATGCAGTTTTTAACAGATTTGATACAAAAGAGGTATACAAAAATTATTGTTTTTATACTTCTTACTATTTTATAAAGTGATATTTAGTTTTAGTTCATATTTTTTTTAAGTGATATTACACTTTTTATTTATATTTATTTTGTGATAATAACATTAATTAATTAGTGTGCCAACTATTAGTAAAAAGCTTATACGTAAGTGCAATGATTGGCACCTATGCCAACCATAGTATTTTGAAAGGGATTATTGTGGCAAGTCTTGTTATTGTGTATATTTATGTTGCCTTGTGGCCCAATTGTGGTCCCTGACCTTATTGTGAAAGCTGGACCGGTTGTGGCCGGTTAAATGTGGCCGCTGATAGCCATGTCGCCACTCACCTGATAGTGATCTAATCCAAATGTGGTTTCTAACCCTAATATGGCCACTGATCCAAATGAGGCCACTGAGCCTAATACGGCCACTGATCCAGTTGTGGCTATTGATCTTACCCAAATTTGGTCACTGATTTAAATGTGGCTACTAGTCCAAAAAGGGCAAATGTAGCCCTTACCGAAATATAGACATGAATTAAAATAAGGCAACTGATCCAAATATGGCACTATCCCTTTAAAGAAAACAAAAGAAACAACAAAAACAACAAAAAAATATAGTTGGTAAAGCGCCAATCATTGTACCTTATGGCTGCTAATGATTGTACTAAGAGTGCCAATAACTGTACATTTGGCCGTTTTTAGACATTTTATCTTTTACTGTTAAAGCAGAGGTTTTAACGTACTAAATGTTTTGTGATGTTAAGAAATATACATCAAATAATAATTTTAAAATAGTAACTCTTGTTATAGAAATGTTATAGAAATAATAATTAACAAATATTGGTCAGGTTTTTCGTAAAGTGCCAATCAATATACTGTTTACCCTATTTGGCATAGTTGCCATAATCAACAACCGCAGGGCTGATTATGTAACGAAAACTCAGTTCAGTTTCGGATAGGTTATTCTCTAAGCAAACATCCTTGATATTGACGGCTGGAACAGCGGAGATCGCCCCATTTTCAATACTATTTCACAGCTAATGTGACATTCAGTCATGACAACAGCAGCGTCGATGTTTGCTTACAGCCGTTCCCAATAACCTATCATTAGTAACAGATAAGGTTACTATAGTTTGGTTGCTTAGTTATTTCTGTTAAATTACAGGAAATAACAAAGATTGCCTAGCAACTGAACCACAGTAGGCCTATCTCTTACTGAGGGTAGATTATTGGGAATGGTCGTTAGAGAATTTCGTCGCTATTGTGGCTGTCATACAGTACGAAAATGTAACAGTAATGAGAGCGAGGAAATTGGTTACTAACTCTTTTTTTGTTAGATTTAATCACCCCGCGGGTACCTATACTATCAGATCTAGCAGTAGAAAATGTTATGTTTACAACGGTGAAACTTCTACTCTTCGAAGACTCTTAGTAATACCTGATGGTAAAGGGTTCTTGAGTGGATGATTTCCTTTAGTGGGGGTCTTACGATACCTTCCCCAGACAAATACAAGCCTCAAAGGTATATTCTGTTTCTGCTCGATGTAGTATTTTAAAAGTTATATCGCGATTTCACTGTTTAATAAAGGTATTTAAAAAGAATATAAACCTCTTACAATTTCTCTAAAAGTTATTCTTCCTAAGCTGCGCCACTGTTCTTCTACGACAAGTTTGGCAGCCTCTAAACCACTTGGAGGTATTTTACAATTCTTCGCTGCTTCACTATTTTTCCTGAAACATAATTTATTTATAGCTAGCGTATCGCCCGTGACTTAGTATGCGTGGAGTTCGGTTATATCGCGCTCCTTAGGATTCCTTAAAAAACTTTTCTTAACAAAAAGTAGTCTTCGACTTGAAGTTCTCACATAGTTCGAATTCAGAATAATATGGATACTATTACTGACCTACTAAAAATGCATTATACGGATAAAGATTAAAATTTTACCTTAAAAAGCCAAAATACTGGACGAGCATACCAAAATATATAGCAAGCTGCATAACTATCATGTATGGAATTGAAAATGCTGAAAACTTTGGAAATGACAGGTACTCCGGGGCGTTAGGGTATAACCTGTGAATTTTTGCTTTTATTAGTTACGTCTAAAAATCTTTATGCAGCTAAAAAGTATCACAAACATATGCATTTTGTATATGAATTTAAATAAGCTAGCTTCTTACCTACTAAAAAGTCCTTTAAAAACTAAATTGGTAGCAGTGCCCACTAAAGTTCCTATACCACCTGAAAATCGAAAACTTAATTAGCTGTCAAGTCATAGCCAAGTTTCACGAGATTTTTTTCATCAAACAAATATCAAATATTTAACCAATATAATGCCGATAATCATCATGAATATAAGATTTTTTTCGACAAAAATATGTCATTTTGCGTTACGAAATCCGCAATTATTGAGTACAATGTAAAATTCTGGTTAAAATTGATGACAATATATTCACATTACGTGGAGAAATAATAAGGGCCCTTATTCACTATGACCACCAGCGTATCCTTGCTCAAAGCATACCAATATCTTACTTGGAATTGCGACATTTTCAAAATTCATCATTATTTTCTCTTTCAGTATTCTCCGTGACACTCACAATTTATATAGTTCCTGGACAAGTGCATGACACTTACAAATATTATAGTTATTATACAAGTAAAATAACTTTAAAATTTGTGAGTGTCATAGATAAAACGAATATCGAAAATGTCGAAACCAAGTCCGAGTTTTGGCGTGGTTTGAGCAAGGAATCTCTAACGTATGAAATTAATAACCTATCTTTAGATATGGATTAGGCTATCTGAGATAGTTGCCTTCGGTATTTTTGTTAATATGACCAACATAAGATGGTTGTTAGGCAACTAAACCAGTATCCTAGGCAACCAGAAGGCATCTATCTTACATAGCCGTATCCATAACAACAGATAGGTTATTAGTTTCGGGCGTAAGTGATCATACGGTCAGTTTCAATAACGTATCCCCAGTATGAGTTATGCTTATTAGCACTTTGTTAATAAGTCCAAAATAACAGTGGTTACTAAGTAGGTAACGTAACCAAGATAGGCCTTTCTTTTACTAGGGATAGATTCTTGAAACTGGCCGATAGTGAATAGGGGCCCAGAATTGTATTTCCACCATATAGAAACGTTACTAATGATAAGTTACCAACGGTAGCGGAGTATGTTGCAGAACAAAAATAACACGTCGTTATGTCCGAAGCGATCCGGTTACCGTCGTTGTCAGTGTCGTATATTTTTAGGATCTGTTGCTATAGAAGGAAAACGGAAGAGATAAAATATTATGTATTGACTAGTTACCTCTGGCAAGACACTACCGTGTTTTTTTAGAAACATTTATGACTGTAGTAAACGCGACTTTCGGATAAAAGACATAAAAAAACCTTTCTATACGTCAGTTAACACAACATTTTGTAAGGTATGTAAATATTTTGAACGATTGGTTCAATGTCAGTACACAAAACGGTTAATAAATTAGACACACATAATAAAAAAGTTGTAGTCTCGTGCTCTTTTCGTACTACAATATTCAGCTTGGAAGTTCAAACACACAGCGCCATCTATTGAGTGCGTAAAAGACTGGAACCTGCGCATAGGTTGCGTACCTACTCAAAACTGCAACTTAGAACAGAAATTCATCAGACATTCATCTGTAAAAAAAGATAAAGCATAATCTACTTTATTGTTGATATTATTAACAACGTCGTACTTGGTATTCTAGACGAAGAACCACTTAGGATCGCTGAGTCAGCGAAGAGTTAAGTAACCATCACTTGCTTTGTAACTACGAGTAATTCTTATAGATGGCATTAGTATGTGACGCAGTCCACTTGTTCGAACAGCTTTATCCTATCTATTAGTAAACAAATCAAAACTTTTCATGCACTTTTTTGTTTATACTTACATCTTCAAAGACTTTCAAAATTGCAAACACTATTGGAACCATCATAGTTGTAGCGGCAGTATTTGTGATCCACATAGAAATGAACATAGTTATGAAACAGAGTGCGAAAAGTAATCTGTAATGAAATGAAACTTTCAATTACTAAATAAATATTAGGGCGTGGTATGGTAGTAATTCATTAAAAGGAATAACTTTATTTTGATGCTAACATAGAAATAGCTACAATTTTCTGATTATTCAAAATGTTTGATGATAGGCGGCTATATTAACATTTGTAAAAGCTACACCGCTTCGCAAAGCTCAAACGAGAGATTGAACGATGATCCAACAAGACACTGGGCGCTTTCAATTAGACGTTTCGTGTCGGACCGCTGCGGCACCGAAGCGGTACGTTTGTCGTATTGCGCCGTCGGTACCGCGAACGTACTGTATGAAAATAAACGACCGTCCGTGCGCAATACGACAAACGTACCGCTTCGGTGCCGCAGCGGTCCGACACGAAACATTTAAATTGAAAGCGCCCTATCAATGACTTTTTCTCCCTAATTTGGTACAGAGCTAGCTAATAACAGTATTTGCCTGACGAATTCGTATTCAACTGAGAGAGCTAGAGTTTATGATAAAGATCTCTAGTATTATCTATCTTCTATCTTTTTATGATTTGGGTACAGATTGTTTATGGACCATAGATGGAAATTTAATTATTATATACCATATCTCTTAGAACCTTTTCTTACCTATAGTGAGAATATCCTATGGCACGAAAGGCGCATAAAGCAAGGCGTATATGAAGTCCCGATTGTTCAACTGCATAAGCCAACATCAGTGATCCGAGAAACATAAATACTGTGTCCTGTAAATCATAGTTGGTCGGTAAAATTAAATATTTTATATTTTTTTATATTTATACCTACCTACATTTAATACTAGGATCGACGATATTATGACTGATGTGTCGCAGGATTTATTATTCTTCTGATTGAAAGTGTTGTTATTGCTGTTAGGTATATTTTATGACTGATTTTTTCATACGTACGCTCATATAACAATTGCATGTTTCGGCGGAGCTCATGACCGATGTCAATGGAAATATTACTAATGGTAAGAAGGATGTGATTGCAAGTGGGATACATTCAACCATCCAATATATCGCCATTAGGCATAAAGTGTAGGCACACCATTGGTACTTCTGAAAATAATACAATTAAAATATCAGCTGGGAGCACTAAGTGTGCTCTAATGACGATAGTCTAATAGTAAAATCCTTGTGCATCAAGTGCACACAAAGACCGCTAAAAATGAGAAAGCGTTTCAACAAGAACTATTGTGTAGCGGGTAATTAATGAACAATAATATTTTTTTCTACCCTTAACTTTCGCTACCTTTACCATTGTAAAGGTAGCGAAACGGCCAAGTCACATGTTTTTGACTAAGGTGTTAGTGACTAAGGAGTTTGTGCGGTTAGAGCTTTCTACTTGAGATCTGATAACGTTTTGTCCGTGCGAGCTATTTGGTAATGGTGACGTTTTGTCATAACATTTTTACATGAAAATGTTTTTGGTGGGATCTAATTTACCGGAACTTACTTCAGGTGGAAATGGTATCAGTAAAGGTATCAGAAGTAATGGTGTCAATAATAATACCACTCCTCTCCAGTAGGTACAGAAAAACAGCTTCAATCTTTCCAATATTGTCAAATCATGGTCGTCGCCATCTCTAGAAAATAAAATTCAAACCATCAAACTATTCGCAATAACGTACAAAATCCATATATTTTTAATTCTTTTTAAACTTCGTTATCGTTTTTAAATTGTTACTTTGTCTAGGGGGGCATTGTTAGATGTACAAACGCGGGAATTCTCCGTTGTCCTATTACCCCTTTAATTAATAACCTATCTGTAGAGCATTGGACCGGATTTCCAAAGGTCGCTGGTTCGATTCCAGCCTGAGAATTCACTTGTGGCCGAGTTAATTTTTTCCAATATTTTTCTATTAAAAATTTACCATAAGTATAAAAATAGCATTGAAAAATGCAAAAATTACAAAATCATAAACTATCTGTAGATATGTATAGGGCTATCTGAGATAGTTGCCTGTGATATTTTTGTTAATATAAATACCACAATACGGCGGTTGCTAGGTAACGAAATCAGATCCGGATCTCAGATAGCCATATACAAAACTAGAGAAAGGTTATTAATTTCAGCCATTACCACGCAAAAATCCCTTGAACGGCGGGCGATAACCCTGATTACGAGTTTGATGGTGGGTGCCGTTGTAAATACAAATATCGCTAAAAAGTCGGGAACTCGACTGTATATCATGATCATGACTGTACATCATTATGTGTTTGAAGCGTTCATGGCCGTGCTTGACATACTGATCGTATTCGATCAGGTTTGTTAAGCAAAGTTCGGTCCGGTCAGGTGTCGGATGGGTGACCGTAAAGTGGCATTATAACTGAGCGCTTCCGTGCTTCGAAGGGCACGTTAAACCGTCGGTCCCGGCTGTGGTAATTAATTTTTATTTTTATTATTTGGTATTTAATTTTGTTATTTGGTAATTAATTTGATTACAGTCGTTAAACCAAGTCAGAGGCCTTATAGGCGGCTTGAAAAACCTGACACCAGAGGTGGCCGCTAATCCTCACTCGATAAGAAGAAGAAGATTATGTGTTTGTTCCTTTCTGGGTTTTATGTTTTAATTCTATATTTATGTCAATATTTAATACTTAACAAGTGCTTTTGAATATAAAATGCCTTAAACTTAAGTTGATAGATCAGTTTTACTTTCTCAATAGTTGTTTCAAGTTCATATTTTTTGCTTTTTGAAGTATTGACGAAGTAAGTGAAAAGGTGTTATTTCGATATTCTATTGTAAAATATTATTTACTCACAAGGGCTGAATAGCTCTTTGTACGCCGTCTTCCTGGGTCTCAGCCATTTTGAGCCGAAACTAGACAGAAAAAAGCTGCAGGAAAACTGAAGTGAGATTTCTACCTCATTGATTTTACAACTCTAGATGGTTACGATTTGAATACGCATTTCAATTCTTGTGTTATGGATACTACGGATAAACGTGTTTAAACACTTTTTTTAATACTATATATTTATACCTACCCAGGCCAATACAAATAGGCTTGTTCATACACACAAATATTTGTCTTCTCCGGGGATCGAACCCGGGACCTCTGGCGCAGAAGGCGGGTTTAGTACCACTGCGCCAAACAGTTGACAAAAATTTTAAAATCATAAAGTTTTTACCAAGTTTTTCCATCAGTCTGTCCGTACGCTTAGCTCGGTCAATGGCCCTTGCTTCTGAAAAGATGTTTATACATGAATGTGTACAAACACGTCAAAAAGAAGTATTAAAATTTGTTTTTTTTTCATATATTCGTATCGTACCTATCCTACTATCCAACTTTCTACTAATATTTTATACTAGCTTCCTCGGTTTTACCCGTGTGTTATGCGTTCCCGTGGGAATCGTCCTCCTTCTTTGGAAAGGGTCCGTTCAAACAAATCTAGTTATACCAAAAATCAAGTCTTTAATTAAATAAGGACGTTAGGAAACACAAACAAATACCCTTTCGCGTACATAATATTAGTTAGGATATAAATAATAATAAATAAATTTTCATACAATCACACCAATTATCTAGCCCACGTTAAGTTTCATAAAGAACTTGTGTTATGGATACTAGACAACGGATAAACATACTTATATACTTTTTTTTGTAAATATATACATAATATACATATTAAACACTTAGACCAAGACAAATAGAAATGTTCATGCACACAAATATTTGTCTTGTCCGGGGATCGAACCCGGGACCTCTGGCGGGTTTAGTACCCCTGCGCCAAACAGGTCGTCGTAATAACAAACATACAAGCTTCCAAACTTTCACATTTATAAATTTGATTATGTGAAGTAGGATGTTGCGATGTTGCTTACATGTTATCGTTTATGTTGCCATTTTGCAAAACTCTCTGCTTAAGAATAAGAAATAAAAAAGGTATCTTGTACTTATGATACATTTTAAATAGAAAAATATTGGAAAAAAAATTCTGCCACAAGTGAATTCTCATATGACACGAACCCACGACCTTTGGAAATCCGGTCCAATGCTCTGATTTCCAAAGTCGACCAAAGAACCCACGACGTTCTTTGGTCGAGTTTCATTTTTTCCAATATTTTTCTATTTAAAATTTATCATAATTATAAAAATAGCATTTAAAAATGCAAAAATTCAAAAATCATAAAATAAGGTATCTTGTCTAATTGTATAGTAATCTACGCCAGAAGAAGAAAGTTGTCTAGAATGAGAAGTATTAGGCGGATAAATAACAGTAATCAAAATATATATTTTCCCCCTTCTCGATGTTCAACTTTGTAGCATCCAAAGATTGTTCTAAATAAATACTCTTTACGATTTACCGGCATAATTTTAAGTGACAGAAATCGTGTATAAAAACATAGAAGTATTGTTTTGTTCTTGTCTGTCAAGGAATGTGTCGCTTTCGGTTATTATAAAATTAAATAATTTTGGGAAAAATAAGCTGAGAATTTTGGTAAGAGGTTTGATAGAACGTATCATATTTCGAGAAGTCTTCAACTGTCGGCATAATGTTGTAAGTACAAATTAGATTACTTAGTTAATAAGGCCTATATACAGTATTGGAAACGTATAAAGTGCACTTTCACATGACTGAGTATGCCATTCTGGCGACCGTGCGCAAATCGTGAACATATTGTTTAATGCATAAAGCTTTGCACGAGAGAAGATCATTGGTCTGCTCGGACCTTTAAATACCTACACAGGCTGGAAAAAATCTATGGGCACTGGAGGAGAATTCCCCTCCTTAAATCCTTTAGTTAGCCCATTTTACTGAAAGGAAACATTCCTTTATTTTTTTAAAAGAACCAAACTGCATTCAAAGATTTCTGTGTGTGCTTTATCCACCCCACTGAGTTTATAAGTTAAATTTTCATTAATTTAGTTTACTATGTTTGTTAGAGAGAGTTGATCCTTTTGATTGGCCCTATCGATTGATGGTATAAAAGTACAGCATGATATTTTTTACAGATTTTAGCTGGTTCGATTCTTGGGTGTAGGAAGCGTATATTTCAAAATCTTTGAATGAAGTTGTGTTTCTTAAAAAATAAAGGAATGTTTCCTTTCAGTAAAATGAGTTAACTAAAGGATTTAAGGTAGTTCCCCTCCAGTGCCCATAGATTTTTTCCACCCGGTATTAATTCATGTAATTTTAATAAAGACAATAGGCATCACGCCTAAACAACTAAAACATTAGAAAATCATAACCCATATCTATTTTTAAATTATTATCTTAGCAAAACCATATCAATTTTATATTAATCCTTATTATCGTTATTATTTTTAGTTATGGTGCAAAGCCGGAACCAGATTTGACGGTGGTTGAAAGATTTAAATTATTTTTTGCCGTTCACTGGAAGGGCGTTTTGACTTGTATAACCCCTATAATAATGCTGGGAGTTATTATGCCATTACCTGCGAAGGTAAGATAAGGTTTTATTCCACACACAATGAGAAAGCGAGAAGGAGAAAGCAATAGATAGAGGGAGAGAGAGAGAGGAATGTTGAGATGAAACTACTTAACTATTGCGCAAAAGCCTTTAAACATGTTTCGGTTACCGGGTACACTACACAATAACGAAATTTATGGGCATGTACATTGTACGGTAGCATTCACAGATGACGGCATCTTTTGCATCCGGTTGCCTACTAACAGTTGCCGGGCAACCGGTGCAGGCTACCTGGCCAAACGGAACGTGTGAAAATTAAAGACTATGACTGTGACGGCTAAGCAACTTTACAACGTACCTCACAGTTTTTCATGTTTATCAAATTTTTCGTGGATTTTGTATACTTTACTATTAGCATCATTTTACGTCAATAGTAAAGTATACAAAACTGCATGGTGGGTTTCCAATAACAGCAAATAATGTTCAGAAAAAGAAATCCCTACTATAGGATTTAATGTGAATTTTAATTTATTTTTACTGGACAAAATCTAAATTTAATTAAAATGAGAAAAAGAGAAATATATGCAAAAATATTCATAAATCTATCTACAAAAACTATCATTAAAAAAGCCCAATATTGGAAGCTATTAGACCTAGAAAATTAGATTACGGGTCCAACTATCTGGAATTTTGTTTAGGTACTTTAAAAAAGTTGTAATGTCCTTTCTTGTCAAAGCCTTAGTATGTCTTTTTTGCACAAAAGTAATAACGGTTGCGCACCAATTTTGCAGCGCGCTCACATTTTGGAATGCTGCAAGTCTGGATAAATACTATCTAGCTGGACCCAACCAACATACCAAAAATGCAGTTTTACCGCCATTATTGCTATTTCAGCGTTTATTTTTGTACGATATGACTGCCTATTATGTTCGTGCACGCATGCGACCTTTCGAAAATTATCTAGAAGCATTTCTCGTGCGTGAACTCGCTTCATGTCAACCAGATTAAGCTATGCCTCTTCATGACACAGTTTAAGACATATCACGGTTGTCAACGACAACAGCGAGGCGCCGGCACCGTGGTTGACATCACGTGTCCACGGTTTACTAGGGTTACGGCCACAGTCGCTGGGTGGCGTGGCGCTGGTAAGAATGTATGACAATCGGGCGACCGAGCGCAAACCGTGGACATGCCAATGGGCAACCACGGCACTGGCGCGGCTGCCGTTTGCACAGCGACCAAATCGTGTGATGTGAAGAGGCACAAAGTTAATAATAATTAGATACGAGATAGTTGCTAATAATTGTTCACCTTAATTATATATTTTTTTTCCAGCCACACTTATGGGTCGGCTATACCTTACTAATTATGGCTGTTTATTGGGTTTCCGAGTGCATTCCTTTGCCCGTAACCTCTTTCCTTCCGGTTGCAACCTTTCCATTAGCTGGTGTCATGTCCACTGGAATGGTTTGCTCAGCTTATATGAGTGTAAGTATATATAAGATAGAGATTATATTTATTATTCGTTAATTGATTTCAATTTGTGCAACATAAGCTGTTATTCCCCTTACCATAATTTACTCCATGGCAATATTAACATATATGATGTAAAGGAGGAATATAATGTTAACCTGTTTATTTAATTAAAGAAAAATAACAAATGATAAATTTTAAATAGAAAAATATTGGAAAAAATTAACTCGGCCACAAGTGAATTCTCAGATGGGAATCGAAACCACGACCACGCGTATTAAAAGTATTGGAGAATTTCGACGGTGGTTCGTAAGTCTCGGTAGCTCAGCGGTTAGAGCATTAGACCGGATTTCCAAAGTTTCTTGGTTCGATTCCCATCTGAGAATTCACTTGTGGCCGAGTTAATTTTTTCCAATATTTTTCTATTTAAAATTTATCAAAAGTATAAAAATAGCATTGAAAAATGCAAAAATTCAAAAATCATAAAAAATAACAAAATTACCAATAAAAATTAAATTAAATTAAACGTTATTTTCAGGATACTATCATAATGTTCTTGGGAAGTTTACTTTTAGCATATTCCATTGAGCAATCGAATTTACATAAGCGACTGGCTTTTTTTACGATCCGTATAATTGGATACTCGCATGTGAAGTAAGTTTTTCATAGGTATTTGAGTATTGAGTATTTTAAGAACAAAGGGCAACGCCAAAAATGTATGGAGGGGTGACGCCTTTTAAAAAATCCGTGCACACCATTTAAACCTTGTTCAATCGATAGAGTATAATTATGCACGAACAATAATTATTGAGACAGCACATTTCTAAACCGTATCCATTCTGAGATAACTGAGCCTGTTCATTACTATAACTTCATTTATTTAAGCTGAAAATAATATTTTTTTTGAGATTTTCTCAACCTATACCAATGAAAGGTTATTATTTATACAATGTATTAAATAATAATACTATATTAAATAATATATTTAATAATCATCTCATTAGGTTCTGGACGGTAACAGGACGGTAAGCCAGATAAAATTGCAAAAAATTGAGTTACTTTTAACCTTAATCTAGAAAATAATAGTGATGAGTAGGTGCACTTATCTCGGAATGGATACGGTTTAGAAATGGGCTGTCTCAGTAACTATTGTTTGAACTTAAATAAGCTATCCATTTAATTTATATTTCTATTCGTAGCTATTCGTTTTATTTATTTTTTCTCTGTGGGCTTAGATTAATAACTCTTCGGCGTTATTATTCTAAGTTTGTGGGTATGGCCACTCGCTCAAACATTCTGTATGATAAATACTTATGTGCACCTACCCGATTGTTTAAAATTAATTATGTTTTATAATTCTGTTGTTGGTTGCTCTTTATTAAGTTATTTTTGAGAACCTAGTATCTAGATAAACTTAATTTAGGTTTTTAAGATACTACTAAACCATGAATGTAACATGTTTATTGGCAAATGAATAAATAAAAAAAAATTTAAAAAAAATGATTAGGTGTGCAAGCATTTTCGAAAAGGCGCCAAAACCAGGCATTGCCCTTTAGTGCTTATTAGCGACTGCTCGCGAATCAAATTTCATGCCTTTCGTATTTTTATTATATCTAGATAATATCTTTTTGTTTTCTTTTACCTATTATGTAAAAAACCGAAAGGCTTTAAAAACGATGGACCGACAAAGGCCAAGGCTATAAATCGATGTATGTAAAGCAGTTTATCCACCGAAATTTTTAAGACAACGAAAAAGTTAGCAACATAAAAGTTGTCAACTTTTGTTTTGTGGATACGCGTCTTAACATCAGGTTGACCCGATGAGAGGTTTCACGCACGTGGAGCATGCCGCCTTCTCGAACGAGAAAATTTGGCGTTCGTTTTCATTGTCTTTATAAGTATGCAAGCTTTCGAGAACTCGCATCGTGTCAACCAGTCATAAGAGTTATCCGTTTTGCTCATATGAGATTCCGCACATAAGTTGAAGTAGTCGTATATTGGTTCTACAGTTCATGATGATTTTTCTCTACTAGACTGTTGTTGGCTATATGCGTGGTCACAACATTCATCTCGATGTGGATTACAAACACGGCTGCTACTACAATGATGGTTCCTATAAACTTTGCGATACTTAAAGTTTTCGAATCTGTAAGTGGTATTTTACTATCTGTTACATATTCACACCCTTTATATTTAAAAAAATTAAGTTAAGCGAATTCATATATAACCTCTATTTGTTAACAGGAAGGTCTCTTAAAGATATATGAAACGAACGACCAAGGTGAACAATACGCAAGTGATATCACAGTATGCTATTTTTGTGCTGCAACTTTTTCTGCTACGATTGGTAAGAACCTAAGTAGTAAAGAACACTTTGCTTTTTTTCTAGTATATTTTCTTGTTTAACTAATTGCTTGTTAAAAAATTATTCTATAAAAGACTTGGAACTTTTTTATTTGGAGCCTGGTCTACCTAAAGTTGCAAGTTAGTCCTAAAGGACATAATTTAGTATGTAGTATAATTTAATATGAGTAAGATTGTATCAAAATAACCCTCACAGCTGTTGGTCTTCGAAAACTGATGATGGTCCGAATTAGTTGCAGTACTTTCTTTGTGTTTTCGAAAAGAACTTGAATGAAGATATTCGGATTTCGGATTTAAAGTTGGTTAGCACGATGCAATGTGATTTCCAAATTAAGTATGCGCCTGGTACACCCTAGGCAATGGTTTGTGGATGGCAAGTCAGTAACGCATACTAGCCGATCTTTTCACCACGACACAATGGCAAAAAGCACGATGCGAGCTCACGCAAGAGCAACATTTCTAGTGCTGCTTTCGAGCTTTCGAGGACAATCTGTGACCACACCTCGTGTACTTAGATTGTCCTTGAAAGCTCGCATGCATGCACGGACACTAAACAACGACGTTCTTGCCCCTCCTGTCGTGTTTGTAACCGAGTTTTGTAACCAGCTACAAACGAAGACTTTTTTGTCTTGGTTTGTAACTAAGTTACGGAATAGGAGTAACCGAGTTACAAACAAATAACTTCCGGATCTAAAATTTACTTAGTTCATAACTATGGCATTAAAAACTCCTTTTTCAACACTATACCTGGCTGATGGGCAATAGATGAAATATATAAGACTGTTTGTGATGATTAGATAAGAATCCGAATTGAAAAAAGTGTTAATTTTCGTTATCTTAAATGCAAGAATTTTGGCATATAAAAATGTATTGAAATAAAACAACTTTTACGGATATCAAACGCGCTATATTTCCACGAACTAAGTTGTAATTGTCCGTATTTTTTGGGTTTTTTAGAGGTTTTTTGATTTTCCCGACGTTTCGGCACCTTTACAGCTGCCGTGGTCACGGGATGACTGGACCAAAATACGGACAATTACAACTTAGTTCGTGGAAATATAGCGCGTTTGATATCCGTAAAAGTTGTTTTATTTCAATGAACAGTGCGCGCCAAAACATACGATGTACGTATATACAAATGTATGTTATTTTTATCGTAAATGCAACTAAGTAGACTATTATTGCATTAGATTAATAAGTATTTGCTTTATATTTTTGAATTTTTGCATTTTTCAATGCTATTTTTATACTTATGATTTGTAGCCGAGTTAATTTTTTCCAATAATTTTCTATTAAAAATGTATCATAAGTATTTGCTGTTTAAAATATTTGGGTATTTTTTTTTTAATTTTCAGTTTGAGGTAAAGTTTTATCTCACGAGTTAATATAGATAGGACCCTACTTAATAAAACTTAAAATTAAAGAAAACCGCTTTCATTTCTTATTTTGGGTAATGTAGTACAATATTTTAATTATTAAGGTTGGACAGACAATATACATGGGTGGATTATTTGACGATGAATGACCCTAGCCTAGCGCCAAGTTACGAACTAGAAAAAATAAAGATCTGAAAATATTGTTTGTTGTAACTCGATTACAAATGAAAACATTATAAATTCTTCAATTGTAACTAATTTCAAGGAAAGAAAATACAACTTTCAAATTATTCCTAAAAATCTTCGTTGGTAGCTGGTTACAAAACTTGGTTACAAACACGGCCGAAGTGGTTCTTGCGCTTCACGAAAGCTAGTTTTCTCATTCGAGAACACTGCATGCTCTTCGTGCTTGAAACCTTACATTGCATCGTACGTATCAACCAACCACTAAGTGTATAACCTCTCTTAAAAATACATAACTACTACTACTACTACTACAATATATTTCGGAAAACGATTTTTGGAAGGGAGGAATTTCCGCTGTTAGAGCGAACACATTTATGTGGCTTAATGTGCTCTTGCTCTATTTGTTCGCACCCACCAGGTAGTAGTGCAACACTGTTTTACAAAAAATACCCAAAATTTTGCAGTGGACATAATGCCACGTAGTTGACGCACTATTTCAGTTTATACATGTAACATGTGCTGCACATTTGTGCGGCACACGCTTTTGGTGGGATTCGTCTTTAGGGTTGCTTATTGTGCAAAAACTATTGTTACATTGTGGGGAAGTTTAAAATTTAACAGTGAAATCACTAAATGCGCTGTTTATTGTGATGTTATTCCTTTGTAGTTTTGACGAATATTAATTTTGTACATGTGATTGCTGTTGTAGGTGGAATAGGAACATTAATTGGAACTGGAACAAATCTCGCTTTCAAAGGTCTTTTTGAAAAGTAAGAAATTTAATTTTGATTATTCAAACAGAACCTACAGCATTACGTTTCATTATTCACGTCACATATGGGGTAGGTGCACCAGTAAATGAACACCCTTCAGTGACTGAACAGAGGTGAGTTTTCAATAAAATAAGAAAAGTTTCTACCGAACGCGATATTTTTTTTCTAAATGGTAACATTTTATTATATAAAAATGGTTAAAAAAACACTTTTTTAGTAATCCTGTAGTTACAATATGACGACTCTATAAAGTGTACGCGTTCGGTTGTGTTCTCTGTTTGTATGAGCCAGAATTAAGGACTCGGGTAAGACAGTGCATTTTCAAATCAGCGTTGTTCACATTATTCGAGTGCCTTTGAAAAGAATTGTGCCAAATAAGATAGAACAATGATTATTTTAATCAATAGAACTCAATTTGCTTATAATTTAAAGTTTTTTATAAAAATAAAGGGGCGTTCGATTACTGGACTATGAAAGTTAACACATTCTAGTTATTGAACGGGTGTTCAATCAGTTTTTTTACGAACCCAATGAGTGTTTTTTTACGAACCCAATGAGTGAACTATATTATATTTCATAATGTTTGCTATGTTTATTCACTGTTATTTAAATCCATGAAATGATCACACTGGACAAATATCAACCTTTTCTAGTTGCGCAATAATACAAATAAAACTGAAATAATTTTGATTTGCAACTCTTAGACTAGTTCACGCAAATTTTCGTTTACTGGATTTTAGGGATCATTTCCTTGTGGTTTTGGGGGATTTGGCATAAAATGTCGATTATCTTAATAATTATGACAATAAATGACAAATTGCTGGTTTTATTTTAATCTCGAATAAATGTTGAACACAAATTGTGACAATGTTAGAGTAAAGCGAATCTGATATAGATGCTGAGATTTTTTTAAGTTCAAGATTGCTTAAGGGTTCATTCATTGGTGCGCCTACCCTAAATACCCAATTACCTACCTACAATAACTCTACATTTGCTAAGTAAAACACTTTAAGCTTAAACACTTCCCTAGCGAAAAGATTAAGTAGCAACATATGAAATAGTATTATAGAAATATACTATTTAGTCATTCTTATGAGTATGAAGAAACTACTAATTTGTTTTATCTGTACAATCTCGGTCCTATGTCTAATGCTTGGTTGACGAGAAGCAATTCTCGTGCGCTAATTCGCATTGTGTAAATAGTTCTCGAAAGCTCGCATGCGCAACGAAAATTAATGATTCACGAAAGCTAGTTTTCTCGTTCGAGAAGGCGGCATGCTTCTCGTGCGTGAATCCTCGCCACATATCAACCAAGTACTAGGTATGTTATTATACGGCATTATGCCTACTTCTGTAATTCTAAGTAAGAATGTGGACTCTCGTATCTTTTTTTTTCAGGGAATATCCAACAGCACCGGACTATTTGTCTTTTCCGCTGTTTAGTGGTTTTGGTATCGTGTTAATGATTTTGTTGGAAACTTGTAACTACTTTTGTTTGGCTATACAATATTTGGGACTGTTCAGGTATTATTTTAAGAGTATTATCAGCTTAAGTTTTGCCGATAGACTGACAACTCTATCGTGGTAGAGCAATCAATTTTTAATTCATTTGAAAGCTCAGCGTCATTGTGTTATTTAACGATGTTGAAATTACAAAATTTAATGATTGCACCTTTACGTTTGTAGAAAAAAAAGTAAAGCAGCTAAAAGCGCCAAAATTACTTCAGTTGGTATAGCCGCAGCCAAAGGGTCTATACAGGACGGCGTTAAGAAACTTGGCAAATTATCGTTTTGGGAAGTGGTGAGTAAAATATTTTTCTTTTAATTATAAAATTAAAAAAAATTAAAAAAAAACTACTTGGCTCATGACACTCTATATAAAAATAAATCTTAAAATATAAGAGTAAAGCTATAAAGTATCAGCTTGGACTACGTAGGTAGTAAGATGTACAGTCAGGAGCAATGATGAATCAATGACACACACGGAAGTAAACGTCATACTGTCCACAAATATCATTTAATATTGTAATGTGACAAGGTTGCCTAGTGTTTCTATGTTATTGCACGTGACTATATACTTAACGCACGCATTGAACACCTGTGCGAGAGAAGGAAAACTTGAAACAAACCCTCTACCAACCCGTCTGGCCAACGTGGTAGCAGTAGGCTCCTAACTCCTATGAACAGCCACAATAGGCGTGAGCTGGGAGAGGCCTATGTTCAGCAGTGGACGTCCACAGGCTGATGATGTATATACTTGCAGTTTCCTTTATAGCTACCTTTTGTTATGATAATTACTATAATATTTCTCCTTCTTCTTTGATGGTATAATCAAGTAGCCCTGCTCAGAATTCGGCCGCTTGGGCTGTATGCTGGTTACATCCTTTACTATAAGTTCTATACTACGAGAGTAACCTCCGCCATTTGAATATGTCGTCTTTTCTTTATATTGTTATGTGTGGGTTTAATATAAAACGGCAACTCCAAAGAGTATGTTATGAAAACGGTTTTATACAGGTTGTTATTTATTTGTTATTTTTGGTTTCCGTTTTTATTTCTTTATTTTTGATGTCGTTTTTGTTTTTAACCGACTTCAAAAAAAGAAGGAGGTTCTCAATTCGGTTCTCAGTTCATTTTTTTTTAATGTATGTACACCGATTACGCCGAGATTTTTGAACCGATTTCCGTTATTCTTTTTTTGTTCGATGCAGAATGGTTGCCAATTGGTCCCATAAAAATTTGGTTTAGTTTGACCCAGTACTTTTTATGTTTTGAGCATTTTTATATATTTCATTTCATATTTGTTACTTGGATGACATGATATTATCTACCTTTAAAAACTGTGAAATAAAAACTTTTTATAAAATATGAAAACCGACTTCAAAACACTAAAAAGCAAAAAATAAACCTTTTGGAGTCGGTGCCAGCCAAAGCATTCTACTTTGCGGTCCTATTATTTTGTTATTCTTGCCTTGGCTTGCACCGACTCCAAAAAGTTAATTTTTTGCTTTTTAGTGTTTTTTATATATAATTTTCTTTCCCTTGCAGATGGTTTTCATACTCTTTTCTGGAGCAATTATTTGTTTCTTCTGCCGTTCCCCGCAAGTTTTTGTTGGATGGGGTGACGCTATCGCCAATGCATTTAATAAACAGGAAAAGTTGTGAGTACAGTGAAAGATTTTATTTGCAGCTTTACAACTAAATCCTCTCTTATTACGTACACATTAAAAACATGAAGTTAAAAACCCATTACTGAAAATCGCATCAAAACCAGACTAGTAGTTTTGGTTTTGGTCAAACAAATGTTTACTGCAGCGCCCCCTGATGAATTGTCACCGTAACACTTATCTAAGAACATTCACCAATCAAACCCAAACCCATTACTGAAAACCGCATCAAAATAGGACTAATAGTTTTGGTTTTGCTCAAACAAATGTTTACTATAGGGCCCCCTAGTGAGGTGTCACCAAAACACTTATCTAAGAATGTTCACCAATCAAACCCAAACCCATTACTGAAAACGGCAACAAAATCGGACTAGTGGTTTTGGAGATAAATGGTAAAATTGGTTCGCACAAACAAACAAACAACCTCTCGCCCCAAACGCATATACCGTCTCCGTACCGTCGTCGTTAGTAAAAATATTGTAATTGTAATTGGCCTGTGCCCAAAAAAGTCATTCGTGCCGACCCATCCAACTATAGGCCAATTTCAGTCACTTCCATACTCTGTAAGACTATGGAACGTGTACTTAACACCCGTCTATTTCGCATACCTCGAAGATAACGACATCCTCAGTGATCGCTAGTTTGGTTTGATTGTCGTGACAGGTCGACTTGCAATTTTCTCGTGCCACTCATCTTTGGAGTGTAGCGATCGAGAAACACGGCGAAGCCCTTACCGTATCGCTCAACATCTCCAAAGCCTTCGATATGGTCTTGCAAGATAGCCTAATTGCTAAGCTCCCCTCATACGGTATCTCTGGTTGCCTTTGCAGTTGGATTGCTGGCTTCCTCCGGAATCGCTTAATCCAAGTTGTGGTAGACGGTCAATCATCGGACCTAAAAGAAATCGATGCAGGTGCCCCTCAAAGATCTGTGTTGTCTGCGACATTGTTTCTTCTACGTATCAACGACTTGCTGGTGTCAGATAACATAGGACACCATGCATATGACACCACTATTACAAGCAGATAATTTATCAACTCCAAGGGCTACCAGTGATGAAATTCAGTGTTGTCGAATCCGCCACCGATTGAGGCACCGCCAACCTTGTCAGCTTTAATGCCACTAAATCACAGACTTGTTGATTTACCGCTAAACAGAATCCCTTGCAACTGACTCCGACTTTCCTTGCCAATAACCGAAAATCTGCAACTTCATGGCCTGAACCTGTCTTTCAACCTAAACTTTGGCGAGTACATCGACTCTATTGTGAGTGCAAAAATGCTCTTAAAAGAAAACAATTTTTTTTACTTAGGTAATCAACATTGATCAAACAAGTGGCTATTATCTCATCTATACATTACACCATTAAAGACAAATAGCAGATATCTGCTATACAATTATGCATAGAAACGGTTGGCTTATTTTAGGTTTTAAACATCAAAGCGAACTAGTGGCATATAACTCACCAATTAATATTACGCAAAAAGACAAATGGCACATGTCTCACTTGGCTCATTTTAAGTTTCCATCGTAAAAGCAGACAAGTGGTTTTGACCGTGTTTACTTTGCTTAACGCCTATGATACCATGTAGATGTCTCCATCTACGTTAATTAATTTCAGTAATTAAATTTTTTTTTCATTTTTGTTTTTACAGGGTCTAAGTACATGCAAATTAGGCAATATTTATGAAAAAAAATATGTTTTTTGGTGAAATGTAGTTGTCTTTATCTACATAGGCGCCGTCGATTTGCCCCTACTGGGATACGAACCCAGGACTTGTAGGTACCACCTAAGTACATGCAAATTAGGCAATATTTATGAAAAAAAATATGTTTTTTGGTTAAATGTAGTTGTCTTCATCTACTTAGGCGCCGTCGATTAGCCCCTACCGGGATACGAACCCAGGACTTGTAGGTACCACTCTACCACGGAGGTCGTCGATAAATTGAAATTTATTCTTTTTATGGCTATTACATGTAAATATTTATGATTTTTTATAACTAGCAACGGGGAGATGATGTTAAGTAATAATAAGACTGAAGTTGGAAGTGCACATCTTCTGGTTATCTTAGCTCTAACTGCTGGAACACAACAATGATGAAATGCATTTTCGTTATAGCGTGGTAGCTAGCCAGGCGGACTTACAACCAGTACCGGCCACCTACCAAACTGAGGACCGAATACAATGTTTACGTACCCCCACTGTGAATCGAACCCGGGACCTCCTGGGTCTGATACCGATGATACCTTACCGTACTACTAGACCACAGAGGCGGTTAAAATGTTGCATTCTCAATGCCCATTCACTGCAATGCACTATCGCCTGAGAAACCTTGCGAGTCGAGTTTTTCTAATTTAAAAATGTGTTTGTTTTTTTAGCGTTCGTGATTCAGCTCTCGCTACGCTTGTGGCTTCCCTAATGGTGCTACTCCCACGAAACTTGGACTTCTTTAAAAATTTCACTGCTAAATGTAAGTAATTTTACTAATTTTTGCAATAAGACCGGATTCGACCTACTTTAGTATGTTTTTACACTATCTTTTAATCTAGACTAAACCGATTTTCCAGTTTAACAACTGAAGAAAGAAAGGAAGATTATTTATTATTGTTTTTTTTTTATTCAATAAGATTTTGTCAACTCTTATTTTTATTTTTTAGATAATGAAGAACTTCCAAAAGGAAGGATTGGGTCAGTTCTGGACTGGACTCTTCTGAACAAATCTATGCCATGGAGTTTTATGTTTCTCTTGGGTAAAACCACATACTACTACAGAATACACTCTGTCAAAGTAAAAACTACTAGAAATTATTGATCGTTCAAAGTCTCGGTATTATTTGGTAGTAAAGTATCAATCAGAAACCAAAAATAAATCATAAATAAATGCTGCTCAATTTTGTTGTATTGCATCTTGTGTTGTTACACACAGCAAAAGCGTCTAGGGATTAAGGTCGTTGTAGTGTATCACTGTTAGAGAGGATTTTTAGATTGTTAATAGTTCTATATTGTAAATTTCACTAATTGAATAAATAATGAATTGAAGTAAACAGCCAGTCTGAAAGTTTACTTTTGGTAAGTAATATTCATAATATGATATTTTTGTATAGTTAAAATGTACTTGATCCCTAGGCACTTTTGATTTGTATACATTGCAGACTGCAACGTTTCGGTTTAAACTGAAAACAGTCGACAGTGTAATGTTTTGCTGCTTCGTCCCATATTTTTTTTAACGTGAAGGCTTTTTACAATATTTTACAACGCCCCTAATTTTAACCCCTTACGCGTTGTTTGGCAGATACGTGATACGGCAGATTCGCGATACGACAGTAACAATATTTCAGGAAAGCAAATAATAACATATGTATTTATTTAATGAAACTTTAGTTTATAAATACTTATATTTGTTCAAGGTGGAGGCTTTGCTCTCTCTGAAGGTGCTAAAAGTAGTGGACTAAATGTGAAAATAGGAGAGGCATTAGATGATTTAAAATATATTGCAAACCCTGGTATAATCTTCATTATTGCTGTCATTGTGTTGGTTGTGACTAATTTTGCTTCAAATGTGGCAGTTGCTAATGTTATGGTGCCTATAGCAATGCAAATCGTAATTATTTTTTATTGTTTTAGTAAACTTAGCCTATGACATTATATATTATTGACTGGTTGACATGATGCCAACTCGCATTGTGTAGACGGTTCTCAAAGGTCGCATGCGTGCGAACACAACAAAAACGAACTCAACAAAAACGAACTCAACATTTTCTCGTTCAAGAAGTCGGCACGCTCCATGTGCGTGAAACCTCTCATCGTGTCAACCAGACATAACAGTCCACACTGTATTTGCCACTATTTTACTAACAATTTGTTATAAAAGGATACTTCTGTACCCTTAACACGACTTGACATTAAATATCAACGTTAACTATAACTATCGGTTACGAACTGAGCAATAGTTTTCGATCACAAATATAATTTGACAAACTTGTACTAAGTGTACTGGTTGTCTTGAATAAAGTACCTACATGGAATTCCGTTAAATTTGTATTTACTAAATAAGTAGCATACGTTCTTCTCCTAGAGGCAAAGATGATGGATCAGCGTTAAAATTAAGTAGTAAGAACGTTTCCTGTGGAATATTGTTGCTATGATACATATTACACAATACTTTAAATAGTGATAAAGAAAGTTTATTAAAATAAATTAGGAAGGTAAATAACGGCGCACAAATGCCCATCCTGACGCGTGGGGTAATGAAAAGTTATTTTTAATCTTTAATTTTTTCCAGGCTAAACAAGGAAAAATACATCCATTGTGGTACTGCAATGTCGCCGGTTTCATGGCTTCGTTCTGCTTCATGATGCCCGTAGGCACCCCTGGAAATTTAATTGTCCAAAGCGCAGCTAGTGTACCAACTATAAAAATGGTAAGGACAGATATGAGGAGTAACCGATCAAAGTGTATTACCTCTGTCAATACCGTAACTTTTGAGATAAAAAAGCATAATGAAATGGATTTTTTTTTTTTTTTAATTAAAAGTAATACAGTTTGATGCGTAATAATTTGACTTGAGTTATAAAGTTGAGTTATATACTTGACTTGTGCAAGGTTTGAAATATATAAAAAATCGGTTCTGTACTATTTTATTTCGGTGGGTGGAGTTAATACACTTTGATCTGTTACTCCTCATATCGAAGATCGCGCGGCTTACTATCTCGATGTCACTGGGATGTAAAATAATGATATGCCACGTTCGTGCCGAACAACTTCCATGTAAGACAATACTGGAAAAGGTAAAAATAAACCTTTTAGAGTCGATGCCACCCAAGGCAGCGATACTGCACTTCTACACTTGTTTTTTCACATTTCACACTTTTAAAGTGAGTTTTTAAAGTGACCTTCTCCTTTGAACCGCAACAAAATTATTTAACACACACTTGAGCTGACTATGTCACAGCAGATGGCTTGTTAATTATGGATAACATTTAGTAGTACTCCTGGGCACGCGTGGTTTTTTTTCTGAAGCCTCATTTCACGTCTCTGATCCATGAGTAGGAGTATGTGGTCTGCTAAGTAAATTATAGAGTCCTCTCCCTTTCTTTGGACTTCAGACAACCCTATGATATCCCAGTGTAATACTTAGTACTTTCTACCAGCTCAGTTAAACTTCGCGTCAGTTCGCAGTGTGTATGTTGCCAGGTGCAGTGTCCGTTGTTTGTGACAGCCTAACGTAGCCCGGGGATTCTTCGCACCTCTTGCCCTGCCGTTACCATGACCGCTGTCATAGCCAGGAATAGCAGGGTTGCCGGGAACCGGGGGCCGATTTTTCTTGGGTCCTTTCATAATCTGGGTTTTGCCATAATCACCACGCTTGTCATGCGGATTGGCGATCGCAGTATGGTCAAGTTTGTAGGAGTCCCTTAGTCGCCTTTTACGACACCCACGGGATGAGAGGGGGTAGTGCTATTCTAAGCCGACACCACACAGCTACATAGTTTTACTCACTTAATAGTACGTTGTTTTTGGAATTTCTTGCAGGATACCCTTAACATAAAAATCAGTGTCGGATGTATACAGATTGTATTATATTGAACTAGCTTCCATCCGCGGTTTCACCCGCGTGGTTCCCTTTCCCGCGAGAATAGTAGGATAAAAAGTAGTAAAAAAAATTGCTCTTCTTTTACAGATACAAGCAGGTGCTATTCTAAGCGTTGCTTCAATCGTTATAACCTGGTTTTTGATTTACTTTTATGCACCCGTTATTTGGCCGGAACTATTTACATTTCCTGAGTGGGCGCAGAAATAAAATTTGGAAAGCCTGTTGCCGTGGAAGAAGTCGGTATTTGTATTGGATCCAACAAGTGCGGATTTACTGCTACACCAACATTTAAAACCAACTCAAAATTGTGCCATTCAATGACACTTTTATTATTGTAGAGTCAACAGCACGCCGGCTTTAAAATTTGACCATATTTCATTAGGACACCCACAAAATGTATAGAGTTCTATGGGCGGTATCTCACCTGGTGTCTGCTTGGCTACGTAACCAAACCGACTCTAGCAGGGCTAAGATGAGCACCGTGACTATTTGTCGAAATTTATCTCGCGATAACTGGCGCCCTCATATCAGTACGGTGTGATCGGGACAGACTTCTATTCCCAGTCATCACCACTAGCTTTGTCACCACCGTAGTACATAGTTTCCCAGTCGTAGCTACTGTCTTTGTCACCATTGAAGTCAAATGAGAAAAAATCTTTCCAACTATCGATCTATTTCCACAAAATATGGTCAGTGACAAAGCCAGTAGCTACGACTGGGAAACTATGTGTTATACCTCCCCACTACTGACAGTCGGGATTATTTTTCCCATTCATCTTCAGTGGGAATGTGATGACTTGGAATAGAGGAGGACAGACAGTGCGCTTACGCGACATAACTTTCGAGATATTTTTGTCGCGGTGCTCATCTTCTCTAAGAGCGCCTTTATGTCGTTCGCAATATTGGCAGTTTTTTTATTAGAAGTATAAAGCCTGACGTTCTGTGGACTGATTTTTTTGTTATAGGCATTATTGTTTCCTTTCCGTACTTCTCGATGTAGATTGCGAGATTTATGATTTATAATATTTTGCAATAGGTGACTTTTTTAATCAACATTAACGCATGTTAAAAGTAAGAAATGCCTTCATCTTTCAGATTCTTAATAAATACAAAATTGATGTCTCATGTCGCTAAGAGATAATTACCATAACTTTATTCGGTCGTAGATTATAATGTTTTTATAAGATTTGATTATAATACTAAGAAAATGTTTAATTAAATATTACTTTTATAAAAGTGCAATTTTTATTTTGTACTTATTCTTACACCCCCATGTGTTTCTATCTAGTGGGGCCATTCTTACTAAAGTTATAAAAGTAGTGGCAATTCCTCGGTAGTTCAATGTAATAGGTACTTCACGTATTTTTTAACAAAATTCAATGTAGCTAAACAAAAGACAAAACGTTTTCTTGCTGAATTTCTTTTGTTCTAATAAGGATCCCATTGAAATCACGATGTGAATCGAATGGTACATTGGGATAAGTTACGATCAGTGTTATTTTTATGCACCCCGAGATTAACACAGCCAAGAGCCCGCTAGATGGATCAGAATATTTATCGCAATTTCTGCCAAAACGGTTGAGGTACATTAATTTTGTTATTAAATACGTGAGGTACAATGAACTAGCGAAGAATTTTGACTAGTTTTAATAGTTGGGGAGCCCAATCGGTGATTTCGCGATTTACTAAAACGCGGCAGATTAATAACATACCTTGTACCCGGTTAAGTACCTCTACCAAATATGAGCCCCATAGATAAGGCCGGCCGTCGATTAATCAGACATTAATTTATTAATCATCAGACATTCTCAAGCGCGTCAGATTAAGGTAGGGTGAGTTAATTACATTTTCCACTCATCTGACAATTTGAGAGTGACGCAAAGAAAGGGGAGGGCTACAAAGTTGTAAAAAAACGTCATCTCGACATTCTCGAGCGTGGCAAATTATTTTTTATTTTTATTTTGAAGGAAATAATTCAAGGATAACGAAAAATATCTAATCTGACGATTTCCGTAAGCCGAAGTAACAAAATTCATCGATAAATTTGTCGACGGAAAGTTCAAAATGATCTGGTCTGCAGGTGATCAATTGCCGCAAGCGTATGAAGATGTAGTCATAAAACCTGATATTCTTGAGGATACTCCAGAAACGGGTATATCTTTTGTCAAATAATTAAAAAACACGTTATTCATAAAAAGATAATGTTAAATATTTTATGGTTTTTTAAACACTTATTTTACTTATTTTCTTATAGATACAAGTATTCTACTTAAAAACATACACTCTTTTATTAGCATGCCTTTTCCTGAGATTTTCAATTAAATTCAACGTTAAAAAAATTTTTTTTTTTTTTGTTAGATTAGGCGTATCCCTCATAATAATAATAATGGCGATAATCGTCAGATTTTGAGACAGACGTCTAGGATATAAAGATGAAGTATATATATCGCTTAATCTGACGCGCTTGAGTATTTCAAAACGGCGATATTTTTTGCACATTACGATTATGGCGCGAATTTGCGTCACATCGAAATCGTCTGATTATTTAATGAGAGCTTATTTTAGGTTCACTTAACACCCCCTTAGAAAATCTGACGCGTTTGATAAAAAAAATTTTTCATTTTCAACCCTTGCGTACGACCACCCCGCATCATACGAACGATCAGATAAACATACGTACATTTTTTAAAATACGTAGGACACTGATGCTATTAATATCTGACGCGCTCGAGTATGTCTATGCAACAGTTGACATATTTGAAAATCTACAGCCGCTCCCCCCACCGATGAAAAGGTACATCAAAGCTTTGCAACCCAATAGGTCTCTACGACGCTCGAGTAAATCCGCATCGTGGGCTCCCCCTACTATAATGCTCGTGATAAAATTGGTGAATTTTGCCAATGTCAAGTAAATTTAAAAATGTAAATGTAAAGTAAATATTTTGTAGTCTAAAGAAATTATTGCGCTTTGCTTCTGAAATGTCAATCCTCCCTTATCTTTGTAGATTCGACATTTCGGGAACTTGGCATTTTGGGAATTTGACGTTTTGGGAACATGACATTTGGAAACCACTTGACATTTTAGGAATTTGACATTGTAGACCAAAGAGTATGTAATCACTGTTGTAGACAGAAAGGGTCAGAATGGCGGATGTATGCCTTCCAAATAAATCATTAATCTATACTAATATTATAAAGCTGAAGAGTTTGTTTGTTTGAACGCGCTAATCTCGGGAACTACTGGAACGATTTAGAAAATTCTTTGACCATTAGAAAGCTACATTTCTACCAAGTGACATAGGTTATATTTCATTCCGATATTCTCACGGGAACGGGCACCACGCGGGTAAAACTGCGAGGAACCGCTAGTAATTTATATAAATGTACAAAGAATTTACGTTTTTGTACTCAAATATGTGTCACTGTACGTTTCCGTATGCGTAGCAATCGGAGTTACGGAGAGCCGCCATCCTGATGTTAGATTGGGTGGGTAAATTCTATTACAATTAACTTACTTCAAATCTGACATTAGTAATTAAATGTACGTCAAATGTACATATACATAGGGTGAAATCTATAGAGCGTACCTACTTACGAAAAACTTTGATTTTGTGTATCCTAAGTACGAGCTTTGATATCGAATAAAATTGATAGTCGTACAAAAGTTGAGACTGAGCAATAATTTAAAAAGTACTTCCAAGTGTTATTTCCAATATTTTATCATTTATTTAAATCATTAACAGTTAATAATTACAATATTTTCATAAACAATTAAATAAGCCTAAAACTTTTTGTCGCTGTTGGATAACTTTGATTGAAACGGAACGCACTGGCCCCACTGACAATGACATGACATGACAACTGCAGTCTGTCAAATAAATTCTAACCTACCTACGCTGCTTTCCCTCTCTTTGCATTGCATTTCGTTCGGTCGGTGTAAATTACTATTAGGTATACATATTTATTAATTATCAAACAAAGAAAGTAACATGGAAAACATAGAATTTGACCACAAACGAAGAAGAGATCAAAACAGTTTTTGAGAGAAAGATAACCCGTAAAATTTTAAAGCCACGGAAACGCCGTAGAGCCTTTGAGGTAGTGTGCTATTATTCACGTTCGGTTAATATCTAGAGTTTTTCGTAAGCCACCTATTTCGGTGACGTAGCCCGTGCTAAGCCTGTGCCGAGACAGCGTCGAAGCATTGATTATAAATTCGAATTTTGTCTTAGCTCGCTAGATAAGTAAAGAATAAGTACGCTATATAGATCTCACCCTTAGGAGCACTATTTAAAAACTTCTCAGATGGTATACTATTGTATAAAAAACCGGTATAGTGCGAGTCGGCATCGCACACGAAGGGTTCCGTACCATTATCTTTAAAAACGGCAAAATCATGTCCCATACAACGTGGGAGCCCTCTTAAATATTTATTTTATTAGTTTTTTTTAGTATTTGCTGTTAAACCGGCAACAAAAATAATAACATCTGCGAAAATTTCAACTGTTATTATCACGGTTCATGAGATACAACCTGGTGAAAGACGGACTGAGTTGAACTGAACTGAGGGTCCCGTCTTACCCTTTGGGTGTGGAACCCTAACCCCTCGTTTCCACTGGCGAAACATTTATAAGAAATGTTGTAAACCTATAATGCGACCACTGATAGAATACATTATTTGACAGCTCCTATCGAGAGCCATTGGTCATCCTCTCAGCAGCCGTATTATATTTTACATGTTTTCTTCAAATGTTTTGCCAGTGGAAACGGAGTTAAAAAGCATGCGAGTCGTCACTGACGTCATAATGGCGGGTTGTTTCCAAACCAATCAAACTATTTACCCATGGACCCACCAGGGGCAGAAACCGGTGAGACAACGGATAAAGCCTGGCCTAGCATACGTTAGACTTATAAAAAGCAACTTCTCACTTATTTGCAAAAAAAAGAATTTGTAATATTTTTTGGTAAAATAATCCCCTTATGGGTATTGTCCTTTTGGGAAATTGTCGTTCTGGAATTGTCATTTTGGGAAATTGACATTTGGGAAGTTGTTCTTTTGGGAAGTTGTTCTTTTGGGAAGTTGTCCTTGTGGGTCAAAAGGGTTTAGTCAATCCGTTGTTCTGAGAAAGTATAACGAATATTAAAAAGCAAGGTTTAATAAAAAGATTTATTTAAAAACAGGCAACCCACATGAATAAAAAATTAACAAAGCTGGCCTGTTAACTGTATACTTAAAAGGTAAGGGCGCATCTACACAGTGGACGCAAACCAGTTTGTGCAGGCATGCTCTCTCAGGTAAAAAGGTGAAGCGTTTAACCGGGACATAAGGCCTCAGATTAGTAATATTAATCTTATGCCGTGTGTTCTATAATTTAAAAGCCCGCAGGAGCCAGCGTAGTTGTCTCCGCACCACCACCACCACCACCACCAACGACTGCTGCTTGTTCGCAGGCGAAACCAGCTCCGGTTGGATCGAAGATGACCGGGGCGTAAACGATGAGCGCTACCCAAAGGGTGACGCAGCATAGGACGACGCTGCATAAGGAATATTGGGCCTGGAACAATATACCCGTGATAAAGTAGGATTGATCAATGCCTACTTAAACCCCTTGTAATTAGCTTACTTTCCGATACTTTTGGAGAATAGGTAAACAGAAGCATAATAATGTATATGATAATTAGGGGGCTAATTTTCTAATTTTAAAATCAATCACAATCCCTTTCAATTCGTCATTTGAAAAATATTAACATACTTCAGTCCGACACTATTTGACATTTGATAGGGATTATGATCGGGACGCGTTTAGAAAGGTATTAAATGAACGAAAGTGAATCTATCTTAGCAAAGTGACACACGAAAATATCTTTCAAATGTATGGAGAAGTGTCAAATGAAGTGTCATCTAAAACATCATTCATTCTAAAAGGGATTGCGACTATAAGTTACACAATTTCAATCGCTATCACAATCACAATACCTTTGAATGGGATTGTGATAGATTTTGAAATTAGACAATAAGGGGGCCGGCTTCATCGTCACAATCACAACAGCCAAGGGCCGTACCGCGCAAGTGTCATCGGCATCGATATCGACTTCATTTGACAGATGGATGTGACACAATGCTGCTTCTTTTTGACACAAATGAAAACTTATCAAAGATTAAGAGCAATATATCACATCCATCTGTCAAATGAAGTCGATGCCGACGACACTTGCGCGGTAGGGCCTCAGGTTACATCACGGCGGTGCGCCGGCGATTTTACATTTGTGCGATGTTGGTCGGTTGCTTGTTGACCAGGCGTTCTCGAAATTCAGGTCGGTAGATATGTTGGAGCACGGGACCATACAGGTACCCGTGCTTTACCCAGGTGTAGAACCTAGGTGAAGCATGGATCTGCACTATATTTTGTATCGCATTCTAGCCTCTTTGTTTCAATTCTCTTCTGTCCTGTTCTAGGTAGCACAGAACAGAATCAGCAAGTCTGCGGCTACTGGTACATAGTTGGTTTCTAATTCTTACCATTTTTAACATTGGCACTTTTCCTACATTGTGACAAATGTATGCTGGGGTGTGCAAGAACGGCCACATGAAGCCTAAAGAGCCAGCTATACCAACTGCCAGCGCAGCCAGGTACACGTTACGTGGCCACGGTATTGCTGCTGGTTCTCTCGCCTAGATTACAGAAAAAAAAAGATTTCATTATTTTTACCGGTTTGTCCTATTGTGGGTCCACGAGTTTTTTTCCCCTGTAGTCCCACCTATACCCGGCATGCGTTGCAATTGACATAAGTATAAAGTAATAAGATTTTTAGAGCCAAGAACCCAAAGTTTCATCACAATCTTATCAATGGTTTCGGAACGTATAGAGGACAAACATTAAGGATTGATGATTGATATAAATATTCTTAAATTGTATATATTATATACAATTTAAGTACATCTTATGTTTTGGCGCGCACTGTTCATTGAAATAAAACAACTTTTACGGATATCAAACGCGCTATATTTCCACGAACTAAGTTGTAATTGTCATCCCGGTGAGCACGGCAGCTGTAAAGGTGCCGAAACGTCGGGAAAATCAAAAAACCCCTAAAAAACCTAAAAATACGGACAATTACAACTTAGTTCGTTGAAATATTGCGCGTTTGATATCCGTAAAAGTTGTTTTATTTCAATGAACAATTTAAGAATATTTTTATTAAACATATTTAATAGATTTTCATAATCATAATCATAATCATATATTTAATAATGATGTTACATTACTTTATATAAGCATTGATAAAGCAGTTGGTTTTCTAAATAAAGATAAATAAATAAAAAAAGTTTGATGTTCACAAGTTTTGCCATTCCATAATTAGCATGCAAATCAAAACAAAATAATAGTAGAATTTAAATTAGATTAGAATTCAAGAAACAATCAGAAGTCAACTTAAGTTAAGTTCCAGTAGCTGCTTCAAGTCATAAAAGTTATTTTGATTTAGCCACATGTACAATCTTTTTGTAAATATATTAAACGGCAGTTTCTTTATTTCTGTCGGAATCTTATTATATATTCGTACACACAATGCGGGACAATTTTTATTATACTTATCTGATCTTGGATAATCTTTTAAAATTAACCTATTTGGATTCCTTTTCAGTCTAGAGTTTAGATCACATGCTTTTTTAAACATTTCTAAATTCTTACGTACGAAAATAATTATTTAATACATACCATACATATAATGAAGGGTAAAACACATGTGACCATAGCCACTCCAGTCATTGAGTTAGTTAGTAGACAGCATACTAGACAAACACAAAACAGTCCTGCATAGAAATTAATATTGGTTATAGGTGCGCCAGCGTATTCCGCTATGTCGTCCGCAAGTTTGGTCTCTCTTGATGCCCTTTCAATAGCGACGCCTGAGCCTAGAAACATAGCATAACAAACAGGCTTTACAAAATAACATCGGTTGTATGGTATTAAGAGGATTGTGTAGTGCCGATACGTATCGCGAGTCCTAGAGGCGATTGCCGACTATTTCCTTCTGAAATATTGTTATTGTTATTATTATTATATTGTTATTATTCTGAAATACGATCGAGGTATATTTGTTAGTAAAAAAAAATGTATATTGAGAGGCTAACAACTTTGTTATGAGCAACATTTCTTTAAAATAAAAACGTACGCTCCTATTTATCCAATATAACAATACAACATATACAACATTTAAAATAATAAAAAAAAAATAATTGGATTATGTATTAGGGGGTTAAACGTTATCGGTTTTTGTATGAACATTTACAGCTACACAACCCTCTTAAACTAATATTTGTATATTACACAGTGAGAACTAAGTACTTTCCTTAATTTAACTAAGGGGATTAATAGTATGTCTAAACTGTCAAATATTTATTAAAACCGGCATAGGTACTAAATATAAAACAAGAAAATATACTAGAAAAAAGCAACTTGTCTTATGTCGCATTGACGGGATTCGAACCCGCATCCTAACTAACCACGGGAAACCGGCTCAATGCACTAACTAACCAATTATGCAAAAGAGACCTATGAGGACACGTCGATTTTTTCTAGTATATTCGCCTTACTACGATGTTGGCCACCGTCTTTTCTTCAATGAGAGAAATATCCTCGATCATCTTAGTCGATAGTCAAACATTTTTACAAATGTTTGACTATCAATTAAGATGAAACAGCCATCTAATAAAGACTTTTTAATTTTGCATTTTACAATGATAAATAAGAAAATATACTAGAAAAAAGCAACTTGTCTTATGTCGCCCTGACGGGATTTGAACCCGCATCCTTGGGAATCAGGCCCAATGCACTTTCGAATCCCGTAAACACATAAAAATAGGATTGTAAAATGCAAAATTAAAAAGTTATAAATGGCATAGGAACTTATGTATTAAACAAATGTTTTTTTTTTAAGTTTTTGCATTTCTAATGCTTTATCAGTATGATAAATTTTCAATAGAAAACATCGACTCGGTCATAAGTCGGCTCGTCTGAGAAAAACTTGTGGCCGAGTCAATTTTTTCTAATATTTTTTTCTATTTAAAATTATTTATAAAAAGTAATTCAGAGTTACCTATTACTAACATATATCCATAGTTGACATTCGAATTGACGAAACGCCAGAATAGGATCGATGATTCTGGTTTTAGGGTTAGCTGACTCTTTTCTAAAAGAAAAGGTACAAAATTGATCTTTATTGGTCACACAAATAATTCTTAACTTGAATTAAATAACCACGGATCACAAAGAAAAGGTTGGAAGAAGCATATTTACTTACACATTGCCCAACAACAATTTTAGTTGTAGAAAGGTTACAGATAGCTTATATAAAAATATGCAGTAGGTAAAAACGTAGCCGCAATAACCCTCCGATAAAGTCATGAGGACCAAAAAGGCCCTGCATAATAACCTCCGGCAGACCTTATTTTAACCTTTAACTGACTAGACATATTACCTAAAGGCATTCCTGTTAACCTGGATGTAACCATGATTTAACCTTTTTATAACCCTATAACACTTAAGATTATAAAACGATAACCTTTATGAAAGTCTCAATTTAGTCATGAACCAGTCACAAACAGTATTTTACCGTAGCCTCTTATTCCAGAAGTGGGTTATGATCAAGACCCAGCAATAGCTTATTAGTAAATGTCTTATAAATAATGGTTATTTATTAGTTACGCTGCATCAATAAAAAAATAAGTGATTATAAAATGGAAGACATTTGTCCGATAAGCAACAAGTTGTATTAATTATCGGACAAATGGCTTCCTTTCTTTTTATCGATGCAGCGTATTCATACGAAACAAAAACGTCCGTAAAATATACACACGTGCGAAAATTCTATTGTGACTACCAGTTTACTGTTACATTATGGAATAATAGATTTGTAAAATAAACGGGCCCTCAGTAACAGAGCCTTTAGGACGACTTCGTCCACTTTCCAGTCTCGTCCACTTCCTACCTATATTCCTGAGGTAACTTGCCCGTTTTCGAGGTGACACTGCTTTCAGTACTCACCCAAGTAACAATTATCCATGACGATGGCTATGAGAAATGTCATTTAGCCAAAAACAAGGAATATTACACTTAACCAATAAGTAATATTACAGTTAAACTTAGGGCTTCTTAGTCACATGACTATAAGGTCTTTGATTTAATCTACAAGCCTTTTCAAAGAGGTTAGTGTAACGTTATCATATATCGTTTTCCAGAGCTTTAAGCTTTGGATTCTTAGCAACCCCTACACTGCCGTTACCATAGTTGCTATTGTAGTTGCGGGCAGGGCTGCCGGGAACTGGAGGCCGATTTTTTTTGTGCCTGTCCATTTAATTGCCATAATCGCCACGCTTGGTAGGCGGGCTGGCGATCGCAGTATTGCCAAGTAGGTTCTGGAATGGCGAGCGCGCTCCGGACGACGCTCCGTGGGTGGGCCCCCCACAAGGTGGATCGACGATCTGGTAAAGGTCGCGGGAAGCCGTTGGATGCGGGCAACAGCATAGGAACAATCGTCGTGGAGATCCTTGGGGGAGGCCTATACCCAGCAGTGGGTGATGTGGCCGAGACAACGACTACATACCTTTCATGGTGTAGGTGAGCGCTAAGAAAGGGTTTCGGACAATTCCCGTTATACAAAGGATTACAGGGTGTTCCATTTTGATGTTCCAGTTTCTATGATGTTTTATGGGAAAAAATGTGCGCATACCTATTACATATTACATATACGTATTCTCAAACCAAACGAACAAAGACTCTGATCCATCATGCATGTCAGAGGATAAGTGAGCATGGAACGGAAAATAAGGTCTACTGATAAATACCTAGGTATATTGGTAATTGACGACTAACAAAATAAATGCACAACTATCTTATTCACGCGAACGAAGTCGTGGGCAAAAGCTAGTAACTTCGTAGGCGAATAAATTCAAATCGTTCAAAAAATATTGTATCCTGCTTTTGCCTTTGGCGCAAATAATTGGCACGCGCTGCCTGCCAACTTACTACTAACTTCAAACCTCTTTCTTGTGTTTTCGAGTGAGTAACAACGACAGAAAAATTACAAAGTAAACAAATCAGTAACAAAATATATAATAAGACAAAGTACAAAACTTACTTTTCTTAGTAAAAATCTTTACGAAGCCAAAACTTTTTGGCAAGCTGTGCATAAAATACACGAATATGGCTACTATGGTACAGTCCTTAATTCTGAAATGACACACACATTAACACATTATGCCAAGATATAGGTCTAGGCGGTAAACTCGATGCTCAGTGTTCCGTCGCGGAGCGCGGGGGTGCGAATTTTAATATTGTATTCAAGTGCCATCAAATTAGTATAAAAATCGCCTTGTCCAACAGCAACGAGCAGTGGGTTTACCGCCTCAGGTAAAACCTCCTTCGAAAAACTTGTTACATATAAGTATTTTACCTACATACTACGTGAAAAAAAATAAAAAAAATTGAACCTACGTATGTCATCGAAAACAAATTCTTCCTTTAAGTACCGTTAATTAAATAATGGTCATATTTAAAAGGGAGTTTTCAGTAGCCGATAGCTAATATGCAGCAGAAATATTATGTTTTACGTTCAGCGATTTATAATAAAAACAGTACTTACAGAGGTTTTCCATCCATGGCATTATACGAGGTCCAACCAGCAGTAAACTTATTTTGTCGGACGAGTAATAAGAGGAGGCAGAATATTAGGAAAAATATGGACAACTGAAACAGTAAATCGTATTGCATGATATGTACCTATAAAACGTGATTTGGTAGTCATGTGGAAGATAAACTGAAAGAGCTTAAGATATCATAATTCTGATATAGTTATTATCCTATAGAACTTGACGTCATCGGACAAAATTAGTTAATTTTTAAGTGTCATGGATTTCAAAATTATGAAACAGAACAATTTGAAAAACACAACTGGTTCTTATTATTTGCTTCTAGGACGTAAATAAAAACAAGTTCGACGTGAAATGATAGCTTATGAATAAAATTGTGTTTATTCTGTAGAATAAAAGGACTATGGCCCCTAAACTTTTCTGTTTCTTATATACTTTTTGTTTATTTTAATTTTATAATATTGCCGACCTACAGAGCAACCCTCAGACCAACTAGTTTATTTATTTATTTAGACTACCTAGTTGGTCCCTGGGAAAAATAATTTTTATTTATGCTTTTCCGTCCACCTATGAGTTGGTCAACGGGTCATGTGACTTTAATTGATTTCGTTCGTTACGTTATAAAATAAAATATTTTTAGATAAAAGTACCAGGGTCACACAGCCAACTTAGAGCTTATACTTAAAAGGCTGCTGCCTTTAAAAAAAAAACATGTTTCAATTCATCATCATAATTAATCACAATTTATCAAAACATCTAAAGCAACTCCTGGTTAGCTTCAGCTTAAATATTTGAGTTTGTTAACGCAATAATTACGATTTAATTTAATTTCCAGTCATAAAATACCACCCGTAGTATTAGTGAGAAGTTTCGTTATCTATAGTACTACCGTGTATCCTGAATCAAGGGTCAGAGTGGACATAAGTGCAAAAAGATCCACTGGATTTACATAACAACCTCTTTACAACATCTTCAAGTGGATATTACAAGTAGCAACTATTTAGTTTAAACTTTAAAAGAATGCATATTTATTAGCCAGTTGAACCGTTAATAATATTAAAAATGTTTGTTCCGTGTGGGGCATGCTTTTTAGGTATTTTTAAAATTCAAAACGGACCAGCTAGTTGGTCAGCGAGTTGGTCTGTAGGTCAGTGATGTCTTATACCGCTGAAACTCTTAACTTCGCCTTTGAAACCAAACTTCGCCTATAATCAAAAAACTTCCATTATCACTTGAAATTAAATGAAGCATTTGCAAAAAAAAATCGACATTCGCACGCGTCATTTTCGACGGTATCCCTGAAAAATCGTCTATCGTGTTCATATTTGAAAAGGTACGTCTTTAATTATGGCTGCAAAGCAATCGAACCACTGCCTTATTTTCATACAAATATACTCACTTTACAGTCTCATTACTTATTCAGAAAAGTAACAATTAACAGTTATGTAAAATTTGTACGTCAATGTATGAGTCGAATACTCGAATATATTCAAAATAACTTTCAGTTTTGGTTTTTCAAATTACTCAATTCGGTTTCCAACAAAACTTTATATCAATATTGAACATTTGTTTCACTGAAATTTAAGGAAATCAAGAAATTTGTTCAGTTGTTTTAAATGTTAATTGGTTGCTTGAATATTTGACTTTGCCATCAACACCCAAATCTCTGCAGAAATGATTATACTTAGTCGTGTCATAATTTCTGTCACGAGTTCTTAGTGAAATAAAAACCGACTTTCAAATAAATATTTATTTTATTGTACACGAAAAGAAAGCTTACACTATAGTTAATACTAATTAATAAAATATATTCAAAATAGCTGGCACAATCTTCGATGCAAGCCCTTGACGTTTGCGGCCACTAATCTATAGAAATACGCGCCGCGTCCATGTACATTTTAGCGCATTCCACACGTATTCCATGTTTAGATGGCGCTAGTTTCTATAGAAATGTTTTTATAGTGACAGAGTAACTCTTTTTAAGTCGCTATCGTCATTGTACAGATGGCGCTAGTTTCTATTGAAATATGTTCACTCTCTTTGTACCGGCTGCATCACAGTGAAGTCTTTCTATGGAAAGCGGGACCGTCTCCTTTTAAACAAACGTTCGTGAAATCGCGTCACGTGGAAGCAGGATCGGGCGTAATTTGATTGATTATGTGTGCTAAATAATAAGCTATTAAAATTATATTTTAATTGTTCCTTGATTGTGCCACAAAATATTTAAATTATGACTTAGCTTTGCAAATAGATATAATTTTGTATACGTTAAAGTTGTCCAATTATTATTCCAATAATATGAAAGTCATTTTTTTATTGCCTAAATACGTTTTAAGACCTGCGCTCCTGACCTGCTGCGCCTTCTAGTGTGGTGTAAGCTGTGTCTTACATTAAATCACTTCTGTCATTTTTGCTTTTGGCATTCCTTTTTTATATTTATACAACTTTAACATAAGTACATGAAGTATGTCATGGTCACCAATGCGTTCTTTCGGCGGTGTCGTGTGAGGCGGGTTGTCACGTTACTTAAAATATGGAGCGAAGCGAAATGCGTCATGCTCATGAACGGATGCCGACAGCGGGAATGGGTCTACTTCAGTCTGCTTGTCTTATCGTTATGCTTAGAGCTTTAATATTTTCATGTATAATATTTTTTTACTGACCTGTATGTACGGCACAGCATGCAATACTAAAGTAATCTTGTAATGCGAGAAATGTTGTAATATATGTCATGCCTTTTATAATAGTATTATTTTGTTTGCAAGTTGAAAATTGTTTACGCTTAGAATTATCATAACAATACATGTTCTGCTATTTTAGTATTGTCTTTGTGATGAAAAATTACCTTACTGATGTGTTAAGGTCACTTGTAAATTTTTCAATTTGACGACTGTATAAATAATAAAAAAAAAAATAGTTCTTACACTCACTCCAATTAACACAGCCTCAAAGTAAGGCTTGTGTAAATTGTGTTATGGGATACTAGGATAATGGATAAACGAGACGACATATCGCTATCATCGATGCAAGCGCTTGGCTACACGGAATGCGCTCTCTGGCGCTAGAATACCTACATTCGCCCAGCGCAACGCAGCGTATGGGCTCGTAAAATTCACTACATTTACCGTAGCTAACGTCTTAATTTTTTATAAAGTATGATTACTTTAGAAGCTTTTAATGTACAATGGACTCCACCTCCGTATCCCGGTGGATTTCATGATTGTTGCTATAGTATGAAATTAAGTACTAGTATTAAGCTTTCATTTAGCTTTGATTCTGTTGGATTTTTAATTTTAGGAAATGGGGGGGGGGGGGGAGGGGCTAAAAATGCCAAAAGCAAATGACAAATTAATTAATAATAATACAATATTCTTACATATTCGTGGAGTGTAACTTTTTTTGGTATGGCATTTCGATAATTTTGGAGTTGATTTTTCGCACTGCCCTTACTCTCATCAGTCATAGGTTTTCCACGAACACTAAAATATAAATAAACATTATTATTATCTTTTAGGAAGATAAAAAGTACAATAACTTTATTAATAAAAAATGTGGAAGATTCTTACCATTTCAACAAAAATATATGGTATATAAGATTTAATATAAACATCACCAGTACCATAGGAATAGCAAACATAGAATACTGCAAATAATTGAACATATCTTGGTACTGAAAATCAGTTTCCGCACAGGACCTGTTTAAAAAGAAAAAATAATTTACAGAGTTTTTATCATAACTTCTTAAGATGATAATATACCTAAATATGATAGTAGAATTTGACCCAAAACTGAAAAAAAGTACAGCCTTAATTGTCGAATTATCTTTTCGTTTGAACGCTAACGCAAACATTTTGAATTACTAATTAAGTGCCTAAAACGTGAGGAGCCCGTGCCGCAGTGGTTCGCGCGCTTGGCCTTCTATTATTGAGGTTAAGCAACTTTAGTAATGGTCGGTCACGGGATGGGTGCCCAAAAATTTACTTTATCCTAAACCCTCCAATCCGCATTGGGCCCGCGTGGTGGGTCATGGCCCATTGTCCTTATCCATCCAAAAGGAAGGCCAGTACCCCAGCAGTAAATAGTAGTGGGGACATCTAAAAAGTTATACAAAAATACAGTACTTAATTGCATTATAAACATTCTGAAAACTGCCCTGGATTTAAGACGTCTTAAATACTGGACGTTCAATCTTTTATAACATATTTGCTCGTAATGGGTATCTTATTACACCAATTTCAATATCGTAATGTATCTCATTACGCACTTGTAATGTAATGTAAAACGCACGGTTTATCAAGATGCTCCGTCTAAAACGAACGGTACTTTTTTAATCTTAGCAAAGAGTTTTATGTTAGAAAAGAGGTCAACATTTTTTAATAAAATTAACTTTGGGAGACAAAATATAAAAAATAAACATTTAATTCTTTAATTTTATAAATTTTGACAGTAAATTACAACCATTTATCTGTAACAAAAACACAAAAATATTAATTTACTTTATTAATAATACTGGCTGTTTTTATGCCTTTGCCTTAAAAAAAGCGCTGATGCGCTCGCATCGCTAATTTGTGAACCAGTAAAAATTATTCCGCGCGCTTTTTCTTTTCGCTGTATTGTTTTTATTTGAAAATGTCGTCAAGTAGTGATGAATTTTTTTCATTCGACACCGCCAAAAGTCTCAGAGGCAGCGAAAAAGGCTACTCTAAGCCTCTTGCCCGAAAAATCGACCGATAGATACTTACAAGCGTATCAAAATTTCATCATATGGAAGACAAGAAAAGATGCAAAGTCATTTCAGAAAGTGTGTTATTAGCCTATTTCATGGAACTTTCTCAAAAAATAAGTCAAGCTCATTGTGGTAATACTATTCAATGCTAAAATCAAAACATGATATTGATATCAAGTTATACTGCAACTTGCTTGCATTAATTGTTCAAATTTTTATAACAACAAGTGATAATAAATTTATTCGTTTAGGATAGTCCGAGTTTTATTTATTTCCTCGCAAATATGTTATAAAACGTCGTATGACATACGGGCGCTTTGATAATTACAGCCTCTGCTTTCATGTAGCCCTCGCCTACGGCTCGGGCTAGCAATATCGCCTTGCCTGTAATTTTCAACTTACCGCACTTACATCATAATGTACTATTACAGATAACGTTTGAAGCTACCCCTAGTTTATGTTGGGTTTATGGTACTTACTCAACGAAAATTGCCCGAAAAGTAAGTGTGCAATATGCAGAATGCATAATTCCAATGCTTCCTAAAAAAAATATTACGTTTTAGCATGGTCAATATTTTTCAAGATTGTTAGAAAATAGAAAAAAAAAACTAGCTTTCGCCTGCGACTTCGTCCACGTCTGGATATTCAGAACTTTTGATCAGGATAACACTATACTCTGTTTTAATCTAGGCTATAAACTGTGTGCCAAAGGAGATCAGTCAAATTGGACCAAAAAGCAAAAGTTTCAGCCAACGAAAATAAATGGCACATTATTATTGCAAACAGTGCTGCACAATACAATCATTTTTAGGGTTCCGACCAAAGTGGTGAAAAAGGAACCCTTATGATGCGTCTGTCACAGCGGGATATATCAAGAACTATGTACTACTGCTATCAACTTGTTTGGAATAATTTTATGTGACATTTGCTAAACTATTTTGCAAATAAGAGAGTTCTTTTTTTGCAACAGGGTCTGGGCTGGGCATGTGGGGTATCATATCATATTTAAGAGCGCTGTTTGCACATTCTCATACATTTTTTCATTTTTTTTAGGCCGCATAGAATTTGACTTTTAATGAAAATTGTTAAAAAAAATACTGTAAGATAAGGCCCCTATCTTTGAGGTTACAAAATGAAAAATTTTAAATTATTCTATGTGATAGAAATTTATGTAAAGTTTACAGGAAAAATAAAACGACGTTAAAAAAATGGTTTTATACTTATTTGCTTTTGGTTTGGTATGTCGACGTATGGGGACAATATATGATGGTACAGAGCACTCTCGGTGCGCGAGCCTGACTCACTCTTCATCATTTTTTGTTATAACGTCAACAATGTACGATTAGTGGCCAAGCATTTATTCAAGTTTGAAAATGTTATTATTTTTAGATACAAAACGGATTGGTCACGGAATAATGAAATCGTTTAACAGAATATCGTTTATTATATTAAGATCAGCTCATAAGCGATTCATTCATTGTTGGTCCAACAATGTATGAATCCCGACTGATCTCCTTTATTTAAAATTCTTTCAGCCGTTTTTGATTTAGTATCAACATAAGCGCTTGCATAGCAACTAACCCTCAGAGGCTTGATTTGCTCATGTTTTTAATATTACCACTACTATTATACAACAATGCTTCCTTACCAATTGCAGCAGAAGTCTGTATACAATTGTTAATAACGTATCGCACTTTTTTATAGTTTGTCCCACCCGCGCCACCCTAAAGAAACAAAAATCAAATAGAAAGGGACTAAATGGTAATTATAACTAGGTTTTAGGGTTTTTTAGAAAAATTGTCCGTTAGAAACTTTTTATTTGAATTCTTAAACAATAAGTACTACACGACCAAAACAATTAGGCGCATGACGGGTATGCGGTTTTCGACTTTCGGCACCTGTAATCCGCCTTTATCACTTTACTTCCCTGTTAACTGATTGATTTAGCGCTATGGTGATTAGCTGATTGAATTTACGCTCCCAGCAGGGCTAGCATGGGCTGGGGATAAAACTTTTGTCCACCGGTTATTTCCACTGACAAGGGATAAAATTATTTTATCCACCTGCTCAAGCACGGCAACAAGGGGAAAGAGAATTATATCACTTTTTGACATTAGACGTGGATACTCACCCCCCGCCTATAGCATGGCGACTAGTGGAAGAGAAAAATTACAGATATTTTGACATAACAAAGGGAGAAATTTGTCCTCACCTTTAGATGGTGGGTTTAAGCATATCTCTTGGAAAAAATATAATTAGTTGTAATATAAAAATGTCTCGTGCTTACTGGAGCTTAGTGTTGTCGTCGGAAAGGGAAAACAAGTAGTAAAACACACAAATAAATAAGTACTTACTTTTTGGCACTCATATAATATTATGTATGTGTAATAAGATTTTGGTAATAAATTATTATTTGGTTTGAGGTTATATACTCAAGAGACATTGACAACAAAACAAAATAAATATCCAGCCAGATGTAATAAAACGAAAAAAGTACTTTGGTTTACGACGATATTCTCGACTATTTTGTAATTTAATAAAAGTTTTCTTATAATGGCAATAATCTCGGGGACAAGCGTTTCCCCTGTTTTGTCCACCGTGAATAATTTATCCACCCATGTCGCCATGCTCGGAGGGTGGACAAAAATGTCAGACGGGAATAGTATTTTGTCCTCTCCCCGTGGATAAAATGTCTCCGGCCATGCTAGCCCTGCTGAAGGTGCGATTGTAATTTGTTGTTATATTTGTTTTGGTCACGTAAATATAAAGATATGTATTGTAATGTAATGTTATGATTTTGATCCTGGCTGCATTCATGCAATGATCCACACACAACAAACATAAGAAACTTGTCACATTGTTCACTCGTTTGGAAATTAATAGGTAACCCGATCGTCAGTCTTTCTAGCTGACAAAGAGTAAAGTTGAAATAAAACAACTTTTACGGATATCAAACGCGCTATATTTCCACGAACTAAGTTGTAATTGTCCGTATTTTTAGGTTTTTTAGGGGTTTTTTGATTTTCCCGACGTTTCGGCACCTTTACAGCTGCCGTGGTCACGGGATGACAATTACAACTTAGTTCGTGCAAATATAGCGCGTTTGATATCCGTAAAAGTTGTTTTATTTCAATGAACAGTGCGCTCCAAAACATAAGATGTACGTAAAGAGTAAAGTATTACTCTGTGGAGTAAAGTAATTATAATGGAAATAGCTTGTGAAGTATTTTTTTGTAATGGGCACCACAAAGATATGAAAAGTACTTACCATGCCCGTTAATATTGGAGTAATATATTGAGTCACAATTGAAGTGGTTATAAGCCTATTACTCCACATTGAAAGGAAAAACGCTGCGAAACTGCATTTTGTAAGCAACCTGCAAAAAAATAGACAATAAATAAGTTACTCACTAAATAAAGCATGATTGTAATGAAGTGATCAACAAAGTAACATAAGATTATCTACAAAAATATTCTTAATCTAACGGTTCAGAATGAGGCCAAGAGTAAATCGGTTCAATATAAAAAAGTCGAATTAAATTGCCTACAAATTGACTAAGTATCATTTTCATGCGCCAATTTGTTTCCTAATTTATAATATTTCCATAGATTTATGATTGTTATCCGCTTTTCTACAACTAAGATACCGCGCTTCCTGTAAATAACAACACAACAATTAAGCCTCTTTTTGATCCAAGTGTGTGAAAAAATTAATATTTTTGCATTGGCTAGTGTGCGCCGTTAATATATATAATTATAATCAACATACTCACTCAATTCATTAAACATGTCATTGTATTGGGCCAATATCTAGTTGTTGTAAAGCGCAGACCAATCATAAACAAAGAAATAAATTAATTTATCTTTATTTGCTATTTTTACGTAAATTGACAAGTTACCTTATCGCAGAATATGAGCTCAGATCTTTACCAGAACAAAGGATTTTTAATATTAGTCGACGATCAAAACCAGAGTTGTTAAGCAGCAATATTAACATAGATGTAAGTATGAACAAACATATGCCTTCCTGTAAGTAAAATAATGTATACTCGTATAACTATAGTCTGGACCTCTATTTTTGAATCACTCGTCGCCTGAGTGGCGAGGTGAAAAGGGAGGCGATCAGGCGATTAGCGTCCTTGCCTGTGTAGACATAGCTCGCTTTACGCTTTGTCCCTCGCGCGCTCGCGTTGGGAGGCGTTATTACAGGCGAAAAGCGAAGCTATGTATATACGTGCAAGGTCGCTATTACGGAAGTATGAAAAATACAGAAACGCACGAAAATCAGTAGAAATCTCGAGATGAGTAAATCAAAAATAGAACTCCTGTTCACCGAAACAAGCTAGTACTGGGAGAATTCGCTCGCTCGTGATTAGCTGAAGATGAGGCGCTTGAAACGCGCACGTAAACAGACTATAGTACCTACAGTCGGGGAACTTTCGTTTTAGGGAGCTTTATTTAAAAAAAAGTTATAGATGTATCGTTTATATGAACTAATAGAATATCAAAAGGTATTACGTTTGATATTTTTTTTTTACTTTAGTACTTTCCGAGAAAACGTTTACCAAAAAACTCTACTGGTCAACCGGGAAGTTCCCCGATTGTACTGTGGTACAATCTAAAGAGTGTGGTCTAAACAGTATTTGCTCTTCCTATAAACGGCTGAAATGGCGCTCTCACACAGATGTAATACACGCGCGCTCGCAACTGTTTTAAGTATGATTCACACCGAACGGACGGAGTTGGCGCGCAGAGCAGCGGATGTTCGACAAGGCGCGGGCAGCCGATCGGCTGCCGACGGATGCGTGAGCATGCGCGCGCATACTCCCGCAACCGTCGGCACGCTATAGGGTCCGTTCACACAGACCGGCTCGGGAAGGAGAGCAGATTCTTTTCACGTTGAAAACAGAGTATTTAGTATTTGTAGCAAGGTTTATTTTTGCATGTGCACTGCTTTTGTCAATAAGAATGCTTGAACGCGCTTAGTGTGAAATAATAACAGGAGCTGACCAGCTCCGATCGCGTACTTTTTCTAGTTTGCGTAGCCTTTCGGCTCCGATTGCATGCTAATTGCCGCTCGCGCAGCGGATCGACTCCGATTGCATGTTCTTTCTCGCTCGCGCAGCCAATCGGATCCGATTGCGTGCTCTTTCTCGCTCGCGCAGCCGATCGGCTCCGATTGCGTGCTCTTTCTCGCTCAAGCAGCCGATCGGCTCCGATTGCTTTTAGAAATGCATTTAGAAAAAATACGCCAGAGTTGGTGCCAGTGTGCTAGTAACTTACCTAAGTAGTTAAAGTTAAGGTCAATAATTATTAAGTTAATATAATTTTAAAGTCAGCTAAAATGACAGCGTTTTCAAGATTTTCTGAAAAATACTGTAGGTACGGTATGAGGAGGCGCAGTGGTTCGCGCGCTCAGCATCAGTGATCAGTGCGGCGACTAACTCCCCTCATTCAGTGCAAAGCGGCAACGTTGCGCGCCTCACTCACTCATTCATTGCGTTTATTTCATTCTCTTCACCTCGCCTCAAATGAGGGGTGCCTAGGGTTGCAAAATTACGTAATATTACCAAAAGTGGAATACTGGTAACTACTGCCTTTGTAGTGTATCTACCCGGCGGCGAGTGCATCCGACCGGCTGCGAGCGCATCCGACCGGCTCCGATCGCATCCGCTTCAGATAGCTTCTAACCGGTCTATGTGAAATAGTTGGCGGCTCCGCTCCGACTAATTTCAAGCGTATACGATCCGGCTTGTCTGAAAAGAAAAATGCGCACTGATGCTCTCCGAGCCGGTCTGTGAGAACGGACCCTTATAGTGCCCTTCCACGTCGCAGTCGGTCTGTTTTAGAGCTATCGATCATATTGACGTTGCGTAATTTAACTATATGTACACGACGACCAAAACAAAAATGATAGATAGGGCGTGGCAGTTGCATTACGAAAAAGAATAATAATAATAATAATTCAAAATTGTTCTAATTCCTGTCTAGCTAACGCGGCGGGTATTTGTTAATTATAAATGCTGCCACGCCGGGGTGAAGTAAAATCCCTCTTTGATTGATAAATTACAGTTAGTTTACGTAGGTACCTACTTGTCATTGGTACGCATTAAGTGACAGAAAGAGCGCTATAATAGCTCATTTCAGTGGACAGACTATCAGCCGGTTTCAATAATTTATCCCTAACAAGAGGTCGGCTTATCTTAGTTACGTTACTTAGCAACCGCTGTTATTTTGGGTTATTTTGGGCTGAATAACAAAAATATCTAAGCAACAAAGCTCTAGTAAGCCTATCTCTTACTGTAGATAAGTTATTGAAACCGACCGTATATTAATCTCGTATAACATCAATCTGTCGTTGTTTTCGAAGACATGACATCAAACGTTTTTCCGCTGAACATCGATGTTTATCTATCAATGAATATCGAACGTCCATAGGCAAACGTCACTTGCGCCAGCGACAATAGCCGGCGGGAGCGGAGCATGCGCGAGGAGCCGACGACGGGCTGCCGCCGCGGCGTCCGCGCGCGCCGCCCGGTCGGCTTCAAAGCTACGTAAATTGCATTCAAACTAAAATACTTTATGGACGTTTCAATTTCCTTCAGCAAATTTAAAATGCGCTGCGCTGCGTGGCGAATTCGTCCGTTCGGTGTGTTATCATACATTAGGCTCGGACTACAGTATTAAAACCATGAGTGAGATCGAGGGGCCGACCGACAATGTTGTGTAGCGATAGCGAATGGCGCATGAGCGCTTCATGTCGGCCAAGTGACTGCGACTGTTATAAAATAAATGAAATAAAAATTTGTTTATTTTCTCATCACAACTTAAGTAAATTTACTAAACATTATCGCTGTTGCATATTTAGTTTGTGTGAGACTGATGCCTGAGCTAGATATAAAATATCTGTGTTACAGGTCATCAGGCTCGCATTACCTCGAGACACTAACTACAAGAATGACATCATGAGTAACAGCCAATATTGTCATTAAAAGTTATGTTTAGACCGTATATTACTGTGGAGATCGTATATGTTTCCGCACTTCAAGTAGGCCGGCACACCGCCGTTGCTGGCTGGTTTTGCGTTGTTCGTAAATATGGACGGTCACCTTGTCATAAAATATATATTTTTTAATATGACCGAGCGAATTCGCTCATTACTAGCTTCTCGTTTTGGCGAACAGACTAAAGTGACAAATATTTATTCTGTGGCTGCAAACAACATCATGATAGAGATAGGGAGATAGAGATGTTTCCCAAAGTAATATTATATTTAATTGAAATTACATATCGTGGAAACATTAATACTTACATTAAAGTAGCATTTGCATACATCTGAAGATTGTACTAATCCAGTCATTGGAAGAAGAAATATAGGCCCCAGGCCCGTACAAGGTACATTAACCGGTTGAATCAAGTAAAACCAGAACATGGTCATCCACAAAAATTCAAGAGTCGACTAGAAATAAATAATAGCAGTTATCATTTTTTGTTCAGTTTGGTTACTATAACTACTACTACTAATCCAATCTAGCATCCATATTCATAAAAATATTCAAGTCATGTTTAAAAGGAATCAAACCTCAGTAGCATACCTACCTAAAGGTTGCATGTAAGTACCTACGTAAAATAACTTATTTTGGGGTACTCCTTTAAAAGATTCAGCGGGCGTTTGGGACCGGGACCGCGGTCCCAAAATCCCCTTTGAAATTAATTCTTATTTTTGATGCGGCTTTCGGGACATCTAATACTACAAAACACTGCTATAGACACAGTTGCTATCTTTATTTCCTATGTCGGGAAAGTAGTCAAAGTACCAGGGTAGCATAACCCAGCAGGAGATCTGTGATCCCAAAATACCATTAAAAATAATAATTAACATTAAGGTGACGTTCGGGACCACAGTTCGTGGTCGTGGTCTGAAAGCCCTATCAAAAATAATAATTAATTTCGAATGGGGCTTTCGGGTCCATGATCCTGGTCCCAAACGCCCACCGACTCATAGTAACGTACGACAGAGAAGATATTTCCAAACAACTAATACTCATATACTATGTACTACTATTATTTCATAGGTTTACACACCAAAATATGTCATTTAGGGCGAATTTCACCACCTACTAATAGTTCTGGATAGCATAATTGACAGATCGTTGACAGTTGTTATATAAAAAATATATATCAAATTATCTGCGACAAAGTACTCCAAATAAAAAAGTTCAAGTCTTCTATCGGTGTTGCTGGCACTTTCTATCTCATTACAAAAGCAAGGAGTTCGAAAGTGATAGTAACACTATTCTACTAAAAAATACTAAAATATTTAAGTGAATAATTGCATACTCAGAGTAGTCATTTAATTTTAAAGAACAATTTAAGTATCTTGTTATCACTTTTTTTTAATACTAAATAACAGAGAAAGAATTACATTTAAATGTCACTAAAAGTTTATTGACGTCTCTGGGTGCAGTGAGTCCTTTTTTGAAGTATTAAGTACCTACTTATTTTGTTTTAAAGTAACGTAAATTACTTTTGGTATATTTTTAATAGAAAAATATTGGAAAAAATTAACTCGGCCACAAGTGAATTCTCAGACGGGAATCGAACCCGCGATCTTTGGAAATCCAGTCCAATGCTCTACCGCTGAGCTACCGAGACTTGCGAACCACCGACGAAATTCTCCAATACTTTTATATTTTTAATACGCTGTAGGCCAGCGTTGTCACCAGAGCATTGAAAAATGCAAAAACTACAAAATCATAACGTAAATTATTTGTACCTTCCCTCTATCGACACGCCATGTCAAAAATATAAGAGGCACGCAGACACCCAAAATTCCCCTGAAGTTATTTAAAACTATATTTTTTATCCGCGGGCCAGGACCTTTAATAGGTTTACGTTCATCTCCCTTCCCGCTGAAATGTATAGATATATCGTCATACTTATAATAGGGTACACGACCCATTTATGGTCACTCCAAGTTCTTTTTTCATCTCGCACTTATATTTAGGTACATGCTATAGAAATTGCTTTCTATATCAATGCCCTTTATGCTTATTTACGTAGCGTCAAAGTTCAAAGAGGCCACATTTGGGTAGCCACAACCGGGACTTTTACCCTACATGGATGCATGTATAACCAATGTATTGAGTGAACAAGAGACGAGGTTCTCGGTGGCACAGTGCTTCGCGCGCTCGACCTGCGATTGTAGAGGTTAAGCAACTCTCGCTATGGTCGGTCACAAGACGGGTGACCAAAAATTTTATATCTTGAGCTAATCCGTGCTTCTGAAGGCACGTTAATCCGTATTTTCAGTCGTTAAAACCCACCAATCTGCATTGGGCCTGCTTGGTGGATCATGAGTTAGGTTAAGGATAAAGATAAAATAATTCTCCTTATTCTTCGATAAGGAAGGTTTGTGCTCCAGCAGTAGGTACATTAAAAGGTAGACGAATCTTTAATTTTAAATAACGTGCTTAAATCGTCAAAAACTTTTCTACCCTTCTTTCATATTAGCAGTTGCTGAACGCCCACTGCAGAGCATAAACCATCCCCAAACTTTTGTGCTCTTATAATAAGATAAGTAAGTATGTTAGGATTTATCCGAATTATTAAATTATATACTCTATCACTACCTATCACTTATGATATTTTATAAAATAATAAGAATAAATCTACAAAATATTAAAAGTGTAAAACACTTACAAGACCCAGGAAAATATTCTGAAACAAAGAGGATGAATCGTAAAAATAAGCATCACAGTCCCTTAATAACGATGGTTATTGAATGTATATATATGATTATAGATAATTTCCTTATGTCAATTTATAAAAAAAAACCGCTTCAGTGGTAACACCACCGGTATTCGATCCAGAGGATCTGGGTCCACTAATACGTTTTTCGGTGTCAGCAAACCGGTTGCGACCGAAGATCAGCGCTTGTTGCAGATCATACATTATGCTGACATTATGGGACCGTTTTGAAACAAAAATTTTCCTCCCTGTATGTTGTCTTGTGTTAACTCAAATACATATATTTTCTTTCTTTCTTTCTTTCTTCTTTATATTATACATAGACACCAACATAAGTTCAGCTGCTTGCCTTGTACTAATATTCGAACTAGGATTGACCTTTATCCATATATATTAAATAGACGAAAAGTACTGTATTTAAATCAAATTGATAGTATTAATTTACTATATTAGTATAGGGAGATGGTGCTACGTCGGGATCACCAATGTAGGAATGTATGGTGGAAGTGTGGAGGTGGTTGATAGTAAGCCACTTGCAGGAAGGTCTAAAAGCGAGCTCTTCCTCCGGACTGGGTGTTGGTAGTCCGGCGACCGCGGTCCGACTGACGTTCGTCGGAAGTTATTTTTTATTTTATTTTTTATGAACGACGGTGAGACTCTTAGCCTTTCATCATATACCTGATGTTAATTTATTATTGATAAGGCTGAAGATGGAATCGAGTCTCTCCCGGAGTCCTCAGCCACTGAGGACTCCGGGAGAGGCGCAGGAGGAGCAGAGACAGGGGCGTGCATTCCATATAGGCAATTAGGCAGTGCCTATCTCATTCAAAATATAAATAAATATACAATAAGTGTTAAAGTTATTTTATTTTAGTTTAAACTTCTATTCAACACTCACCCACTAAGATATTCCTTACGCTAAATACTGAATACCTACCGATAGGCAGTCTCGAAATTGCCTACTCGAAGCAAGCAGCGTTTCATACAAGAATACAACATATTTATAAAAAGTATTGCTCAAGTATAAACCGCCCATGGCAAGAAGGGCGCTGTTTGAGTACGTGTAACGTTCTAGCTTAAACTTCCGGAATATATCAGTATAAAGTAAGCATGCCTACCTGACGAATGAATTTGGTCGCGAATTATTTTGTTGAGGAGTTATTTTAAAACTATCATATTTCCTAAGATATTCATTAAAATTTTATGATGTAAAGGGCAATTTTGTTCAAAATTAAATAGTTGTGATTATTAACGTATTTATTTAGATAAGGATTAATATCATGTTTATGAAAACAGCTTCTCAAATAATACATTAGTTTAGAACAAATTTTATTATCTGAAAAATGGTTATAGTGAGTTAGCCATAAAACATTGACATATGCTGTCGCGAACTTTTTTTTAGAACTTTTGATGGGGAATAATTTCGTCATACATGATTTTTACATAACTTTAACCGTTTACACACCGTCCGCAAAGGAAGCTCCCAAAACTAATATTTTTTTCCCGTTTCTGTAACGTTTTACATTACTGCTCTGCTCTTATTAATCGTAACGTGATATTAAATATCTTATTACCTTCCGAGATAAAAGGACTACCCAGCACAAAAATAATTTTTCAATTCGAACTAGTAGTTCCGGAGATTAGCGTGCTCAAACAATCAAACTCGTCAGCATTTTAATATTCCTACTAAATATTACGAACCTTATCATTTATGACTAGCGGCCGTTCTCGGTTTCACTCGCCGCGTGGTTGCCGTTACCGTGGGAATATCAGGAATTATAAATATTTGCACATAATGTGGTTTTCTGATATATAAGCTACATTGCTGTAAAGTTTCATCTAAATCAGTTCAGTAGTTTTTGAGTGAAATAGTAACAAACATTCCTCCATCCAAATATCCTCACAAACTTTCAAACTTATAATATTCGGTAGCAGGATAGGATATTTGCAAAGTTACTAGTTAGATCTACAGTGCCTACTACGCTGGAAAACCAATGCACGCCCCTGAGCAGAGAGTATACTTTCGTAAGTGTAATGTTTATTTAGGTCTAGATACAAGAGGCCAGTTTTTCAAGTAAGGGCAATAATAAGCCACTAGTCGCGGCCACTAAACGCGATCACAAGTTGCGAACGTTTTTTGTACCTATAGTAGGAATCGGTGCAAACCGGGCGCTCGAGTGGCCTTATTTGAACCACAAGGTGGGGAAGTCGCTCGTGGTCGCTACTAGTGGCCGCGTTTATGGATCACCTCGCGCGCACACTTGTCCACAGTTGACGGTTTTTCTCTGGCGACTTATGGCCGCCACACAGCCACTAGTGGCCATTAGTGGCCCTGCGTCTAGTGGCTTGACCGAGCCACAAAGTAGTGGTCGCGTTTAGTGGACGCGAACTCTCCGACCGCGACTAGTGGCTCGATGTGCAGTAAACTAGAGGTAAGCCAGCAAATTTGTCAATTTGACTTCCTGCGAACATAATTACCTAGCTTCATTTCTAGTCTTGGTCACGGCCTGGTCAGGGCAGTAAGCTACGAAAATAAACTGAGGTTCTAGCGCACAACAAATCTTGAAATACTAGCCTGGTGTATTTCCGTTTTATGGCTTCGTATGAGTGTAATACATAAGTTCGAAACACGCTATCTCGATGCACGTTAGCGCGACATATCGCGACAAACCAAATCTCGATGCACGCAATCGCGACAAACTAAATATGCACGGAATATCGATATTATCTACCTCTCGGCATCTCGACAAATGTCACAAGATTTAGTAAATTAAATTAATTAATTTACATATTTAATTAATTAATTTAATTATTTTTTATATAAAAAAAGTTTTTATTTCACAATTTTTAGTTACATCATGTGCCGTTACTTACACAAAAAATCAGCCCATACACAACAATGATTTCATCTATGTAAACTACTAAGTACTTACTTGACAAAACGTAAATTATATTTATCAGGATTATAAAAAAAGTACTAGCCAGATCTTCGTAAAAATTATATGGACCACATTCTAACTATCTTTTTTCAGATAAAAAAGAATTGTTAAAATTGGTTGACAACTGACGACGTTATATTAAAAAAAACATAAAAAAGTATACAGTCGACTTGAGAACCTCTTTTTTTTAAATTCGGCTAGAAATGGAACCAACTTCTAAAAATTACTATGTCTTGTCGCGATTTCGTGCGTCGAATTTACATAATACAAAATGGAACCAACTTCGAAAAATGACTATGTCTTGTCGCGATTTCGTGCGTCGAATTTACATAATACAAAATGGAACCAACTTCGAAAAATGACTATGTCTTGTCGCGATTTCGTGTGTCGAATTTACATAATACACTCGCTTCGTATGGATCGCACTGTTTATGAAAAACACCTTCCTAACTGAATGAAGAAATTAATAAATTATAATTATCCAATAAATTGTACTTACCCGCCCATTATTCACACTGATGCAATCCAATTACTTTATTTATTTTTTCAATATTTAACGAGTAATTATGGGAAAGTCAAAAGTTTTGACATTACAGTAATAAAAGAAACATGAAATGTCATACTGATCAAATTTTGTTTTTAGAGTTTTATGTAAAAGTTAACACAAAAAGGATTTATCTATTACTTGATTCAACCTTTTCGGATCAGTTTCGGATACATTCACATGCCGATGCCGATGATAATGGCTTTCTGCGCACCAGGGACCTTACCATCAACTGTAATGCAATTCATTGTAGGTTGTGAGAGTGGGATGCTGCCATATGGCGCGTCTAGCTACATTCAAAAAGATGTAGGGATCAGTGTTTTCAGTTTCGGCAGTTCCATACATTTTTTATGCTATTTTCGCTGTTTTTTTAACATATATACCATACCATACCTTTCTTAGAATGTTGATCAGATCAGTCGCGTGTGTATGGCAATCTGGATCTCCTCCATTCACTCCCTGGATGGCCATTATCAGATCACAGCTCGGTCAATCCTTGGCAGAGAACCAAGGCTCCAAAGTTACCTCGTTTGTATGAAAATCGACTAGTGTTTCTAATTATCTGACCACCACTGTATATATAAAAATTATGTACTTGTATAAGTATTTTTTTCCAATCGTATCACTGTAGGTATTAAAAAACGTATTATTAAAAATAAAATCCGACTTCAAAAAAATTAAAAATTAGGCCTGTTTAAGTCGGGTGCCAGCCAAGGAATTCTAAATTGCCCTTTTATTACTTTTATTTTTCTTACCTTGGCATGCACAAGTTTTTTATTTAACAAATTTTAAAGTGAAGAACCGCTTTTTGGAATACTTTCTTCTTACTTTCAATCGACTTTTGAAATGGGGCATACTCAAATGCTAGTACCCCAGAAGTGGGGACATTAATAAGCTGATGAAGATGATTATATTCACATGGTAAAAAGAAACCAGTAACTAGACAAATGGCAGTGTTTATTTAAGGAAATGTAACAATTAAAAATTTTCGTATTAAATAACACAAGTCACGTATATTCTGTACGTTCATAAATTCGAAAGACACTTCTTAAACGTTATCCATACTTGGCTACGTACAATAATTTTTATTAGTCAGTATTATATGTCTAGGTGTAAACAGTACGTGAAACAGCAATATCACTTTTATCACTTCTCGATATGCTTTATAAACGTTTGGGACGCCCCAAGGCGGTTGTGGATCAGACGGGTGTGGTGCGTCGGTATGGGTCGGTGCCGACGGCGCGGTCGTGCCGCGGAGGGTTCTGCCCGTCATTGGGGACAGGCCCTCTCGCGCCAGCACCGAACGTCACCAACTCCTCTTCCCTCGAAGGCGGAGGCTCCACAGCAGAAGTATCCAAGAACCTCCCGCTGGCTACAGACGCCTGCGACTGAAATATCGAAGCGCTTCTTAACCCGCTTAGCGTGTTAGCGCTCTGAGGAACCTCTTTGAACTCCTCGAAATAGTTCTCGCAAGCTGTGGGCCTTGGCGCCGCCGGGAACCCGTACAATGTGGAAGATGAAAGGTCTTTCAAAGACGCTGAGCTTAGATTTATTCTTCTGTTTTTGTGTATCGAGCAATGAGGCATATCATCGCCGTCGTAAACGAACCGTCTTCTCTCGCGCGGTGTTGCTGCTGATGAGCCGGTAGGTGGATAAGTATCTCTTTTCATCATTCGCCTTTCTAATAGCGAAGAGTCGGTTTCTCTAAAGTCCGTGAATGCATACTCCCTATCCCAAGCTCGACAGTCTGCCTTTGCTTTTTCTGTCAACTCAGTTATCCAGTCTTTTTGGTACCACTGAAGAAAGAGGAAGATAGCTGATGTGCCTGCTAGCTCTACCGCGATAAAACCACTTATGTACAGGCCGAACGAATATCCGTAACTGTAGGACATTCGAGGCGTGTCGAAGAATGTCATGTAACGCAGCTTGTGGCCCACTTGTTGCTTAAATACAGATATGTACATGACGATCCCAGTCAGCATGATGAGACCTGTAAACACAAAGGAATTTGTTAGTTCACATTTTATTTACTTTATTCACTGGGGTAAATCAGGGCGTCGAAAACCGGCTATCTCATGTTACTATATCGGATAATTTCCTATCAAGTAATCTGTTATGGATTGTATTCTCAAATGATGATTGCCCATATTAAGTTTTGTTGTAAGCATATACTTTTTAAAGCCAGAAATCTGTATTGAAAACAATCTTCGACGTTATAGGTTGTCGAAAATCGTTGAAATTAAAGGATATTGACAGTAGTACAGATTTCACTTACATTTTTAATAAAGAAATTAAGGTTTGGAAAATGTCGAATTCGACACATCATCTCAGCGTGAGAATTGCCCGTGATACGTGTACCGTCAATGTGCGGGACTTGCGGGACGGTAGAGACATATTTCGCCTTACACAGTACAAAGCTCATATTTCGATGCCATACTGTTAGTTGAGTTGGAATAGAGTTGGTGTCGAGAAAAATACTAGAAATAGTAACAAAGTAAACTTACCAGAAATAATAAAGAGTACACCAGCGATGAACGTGCACAGCCGTCTCCCCTTTACGCAGTGGCCGAGTACGCAGCACAGCGCGCCCACCGCCTGCGTCAGCACCGCCAGCAGGAGAGGTGCCGCCGACCTTGTTACTACATCTGGAATATTGGGGATAGGTCTGTCAATTCAAAATACATTATGGAACATTTTGTTACTATTTTGACTCAAACCAGGTGGCTTACCGCCATCTCTTAGCGTACTATTGTTTCAATCATACCAATGGTATTTCGTACCACGACCCTCTTAAAAAAAAGCATATTTTCTAACAAAAGTTTTGTGCCTTCAAAGTGTGAAGTGTTTTGACAACTTCAATTTGTTCGTTGGCAGAAACAATGAGTATAGAAGTATATGGAACTGAGATAGTTGTCTTTAGAAACCTATTATACAAATAATATCATGCCTAGTTGTCTGTCATTACAAAGTACTAGCCTGCGGTTTCAACCGCTCGGTTCCCGTTCCCGTGGGAATATCGGGATAAAAAATTAGTTTCTATGTTTTAATCCCGGCTATATACTATCTCTGTGCCAAATTTCATTCCGATCCGTTCAGTAGTTTTGCGTGAAAGAGGAACAAACAAGCAAAGAAATAAATAAACAAACAAGCAAACAAATAAATAAACAAACAAAGAAACTGACATACTTTCGCATTTATAATATTAGTAGGATTTTTTACCATTTTGACTCAAACCGACTAGGATTTATTTCATTGATAGTGTTGATGCCATGACGTGCGTGTGTATCGTGTTTGTATCGATAGAAACACCACGTCGACGGCGCTTTAAAAATCGCGGTGTGCATAGGCCCTTAATTGCCCAAATTCATCCGAAGCTCCATCAACTCACTACAAAGAGTTTAGTATACTCGCTCGGACCGAGCTATGCCCCCCTAGCATGAGCACCGCTATATCACACGAGTTGTTATAGCGCATCATACTGTCTTGCTTACTCTGCTACGATGTGAGCGGGACAGTGACACGTTCCGAGTTATCGAGTCGATAAAAGCCGCTCACGCTAGGCCTACAGACTGCTTTGTATGATAAAAGCACAGATAAAAGCGCGCCGTCAACGACGAGACTCCGAGACTTTAAGTCTCGGTAGCTCAGTGGTTAGAGCATTTGACCGAATTTCCAAAGGTCATGAGTTCGAGTCCCATCTGAGAATTCACTAGTTACAGAGTTGATTTTTTCCAATATTTTTCTATTTAAAATTTATCATTAGTAAAAAAATTTTTATTGAAAATGCGAAAAACTAAGCGCACAAAATCTAAATATAATAATAATATTACAAGCTTCCGCCCGCGATTTCACCCGCGTGGTTCCCGTTTCCATACGAATAACCGGATAAAACGTAGCCTATTTTTATGATCGACGGTGAGACTCATAAGGCCTCTTTCACAATTTGTAAGTAAGTTCTCATTAGCTGTTACTTGACAGATGGTCCATACAAAACTGTCAATTAAACTGGAAAGTATCTCCTAATCGGACATTGTGAAACAGGCACTTAGCCTTCATCATACCTGATGTTAAGTATTGATAAGGCTGAAGATGGAAGCGAGCCTCTCCCGGAATCCTCAATCACTGAGGAACTGGCTATCTTATCTCTAACTGCCGGAACAACAATGCTGAAAACATTGTTGTTATGGCGTCAGACTTAGATAAGATGGTGTTAGTTAGCCAGCCGGACTTAGAACAAGTCCCACCGCCAACCAAACGAATACAATATGTACCGCCGCTGGGAATCGAACCCGGGACCCCTGGGTCTGATACCGATGGTTTTACCACTAGACCACAGAGGCGGTTACCAGAGGCGGCCTATGCTACTCTCCGTCCGTTCAACTAAAGAGTTAGTTAACTAAATTTGGCATATCTATGACAAAAATCAATAGACTTGATTTTCATCAATAGTCTATTAGTTGCTTAGTTAGAGCGCCAACAAGGACAAACAAACACACTTTCGCATTTCTAATATTAGTTAAGATATTTAACCGCCTCTGTGTCTAGTGGTAACACAACTGGTGTCAGATCAAGAGGTCCCGGGTTCGATTCCCAGTGGGGGTAAGTACATTATGGTTGTAGTTGATGTTGTAAGTCATCTAGCTAGCTAACATCACCATCTAAGTCTGACGCCTTAAAGACTTTATTTTCAGCATTGTTGTTTTCCGGCAGCTAATGGGGAAATAAGATAGCCAGTTTCTCAATGGTTGAGGAATCCAGGAGAGGCGCGCTTCCACCTTTAGTCTTAATCTAACTTAACGTCAGTTAAGAAGGCTAAGAATTTCCCCGTTGTTAATAAAAAAAAAAACACTTCTCACACGCACTCATAGACGTTACGTTTACAGGCATTCTCAGATAGTTTCAAGCGTGCATTTCAAGCTGATTCAGCAGCGTTTCCAAACGAATAAGCGGTAGTATTGACATTACGTGAAAAATAGGAAACAATGAAATAAAAAAAAAAAACTAGAACAGTGTTTTGACCGGTGCCAAAAAATCCTATTATAAGTAAAACTAACAAAGTCTATATAACCCTTACGCGGGCGCTATCTTTCTGATAACTTTCTTTTTTGTGGTAATACCTACCAATAGAGTTTGGAGTTGCTGTATTTACCGGTTCACAAGATATAATCGTGACGTTTTTGCAAAAAATAGGTATATTTAAAGAATGGTGACATTATCATACTCACATGGAATAGCGTTAGTAGAATCACTCTGATCTGGTCCGTATTGTGACAGTGGAAAGTAGGGAATATCCCAGCACCGGTATACTGTACTCCCAGCTGAAATTATAAAATATACATTACATTAATATTTATTGAAATAAATTGATATTAATCTCTATCAGTACCTCATCCTAATTCCAATCTGGCAAAGGCTAAATTGGCACTTCTTTCATTAAAGTTAGGTGGTTCATTACTACGCGTTAATTGTTGCTTAGTGAATAAAAGGTTTGCAATTAGAAAGAAAACAATCAAATGTGAATAAGCATAACACGACAAAAGCGCTGCTTTTTAATGAAGGAAATTGGCTAGTCACAAACGGATGGGCAGCGGGAGCCGCGACTACAGAAGAGGTCGTTCACAGTCGAGCCCATTGTACATTCACGAAAATGCACCGCTATTTAAAATAAAGGGAAGCAAAAAGGTCCACAAACAGTGTAACAAAATAGACGTGTAAATTTATCGGCCAATGCGTTGGATGGTACACGTTACGCGTCAACAGTCGCGTAGTGAACACAACGCTTTACAATTAAAGAGCAAACAAACGAAAGTATCTATAAGTAGGTATAACGTGATAAAAGCGTCGCTACTTAATGAAGGAGATGGATTAGTCATAAACGGATCGGCAGCGGGAGCCGCGACTACAGATGTAGATCGTCCACAGACGAGCACAATGTATTCACCCGGCAAAAAGCACCGCTATTTAAAATAAAGGGATGAAGGAAGGCCCTGTGTTTGGGCCTTCCTTAGCTATATAAAAGCTTAATTATAGAGCTAAATAAAAGTGTCAATTTATCGGCCAATGCGTTGGATGGTTACATGTTACGCGCCAACTGTCGCGTAGTGAACACAAGGCTTTTTACAATTAAAAACAAACAGTAGGTATGCCGTGACAAAAGCGCCGCTATTTAATGAAGGAAATGGACTAGTCATAAACGGATGGGCAGCGGCAGCCGCGACTACAGAAGTAGGTCGTCCACAGCCGGGCACAATGTACATCCGCGGGACGGAAGCGACGACGCATTGTACCCAGAACGCGTGCGGAAGGCTCGTATTGTTTTCCCCGAGCTTTATGTACGGTATCGAATAAAAAATTTGAAATTAACTTTGTTATTACTAGCAAGAAGCTAGTAAAAGTTAACTTATGTCCTTTGTAATGTCTTCTCAGATTTTTATTATACCTAGTTTTCAAAGTAGTTCTTTAAAAAACTAAATTTTCTTAATATTTGGCTAATCACTAGAATTGCAAACTTTGATAACAAAGTATGTTATCCAAGTTTGCAATTCGAGTAAAACTAGTAAAACACAATAAAAGCTTTATATAATCAGTACTTAATATAAATATTTGATAGAATGAAGCGTTGGCGGAAAATCCGTAACAAAAAGCGACAATATCTAGCTTATTCCTTAAAAAAAACACATGCAAGATGGTCCGCCCACCCGCCCGCATCAATGACTTACAGTAATATAAAACAGAAATGTACTTTTTCTCGGAAGTGTCTTAAAATATCTACTCCATCGAATATGTTACAGAATTTGAAAGCACTTTTAAAAAGATCTACCAGTCAAATTACAGTCGAGCAAAAGCAGTGAAGACAAATATCATAAAAAAGATTCGCTTGTCTCTATCAGACAAATTCTTTCTTCTTTTTATCCTTCACCGCTATCTCGCCTAGTGGCAAATAGCGATGCAATCTAGGATGCAACTTGTTGAAAACATTTATTAATTCGTTTATTTTGTTCACTGTATTCTTCTAGCCAAGGTGGCATTGATCGATATGTGATAGTTTAATGGGATGGAAGAGCTTAACAGCAAAAAGCTCTTACAAAGTCTACTCGTGAATACAAATCCATTTATTTAAAAGTTCATTTGGGATCAGCTTTATGTCTATTGTTCTATTGTCATAAGTGATTATATAGGTACTAGAACAACAGTTTAAGTCCCAAAACTCTCTTGTATAGTAAAGTGTTACGAGAACACCTCTATTAAACATTCTGAATTCACATGCGAAATACTTCAAAAAACCAAGTAACAACTGGGAAAATATCATACGAGTACTCGTATCATTTCAAGTACAAAATAAGGTTATAAAATATTATTAATTTATCATAAAATATTACTAGGTATAATCAGCGCTCGATTAGAATGGCATAGAACTTTGTTGGAGTTATTTGAAAAGTACATGCAATGACATAGAAACACTATGCAACCTTGTCACATTGCAATATTGAATTTGTGGCCAGAGAGAGCTTTCTTTCCGTGTGCGTAATGTTGTAAAGTGTAAACATGTCATTACTCGTGACTGTACCTTTCACTAAGATAACATAAACCATCAAATATTTTTGCGTATTACCCAATGAGAGATTGTAGAAATAAAAAATAACTAATTTATATTTTTTATAATTTTTGGAAAGTACCCTAACCAGCTACCGTCTTTTTTTCCACCTTGTATAATCATAAAATGACAGTTTTCAAATGAAGTAGCGTGTACTTCATTTGAACTCAACTCAACTCAATTTTTCTACTTACTGTTGGTACTTACAATAAAGTGTATTGAACTATTAATCTTTTATCTTTCCAGGCTTTTTCTTTAATTCAATACACTAATTTGCTTGAGCAAAATTGAGCTTTATACTTAAGACTATCGATTGGTACTATAAAAGTACAGAATGTAATTTTTCTCATTTAAGCCGGTTAGATCCCGGTACAGATAAGCGTCTTATCAAAAATCTTTAAATGCAGTTTAACATATTTTTTAAACATAAAGGAATGATTCCTTTGAAAAAAATTTGCTTACATTAATATTTAGGGTACTTTCCCTCCAGCTACCGTTTTTTTCCTGTATGTAAGACTAAAAGATATTGATAAGAAAAACGACATGGATAGGAGAGTAAGAGCGAATGAAGTGAGAGACTTAGATACTGGGCTAATCACAAATATACACATCAAAACTGTTTAGGGATCAGGTACTTTTTTACTTAAAAAAAAAAACATCAAATGAATATGATCAAAAGTAGTCTTTCAGGCTGACTTTTTACTTAATTCTTTCTTTGAAATAAAACAACTTTTCCGGATATTAAACGCCCTATATTTCACGAAGTAAGATCTAATTGTCCGTATTTTTAGGATTTTTGGGGGCTTTTTTGATTTTCCCTACGTTTCGGCACCACAGACCTATATCGAGATATATAGTAAATGTGTACCTGCCTTGCGTGGCAAGAGTTTGATCGACGGTCAAAGTTTTACGACCTAAGTCAGTCCGCTTGAGACCATTGCCAAGAATACACGCGTCACTCAGAAACGAAAATGGTTAATTGTGCAGTGCTTTCTTGCAAGAGCTCGTCAATAACATTTACACATCACTAAATCTAGCTCTTGACGTCATCGTAGGTACGAAAAATTCGATACGCTACGTTCTCATACAGTTTGAAGCGCTCTTTACGTCTATCTCGATATAGATCTGTGTTCGGCACCTTTTCAGCTGCCTTGATCACGGGATGACTTCTTGAATATCCGGAAAAGTTGTTTTATTTCAATAACTGTGCGTGCCAAAACTTAATTAGCAGGTACGTATAACTCTTTCTTTAAAAAAAATATTACCGATCTCAAAAGGTTATAATAGTAATCATATAAAGCGATGATGTACCAAAACGTACTTGATACTGATTGATGATGATGATTTGACACTTTTGATGTATGTAATTAGTACTTACGATCTGTATGACATATCCTCCACAGTCCTGAAACTGTATGTTTCGCCACAAGACCGTGCTTGCCGGTCCCGTTGAAGGTAGGGTTCAGCATATTTTCTTCAGTGTGCAGCCAGTTGTTCGTAGATACTGCGACCAGAACAGCTACCACGGCTGTGCCAGCTGACAGCGGAGTAAGGAGCCAGAGGCAGGCGACTGAGGAGTCGATTTGTGCCACCAAAGTCGGTGAAGGAGGAGTGGGCCTGGAATTCGAAAATGGAATCTAGTAAGCATTTGGAATAAGGTCGATGGCGCAGTGGTTCGCGCGCCCGTTCTGCGATCGTAGCGGTTAAGCAATTTTCGCAATGGTCGGTCACCGGATGGGTGATCAAAAATGTATAATCTTGAGCTCCACCCTTCTTCGGCATGCACGTCAAGTAGTTGGTACCAGCTGTATTTGCAGTCATTAAAACCCATCAATCCACATTGGGCCCGCGTAGTGGGTCATGGCCCATACTCCTTATCCATCCATAGGGATGGCCAATGATGACAAGTGAGATTGTGACTTGACAAGACGAATTCACAATGCTTCTTTTTCTTAAATAAATTTTGTACTAGAAAAAAATCTTGTCCCCTTTATCCTGTTGCAGCGAGTTCTATTTTAGTCGATTTGCTATTTCAGAAATAAAAAATCTCCTAAAATGAAATTAAGTGTTATTAATTAGGGTAGATTTAATTTAATTTTTACACAAGGTGTATCTTGTTTAGTGCTTACTTAGCCTACATTTGCACTGTGAATCTTAATATCGTAATTTTCAAAACTATATTCAATAAATAAGAAATTATATCTTTAAAAACTAAACACTAATTTATATTTTTTTTATTCCATTAAATGAGTTAATATTTTTCCTTCTAAGATCATTAAAACTACCTATTTTAGTTTCAAAATTAGAAAATTTAATTTATTCTTTAAGAAACCTTTAAAGTTTAACGAGACGATCGAGAACGAGGTAACATAAAAACTTTTGATATTTCAGATTTTTCCAATCACAAGTTGAGATAAATTTTATACCCACGTCTGGCGTTGAAGTAGTTGGAAACCAGTATCTTTTCTAACATAAAATATATAGGTAAATAAAAACTCATTCATTACCGTGTTTAATTTAAAGTAAAGTCTTACGAATCATTTATAAAAAGTGATTACTTACACAGTCCGTTAGACAGTTAGTTCGTTTTTAATTAATACAAATAAACACAAAATCTCAGGCCAGGAGTTATGAGACACAATAGATATTCCATTGTTTTTTTTATATACCGGTGTCCTCCTAGCAAATGACGAATTAAAAAAATTGACCATTAAAGTTGCCGGCAGTCCACTTGCCGTGCAAAATCTCTTGAACGGCTATTACCTAACTAGTAGCTGTCGTGGTAAGTCTACGATTGTTCAAATCGAGCGCACGCGAATATTGCCTAAAGGTAGTCGTCGGATCTTTCGCGACTATACATTATCAGAATAAAAATTCCATCCTTTATTTTCCCCGCAGTTCGTTACTAAGGTCTATCAAAAAATGCAAATAAAACCGATCCTAACTATCAGGCTTGCGGTCAAAAAGTGCTTATCGTCGCGGGAGAGAATTTGCATAAAAATTGTTTAGCTGCTCAATTTTTACGATCGTAAATCAGAACGCTACGTGTACGTAATATATCGGGGTTTCTGCGGGTAATATGAATGTGGTATCTGCATTTTGGTGGGATGTTGCTCGATATATTTTGATTTATCTGTAAACTACTTAGGTGTTAAACATTCTTCTCAAACTTGTACGTTGAATTTTTGTATATACGAGTATTACATTTAAAGAGTGTGTTTTTTTACTTTTTAGATATTATGCTCTTGATAAGAAAATGAAACGAGTTTAGGGTTATGTATTAAAAGTAAAAGATAGATTAATGCTATTAGAAAAAAGCGCAGCGCGGTACTGATGAAAGCAATGTCGCATGATTCTGTCTTGATTAACTTGCTACAATGTGACTACTGCTACAGATCGTTGGTACACCTGTAATTTGTTGAGAAAAAAAACATAGTTTATCGGGGAGGCTGGCGGCAAGTGATGGCACCGGTTGAACGCGCGCGCCGCGCGGCTGCGATGCGTGCAATTGCGCAATGATGTCTTGCTTACCTACCGTGCTAAGTCGTATGCTAACTGATGGAATTCAGTGACGGTTGCATGACTGTCTAACTACTGGACGTCTACAACAGTGATTTGACCCAAAAGCGTAGCTTACCGGGGAGGGCGGCGGCTAGCGATGGCGCCACTGAGTGTGGGCGCCGGTTGAGCGCGCGCGCCGCGCGGCAGCGATGCGTGCACGCACTGCGCACCCCCGCCCCACATTCCTCCCCGCCGCTTCACTGGAAAACATAAAAATATGTATGTTATTTTTAAATTATATTCTTAAAACTTCGAATCATAAGATACGTCGATCTTAGGGAATTTCAAACGATAGGAATGCTGCTCAATACCTCATGCATTTGTTGACGTGACGATTTTGAAAGTTTTTTGTGCTGACTCCTCTGGACTGGGAGCGAAGAAAAACATGAAATGCGCTATTTACTAGCTTTCCAGAGTAGCTAGTAAAAGCCTACAACGGACAGGATATTTAAAAACTATTGTAGGCGATGGGCTGGCAACCTATAACGACCTGTTTGGCGCAGGGGTACTAAACCCGCCTTCTACACCAGACGTCCCGGGTTCGATCCCCGGACAAGACAAATATTTGTGTGCATGTCTATTTGTCTTGGTCTGGATGTTTAATATGTATATGATGTATGTATTTACAAATATATATATATATATATATATATATATATATATATATATATATTAGTATGTTTATCCGTTATCAATCACACAAGTTCTTCATGAAACTTAACGTGGGCTAGATAATTGGTGTGATTTTATAAAAAAATATTATTATTATTATCACTATATGCTCCTTCTTCTTCTTATAGTGTCGAGTCAGGCTTTTATATGTGTGAGGACCAGAACTCAGCCACCGATTACTTGTGAGGTGTGGTAATATGTATTTGAAAGTGATGTTTATACATTAAATTTTTCAGTCTCAAGCAGCAATTGAAAAACGTTCTTTGTTTTCAAAGTTGGTCGTAATACCTTAGTGGTTGATGATTTTACCTCACTTTATTTAAGGAGGAGCAAAATATGATCGCGAAGTTTAAAATCTGAACCGCTACTAAATTATGCTCCGCAGGCACGATTTTTCATGTAAGATAAAAGCTACTTTGAGCTAGCGCGACGCGACAAATTGTTGAACGCGACGTGCGACAATTGAGTAAGCTGAATATTTATTATAACTAAAATGCTATGAGAATATTACACAAAAAGAAAGGTTTATTAGTATATTTTTATGATCGTCATTCATCAGTGGTGGTGGAAACAAAAAAAAGGCTATCTCAAATATTAAGACCACATCATGATTAATTAAAGTAGCGTTTACTTAGAGGTGACTCAAATCTTTGGCTATCCAGGGTAGTGCTTTTTGCTTCAGCAACCAAGACATGGTAGAACTCTTTCAAAAAATTTTTTTTTTTTTTTTAGTTTTCGCTTTATCATTAGAGGAATTTTCTCCGTTATGTCTCAGTAGATCAAATGGAAAAGCCTTGTAGCCAAAGGTTACGGATTTGAGTCCTCTCTGAGCAAGTATTGCTTTATACTCTTCAAAGTAACAGTACGAATGCAACATTTTAACAATAAAAGGAAAAAAAAGTTTCACTAGAAAAATATCGAGCTATAACTGCCGACAAGGAACATACATACGTTATTATGAGCAATACATTATTTATCTTGCTGTTATAGAGTCATTGCTGTTGTTAATATATTCTGGAGCCCATTTCTCACGATGCCCTGTTATCGTCGAGCAATCTTCATGCATGCATAATTTAACATGGATGTAATAATATTTTGTTATTTTTTTCTTAAATAAATGTTTAAATGTGGTGTATTTTGCTTATGTTCCTTCTAATGGTAACCATAGAGCTCGTCTTGTATAGTCTTATGAGTCTGAGCTTAGTATATGACGTTTCTCGTAGTAGCTTCGTCTACAATTTACATTCGTAATATTTACACGCTACGATGCTACGTAGCTACGCCGTAGCAGTTCATGCAACTCGGAGATTGCAATCATAATAATATGTGCTTCAGTAATTTGAACATTTCTCGAGATTTACCTGTTTGTTATGTATATGTCAGTACTTAATTTGGTTGTTAAGTTCACAAAAGAATAGACTTTTACTAAAATGTTACTTCCTGTAATATTTGCAAAATATTTCCCATATTTTAAACATTTGTAATATTTCGCAGAAGTTACAGAATTAGGATATGAGTTTACCTTAGTAGTCAAATAGCTGAAATATTATGTTTCACAAAATTTCATGATTTAATTGTATTGGAACAAGAGTTTAAACTTAAAGTAAAAGTTAAACTTAAAACACGATGAATTAGATAAAAAAGATATTCTTTGCATCATGTGACAAAAGAAAAAAAACTTTTATTTTTTTTTATTAAAAACCCACATAAAACAAATTGATTCTATATCCAACAGAAATTGAGGAAAAATATATTTTTGTTTATATAAGAAATACAAAACTGCGATTTACGAAACGAAACGATTACGACGAATTGTATTGATTTCACAGCTGTCAATGTCGCTGGTTAAAAAAAATATTGGAATCCGTGGCTTAAAATCCCGAGTTGGCCTCATGTGGCAATCGAGAGGTATTCCGTAAAAGAATAGCCGATCAGTGATAAAATCGAAAATACAAAAAAAAATAACGGTAAAGGACACGTATGTTCCTGAAGTACGTCATGCTCACTTAAACTTGTAACAGCCTAGACTGAATAAATAATATTGAATTGAATTGAATTGAATCGTATAAATTAAGAAACACATAATAAATAAAAATAAACGTGACATTGATGTGTCAACTGCGTCCTGATGATTGACAGTGACAGTTTTAACGGCTTCGAACACTGCTCCGTGTCTCGTTCACTACGGTACGTTGGCGGAATTTCTGTGGAAAACGGAAGAAGCCAAAACTATAAAAAAAACACTGCTTTTGAAAAACTTAAAAATATTTGATTATATGAAATAGTATGAAATCTATATGGTTCGTACTTCTTATTTTTAAACTGCTTGAACTACCTAGACAAATAGATATCTACAATTTAAAGACACGCATTGTATATATAAGAATACCTATGTAATTGTACTTGAGGTACATCGTTTGGGCAAAGTATGGATCCTCTAATTATGCAATATGTGGTTGCAAAAAGTAACTAAAATAGATCCGAATTGATCAATTTCCTGATAATTAATTGATCATTATTTTTATGTGTTTTAAATTGAAAGATGACCAAAATAGAGATCTAAAGAAATTTTTAATTCGTAAATATAATATGAAAGATGCTGAATTTAAGAAACCGAACGTTACAGCAGTTTAATATGTCTTTGTAGACAAGATCAGTTTGAGCTTCTGAATAACTTAAATTCAAAAGTTTATGCTTATACAAATGTCAGTTCTGCGACAAACACACTGAGCTTTTTGAAGAAAGTTTTAAGTATACAAACAGTTGATATAATAATTATATAATTAAAACAATATTTGGAACAAAAGGGATAAATAGTATGTAACCTACTATTTCTCTACTCGTTTGAAGTGTTTGAATTTGTGATTTAAATGCACCTAAATTTGGATCGAAAATGTCAATTTGTGAATTACTAGTGGATATTTCATTGTAAAACCGACACATTCTTGATATAGGGTTAAAGAAAGATGTGTTATTTTTATAAGTTAGAAGGTAGAAAATTTTATTAGCTATACGGGGATTACGACGCGTATTAATATTTAAGTTTGCTTAAAAGATAGGGTGAGTTGATTTTACTGTGCAACAGTTTAAACAAATATTTAATTAAGATCTTGTTCATGACGCCTCATTTCTAACGAAGTTACTCCAAAATTTTCTAGTCTTTTTTTAATAATCAGCCAGACTTCTGCCCAATCCACGTTTGTAACCGAGTATCTTAGCTTTCCTTTGAACACTCTCAATTTTGTCAGAATGAGTAAGAATCATCCAAACTATGGATTTACAATATTGAGTACCTAATATGTGCAACGTCTCGATCTCAACGACTCGTCATCGATAATACACTCGTTCTATCCAAGTTTTTGTAATATTCATAAAGAGCGGATAATACCGTTCACGATTACGCCCTTAGGCCCCTAGCGTAAATCTGTTGTAATTTGAAAACTTTCTTCACATTTTCAGCCTATTCACGTTTTGCCATTGAGAAATATTGATTTCACAATTTATACGCAGATATCAAGTCAGTGACCTCCCATCGCCTGTCTTATTCGAAAACGAAGAATGGAAAAAGTTCAATTGCTTTGCAATTGCTAAACTTCGGACTATAAAAATCAAAACGTATTATTCGAATCTTGTACCAAAAACAAACATTACTATCTCGTAAAATAAATAAAATATAAATTAGAGGTTGTTGTTGTTATGAGTTAGTTTTCGGTTTTGTTTTCGTGATCGAGTTAATTTTGTTGTGCTATGCTATGAAAAATATTAAAAGTAGGTAAGGAAAGTCAGCCAATGTCTTAGTTTAAACATGTGTGGGCACTATACCGATGTTTATATCAATTCGAAAAGGCACATTCAAATCATCAAATAAAATAATCATCTATTGCGCACGAAGTTAAATTCAAAAATCTTTTAACTAAATACAGTTCCACTGGCTTCACCTTAACGGTAGTTACGCAAGAAAACTTGTAAAATGTAAGCATAAAGGTTAAAATAATAATAAATAATTGAGTTTATTATATTCCTTAGTATAACACGTCACCAGTGACGTCACATCTAGATTTAAATAGCTTTCAAGTTACTGGTAACTTACGGGTTCAGTATCAAACTACCATCAATTACAAAAAAATGTACCCATCTATTGTCATTGTACAGACACGAGCAATGACATGTATGAACCGGACGCGCAAGGCGCAAAAATTCGTCGAGTTGCGGAATCCGCCCGTATTGGATGGATTGGACCTGTATACACTTTACAATCTTATCGCATTAACGCAAACGGGAACAAAGCTTCTCTGTCCACAAATGTTATTCAATATTGTAATGTGTCAATGTTGCTTACCTTGTGGACTACTTCAATTCGTGACTATACATAAACACTAGCATAAAATAAAAAGTAAAATCTGACCCTAGCACTCAATTCAGCAATTATTACTCAGTTTTGTTGTTTACTGCTGCGACTGCGTTTTGTGCACGCTCAATATTGTTTGTTTTCACCATTTTATGATGCGACTCAGCATTTTAATGTGATTTCATTGCAAATTGAAAAGGCTCGAGGCTTCGGTATTTGTTTGATTGGTAGGCGGTTTATTTTATCGGTTATGGATCTCTCAATCATGGCTTATCTGGGAGTTTCATTTGTTTGTTATAAGTTGTATGAAACTTGACTACATTACGCATTTTAACCATCACAAATATGATGTTTACGTAGTGACCGAGGATCGATTAAATACCAGTAAAATATGGTTTGAGCTAAACAACACACAAACCGCAATTTTGTGTTTTATTTTATTTTACCTATTAAAAACAACGAACAGTCGAGTCGTAGGCACATCCTCCGAAAAACCGTATTAGCACAAGAATAGCTCGATTTGAGATAAAAATTCAGTTTGATTAGGTTTTTCTCTTCTCTACCCATCAATAAAACAGTCATAACATCCGTTTGAATATTATTCAAGCGATTTTTTTACAAATACATTATTATTTCTCTTGTCAATGCGGTTTTTTTACATTCTGGAAACAATTTTAATACATTCTCCATTAGTTACAAGAAAAAAAGTTAAAGAATTCAGTATTATTAATTTAGCAGTAACATAGTATGCATAAAAAATCGCGTTTTTCTCAATTTTTTTTTTTTTTGTGATATGACAGTCTTTCAGAGGATGTGCGATATGTAAAGATATATAGTAAGATAGTCACATGGATAATGATGACGTGAGTATTACAAAATTTCTACAGTGCCTATAAATTAAATTTTGATATTCGTGAACTTATACTAGGCATTATTTTTATTTTTGTAAATGAGAAAATTATTTTTTACCTGTTTTGCAGGTTTGCATTTTAAGTCCCGGTAGCTCAGTGGATAGAGCAGTGGGCCTGATTCCCAAAGGTCGTGGCTTCGAGTCCCATCTGAGAATTCACTTGTGGCCGAGTTGATTTATTTCAATATTTTTCTATTTAAAATGTATTTTTGATTAGTTGTAGGACTTGTTGTAAGTCCGCCTGGCTAGCTACCACCATCTTATCTAAGTCTGACGCCATAACAAGAATGTTTCAGCATTGTTGTGTTCCGGCAATTAAAGATAAGATGATAAGATAGGCAGTTCCTCAGTGATTGGGGATTCCGGGAGAGGCTTGCTTCCATCTTCAGCCTTATCAATACTTAACATCATGTATGATAAAGGCTAAGAGTCTCCCTGTACTTCATAAAAAAAAGTATCATATTTTTACCGATTTGATTGACTCAAAGGGGCGCAGTGGTAGTGATTATACCCACTGTATCAATATTCCTTGTTCGATCCCAATTCCGGACAAATATTTATGCGATGAACAATTTGTGTTTGTTCGCTGTATTGGTGTTATTATCAGTATCATGTGATATCCAAAACAAATGGTTAAACTAAGTTTTAGAATCAGTAATGTCTTGTCTGATGTTAAACCTAACTTTATTTGTTAAAGCATTACATAATTCAACGTTCCGGCATCAACACTTGAAAGAACTATAAGGTTCTTATTGAAAATTCTTTAATAAAAAGAAAAACGGAGTAGAAAAGATCCAATACAGCTAGCGAAGACGTTTATGTGTGGGCTCCGTGTGTGTATGAATAGCGAATTTATCGGAATGCGAGACACGCGGGTGAATCGAGGATCTTTTGTCAAGACACTGCTAAACAGAATTCCAACGGTACGCTACCGCTAGCCATTGCTCAAGTATCTAAAAGAAATTTCGATAGGGCCTTTGTTCTCAATTTTTATGATGTTGACCTAAAAATAGCTTCACTCTATCCTTTCAGTTAAGATATTAACGGCACAAATCGCCGGCTGGAGTTTAACATAGCTGTTCATATTTTAAGTGAGGGCTGTCAAAACTATAACAACCTCAAAAGCGCTGCTTAAAATGTTTGCTCGCACTTTAAAATCAACTTCTATAGATACCAAAGCGCATTGAATGGGTACCACACACTGAGCTTTTGAAATTCAATTGTTTATACTTAGTTTCATAGAATTGGTACAGTCCATACAACAAAGTAGTTGTAGAATGCGTGAGCTGGAACTTAAGCGATTTCTTCTGAAAGTTGTTCAGGGTGTATACATGCTAAAAGTTTCGATTATTCAATGGCTGAACGGATTAGGATAAAATTTGTTAGGTAGACAGATTAGGATCTGGACTAACAATATAAACTACATTTCATCCCAAAATAAAGCGAACGAAGTAGCAGGCAAAAGCTAATGTTTGATAAAAGTAGTTTTTTTATTTTTTTATTTACACTTTTCCAGAACGTGTAGTTTGAAAATGAGAAGTAATTCGAAATAAGAGAATTGAATAAAGGTAGTAGAAATTTTTATGAGCTTTCATTACATTTTAGTAAATATTGCTCTACGATGGACCCGTTTCGAATATATTAGCGAAAAACTCAAAAATGGGACCTTTCCCTCCATCCTGCGCCCCGAGCGCCTTATGCGCTGGAGTTTGCTCCGGTGCACCTCCTAGAAGCGGGGATTTTTAGTATGTTTATTCCCTAAGCACCTTGAACAACTGTCTGAAGAAATCGCTTAAATTCCAGCTCACGCACTCTACTCCCTATTTTGGGCAATACGTTGAGTGATCTAGTATTAAGTTTTTTGTAGTAACATTAAAATACTCGTACGTTTATTCTCATCTCGACATAAAAAGAGTTCCTACAAAGTATGTCGACATTGATTTTTTTCTTATTTGTATGTTGTATAATATGCTCAATGAGTGTTTACCAAATTCAGTTTCGCATCAGATGGCCATTGATATTCAGCAACCGTGCCTTACGCTCACCAACGAATTCTCCAGCAACGTCAGCTCCGTAAACTCGCCGTTTCACAACCCTAACCCGCAATGTAATAACCTTAAGGACGTCTCTAATAAAATTCAATTATTCCCTTCCCCTGTCCCCTTTGTTACAATGAGGTCGGCATGGATTTTTTGTTTTCTTATTATATTAAAAGTTTATTATGATGCTTTCTGACTGATCCAATTAAATTGATCCTTTATTATTTCTATTCCGTTTAACCATCGTTTCCTTCGTTATTTAGTTTTGAGGGAATTATGGGTTTTATTTCAATTGGATGTTTTTATATAACATTGAATTTGCGAGTTGTTAAATGTTGAGCGTAACAACGTCGAATTTAAGTTGTAATTTGATATTGTTCTGCTGGTTTTTTTTATTATTTGTTAAATAAAGGTAGGTATACTTTACAACTCTAATTTAATGTCAAATAAACTTACGTGAGAGTAAGCATAAAGTGCCCATACCTGTGCCGAAATTTATATGATAGATATTTCTTGCTTTCTTACTCAGCCTGGTATAGAATCCAGGATTTTAGAGATTGCGATGAATTGCGATACTTAAACCAATGCAGCACTCACCTAACCACAGAATGTAAGCTATGTAAGTTTGTGAATTATTAATTTAGTGATACCAAGGAACATTATATGAAAAATGTGCACACAGTAGGACTTAATTTTGCTCCTGATTTTTAAGAATATTTCTAAAGAGTTTTAAAAATACAACGAAATGACGACGTACGAGTGGTACGTACACCGGTTTTAAGGTGTCACCTTCTCTGAGGTCCTGGGTTCAAATCCCGTATGATGAATACAAAAATTTGTACCTGAGTCATGAACGTTTATATATTTTATGATTTTTTAATGTTTGCATTTTTCAATGCTATTACATATGATGAATATTAAATGGAAGATCATCACCATCTGAGAATTCACTTGTGACTGAGTTGATTTTATTCAATTTTGTATTTAAAATGTATCAAACGTTTATACAGTGGTGGTCAGATAATTAGAAACACTAGTCGATTTTCATACAAACGAGGTAACTTTGGAGCCTTGGTTCTCCGCCAATGATTGACCGAGCTGTGATGTGATAATGGTCATCCAGAGAATGAAAGGAGGAGATCCAAATGGCTATATATACCCGACTGATTTGATCAACATTCAAAAAGATGTAGGGATCAGTATTTTCCGTTTCGGGAATTCCATACATTTTTATGCTATTTACGCCATTTTTATAAACATAACCATACATTGCTTAAAATGTTGATCAGATCAGTCGGGTGTTATAGCAATCTGGATCTTCTCCATTCACTCCCTGGATGACCATCATCAGATCACAGCTCGGTGAATCACTAGCAGAGAACCAAGGCTCCAAATTTACCTCGTTTGAATGAAAACCGACTAGTGTTTCTAATTATTTGACCACCACTGTATATTCCTACACATAAATACTTATAAATGTATAATTATATGTATTTATATCTGTAACCCTAGTATCCAAAAAGACAAGCCTTACAGTGATTACTTTGGGGCTAGGTTAATTGGTGTGAGTGTATCAATTACTCAAAGTCGTTTACATATGAAATGCGGCTAGTAAATAAAATTTTAGGTATAACTTATTAGAACTAATATTATATGTAATGCAATTTGAAGATCAAAATATCTTCTCTTTTCGATTTATTTTTAACAGTAACATCAGTAGATAGTACATATGTTAGGTACGTCAATGCGTTCGTGACGAATAAGGATATCTCATGACATACAGACAACAGAATGACCTTAAAAAAGGGACCATACTTCTTAAAGCTAAGGAACCCCAGAAAAACTTCAAATTACGGCTAACAAAGTAGGTATTATAAGGTTTCTACAGAATTTATAAAATACTTGAGAATCCAGGATCAAATTACGAAAAGTGTGTAATTAAGACGCCGGCTAGTTAACAATCCAGCCTAACTTCAGCAAGTTAAGGTGTTGGAGAATTTTTTAAAGGAAACGGGACTACAAAGGAATGGCTGTGAATATTTTATGAAGTGCTAGTAGTTGGCGGTGACTTCGTCTGCGTAGACCAGGGGCTCACGCTAAACCTATTTAAAATGATATTTTTAGTCATTCGTTTGCAGTTAATAGTGACAGAGCGATATTTTAAACATGATTAGCGCTAAACGCATTTAGGGCGAGTTGTACTATCTGCACAAAATACAAAATACGTTTAGCCCTAAACATATTTTCGCTCTGTCACTTTTGACTTTAAATAAACGACTGATAATGTCATTACCTTTCAGGCCCCGGATTACGAGAAACAATAAATATAAATAAATAATTGCATTGCATTGCAACACACCAATTATCTAGCCCACGTTAAGTATGATCAAGAACTTGTGTTATGGATACTAGATAACGGATAAACATACATAAATATCGACGACCTCCGTGGTAGAGTGGTTTGGTACACCGGTTTCAAGGTGTAGCCTACTTTGAGGTTCGAACCACTGTAGGGGCAAATGTTTGCATGATGAATACGAGCATTTGTACCTGAGTCTTGGACGTTTATATTTCGACACATAAATACTTAAGTACATGTGTTTAATTATATGTATTTATATCCGTTACCCTAGTATCCCATAACACAAGCCTTACAGTGCTTACTTTGGGCCTAAGTTAATTGTAAAGAGATAAAAAAAAAATAAAAAAAAAAAATTTTTGTATGTACATACAAATTATACATATTAAACACTCAGACCAAGACAAATAGACATGTTCATGCACACAAATATTCTTGTCCGGGGATCGAACCCGGGACCTCTGGCGCAGATGGCGGGCTTAGGCTACCCCTGGTCGACAATAGCTATTCCATTGTTCTCTGGACACCAGAGTCCGGTTCGGGTTTGATGAATTAAACGTATTTAGTGAGGTTGGTGAAAGTCCGCCTAAGGTCTACATTATCCAAATGAAATAAGGAAAAACAAAAAATTATGTTATCACCGCATGATTGAGGTTAAAACAGAATAAAAGGCAATACAACAACTACGGTTTTTTTATGATTTTGTAATTTTTGCATTTTTCAATGCTATTTTTATACTTATGGTAAATTTTAAATAGAAAAATATTGGAAAAAATTAACTCGGCCACAAGTGAATTCTCAGACGGGAAGTGAATTCTCATTTGTGGCCGAGTTAATTTTTTCCAATATTTTCCATAACTATGGTTTTGTAGTCCATCTCATCCAAACAATTGGTTTTGAAATAATGTCCTAAAATTGGTTGTATTACTATGTAATGTATGTGGATCGTTTAATAAAAGTGTGAAAAAGTTTTACCTGTTTTTACGATTGACTTTATATTTTTTTCGACACGGCAATGCTAGTCGAAATCATATTCCTGTAACGCTGATTGTTTTGCAAAAAAGCTCTATATCAGAGCGGATTGAATGTCAAAGCGAAACGTGTATTTTGAAACATAATAAAGGAAAGTACATTTTATTGAAATCAGAGTGTGGTAAGCCTGAATACAGATTAAATAAAAACCGGACCAGTGCGAGTCGGACTCGCCCACTAAACAATAACAAATACATAATAATATAAATAGTTCAGAAGGCGTAGCACGAATAACTATCGAGGAAGTAAAGTAAAAAAATGAATGACATATTGAGCAGCGTTCCTACCGGACGTTAACGGAACTACATTTTCCTATACATTTTTTGACATTACGTGCTCGATACTTACTCGATACTATTTTGATAGTTGTTCGTGCTTGCCCTACAGGAATTGAGACTCGCAGTTTTCCCAAAATTCAGTTACCAAAACTTAAGATTGTATTTTTCATGATTTAATTACAAATGTCTAGTTTTCTGATTTTTTCCTGTACTTAACATTATTTACAAATATATTACAAATTTCAAAGTTCTAAGTCAACAGGAAGTTCCCTATGAATTATGATTCCCTTGAGAGTGTCGATGTACCTATACGTTTTGCGGATAAATGGCCTTACCGTTTTTAATGTTACTTTTGAAGTTTGATTTTTTCACAGCTTCAACAGATTGTTATCGTAAATATATGGTTTTAATTTCAACTTGATACCTCCACAAGTTACCGAGTTTTTCCCGATATTCAGTTTCCGAAACTAAATACTATATTTTTATGATTTAATTATGTACAAATGTATAGTGTTTTTTTTTTCATGCATTCGTAGTAAATGATGATACTACTTGCTAAATTTCATAGTTTTTTTAGATTCCCTTGAGAGTCTAGAAATCTACGTTTTTTGTGACATAAATGTTCCTATTTTTTAAGTTACAAATTTGATTTTTTAACCCCTTGAACCCCTTGAACAGACTCTTGACCTGAATATATAGTTTTAATTTAAACTCGATACCTCCACGCGTTCTCGAAATAAGCGAGAACAGAGGGACGGACGGACAGTCGGACAACAAAGGGATCCTATAAGAGTTCCTTTTTTTTCTTAAAGGTTCGGAACCCTATAAACGTTCAACATCGGAAGAGTTATAATCTCTTTTACACTTGACACCAAAACGGTTGTATACCTCTGGAAATCCTACGCCATAATATGGCGAAAGGTTCTTGAAGATCAATAAAATTGTACGGAGCCTTTTGTATCCTGAGGTAGCTTTGAAAAAGGAATACTCTTTTATTTCTCATCATGTTTTTGAGAATTCCACAGGGATTAGTTAGGATTTTTAGAGATCTTATGTTATTCAAATGCCGATGGCTGCTCTAATTTACGTAGAAGACATGAAGTTTGTCTTTTAACTTATAATGTTGGACAATTTTTACCGTCTTCTAGAAAAAGATACAGTTAAGACGCTATACGGAAAAAGTTACTTACGTTTTACTATAGGATAGTTAGAGATGGTACAAATCTGGTAATGATATATATATATAAATATATATTTCTTTATACCTTCAGAAACACGGTTCTATGTTTTTTTCTTTTTGAAAAGATCCCAAAAAATACGAAATTTCAAGATTATTCTAATTTGTTTATTTATCGGACGCCAAAATTATTTAGCATCGTATAGTTTTATTTCCTCTATAATCGCTATAGTTATTTATTACGAAGCGATTTCGTGGTTTTTTCGCCTAATCTACAAAATCGGTCTGTTTCGCTCCGGCACGCGTCCTTTTCTTGTTATTATCTTGCTTCAGTCATATAGCGCCTCAAGTCTTCACCATATTGTAACAAGATGTCGCAGTTATAATGTCACTTTTATGGTCACCCATCCGACACCTCACCGAGTCGAATATTGCTTAACGAACGTGATTAAATACGATCAGTCTGTCAAGCGCGGCCATGAACTAATATAAATTGATAAATACTAATCACAATTGATCCAGGACGTTGTTTAGGTATGTAAATATATAGAAAAAATAGCGGATATACCTATAAGAACAGGTTTCATAGGTATAACATTTCTTGCATGGCAGTTCAATTCTTATACCTGTATTAACCTGAGGATATACTTAGCAAACTCTTACGAACACGATTAAAGTTTTGCAACATCAGATTATGATCTAGTGATATGATATATTTAATTTTCAAACTATTATCTATGTATTCAACAAACACAACTATAATGTTAAAGTGAGGTGTATAAAGCTGAAACTTGACTACCGCGTTTCAGCAAACAAGTAGCATCATTAGCTTGCTTACAATCTCGGTCTAGCCTAGACTAGGAACGATCCAGCTTAATTAAACTTACACTAGAATTATACAGAGTTGTAATTAAAACTTATGAGAACTAGCTTTTAAGTATCAACCTGCTCCAATTTAAAACTTAATAACCGAGAAACACAACTCACTATAAATACTTTTAGAGCCTTCGCGCACTTGCGATTATTTAGGCAATTCACCCACTGACACCGCGCCCCGCCGCAAAACGCGGAGCAGCTAATCACGTACGCGGTGACGTGAAGCAGGAGTTGTATTTTTGAAACAATCGAATTACTTTTCGTATACGGAATCGCAAGATTTGCATGCGAATGCGGTGTTATTTAAAAGCATTTATCCGATTGTTTCAATAATACGAATATCTCAGACAGATAGCTCCGCCCCTAGTGGCGGAATCCGCTAGCACAGGGCTGATTATGAAAGTCGGGTCAGTTTCAGATTTTTCACTGTTTTGATTGTCATATAGTATGAAAATGTGACAGTAATGACAGAAAGGAACTGAAACTGAACCGAGATTCCGATAGATAATCAGCGTGCGGGTTTCGGTGTGTTGGACAACGCGGTATTCAATACCGGCGCTGTTTGCCGTAATACAGGCTTATGCCTAGCTCGGCAGCAGATACATATTCATATTACCTTGTAAGTCCTAGCTTATGTTAAAATATGAATTGTCAAATTACTTATGTTTGGAAACAATAAAGAATTTATTATTATTATTATTATTATTAATTGATGACATTTGCATACAATATTAAAATCCCACAAGCACTGCGTTTAACGCCTTAGTCGGGCGATAGGTTGGTTGGTATCAAAGTGTCGGTCGATAGTTTATTCGGGTGGCTGCTTCGTGGCCATCAACCACCTCGGCACCTACCTGCCGAGCGCTCACCTGTTCCGTCCTACCCCGGAGCAATTCCACTCCGTGGCAACGTGCGCACCACCACTCCGAGCCTACCCTCCGTGCTACCGAGGCTGAACATCCTGCTCAACAAGCGAACGTAGTCCGTTACGTCGGAATTTCGCTTCTGCCTCCTCTAGGCGAAGCTAAGTCCCCTTTCTTACCCTCGCGAGAGCCACCAATCGAAGATTCCCATGAACCCACACCTGAGCTTGTAACATCTTTTATCTTATAATTATACTTGTTAACCACTTATAGTGTTTCTTTTCTATCTTTTCTGCACACCGGTCGTGCTTAACACGATCGGAGCGTGTCATGCGCACTTCACCGATTTGTGACTAAAAATCAAACGTCTGGTACGAGAGACAGACAAAAAATTACTGACAGTTTAGTTGAGCACGTGCAACAACATACAGCGCCATACTGAATGTACAATCGACCGATAGTAACCTTAGTAGTGACCTTAGTCATCGACGTAGAGTGGCCAGTTTTTTAGCATTGTATAGGATACACTTTGGGGAATGTACGAAGGAATTGCATGACCTAGTGCCGTCAAACCCCTTCCACCATTGGAGTACAAGAGTCAGGCTTGCTTACCACCCTTACATCGTAGACATTCCAGCCAACGGTACGAAGCGCTATGCATCTTCCTTCCTGGTGTGAACAGCCTTGGACTGGAATTCAATGCCTGCTGATGTACAATTTGGACCTCTTCAAAAGCAGAGTGAATGGGTACTTGTTAGGCAAACATGCTACATCTTAAGCCACAGCTCGCTTTCCATCAGGCGAGGGGGCTAATTGTCTAATTTTAAAATTCGTAATTTGAAAGATACTTATATACTTCAGGCCGTAATTATTTGACATTTGAAAGGGATTGTGATCGGGACACGTTTTGAAAGGTATTGAATGAACGAAATTGAACAGTCTAAGCAAAGTGACAGATGAAAATATCTTTCAAATGTATGGAGAAGTGTCATTTAAAACATCATTCGAATTGAAAGGGATTGCGACTATAAGTTACACAATTTCATAAATCACTATCACAATCACAATACCTTTGAAAGGGATTTTGCTAGATTTTGAAATTAGACAATGCTTGCCCACTTCAATTGTAAAAAAAAGAAATTGGGCGATAGTTTATTTGAATACAGTGTGCGCACTCACATACAGAGCCATACTAAATGCGCAGTCGACCGATAGTTGGACGATAGTTAGATGGGAGCCATGTTCGATAGTTTGGTCGGTCGATTTTTAATCGTCTAGTGCGCGCACTCCCATAAAGCTACCGACTATCTAAACTATCGGCTTATACAACGTTATTTTATGTTTACTTCTATTTTATAAAACTTCAAAACCATTTGTAGAACTCATCATTACGAACAACTTTCTGTATAGAAGCAACCCCGAAATCGCAAAAAAAAAATCAACTGTTTCATAAAAATTTTAGCCGAGTTCAAATATCTTTTTCTATGAAACAGCTGATATTTGTTTCTCGTTTTCAGAGTTGCTTTCATAAAAAAAGGTGCTTTTTTATAATGAGTTCTACAAATGGTTTTTTTTATAACATACTTAATCGCAAGCGCACCGGCTCTTAGTACGTGCAGGGTTATAGAGTGGCATCCATCTATAACAAATACTTAATAACCTCACCTTTGGAACAGCTATAAAACTGGTTTGAGGTTCTTACCAACATCTGTTCGAAGAGATTTTATTAGCATTTTCGATGTATAAAAATAGGAGCACCCTTGAAGTTTGATAAAAGGTCATTTAAGTATTAAACAAAGACGTTATATTCTTATGAAGATTTATGACTTAAAAACTTTTTGTTTTTAGTCACAGTTTCGTCATCTAGGTAATAAGTACCTACCTAAGGCTGTGTAATTTAAAAATGAAAATGAATCTTCATCTGTAGACTATCAAACTTACTAATTAACATGTTGCCTCTATTTCCAAAACCATGATATTAAACGTCATAGAGAAATTACTAGCTATGGTTCCTGAACAATACCTGATGGTATATGAGAAGATGCTTCTCATGGGAACCCGTGAGGCTTCATAGGAAATAAAACTCAGGGTTCTGATCTAAGCTGGAAATATAATTAATTTGATCTGCTCTGTTTGTACTAGGGATGCTCGATATCGATTCGATTAATCGATTAATCGATCAATTGCTTTTGAAATATTTGTATCTTAATCGATTAATCTAAAATGTAAATAATCGATCTAATCGATTATTTTATGACGATTAATCGATATTTACAATAATTGAAAACTTTGGCTTTAGCCAGACCACTCACGCGGGTGAAAAAAAAGTTGATGTTTTGTTTCTGACAACAACAATTTGATTAGGCAGTATGGTCTCGGGCCATAGCCTGTCTGTTCCTCAATGAAACGAATAAAAAAAATGTATGTCATCTATGGCTTTGGCTTGGTTGAAATTGACAGTTTTCTTCGTCGGTCTTGGTTTGGTTTATTTGTTTTTGTTTGTTGTTCCTTCTTGTTGGTGAATAAAAAAAGGATAAAAATGTCGGGGCGAAAAAGTGAGATTTGGGCTCACTTCATCTTTCTATGTTAATTTTTTTGTCCTCTATAGATGAAACGCAGTGGAAATGTACGTAAAATGGTAAAACTTATAGGTCCGTATTACAGAACGAGACTCAAGCGTTAATATCTACTTGAGCGGAGTAAGAAAGAAATGCGGCTGTGCATCGTGTATGTAGCGGCATCCCGATTAAAACTTAATAAATGTTCATAATGAAAGATTTTATTGGTTTTATTTGTAGATTTTTCCCTATTTTACCGAGAATACACTGTTTTGCAGCATCTTAGCGAAAAGTTCAGAAAAAAAACCTTTTTCTTCGATTAATCGATTAATCGATATCATAGATGTGGTTAATCGATTAATTGATATCGGTGCTTCTAAAATAATCGATTACCAAATAATCGATTATTTCACCATCGATTATCATCCCTAGTTTGTACTAGTAAGTTGATCTATAGAAAATGAAATCTTAAAATGACATACCTTGTAAACAAAACAAAACCATAGTGCGATACAGAAAAGATTATCGCCATCTATGGACATATTAAGAAACTAACAAATTAGTAACTTTGTAGGTGCTGGCGCGTAAACAGTTCCTTTCATAGAACCTCGTATATCGAAATATGAAATTGACAATTATACCAAATTACTCCATATAAATTACGCAAGAACAACAAAACTAATTTAAACAGAGACAATCCTTTACACGACTTTCAACAGTCGTAATAAACGCACATAGCACCCAAACGCGGTCGAATGAAAGACGAACACAAAGTTTGTAATAGGAACGACGACGATTAACGCTATCATTAAACATGATTACCATGGCGACAACCCGATGACGCAACTTATATAAAAGTCATAAAACTGATTTTAGCGACGCGGCGGGTGAGGTGATTTCACAGGACGTATAAAAGGTCTGCGATTTTGGGTGCGTCATTTCGGTCTCGATGTTGAATGTTATAATTCGAGTAAGCCAAATTTTTGCAGACTTTAGGTGGTTTAAAAATATTGAAACCTTTCGTAAAAGTTATTATTACGAATATATTTTTTGTTACGGAAACAAAACAGAAATTGTTAAAAAAATCTCTGCTGTTGCATACATTTCATCAGATATGAAATAAAATATTGTGGAAAACAACAAGTATTTTTAAGATTTTACCTTTGCTGCATATTTTATGATGATGTTCATAAAAATTTTAATAAATTTTGCAATCGCGTACAATGACAATGACATGTATACTATCGCATTAACACACACGGAAACAAAGCTCTCTCTCTGACCATAAATGTCATTTATAATGTGATAAGGTTGCTTAGTGTTTCTATGTCAGTGCACGTGACTGTACCGTGGGACAGTATTCTTGTAGTTCTGTGGGACACCATATTCTATAAAGTTATAATTAGGACAGAATAGCAGGAGAACATGGTTTGTGCTTTCTAGATCATAAACGTTTTATATTTTAATTTCATTTTCTTTTATGATAAGTTTTCATAGGTTGTAGTACTGGAAAAAAACGACTCAACTCACAAGTTGTTCTCTTGCGGGAGAGCACTTAAGCTCAAATTCAAAGTCAATATTTTCTATTAGAACTCATATAAGATAGCTAACAAGTAAAAAAAAGCCTTTGTTCTCAAAATTCATAGTTTTTTATGGTATTTATTAATTACATATTGATATTATTTTTTATCAAAATTGTTATTTTTTCTAGTAGTATACTTATGACAAAGAAGCGATTTGAAACAAAGAGCCTCTCCCAAAATTTTGTTTGAAAAGTGTAAGTGCAGGATTGCCAAGGATTGTGTATCGAATTTGCCGAACTAAGAACCAACATTCCAAAGTAGACCAGCATTGGACAAACTTTGATGCAGTATTACCATTTATTAGGCACCTAAGTGCTATCTTTAATAAATACACTATATATTTGGCAGGCCTGTAATGTTTTTTTTTGTTTCATATTATGTTCTGTGTCCGGGTGTTATTTTTGGAAGTATTAAATAATTGTGATAGATCCATTCATACTGTTATCCCTAGCAGAAGTGGTTTTTACTTTGTCAGGTCCCGGAAAATAAAACACAATAGCTATTCCATTGTTGTCAAGACACCGGTGTCCGGTTCAGATTTTATCAATAGGTATAAAAGAACTAATAATGAAACAGAAAAATATAACTGACCACTACAAAATTTCTAGATCATACTATATATGCAAGAAAATCTAGAATAGCCGAAAAAGTAACCGCATCCCATCACAGTACTTGAATAATCATAAAAGAAAATCTAAAAGAACCACTCGAATCCCAACAAAATATTTTCAAATAAAAGAAAACCGTTCAATGCTCGAAGGCGTTCAAAAGTTTTTTTTTCCTCTCAAGCTCTGGAACTTCTGCAAGTGGTTTGCCATAATAAAATTTGACATATGCCAAGCCAGCTTCCGTGAGACATACGAATCGTACCGCTTCGAAAGACGGCGCCTACAGCATTATATTCTCTCAAGAATAAAATAAATTCCTATTGGAAAAGAATGTTACATTTTCTGAAAAGTAACGATTTTGTTCGGATACAACTTTATATTCCATGACATTCAAAGATAAAGATTTAACTTTATATTATATTTGTACAGTTGACAGAACGTCGAGCTTGCCGTTTGCTTTATGAATACAGTCCTTTATAACGTAAGTGAGAAGTGCTGGATACATAGGAATTTACGAAGTCCAAGACATTTCAAGCTGGGACAACACGGTAAATCAATTTACATCAAACAACAACAAACAGTACCCAAAAACAATAACGAATGAAATCAAATGTAAAAACAATGCGGCTTACACCATAGCGTTAATGACGTCACTACCAAATATCTTTCCTTGACTTTCAAGGCTTCACGTATTCCTCAATCTAACTCGTGTTAGAAAAAGTATCGTATCATTTTGTACCCAATAAAAAAGAATTGTAAAAATAGAAAAAAAAAGTAGCTTAATTCTAAAGAGGCGTCTAAGTCGCGTAGTTAGCGTCACAGCGCAGATGTCTTTGCCGCAATTTATTTAATGTAGCCCCTCCCTTCTTTACGGCATTTTTTAGCCGCTATGATGATAGCGTCTCATCTTATTGAGCCGTTTGCTTTTCCCTTGGGATATCTTTTATTAAGTGACGGTGCTTCGCAGCTTCAGAGCGTGAAGTTTATTCAACACCGAGAATTTTAGATGTCATAACAGTAGATGTATGCACGCTTTTATAACGCTATAGCGTCACAAACATATCATGATCACAGACGTGCGTAATAAAAATGTGCACTGTGAAAACAAATGTACAGAACAAAGTAAGACGCGTATAAAGTAGAATGTAAATAGGTTTTGTTTTATGAAAGAAAAGACGGTTTTTCTAACATATTCTTTTGTTCTGGCTCAAGTAACGCAAACTTGATACGTATTTGTTGTTTCTTGTCTAAGTTATTCGTAGAAACTGTAAGTTTTCCTCTTGTATCTTCAAATTGTTTGCATGTGCAATTGTGCAGTAAACATTTCAAACAAAGAAATATAAATTCAATCTATAGCATTTTATTGACAAAGCTCAAAAAGTGTTTAAAACCTTTAAGTACTAATATTTTGTTCATGTTTGTCATCTAAAAAGCATGGAAGCACTTAAAAAGAATTTATTTAAAAATCTATTTCAAATTCAATCTATAGCTTTACCTTTATTGACAAAGCTCAAAAAGTCTCAATGGACAGGAATAATAAAATTTTATATCCATGAAATGGTGGTAAGGTAAGGTCTTATAGTGTTGGCACATTATTTCTCGTTACTATACAAAAATTAAAACTGTTTTTTTTGCCATCTATTGAAGAGAGGTACCTAGTAGATCTGCACTATCCCTAATCATCATTAATAACTGCATATGCAGCTAAGTTCATACATTCGCCAGCAATCAGTATTCCATTTTGGAACTGAAAATTTGCCACCTGTGATTTATGACCGGATTCATTAAGCTAACTATTCCGAGTTTGACGTTTCTGGGACGAAGCGAAGTTTTAAGAGATTTAGTTAAAGTTAATTTTGCACCACAAGCTCCAGAGCGGAATGACTTTTCGATTGATAAGCTAAGAATATTATGTTAAAATTATGCGAAAACGTGAAAATTCTGGTTCTATGTGGTGGAGGTTTTAACTTATAAGTAATTTTTGTGTGTGGAAGTCTGTTGTTTTAACAGCAAAATGTTTATAGTTACTAGTAGCGGAAGTATGTATCCGATAAAATAAAATAATTTATTATTTTGCTATGTTGATTTTGATAATTATTAGCACACTAACCTTCTAAAATAGATTCCATGCAAAGACAATACTATACTTGAACTACTTGACACTTTTATTCGTATAATTAAAATATTAATTTGATAAAATAACGCAAAAATTCGTCCACATTATACGCAATTTCGGAATGACGTATAATCCACCGTCTTTTGTTTCAATTTGTTTTTAATTTTATTTTCACTTGTCTCCGTGTTCATTTCGTACAATACTCTTTTTGACTCGCGTAAACTTTTGTCCTCGTCTCGCCATTTTGATGTTAGACTTTTTGAAGATCAGCCGGTATTTTTTATTCACATAGTTTACGCGATCGGTTAGTTATTATTTCAGTAGGTATTTAAAATAGAACAAATTACTCTCGGCAAAGTTCTACTATTGAAATAAAGGGATCATAAAAACGACCTGGATCAAGAGTGATCAATCAGTCCAGCGGAAACATTAAGTCCACAGATTCTACTATCTGCACCGTGCAGTTATCCCGAAGAGGAAAGTTTGTAAAAAAAAGGTCCTAGTGACAGGTCAATTCCCTCTAGCTTTTCCATCATGAATTGAAATTTAAAGCAACAGAACGCTTTAGAAATCTGATTAAAGAAATTCTGAGATGTGGCTTTATATATTTGCAACTGCTTTTTAAAACCTCGAATTGAATAGGCGGTGTTTTTAAACTGAAATTAAAAACTAACTGTGCCAGCGATTGTCTGTGCTTCAAATTAATTTACATTTCATTTAAATATTCAATGTTATTGAAGATAACGGATTCATTGAGGGCAGTTTTAAGTTTATATCTGGTGGATGTTCTTCTTCCCACTGCGAGAAAGGCTGGACGCTTAATATTGTCTAGAGATGTAAATTAATAATTAAGAATGTTAATTGAGATATGAAGCTATTATTTGCGATTGGTACCAACTTATTGAAAATAATTATTACTCTTATATTGCTGTGACAACTCAATTAGAAAATCCAATTCCTATTGGATTGGCTCCCTAAAAAAATATTTAACATTCAAAAATAACAACTGACTGCGCCAGTCAATTATTGGGATCACATTCTTAGTCATCAGTACCTGCGAGTTGATTCACAACCATCGGACAAGGAATCGGATTCGAAATCTATGCTTTGTCTTTCTCTATTTTGAAGTGAGCATTATACTGCATAGATTCTGCTCTCGGAAAGTTTCCGAAGGTTTGTGAATCAGGCGGCAGATCTGAAACATATCATATTATGTGAGGTATAATTAAAGGTAAAGATATGATTGTATTTTGAGAAGACAAAATACTTTTAACAATATTATCGATTCCTGTGGGTTTTCAGAAACAAAACAGCATCGTAAATAAAGTCCTTCTCACCACTTAACCGCAGCCATATCTTAGAAAATCCAAATATGATTTATTGAATGTTATTTCGCATTTCCAAAGCCGGGGGCATCTCGATTATGAGGCACGCTATTTGCCAAGGACCTCGGTGTGTATTTATAGCTTTCATATTAAAAGCGGTTTTGAGGCGTGTCGCCAACTTGTTGTTATAAAGTTCTGTTTGCTATGTATGTGAAAATCGAGATTTTATTGAAATAGGACCCGACGATTCACTGCCCGTCTCATGATTGCTTTTGCTATGTTTACTTTTTCCGTGACTGGAAGAAGAGAAAATATTATGTGTGCCGTTTTATTTGTTAGTAGTTTTGTGTGATATCCGGCCACGATTTAAAATTGTATTGTTGAGGATTGTATTGTCAAATGTTTTAATTTTTGAATGAATATTTCAACAGCTTATAATTGATAAATTAATTAATAATTTTAATTCACTCAATGCAAATTAATTCTAATCAAGGAACTGTAGAATATACCTACACAAATATTTCGCTGAATCTTTTCAACGTGAATAGCTGTATTTTTCTTCAAAACAATAAAATCCTACTTGTTTGATTGAATTCACGTTGTTTTCTTACAAAAACATTACGTTTATTTTCCGTTGTGAAGATAATTGAACAACAACATATCGATTTCGCGTTACGATTTTTATATATCGAATATATATTTTTTATTCGTGATTCGGACAATTCTCGTTCTGTTCGAATACCAGCGGGGTTGTCGGACCGCTTATTGCTGTTTACCCGACTGAAAGAAATTCCAATTTCTCTAGTACTTTGTTTTTTACAGACCCATTCCCTTTCGAAGACCCTTCCGATTTTGCTGATATTATAAGTAATGAGAGTGGTACTCGGTAAAAAAGAAATTTCTTTTCTCTTGCGCAATAACTTTTTATTTTCTTACCTACTCTAATTTTTGCCTGAGAAATGTGGTAGGTATTTTTTTGCTTATTTCCTTGAGATGATCGCTAGTCGGGTAAGATTATTTTTGTGTTAGGGGTCGGTGTTCTTTGTTAATATTTTTAAGCTATTGCATAGCTTTTATCGCGGGCTTTGAGCCCGGCGACCGAATCAAGAAATTCCGTAACGAAAATAAAACCTAACACCTCCCACTCCGCCTACCATGCAGCTCGGCCGAGCGTTCGCTTTTTGTTTTCTTATCGGTTACCACGCTCAAAAAGTGTAACTTGAATTAATATCAAAGAAAAAAATTAAATTAATATCAAAGAAAAAAATTTAATTAATATATAAAAAAAAAACTGCATAAATAAAAAATAAATAACTAACTATAATTGCTTATGTTAATAAAAAATGCTATGCAATAGCTTTACCGAGGCAGTCCCCGAGTGCCACACGTATATATTTTTTGTAATTCAGGGTGTCTTAGCAATAAGTTTTATTCGATTACACGGGTTCTACGTTACCTACTATAAGTTATTACCAACATTATGTTATTGAAATTTTGGTCATCTTTCTTAGCTTAAAAGGAACGAAATTTCTGAAACGAAAATACATCGTCCTATTTGGCAAATAAATTATGCCAAATAAAAGTCATAAATCAGGTATAAAAATATCGCTGTAGCGCCCGCTAATACCATCGTAATGCTCGATCATTCTCCTTATATTGTCATTATCTGGCATAATCTCGCATCATAATGTTACAAGCGGGAAAATGGGGGTGAATACCGATAGCTCACACCCACTAACTCCGGTGGCATTGGGAAAAGATGTATCTTATATGATACAACATACGTAATCTACATTAGACATTACTTTTATCTGGTTCCCAATGGCTCATGTACGATTTAATATGATCGTATCAGGAAGCTTTTGTTTCGAGGCTGTGGATATGGATTTATTTGGATTATGGATTTCGTAAAGAGGTACTCGTATTACGTCAGATTGGAATTAATATATTATTATGCTCTGGATGCTCTGAATAAATTTATGTATATGCAGAAGTAACTAAGAAGAAGCAATTTATTTAAAATATTAATCAAAATATATGAGCTTTGAGGCAATAAGACGTAATAAGACATGTCTGTTCAAATCAGATACTAATCGAGTATATTAACGTGTTTTTGATAATGCTGCTAAATCAACGTGATGTTTTATTGTTAAGCAACAATCATTATAATGATTGATTGATTTATAAAATTGAGTACAAGCCTTGTTTATTTCAAGTCGCATCGATGTGATGATTTTAAGAAAAGCTCAGTGATTTGATTCGAAGTAATATGTAATAATAATTCATTTCTAACCTAAAACCGATTTTGTTTGTCCAAATGGCATTCTCAAAAAAGCTCAGAAAAGCTCAGAATTTCAAATTAGGTGCTAGTTCACAGAAATCTCGAAGTACCAACCCAAAGTTGGCTGTTGGTAAGAACCCAATCCGATTTGTGTAAGGAATAATATGTGAACTGACTTTGATCGATGGCTTCGGATGCAGTGTACAAGTGTTACTTGCGAACACTTCGGCAAACGTAGTGCGGTACTTAAAGTGTAGCGTACACTTTTTATAGAACAGTAAAAGCTTTTGGATTACGAACCTCGCTCGAAGTACTAGCAAAATGTCGGAATAAATTAATTGATTGTAAGTATTTATTTTTGTAAAATACTTTTATAGTTCCAAATGCCGTATGATTAATACGGACCGTGATAATATATATTATATAATCGTGACCAAATATCAGTTTAAATAGGTATTTATATCAAATAATGTGGCGAATGTTCGTAATGTCAAAAATCAATATTAAATGAATATTTATTTATTTAAACTAATAATATTGCCGCTTTAATTTTTACTTTAATTCTAGTCATCAGTGTTTGATGCTAAGATATAATGGTTTTCTTCTTTTTTTTCCAATACGGGCGGTTTCCGCAACTCGTCGACTTTTTGCGCCTATTTTGCGATCATTCCAGCCATACAAGCTCCACCAGGGATTCTCCCAGCGCCTTCCCGTCGGAGACGGCTTCACGGAGACAGCCTGGTGAGCCGAGGTACATCGCCCGGTAAGGGGCTACTCCGTTAGAATCCAACAGGACGCGAGCAGCTGTCTCTTCTATCTCCATGCAGCCTCTGCATAGTGGGCTTTCAGTGACACCTAGATTATAAAGGTGTTTGTTAAAGTTGCCGTGGCCAGTGATGGCCCCAATTATCAAAGGTAACAGCGGTCTACTGAGTTTAAGAAGAGCTCTGGAGAGACGAGCGTCCGCGTAGCCGGGATGGGACCAAAAGTTTCTAGTCCGAGAGGGGAAGAATCTGAACCCCGCCTCGTTAACTCATCTGTCATATACCTTTAATCCATATTACCTTTAATCCATTGGACAGTGAGATTATTGGAAGCACCTGCCTTGTTTAGGGTGTTGTAGCATTCTAGTATAAGGCTCGATGCGCTGCTACTACTATTCAGGGTCTGTGGTATCGTTTTTCGCTCATAGAGTAAAGAAATGTCGCAGTTTGTTGCCTCTCTGAATATAATTGTGTATGCTGTCAGTGTAAAACCAACATTCCGCCAGGAAAACAGGAAAACTGAGTGGAAAGACAATTTGTATTTTAAGATCCACTAAAAATACTCCCGTATCCACTCCCGATGACGTCTTGGATCTGTCGGTGAATATCAGAATATCTGGAGTCGAGATCGTCCTCCAGGTGTACCCTGTATTTTTTGACAAAGATGAAGGATGTCGTGACTTTGTCACACACTGCCTCAGTTAGTGAGTGTCCAGATATTCCTCCAGTAAACCGTTAAGAAGCCTTACCCATTCAAGATATAACGTTATAGGTACTATGTTTACTTACTTGTTATTTTTTTAAATTACATTTGAAATTGAAGCAAAACAACATTTATGGACTAATAAACCCGCTATATTTCACTTTTAACTATTGTGGTATTTTATGTATTTTTTCCGCATTTTTTTATGATTTAGTCATTACCGAAATATTGAAACTCTAACTAATATAGTTCGAGTGTCAATATTTTGATGTAGATTAAAAGCTAGACCAAACAAATTAAATAATAATTCAACCTTAATTTTAACCAATATCCTCTACTTTATTTTCATAACAAACATACCTAATTAAAAATTTACTATTAGCTTTACTTATTGGATTTACAAGTTTTTTCTTTTTGGCGTAAGAACTAAAATCCTTTGCAAAGTCTTAGTAGCATATTGGATTTCTTTGAATCTGATCTTTATTTGAAAAGCCAATAATAAACCGTTTCAGTCACGTACTAGAACATCCGACATTTCCGAGTAAGCTTTCAAAGGAATTATTTTATTCACTCATTCATTCATTTATATGCATTGAAAATTATAAGCTTAGATAATCGACTTACACGTGATAAACTAAAGTCGGAAACTATAAAATTAATTTGATTCCATTAAGACGCTATACGGAAAAATTACGTACTTTTTGTTATAAAACCATGACGGTTAGGGATGTTACAAATCTGGTAATAAGATATATATTTCTTCGAAATACCTTTATCTGGATTTGTAAAGTGTCAGACATATGATTTTGTCGCGACACTTTTTCTTTTCGAAGAGACCCCTTAAAATTTCAAAAATTTTAGATTATTCTCAAATGGGGTTACTTAAACTATTGGCAATTGGTTCAATTAGTGGACACCAATAATATTTAGCATAGTATAGTTTCATTTCTCCTTAATCGCTATTATAGTTATTTACTACGAAGTGATTTCGAGATTTTTTCACCTAATCTGCAAAAGCTGTCTTGCTCCCACGTGCGTCGTTTTCTCATTGCTATCTCACTTCAGTCATATAGCGCCTTAACATTATCTTATGTTCCCATCAAATATATAGCCGAGAACTAAATTACTACTGGATAGCATTCGAATCGATGTACTTTCCACGTTATAAGTAAATTCGATTCGCATTTATCTTCTCAGTCCCATAAAGCAATTGGGTCTATAGAAATCCGACGAGCGATATTGAACTTACCGTCTGATATGAATTGGGTGCAATATTTCTTCTACGAAGTTTTCCTAAAAAGTGATTACAATCGGCGACATAGTAATCGTGATCGTTAGGAGATTCTCGTTAAAGTTAATTATACTAAAATTAACTTTACTCTCACTAGATTGACTCTAAATGGACATTAAACGAATTAGATCTATATTTCTGATGATGAAAATCTATGTTTGGCGTTACACTTTGTATCATAATTGCTACCTTATATAATTCTAACAACCTACATATTACAACCTAAATTGCTTTAGATATTTAGGCAAAGTGATTTTAGAGCATTACAGTAAAGAAAGAAATGTTTTCTTTCTTTACTAAAATGCTCTAAAATCTCCTAAATCCGCCTTTGTGGTCTAGTGGTAACAACCACTGGTATCAGACCCAGGGGTCCCGGGTTCGATTATCAGCGGGGGTACATATTGTATTCGGTTTGGTTGGTGGTAGGACTTGTTGTAAGTCCGTCTGGCTAGCTACCACCATCTTATCTAAGCCTGACGCCATGACAACATTGTATTCAGCATTATTGTGTTCCGGCAGTTAGAGATAAGATAGCCAGTTCCTCAGTGATGAGGATTCCGGGAGAGGCTCGCTTCTATCTTCGGCCTTATCAATACTTAACATCAGGTATGATGAAGGCTAAGAGTGTCCCTGTTATTCATTAAACAAAATGGAATTCGTTTCAACATTTGTACGCAAGTGTGTCTACTTGTCTTGGTCTGGGTGTTTAATAATGTATATTATATATGTATTTACAAAAAAAAAGTATGTTTATCCGTTACCTAGTTTCCAAAACACAAGTTCAGAAACATACATTGGGCTAGGAACATATAATTGGTTTGATTGTATGATAGTTATTTATTTAATTAATTTCGAGGGTATTGTAAAGTAACAAAAATCACTCTAACCACTTCAGGTGATAAAGTAAGTAAGTACTTTATTCTTGGCGTCCCTTAAAGCAGTCTTGAATCACCCGCTTTGTCTAGATCTAGACAGTTGGAAATTAATTATTGAACTCGCCTTACATAATGAGATAACTTTCTTGCCTACTACTAAGTACTCACTGTTTACAGTCCAAATTGACGGAGTTTTATTAGTTCTCATATATTTTAATGAGTTGCTGAAATCTTATTTTAATTGTTGTTAATAAAACTAAGCGTTTCTTACCCTAGAACTAGCTGGGTCAATATAACAGTATGATTTGCTATCCGTGTATCTCTTTTACTCATTATACAAAGATAAAGGAAGGACAATTTAGAAAAGTGCCCGCTCATAAAGAGCGCAACATTATGACCCCAAATAAGCCCCACATGGATTTGAAAAATTGCATTTCATAGTAAGTGTATTTTTCTGATCGACTAAATAACGCCTTAAACTTTTCTGTTTAAATTACTTTTGAGTTTTTGGCTTTTTGTTTTTTCCGCATTTTTCAATGTTACTTGTATACTTATGATAAATTTTAAATAGAATTAAATGGGAAAAAAATTGACTCCGCCACAAGTGAATTCTCAGATGGGACTTAAACCCACGACCTTTGGGAATCCGGTCCACTGCTCTAACCTATGAGCTACCGAGACTTGCGGACCACCGTCGAAATTACTAACTATACTTTTTAGTTGTCAAATAAATAGAAAAAAAAAACATTTACAGTGACACGAATCTCTCGAGGGAGAATTGACGGAATAGCAAGTGGACCGAACATTTAAATATAACAAATTTCTTTTGTCTACGCTACGTATTTCAAGCGTTAGTCTTTTGTTTCCGTCCATATCGCTCAAACAATAAAATTATTGTCTAAGGAACAAAAGAAATTATATCTCATCTTTTCAAGGAATTTCGCCTCTGGGCCAACGAGTAGGCTCTTTTAAAAGATATGATAAGTCTTACAAAGTTTATTTATTTTGGGATAAAATACAGATCAAACTCTTTTTTAATCAAAGGTGGTATCTATCTGTAGCCAAAACGGATACCTACTCTTATAAAACATAATAGTAACAAGCATTGTCTTTTCATCTATTATTGACTTTCAGTAGGTAAGAAAGTAATGCTAATTCCTTTCTTACCTACGTAAGTACGTTACGTAAAACATTACACAACACAACTACGATTCTTTACACTACAATAATACAGATAGAAACTGCTATTTATCGATAACAATGTGTTGAAATAATCTATACTAATAATATAATATTATAAAGAGGAAAGATTTGTATTTTTGTATGTAACGAATAAACTCAAAAACTACTGAACCGATTTTGACGAAATTTGGTATAGAGAATCCTTAGACCTCAAGTAGTAACATAGGCTATAAATGATCCCAAAATTCCTACGGGAACGGGAACCACGCGGGTGAAACCGCGCCCGGCCTCTAGTGTTAAAATATAACAGAAAAATCATTATGTGCCGTCAGAAGGTTTAAAATCTAAATGGAATCTGGTATATAAAAAATGTTCACTGTTCATCTCTGAATAAAGTGAATAAGAAATAAAAATAATAAGCAAAAATGATTTTAAAAGTATCAAGAATATTACAAAAGACATTCATATCCAGCGTTAAAATAGTATTCTACGTTAAAAAGTATTAAAAGACGATTGCGTTAGCCAGCAAAAATATAACCTAAATGCAAACTCACAACGTTTTAGCTTTCCTTCTTATTTTGGTGGTGAAAGTTCAAATTATTTGCCACATCACCTTACCAAGTTCTTATCTCAAGAGGGATAGAGTTCAAAATAACGTAAACACTTGATTATGAGCTGTTGACATTTGAACTTTGGATATTTGAACTTTGAGCGGGAAAATAATATAAATATCAAGAAGATGCCTGGTGAGGAAATATAATGACTATGATTACTTGTATATATGTCGTTTTCTAAGCGACTAACTGTTTAACAAGCCTTTTTACGCTTTCTTCATTAATCCTAATCCTAACTCATATCTTAGTGCGAAAGTGAATTGCTTTGTCCTTCCTTCACGCCCTAAATAAGCAAAATATCGGCTTGATTTTTGGAGCAAAATAGGCCACTTTTACCCCAATATTCCCATGGAAACGGGAACCACACGGGTAATACCGTAGGCGGAAGCTAATTTTAAAATAATTTGTAGTTTATAAATGTTTTGATTTGTGTTGTATTAATTTATTTTCGGGTTACTCCGTAATCATACAACAATGCCGGAATATCGGGGACTCGACAACAGATACAAACATGGTAAAAACTCCGTTTATCGTAACAGTTATTATGACATAAAAGTTTAAAATATTATTACAAGTTTTTTACAAGTTTAAAATAGTAAAAAATATTATTTAATTAATTTCGTTATCAGGACTCACTCCAAAGTTATATTTATCTGTTTCGGATGTTAATGTTTCACTGCTTTAATTTTGATCTTGAGAATTGTATTATGTGAAAATAAAAACGTTACTTTCAACATACTTTATAAATACCTATTTTCTAGCCCTTATTACAATACTAAATTAATGAGGAGATCACAGTAATTTTTGTATAATTACAATATACGAGTAAGTTTATATTAATAACGAACGGTGTAAAATAATCAACCGACTCAAGAAAAATAAAAAAATCTAAGATTTCTATCAAATCTGTGCTAATTATCAAGAAAATGTACTAGGCTCTCATGAATCCAAAAAGTCGGTTATACAAAATTATCAACTGTGACCAACATTTTCGAGCTAATCCTCGAACCGACGAACATTTTAACATTTACCTACCCATCAATTATAAGGCAAAACAAACTTCTTTGAAGTAAAATTATAAGCAAAGTTACCTGCCGTCTATTAAAAGTACACAGAACTTGCAGAAACGGAAATTAATATTATCATGAGAACAACTTGAAGGGATCTTCAATATTGAGATACTTGATAGCAAATTAACCTGATTGTAAATTTTTGTGTAAAGTCTTGGTATTGGTTAGAGCGTTGGGTTGGACTCCCAAGGGCGCGGGATCCTAAATCTATTTTATATAAATATGAAGATAGCCTGGATTACAACAAAGGCTACTTTTTATCCCAAAATTACCACGGGAACGGGAAGCACGCGGATGGAACCGCGGGCGGCCGCTAGTATTATTAATGCGAATGTTTGTGAGGATGTTTGGATGGATAACTCTTTTACGCTAAAACTTCTAAACGGTTATGTTTGAAATTTGGCACAGAGATAGTAGATAGCCTGGATCAAAACAAAGAATTCTTTTTAACCGACTTCAAAAAGGAGGAGGTTATCAATTCGACTGTATTTTTTTATTTTTTTTATTTTTTTTTTATGTATGTTCCACCATAACTTCGCCAGTTGTTAACAGATTTTTATAATTCTTTTTTTATCTGAAAGAAGATGGTTTATGTGTGGTCCCATATAATTTTTACGAAGATCTGGCTAGTAGTTTTTTTTATAATCTTGAAAAATATCAATCACCTTTTGGCAAGTAGTCGGTTACCTAGATGACATTGTTGTGTATGGGCTGATTTTTAATGTAAGTAACGGCACATGATGTAACTAAAAAATCTTAAAATAAAAAACATTTTATAAAAAAAATTCAAACCAACTTCAAAAAGTAAAAAATAAAACTTTTGGAGTCGGTGCTAGCTAGCTAAGGCCAAAAAAATATATAGTTAATAGAAGTGCAATGTAGAATGCCCTGGCTGGCACCGACTCCAAAAGTTTTATTTTTTACTTTTTGAAGTCGGTTTGAATTTTTTTTATAAAATGTTTTTTTATGCCGATATTTCCTTTCCACGGGAACGGGAACCAAGCGGGTGAAACAGCGGACAATCGCTAGTAATACATAATTTAAAATATAAGGTAATAAACCGTGAAATAAACCTTACCCAAAAGAAATAAAAAATATATTTCTTATTTAGCGTTTCTTAAATTTGCATTAGGAAACACATTATTATTATTATGCCATATCAATTTTTAACTTACTCCAGGAAACAACTTCGCTTAAAGATTAAATATTCCAAAACTTGGAAAGCAAAAGATTGAGATTTTCCGGATGTTACTTGATTGATATTACATTCAAAAAAGTTATTATTCTCTTCGGCATGTATTTAGGTTTCAGGTAAATGGTGGCCGCAAGAAAAAGAATTTTATTATTGTAACAGCCGTTAAGATTTTGAACATTGTTTTAGATGGTTGTTATACAAATATTTTAACTGGAACTCTCGCTGAACTCTAACTCCCTTGTTACTTTGTATTCCTGATGTAAAAGCTTTTGTTCTTGCCTAAAAGTCAACAGAGTAAATTATAATCATAGTGTGTAGTGGCCATGTCTAGTAACTCATAGCGGTGGGTTCGATCCCACCTGGGACGAACATGCTCGTAATAAACTTTTATGGTTGTTGTTAACTATATTTTTTGGATAGGTATCTCAGAATCAGGTAAATTTTTTACCGACTTCAAAAAAAGGAGGAGGTTCTCAATTCGACGGAATCTTTTTTTTTTAATAATACTTTCCAATATTCACTCGGCATCAAAAATCGAACCACTGCGTTATTTTCATACAAACATACTCACTTTACAGTCTCATTCATCATTATGCAAAAAACAGTGGTTCGATATTTTTTTAGCAGCCGAGTATAATATTAAATTATATTTCTTCAAGATCTTAAAAACAAATTTCTTTTTATAACTTTTTAATTTTGCATTTTACAATGCTATTTTTATATGATATTGTCTAGATAAGTAAATATACTAGAAAAAAGCAACTTGTCTCATGTCGCCCTGACGGGAATCTAATTGGTCATTGGGCCGGATTCCCAAGGATGCGGGTTCGAGTCCCGTCAGGGCGACATGACAAGTTGCTTTTTTCTAGTATATTTACTTGTTTCAAAATTATAATAACAAATGTCTTGTTTACCCATCTCGCAATAAAACTTCTGACATGGCGTGTCATGCTATATATAGGCATGCTAAACTCTACCAATCGAGCAGTAGTTGGATGCCTACGAGTGGCTTCCTAGTCGTGTTCACGAACATGTGGGCGAGGCATACAGCGTATATTATTTATTATATGTTAAAGTTCAGAAACACTAGCCTACCAGGGGGCCTACCGCCATCTCTTAGCGCAGTACTGTATCAATCTTACAATCCCATTTCGTACTATGAATCTCTTAAAGTAAGCATGTTTTTTTGACGAAAGTTTTGTGACGTCTTTTTTTATTTTTTTTTATGACCGACGGGGAGACTCTTAGCCTTCATCATACCTGATGTTAAGTATCGATAAGGCTGAAGATGGAAGCGAGCCTCTCCCGGAATCCTCAATCACTGAGGAACTGGCTATCCTATGTATAACACAACAATGCTGAAAACATAGTTGTTATGGCGTCAGACTTAGATAAGATTGTGGTAGCTAGCCAGGCGGACTTGCAACAAGTCCCACCAACCAAACCGAATATAATATGTACCCCCGCTCGGAATCGAACCCGGGACCCCTGGGCCTGATACCGGTGGTTGTACCACTAGACCACAGAGGCGGTTGAACTTCTCAATCATCGTCGCCAAAGTGTAAAATGTGACAACTTCAATAAAAACAAAACGTTTTTATCACATGATGGTTTTTAATAGATGATGGTAGGCCCGCAGGCGACCGTGCCTTCGTTTGCGTGGAGTTATTCTAGTATGACAAAGGAGAATTCGTATGGATTGAGTATATAAATAAAAAAAACTTTTTTGAAAATTTCTGTTTAAAGTACTTCAATGTTTCAGAAAATCAAAGTTTTGTTAATTTTGTGCATTTTTTTAGTTTTACCACAGATTGAGCACAGTATTCAAAGAACTGGTCCTACCCATCACGAGGTCTCAAATGTGGTTTGGTTGGTGCTAACGGCTTCAAATATAGACGGAGCCAACGTGTTACCGTACCTTCGAAAGTAAGGTATTGTAATTTTTTTTATCCACCATCCGATGACTGAATAGTTGCTTAATCTTCACAATCCTAAAATTACTAAAATGTTCTACAAGAGTTTCGGAAGGAGAAGGAATGGCATGAAAAATTCATAACTTTAGTTTGACTGATATTTTGTTTAACCCTTGATAGCTAACGTTGCTAAACTACTCTGATAAGCTAACCATTCGCCTTTTTGACGATTTTGATTTTTAAATGTTTATTTTTTTTATTTTTTTTATGTTTTCTTTACTTTTATTATGTTTATAAAAAATAGGGAATAGGAATTAAAGGCTATTTTAAAGAATATATATATTTTTTTTTTTTGGAACTATTTTTTTTTGTTTTCATACATTTTTTTTTTGAGATGAGACCACCACTCTATGTGGTCAACTGGGTTCTGAGTTGGCACGAAACCGCGGGTGTGTTAATAAAACAATAAAAGAGACATTAAGCAATGTATATCGAATGCTAGTCATTTTGACGAACGTTAGCTATCTAGGGTTAATACACAAAATATCAGTGCACTGGCCATTTTTCATTTCGTAAAGGACATTCAAACACATTTTCCGCAAAAAATATCATTATTTATAAGTTTAAGAGCGCAGTAAGTGGACATTCAGAGCAGACGAAACTCCAAAAACAGGGAAAATATGGTATAAGAAGCATGTATTCTAAATATTTGACAGATAATGCCATTGTGATTCTGTTTGTTTTTGTCATACTCAGAACCTAAAGGTACTTTATTTTTGTTAATTTGTTAACGTTGTGTAACTGGAGCGTTGACGACCTTACCTACATATAAAAAAAATGTTACTGATATAAAAAGTACACTACCTTCTATAATACTAGATCTACAATAACCCGATAGTCACTACGTTGATAATGTCATATAAAATAAAAGGTCCTCCGAAAACCGTTTCATAAAAAATTCTGCCTACTTGCCCTAACGTAAAACTTAAAGCACAAAATGACCCTTCTGGGTCTATTATCTTACTCATATAAGTATTTCAGTAAGGCGATTAAATCCTAACTTTGATGGATGTTACAGGCAAACTTGCGAGCCGACCTAAGTAAACGGGGTACTATGAACTCAATATTATAACGTACCTACGTTAACTCACCCGCTGAGATCGTTTTTTGTTTAGTTTGGAAAATAGTTCGGGGTATCTACCCTTATATCTCTTGATGTGCCATGCTGCTCCGATGTAGATGTTGCAGGGATATTATAAAAACCGTGATATTATGATTTCACTAGTGACATTATAATTACACTAATTAATGTCAATTGTTTGTATTACTTACAATTTAACGGGCTAGTCTCAGTGCCATTATAATTTCACTAGATGGATACAGTGAAATTGTAAGGCAGTGATATTTTGACAATAACACTGATTTAACAAAGCCGTTAGATTATCAGAGCGATCGCTGATTGGTCCGTTTTCGTTACCAACTGAGCTACAAGTAATTAACATAGAGTTAGGAAATAAGAGACAGGTATTTGATTTTTATTTTATTATACTCGTAACTTCTTTATAGTACTACCTATACTATAATATATAAGAAGCAAAATATGCTGAAACTGTTTTAACATTTAATAATCATAAACTTTAATAATTATAAACTTAATAGTAGGTAATACTGGTAGTAACATGTGGGTCACTAGCCTCGATTTATGGCTTTGAATAAAGCTTAAATAATAATAAAGAAATAATATGTACTAAAAATCAAATAATAATAATAATTAAAATCTTTTCGTACCACAATTTCACACTTGCTTCCACGTGCATTTGACGTATCTGACGATTGAAACACTTCCAAATGCTCACGATTACTCATTTCGATGATATTGACTAGAATAATTAAGTAAATATCTCATAAAACACCAAAAACATGTAATAAACCGATATTAAAAAAGCATGCCCCAATGTTTACAACTATTGTTTTGCAAATGGCGACTGATTAACTCAATTGACCAATCAGAACACGCGGAGTTCCCACCACAAACTCAAGTCATAATAAACCTAGATTTATTATAATATCACTATTTCGGCCTAGTGAAATTACAATATTACTGAAAAGAGCCCGTGAAATTATAACAACCAGTCGTTATTGACAATAATTAGTGTAATTATAATTTCACTGGTGAAATTTGAATATCACGTCTTTGACAAAATCCCTGCGACATAGATACAAAATATTTATGGAGCTTATTATTAGAGCGATAATTTAAAAAGCGAAAGGTAATAGTTGAAGTAAAATTGATGTATCCTAGAGAATAAATGTACGCTTTATTTCAATTCAACATATATGGTACATTTAGGTTCATATTTAACATCCCGGGGCGATTCCACCACACTTTCATTAAAACGAACTCCTAAAGAAGAGCAAGACATATTACGCAAATATACTATCCTGTTTCAATTTTGTTAAGTAATCTTGAATGCCTACAATTTGGTGGGTCGAATAAAACAAGAGCGATAAAAAGACCCCGAGACGCCTAAGCTGCCATCTTGGTGAGAGATTAACAGCCATAATCAAGCAATTGGGTGAGGATTACAGCGATTTTTATGTCGTCGACGGTGGCGCCCTCTGGGCCTGGCGGGTGCCATCCATCAAGCGGTTGAAACTCGCAATAACAATGACGAGCAACACGCACGTAATTTTCGTGAAATTGTGCGTTGTTTATAGGGTTCTTTTATGAGTAGAAAAATATACGTTTATAGTTTACGAAGATTGTAGTTATGAGTAATGAGTAGAGATAATACTGTGACAATTATAAGTACGTTTGTATAAAAATATGTTTCACCGTTATCTGGGCCAGTATTACTTCGATTTTTATGTCGTCGACGGTGGCGCTCTCTGGGCCTTGCGGGTGCCATCCATCAAGCCGTTTAAACTCGCAATAACAATGACGAGCTCAACACACACTTCATTTTCATGAAATCGTGCATTGTTTGTAGGGTTCATTTATGAGTAGAAAATATTATACGTTTAAAGTTTATGAAGATTGTAGTTATGAGTAGAGTAATAAGTAGAAATGATATTGTGACAGTTATAAGTACGTTTGTATGTAAATATGTTTCACTGTTATCTGGGCGCGGATTACTGCGATTTTTATGTCGTTGACGGTGTCGCTCTCTGCGCCTGGCGGGCGCCATTTATCAAGCGGTTTGAACTCTTAATGACAACTACGATCTTAACATACACGTAATTAGTTAATTTTGGTAAGTTTAGTCCTCTAATTGGTAGGTGTTAAAATTATACGTTTTTCATAAAATGTATGGATTCTATGTACTTTACACCAGAAATCCGTTTCGGGATTCGCAGAGCAATAAAGGTGCAGCTTGAGAGTGAAATATATAAACAATAATATAGTAATAAATATTTCATTACACTCACACCAATTAACCTAGCCCCAAAGTAAGCACAGTAAGGTTTGTGTTATGGGATATGGGATAGGTAACGGATATAATGTGTAAGTATATAAGTATTAATGTGTAGAAATACATATAAAGTTCCATAACCCAGGTACAAATGCATTCATCATACAAACATTTGCCCCTACCGGGATTCGAATCCGGGACCTCTTAGTAGGCGACAACTTGAAACCGGTGTACGTACCACTCTACCACGGATATATCACGCATCACGCATCGAGCCACACCACTACTACGCCCCATTCGGCAGGGTCTAAGATGTTGTTCGAAAACAACAGTGTCAAATTGCGAGTCCATCGCTTATATAAGTTTTTTTATTATTCCCGGGAGATCTTAGCCTTTATCATACCTGATGTTAAAATTGATAAGGCTGAAGATGGAAGCGAGCCTCTCCCGGAATCCTTAATCACTGAGGAACTGGCTATCTTAACATAACAATTCTGAAAACATTGTTGTTATGGCGTCAGACTTAGATAAGATGGTGGTAGCTACCCAGACGAACATAGAACAAGTCCTACCACCAACCAAACCGAATACAATATGTATCCCCGCTGGGAAACGAACCCGGGACCCCTGAGTCTGATACCGGCGGTTGTACCACTAGACCACAGAGGCGGTTAAAACCACACCACAGACCACAGAGAGGTTTTTTAGTACACCCTGTCAACATTGATAGACATTTACTATCTGCACTGGACAGCAGTCCAACATGGGATTCAAAATATAATAGAAACTGGATTCTAAGAATCAAATAATGCTAGAATCAAGTTCATTTGAAGATCAATCATAAAGAGCAAATATTACATCATTAGCGACATATGAATCGACAGCTGTTACTAATAATGCTCAGTAAGACTCTTGCAGTTTTGAAATTGATGCTCTTTTAACAGGGTGTTCCATCAATCAGCTAGTCGAGGTCGCAATAACAATGACAAGGCCAAGTCTGAGAAACGAGAGCGAACGAGTGGCACTGCGGGTAATAAAATAAATGTTGATTTTATGCGAAGGCTATAAAGGCTCTATAATGGCTAATATCTATTTGTATTTATAGCATTGGTGTATGTACGGTAATGGTAAATGGAGGAGCACTGGTTGGATTACTTGAGATACAATTCGCTTCTTGCTGGTAGTTTGACTAAAAGATTTAGGCTTGTTAAAATGCTGCAACTTTGCCCAATAGGCTAAAACTTTGCCTAACGTAGTTCTGCAGTGATGCCGCGATCACACACCCGTGCGAGTGGCGAATAGCGAGCTTACTTTAGATGCATGCCAGCCTAGATTGTATCTACATACAAAGTCACTGAAGACTAGACAGAGGTTAGAAGGAGCAGGGGGCATAATTGTCTAATTTTAAATCTATCGCAATCCCTTTCAATTCGCAATTTGAAAGATATTCAGGCCGTCACTATTTGACATTTGAAAGGGATTGTGATCGGGATGCGTTTTAAAAGGAATGGAATAAACGAAATTGAACTGTCTAAGCAATATGACAGACGAAAATATCACAATCACAATACTTCTGAAAGGGATTGTGATAGATTTTAAATAAGAAAATTAGGGGGCTGGTCACGCATTCAGTACAGGGGCCTTACTGACATCTATGAGCGCAATATTGTTTCATTCATACCGATGGTATTTCTTACGTCGACCCTCTTATAATAAGCTTATTTTTCGACAGCAGTTTTGTGCCTTCAAAGTGTGCAGTGTGTTAAAATTTGACAACTTCAATTTGTTTGTTGGCAGGAACAATTACTATAGTAGTATGGAACTGAGATAGTTGCCTTTAGAATAGAAAGTTACATTATACAAATAATTTCACAAGTATTTTGATATCAACATTTACTTTATAGAGTAAAGAGAGGGACATGGTGCGAGTTTGAAGAGTATTGAAAACAAAACGGTCTTATGACATGATGGATCCTAAAAGGTGCCGCCAGAAAATAGGCACGTAGCCGTAACAAACGGTAAAAGATATTTCGAATCCTTCAAATGGAAATGTATGGACTGCTTCTGTGTTTCGCACAAAAGGGTGGCAACGCGTAATAGCCAAATTACTACTTCTTACCTCTTTCTTGTGTTCTGGCTATTTCGTCGTGGATGTTATTTTTGACACAATTTATAGAAGCTATACTCGCCAATCCACCATGAGTCGTCAGTCTACCATGAGAAAGTCTCACATTAGACTGGTATGGCAGCCATAGTAAACTAGCGCACTAAGTTTAATAATTCGCTTAGTTAAACAGTTTTTCTAATTAAGTAATAGGCTAAAACATATTACAGAAACTAAGGCAATAACACTTATTATTGTCACAAGCGAAAATATACTCCAAGAAGTTTTCATTTGTGATGTCGGGACGGAATCACGTCCGGACTGATAAAAAGTATGCATGTATGAATGTATGTATGTATGTAAGTATGTATGTTGAATTAGGCTTTTTAAGTAAATTAAAATGCATTTCTAACATGAATGCCTCAAATTGTTATTTTGTACTTAAAAAAAATGTCTGATTAAAAAAGTTTGTATTAGTTGCTCGTTTCTAAAACATTCTTCTGATTTTATTTTGTTCCTCATGTAAAAAATCTATATACAGGGTGGAACAAAAAACCGTCACTAGAAAAAAAAAGTTAGACATTAAGTTACTTAAGCTAAATTGATCTTTATACTTAACACTATCGGATAATACCGTAAAATTACACGATGTTTTTTTTCTCAAACAATCCGATTCGATTCCCGGTGCAGGTACGTAATTTTTCAAAATCTTTGAATGCAGTTTGACTTATTTTTTAAAATAAAGGCATGTTTCCTTTGGTTAAAATTTGCTTACATCAATATTTAGGGTACTTTCCCTCCAGTGACCGTCTTCTTTTCCTCACTCACACTAACTAAAATAAAAATGAAATTCACTTTACTTACTGGTGGATACAAAATCATATTAATAATATACTTAGGTATAAGTATAGGCTAGAAGGTTTATTACTCAATCACGAATTATGGAATACTAGCTGCGCCTTCTGTTTTACCTCCATGGTTCTCGTACTCGTGAGAATATCGGAAAAAAATACATAAACAAAATATCTGTATGATTTCACATTCTTTCGAGTTACGTACGTGATTGAGTATTATACCTTCCAGCTTAGGTAGGTATATTATTAGTAGGATTTTGTATACCTATTATTGTATGTGTAGTGTTCATTTAAAGAAGAATAGCTTTAATAAAGCACTCGAATTATGATTTGATAATATCGTTACGTCTCGCGACGGATCGCCGAGTGTCCGCAACGATTTGTTGCACAGTTGCATGTTTTTTTGAAAAGAGCTCAGTTCGGTGACAACCAAGAGTGAAATTTTATTTAAAAAAAATTGGCCAAGTGCAAGTCGAACTCGCACATGAAGGGTTTTGTCTCTCAACCAAGGTTGCCTGGAAGAGATTGCTATGTTCATCTTTTTGTCATTTTCTCTGTATGTGTTTGTTTTTGTATCGTGTGCAATAAAATTTCTATTATTATATTAAATACACCTACCCAAAATGCCACTATAATTTTTCGCCTGCAAAAATAACTTTGTTTTTCATAGTGTCTGTATGAATGATATTATATTTGAGGTTTTGGCAAATGTGCTATAGCTCTGAAAATTCATGATATATTTCGTTCAAACTTATTTTCGTTGAAAGTTTTTATAAAGGTCTACATCATATTTTTTTTTTTGATTTTTCACTTTCGTATTTTAAAAATTAGAGGGACACACATTTTGTCACTTTGAAAGTGTATATTATGCAAACGGTTGACTTTAAGAAAAAACTGATTTTGGAACCTCAATGTAATTTTTAAATACCTATCTAAAGATACCCCACACGTAAAGGTTTGATGAAAAAAAATATTTACAGTTTCAGTTCCAATTATGGGGAGCCCCCCTTAATATATATATTTTTTTATTTTTGACTAAAAAGCATAAAGCAGTTTATAGAATACATCTACCTATCAAGTTTGAACTGTGTAATCCTCATAGTTTTGGAATAAAGTGGCTGTGACATTTTACCACTTTGGAAGTGTACATCTTTCAAACGGTTGACTTTGAAAAAAAAAAATAGTTTTAGAAACCTCATTGTAATTTTTTAAGACCTATCTATAGATACCACGAACGTATAGGTTTGATGAAAAAAATATTTTTCAGCTTCAGTTCCATGTATGGAAATAACAATAAGATTAAACTATTTGATAAAAGAATTTTATATTAGACTGGGTGAGATTTCACAACGTATGATTGGATTTTGGGACGTGGCATAAACCTTTATTTTTAAATTGTCTTTGCCTTGTACCTCATGCCAATGTCAACATTTACCGAATCGTTTTTATTGTTATTTATAAGTAACAATATATTTTTACTGCAAATAACTTTGAATTAACTATAATACTCCTTTTTTATATATCATTAAAACAACAAGAATAAGTTATATTTAGATAACACTTGATGTTTAAAGATTTTTTTACCGTAAGTTGACCGCGGAAACAACCATAAAATATTCCTCGCTGTTCTGAGGTGAAAAATTGTGTGTTGCACTCGGCAGAAAAGTTTTTAGCGTCTTGTACCTTTGAAATCCTAGCTTCGCTCAGAATTCAATCTTTGATCCAATCGCTACGCTCGTGGTTTAATCCTAGAATCCTTCAATAGCTCAGATTTCAATAGAGGTAACTCGCCGCTAAAAACCATCTTTCCAGCCTTGCATAACAAGTAACTATTCCCTAACGCCCAATATCCTACCTTCTGGGTGTGACTCGTTGGGAATTACTGTTATGAACTATTCTCCCAACAAGTAACACTGCGACTTGATGAGATTTTTTTTCCAACAAGTAACAGTGTGATACTTTGTAGTGTGATTCCTTGGGAACAAACGCAAAGTGAGTCAATCAACATAAAGTGGACAGTTTTTGTTTATTATTCGGTAATTTAACGAGTTCTGCTAGTTATCTAACTTTGATATTAAAAAGTTTTTGCCTTGCTTTGTAAAGGTATAATAAGCCCTGAAAATTATACCATACTGTAAATTTTCTTCTTTATCTCAATTATTTAGAAAAAAAAAATATTTTTAAACATTTCAGTAACATCATTGTAGGCAGAATTTCATAGATAGCACACCATAAATCACTTTTTATTGCTTTCTTGTGGCATTTCCGTCATTTAAATCTTTGCAGATATAAACGTAAAACTCCACATTGTGGATATGCTGACTGGCGGAATAATCCCCTTTATTGTGGAGATTACCCGACGATAGTTGGGCAGAATCTTTGTATACTCTTAGCATGAAATAAATAAATTATTAATTTTATTAAATTAAAGTAGATGTGAGAATCGCTGAAAGACACTCGCCCGTGGAGGTGAGGCCTAAGCTTAATGTTTTATACTACTGAACTTTAATTATGATTATTTTAAATATGTAAAAACATCGTTATGTATTGCCAGAGATTGCACGTACGTTTCAATAAAAAATTACGAATCACGATAAACTTTCCTTCCTTTTTACGAGGCCTGATATTGGATACTTAAATATTCATACTGCTTAAAAATAATGCTTCCCAGCCTGTTATGGGTCTATAGTTACCTGTTAATATGAAATAATAGGAGGCCTCAGATAAAATAGCTTTCATCGCCAATTAAGCCTAATGGATCTACATTTTTTCAAATCAAAACTCATCTCTCGGAAAATTACTTCAAACTTTGATAATAAGACCAACCGACCTTAACTTACCGTAAAACAATATTGCCGGAAACGGGTAGAAATACTGGGGTTTAGAAGCATTTCAATTTATACATTATAATTTTAGACATTAATGGAGTATTGGAAATAATTTCGATGAAAAATATATAAAAAAACCTCGACAAATAAAATGTTATTCATGATACATTGAAGATGTGTTTTCATTTTTTACCTTCACTGTCTACAAATGAAGTCAAGCCATAAAGTGCTATGACAGTCTAGGGTGCTACCAATGATATTATAAGTGTAACTTGTAACTATAATAACTAAATATTATAAATGCGAGTGTGTTTGTTTGTCCTTTCTTGACACCCTAAATGAGCAACCAATCGACTTGATTTCTGGCATAGAGTTGAAAGGACGGAGAGTAACATCTAGGCTACTTTTTATCCCGATATTCCCACGGGTACGAGAACCACGCGGGTAAAACCGCGGGTGGACGCTAGTGACATTATAAGTGTGTACTTGAAGCAGATAATGTCATACGAGCTCGCATTGTAAAACATTGAGAAGACCCCATATAAGGTCCGATTAAATTTGCTATCTCTTTAATTTTCATGTTTTCTCGTGTTTTTTGTCCTATTTGTCAATTGTCATTGTTTGCAGTCTGCGTCACAGATTTCGATGCAAATTACTATGAAAGTAACATCTATACTAATATTATAACGAGGAATGATTTGATTGTTTGTTAGTTGGCATTGAATAGGCTCCGAAGCTACTGAACGGATTTGGATGAAATTTGGTACAAAGATAATAGATAGCCTGGTTATGGACATAGGATACTTCTTATCTCGATATTCCAATAGGAACGGGAACCACGCGGGTGAAGCCGCAAGCGGCCGCTTATCTATTATAAAACATCATTGGGTGCCACCGTTTGCTTCGCTTTGTTATCAATGGGACCTCTTATTATTATTACCCCTACCGATACCGTATAGAATAACTAATCGGTGATGTTTGCCGTGTTCAATCCACTTTTATTTAATTTCGCTTTCTACCCTAAAACTATTCCGATTTCTACCCTCAATATAAAATATGATAATATTTCCTTATTCTATGTGAATAGAAAACGGAACAGACGTTTTTGGGTGGAAACAGAATTAAATAGAAATGGATTGAAAAAGTGGTATTATGTACTTAGTAACGATCACACCTCAAACCAAATAAGTCCGCTACGTATTGAGGTCCGATGGACTACAATGCTTCAGTCAGGCCGGGACCTGTGACGTACCGCGATACGTGGTAATACAGTACAGGCAATTTTCAAAATGTCTTCGTGTGTTTTCAAATATTGTTTCAATCATACAAGGAAAACTTTAAAAAAGTCAAGGTGTGACATTTCACCGGTAAGTAAATGGAAAACCACTCGTTTTATGCTCAATTGAATAATTTTACAATGTCATTAATTCAAAAGCACGCGGCGCCGGCGCCCTTTTTATTGGCGTTTATCATAGATTAGACAAGACATCACAGATGTGACACATAATACCTAATTATTATAACGACTGCATTGTTTATCCTTTGCAAAAAAAAGTTTTTTTTTGTACATCCATCTTGCATACCTAGACGTCAATATTTTCAGCCACCTTCTGACAGCTTTTTAATTAGTGCTGCCAACATTTCAACGCAAAAACGTTCATTATTTGCCAGATAAGTTCTGGATCGTTTATCTGGCATAATATGATATATCATTTTAAAGTTGTAGTATGACTTAATATTTGCCAGATAAACTGTCCTGAACTTATCTATCGGCTGTTATCTGCCAGATAAACTATCCAGAACTTATTTGGCAGATAATTTGTATTTTTTTCATATTACAACTATCAAAATGATCTGACCTATCCAGAACATAATATCTGTCGGTTATTATCTGCAAGATAAACTATCTAGAAACTTATAGGCAAACAATTTGACATATTTTTTACATATATTACAACTGCCAATTATCTGTCAGATAAGCTATCCAGAACTTATAAGTCGAAGGTAAAACCGGCTCGTATATTCCAATCCCACTATCTTGATAATATTAATACTTATAGTCATCCCGTGACCACGGCAGCTAAAAAGGTGCCGAAACGTCGGGAAAATAAAAAAAACCCCTAAAATCCCAAAAATACGGACAATTACAACTTAGTTCGTGAAATATAGTGCGTTTGATATCCGTAAAAGTTGTTCTATTTCACCTGTCTATTTCACCTATAGTCTGATTTTAATTTAGACGGAATTCTGACAGTTATGAAGTGTGGCCATTAAATAAACGATCCCGCCAAAACCGAAACGGAACGGCTTACAAACAGAAAAGGAAGTGAAATAAATATTGATAATTAATCTGATAAATGCTGACAAATGGCATACTTACGGTAGTGAAACGTGGTCGCTAACTATGGCTCTGAGAAGGCTCAAGGTCAGCAAGCGTGCAATGGAGATGGCTTTGCTCGAAGAGGGAAATGAGTCGGTTACTCCTACGGATCTCCGTAGGAGAACTAAAGTAACCGACATCGTACCAAGGATTGCTCAGCTGAAGTGGCAGTGGCTTATAGCGAGAATAATCAATAGCCGTGGGGGCGGAAAAGTTCTGGAATGCCGACCGCGCACTGGCTGACGCGCCGTGAGTAGTACCCCGACAAGGTGGACCGACGATCTGGTAAAGGTCGCGGAAAGCCGCAGGGTGAGGGCAGCGTAGGACCGATCGTCGTAGAGATCCTTGGGGGAGGCCTTTACCCGGCAGTGGGAGTTATATGTCTGAGATGACGAAATGGCACCACCATGCGACATCCTAAAACCGCGCGATAACCTAATTCCTCGCGGACGAAGTCGCGGGCGGAAGGCTAGTACTTAACACAAATTTAAAAACAAGACACATATATTTATTCCATCCAATAAGTGCAAAACTAATTGAAAAAATAATAATAATAAGGATTGGTTTATAAATTTAGGTATAAGTACTCAATTAAGAGCCCAGTTTTAATGATTTCTAGGCCATTAATAATAATTACTAAACTAAATGATATGAAATTATAAGGTAAATATAAAGGTAGGTTTTATTGAGGCCCCTAATACGTCACGTTTTACATATTAAATTTGAGCTAGGTTCGTTATAAACACAAAATCATTTCAGACTTAGATTTGGTAATAAAACCGGTTAAACAATTTATTATAATTAGTGGAGTAATTTATTTTGGTAATTCAGCTTATGCAAAAGAGAATTCACGGATATCCATAATTAATAGCCTAGCAGCTGACTTGATTAAAGTTTATGGTGAATAACTGCTATCTTATTATTATAACAGTAGTAAAACCGGGGACTACATAATTTAATAAACGTGAACGGGTTTTACGGTTTTCTTGGTGGAAATAAGAAACCTTTTTTTTTCTCACGAGCACTGTTTCGACGGTTTATTTGAAACAAGCAACCACTGATAATGAATAGCTGCCGGGAAAAAACGGAACTACGTTTTCTTACATTTTTTGACAGTACGTGCTTCGCCTACCTACAGGCCTGTTTATAGAATCTCTAAGATCGTTCCCGTGCCCTCAACTTGCCGATTAGATGTTTTGCCCAGTGAGTTGCATGAGCGGAGTCCCGCGCGCCCCGCTCGTGATATAGAATGCGGCATGACTACGCAGAGGCGACACTTTTTTATATTCTACCTATTGAATTGCAAATTATTAAAGTATTTTATGTCTATATCCACGGTTCAAGTTATGTCCATATCAAACTTCACTAAAATCGATTCAGCGGTTTACGCGTGAAAAAGAACAGCCAAACAGTGTAGTCTTTCGTTAGCATATTTAATATAAGCGAATGGATAAGTGTGAATGGAAAAGTAGTAGAAAATGCTCCAAAGCTATCGCGATCAAAGTAGTTATGTCTATTTTACATTACTTATCTATACAAAATTTGAACCCTTTTCTTAAACCATTAAGGGTTGATTCATGTCCACCGCAACGGATTTCAAAATTGAAGACATTTTTGCAATCAACATCCCATAAAACCTCAATAACGACACCCATATCGATTTTAAAATTATTTACCCCTTTTTAACCCCTTAATGGATGATTTCTCGATGTAAGTTCCAACCATAAGCCTAATAAAAAATAATTGACTTTTACTATGAAAAAAAGGACTTTTCTTACTCAACTTCATACCCCTTTTTTATGATTTTTTTATATTTTGCATTTTTCAATGCAAAATATGCAAAAATCATAAAAATCGTGCGTTCGAGTCCATCTGAGAATTTACTTGTGGCCGAGTTAATTTTTTTCCAATATTTTTCTATTTAAAAAAAATATCATAGGTATAAAAATAGCATTAAAAATGCAAAATATAAAAAAATCATAAATGATTGGCTGTTGCATCTCAATCGATCGTTAAACACCTGAAAAGATGTTTCTTTCTAATGCAAGGATATTCCTAGCATTGATGTGACAACGCTGGCCTATAGCGTATTAAAAATATAAAAATTTCGACGGTGGTCCGCAAGTCTCGGTAGCTCAGTGGTTAGCATTGGACCGGATTTCCAAAGGTAGTGGGTTCGAGTCCCATCTGAGAATTCACTTATGGCCGAGTTCATTTTTTCCAATATTTTCTATTTAAAATTTATCATCCCCCTTTTCACCTCTTTGGGGTGGAATTTTCAAAAACGCCGAGAATGGTATTTACTTTTAATCGTCAACCTAAATACAAAATTTGAAGCCCCTAATACTTTTACTTTGAAAATAAAGGACATTTCTTATACAATTTCATCCGCCCTTTTCACCCTTTTGGGGGTAGAATTTTCGAAAACGTTGAGACAGGTCAATGTTCATTTTTTATCGACAACCTAAATACAAAGTTTGAAGATCCTATCTTCAAAACTGACAGACTGTCATACCAACTTTCATCCCCTACTTCACTCCTTTAGAGGTTGAATGTCGAAAAATCCTTTCTTAGTGGATGCTTACGCTGTAAAAGGTATCTATGTGCAAAATTACAAGTCTCTAGGTTCAGCGGTTTGGGCTGTGCGTTGATATCTCAGTCAGTCAGTCAGGACTTTGAATTGTATATAGATTGAATTTTTCACCACGCGCTAAATAATTTACTGAAACTGTTAAACAATTTTACGCTGTGACTGTTTCAAGCTTGGGAGACAAATCCTAATCCTAACTAATATTATAAATGCGAAAGTGTGTTTGTTTGTCTTTCTTTCACGCCTTAACTAAACAACCAATAGACTTGATTTTTAGCATACAGTTAGTTGAAAGGACGGAGAGTAACATAGATAACTTTTTATCGCTATATTTCCACGGGAACTGGAACCACGCAGGTGAAGCTAGTTCTTTATAAAAACAAAATTTTCAGTATTTTTAAAAATAATATTTTCTTCTTTTTCTGTTCTGTCGTCTAGAAAAAATCCAGCCTACTTTCTTCTTTTGTATAAAATAAAGTATCGTAGCCACTTTATAATTGTATGAAATTCTACCCTTGAACTAGAGCACAATAGCGGCCGCTCACACAGAATACATAATACTGTGACCGCATTTTCATGGAATAGATTAAGCATTCTGTATTACAGAGATTTGTGTGTTATAAATACAAATCTTTTGAACCTATTCCAAAAAAGAAGGAGGTGTTAAAAATTGTATTCATTAAGTAGGTAGGTGTATTGCTTAACCGCTTGAAATGATTCAAACATACTACCTACATAAGGTTTTTTTAAATCGGTCTAATTTTTTATATTAGTTTTCAGCAAACAGTCGTTTCTGATAGTCTTTTTTATAATTTTTTGTTTATAATTAAAATAAATAATTGCATACAAACACACCAATTTCTTATCTAGCCCACGTTAAGTTTCATGAAGAACTTGTGTTATGGGTACTAGATAACGGATAAACATACTACTTTTTGTGAATACATACATAATTATACATATTACACACCCAGACCCAGACTAATAGACATGTTCATGCACACAAATATTATTCTTGTCAGGCAAGGCAGGCTTAGTACCCCATCACTTTAAGAATCGAGTAAGTATATAACAAAAGCATTCCTAAAATATACATAAAAAAACTTTAGCTAAAGACATATTACGATTTTCATTTGTTTGTTGATAATAGTTTTGCTAGCTTTTTGCTAGTAAAATATAAACATGTTTGTCACTGTAGACGATAAATCCGGTGATTGTTTTACAATCGAGAATTCCATTGCATTTTTGTGAAGCGTAAACTTAAAATATATTATCAATAGTATTCAATTATCACTTTACAATATCCAATCCGTCAAAGCTTTTATCTTTTTATTTTCAGTAATTTAATAAATGATTTAAGACTATCGTCACATTTTTTTACTATGAACAAACAAAATTGATTACTTGCGCATTTTCGTTATTATTACCTTTAAATATTTGTAAGTAATATATTTAAACATTTTAATATTTCTTAAGAAGCTTAAGTTAGACTAAAGTACCAAAGTCTATACAGTTTATGTAAGGTCAACACACTTTTTTTAACTTATAATGGGCTTGCTCTTGATCCTAATCAAACCTAAGGGCCAAGACAGGATCAACGATGGAGCAAGGTAGCCCAGCACAGAAGGTGCCAATTCACACTTGCTTTGAAGATGGACGGGTTATGAGAACGAAAACCATCACTATTACAAGCGATATAAGGGCGTTCTCAAGGTCAAACTATAACACCTGCGTGCTGCTGTAACTGCACTTATTACAAGAAAAAGTTCAGAACATCATACCTATCAAGTATCATAAATAGGGATTAACAGCACTTCTAGATTTGTATGCCATCATGTAGTACTTGAAAAATAAAAAAAAATAGTTTATATTTTTTCCATACGTGGATTAGTCTAGTTATTATTTTTTTAACTTCGGGTCGGCGTTTTATTTTGTGACGTCACTGTATAAAACTTTGTATGCAGCTTGCGGCTGACTCTTGACCGATTTGGTTAGAGAGTCGCCTGCTTTGTATGAAATGATATAGTATGACGTCACGCAAAGAGCGCGCAAATCTTGAAGTTTGAAAACTTGCAAATCCGAAACTTATTTTATTTTTTATGAACAACCTGGTGTTAAGTATTGCTAAGGCTGAAGATGGTAGCGAGCCTTTCCCGGAATCATCAATCACTGAGAAACTGGCTATCTGATCTCTTACTGCCGGAACACAACAATGCTGAAAACATTGTTGTTATGGCGTCAGACTTAGATAAGATGGTGGTAGCTTGCCAGACGGACTTAGAACAAGTAATACCACCAACCAAACCGCATACAATCTTTCCCCCCGCGGGGAATCGAATCAAGTGTTACTGGCAAACTTTACAATATCATGGATCGATTCCTCATTAACTGAATGGTTATTTTTCCAAACAACAGCTATAATTAATAAAACGAGCTAGAACAATTGTCAATAAGTCCGCACTAAAAGTGTCCACCCACGTTCCGACCCTAAAAGTTTAATTTAGTCGCCAAGGAGCTTCTGCAAAGTGATGAAGATAAATAAATTCTTTGACCTCGCTTTCCCACAATGAGATGTGTGGTCGACCTAATGACTACCAGCGGCGCCGCTGGAATTTCCAGATCATTCTAGAATTTATTTTTTGTCGAGTACCTACGTACAGTTACAGTGGTGTGTGCGGCCCTCATATTTTTTGCGTTTTATTGAGGTTTTCTCGGTCAGTAACCATTTGTTCCGAATGCAACTGCCGTTCCGTTAATATGCTTTGGGAATTTGTTAGCCCAATTAGGGATTCTCATTAGTGACATGGATACTTTTGTGTTAACGTCGTGTTAACTTACACGCCATGTTTGTGTTTCTAAGCATCTTTATGCTTAGGACCAAAAGGGTGGGATTTTTATACGACCCAAGATATAAACCTTCTCAATATTTTGCGGTAGGTATATAACGGGTGTTTTATATCCCATAACTTAAGGGCTTTAATCAGACCATGTAAACAATTCAAATAGCATATATTTTTTATCCAAATCAAAAAGTTTTTTTTACTTCTCATTTAAATTTTGCATTTCGCAAAACTACTTTTTGTATGGAAATAACAAAAAACTTATAATTTACAAAATAATTTGTATGTAATTTGAATCTTTAACATGGTCTGATTATAAATCTAAAGTTATGGGATATAAAAAAAACACTTTGTTTACCAATCATAATATTTAGTGGTACCTATAATTAATTTAAATGAGCATTAACACTGTGTGCACAAGTTAGATATACATATTTTGTACGTTATTGCATATGTATATTGTAATTGAAACTAAATATACCGGGACTTTGTTATCATCTATAAGCGATTTGAATGTTAATTCGATAGCTGTATATACAAGGTCCCGCCACTGTTTTGTTTTAGTTCAGCGTACCTGTTATACATCAGATAGCGGTGTAAACTGAAAGTTCTTGTTTGCACGATTAACGAAATAAACTGTTCACTGCTTAGTATTCATGGTACTGAACTCATTCCGCATTCCATGGGCGAACGAAAATGAAATATGGAGTATTCCTTGTGCATTTTGAGCACAAGGTGACTAGAGATATCCTCACCGCTCGTTATTGGTTATATTCTTTTTTTATGCGGTTGCCTTTTTTACTTTTACTGCTGGAAGCACGTGTTTCGTTACCTTAAAATGTTGGTTCGTTCGAGTAATGGATGGTGATTAATTTTCTTTGTGGTAACACCATTCAGAGCTTTAAACTGTTTAGTATCAACGTTTTAGGTAGAGTCGGGGTTAACCAGTAGAATTTTTTTGGGAAACGTTTTCTCGGAAAGTACTAAGGTTACAGAAATAATTTATTTTTCAAATGAAATACCTGTTATTGTTCTATTATTTGTGATATAAACGTTTTCTATATATCTACCTACTTTTTAAATAAAGCTCCATAAAACTCTACTGGTAAACCGGGAAGTTCCTCGGCTGAACGGAAATGTAAGTAACAGAATTTTTAAAATGGGATGACATATTTTAAATTAGAAAGTGCTCATTGTGTAAGTATTTTTTTTATAAAAAGCATTTAAAAAATAACTGAATAGATACCAGTTTAAAAATAACTTTGCTGCTGTGAATTTCCTAAATTAAAGTTGCTCTACCCTAAAAAAATGTGTATAAATAGACTTTAAAATATTTCGAAATTATTTTTCATAACAATAAACCGAATTCACCATTTCATAAATAATTCTTCTTTCTTATCATATGAGGTTTAGTGGCCACCTCTGGTGTCGAGAGTTTATCAAGTCTCCTATAAGGCTTATGACTTGGCATTACGACTGTTATCAGATGACAACAGTCGGGACGGACGGTTCTAATTCATAACAATAAACCGAACTGTCCATTTCATAAATAATTCTTCTTTCTTATCGTATGAGGTTTAGTGGCCACCTTTGGTGTCAGAGTTTATCAAGCCGCCTATAAGGCCTATGACTTGGCATAACGACTGTTATCAGATGACAACAGCCGGGTCGGACGGTTCTAATGGACAGAATAAATGGCTTTTTTTATATTTATTATATAAAAAAGCTATTTATTCGAATTTTATAGTGCACAATTAAGAATACGAGTAGAACATTGATACACAGCGAATTTCACGCAGAATATACGAATTTTACGTCATCCCATTCATGACAGTTTCAGGCTACAGTAACCCTCAAAAGTTGACTTGAAAAATAGCGACAAGCAATTTCAAAACCCGCATATAGCAATTTAAAACGCAATTTTTGTTGATTGATTGACGTTTGTCAGTGAGAACAGCGTATGTCACGCGACAATTTGTTACCGCTTTTACAATGAAAAATTTGCAAACGAATTGCGTGAAATACTCAACGAGAAATAACTATGGGGAGATTTATTAGCTTTACAAATGTATGGTGGGGTAAAAATTCTATTCCGTACGTAAAAGTAGATTTATATTAATGCTTGTAACGGTAAAATTGGTTCATAACTCTGAAAACTATAGCTTTTCAGTGATTTATACTACAGAAACTACGAAATCATATGAAATAAAATCCTTTTATTGTTATGAAAAATTTTAAATACAAAATATTGGAAAAATTCAACTCGTCCACAAGTGAATTCTCCGATGGGACTCAAACCCACGACCTTTGAAAATCCGGTCCAATGCTCTTACCACTGAGCTACCGAGTCTAGCGGACCACCGTCGAAATTCTCCAATCCAATACTTTTATATTTTTAATTTTATTTAGAATTTCGACGGTGGTCCGCAAGTCTCGGTAGCTCAGTGGTGCAAAAATCATAAATTATTGGCTTCTTGCATCTTAATCGATCATTAAACATCTGAACAGATGTTTCTTTCGAATGCAAGGATATTCCTAGCTTTGATGTGTCAACGCTGGCCTACAGCTTATTAAAAATAAAAAGTATTGGAGAATTTTAACGGTGGTCCGCAAGTCTCGGTAGCTCAGTGTTTAGAGCATTGGACCGGATTTCCAAAGGTCGTGGGTTTGAGCCCCATCTGAGAATTCACTTGTGGCCGAGTTAAATAGTCAATCATAAGTATGAAAATCTCTATAGATAGATCAATAATATTTTATAGCGAAGACGGAATTATTATATTAACTTTTTTAAACCCAAAGTTAAGAAATTCAAAATGCGCAAAATTGTATTTTCAAATTATAATATAAAACAGCACTAACATGAACCGTTAAATGCCAAATAACAAAACGTCGAAAACAAAAGCTTCGGTGTACAAAACAGAAGTTTTTTGTTCGGATATAATATTTGATCCATTTGTTGTCCGCCATATTTTGTCGCCAACCATAGAAAACCTGTACGCAACCTAACTCGATTCCGAGCACTACTCACTGAATTTACTTAATGTGAAATACTCCAAATGGATACCATTGTTTTCTTTCACAAAAAGCATCAAATAAGAAACAAGACGGAATACAAAACGAAATATAGAGAGCACTCAGTTTCGAAAGAGAAGCATCGATGTACCCTTTACTAAACGTCAGAGAGGTTACATTAGCGAAGCGTAGTCGTAACCTCCTTACGCGAGGGTTACCAGGTGACAGTGCAAAGTAGGACAAGTCCCACTTTTTAAGTTATTGTCCTCGCACAACTCCCGCAACCCCAGCTGTACTGTCACTTACTACGACTTTTACTATTCGCTGGGAAGCGATTGTGTTTTGTTTCTGTCAGAGATTGAAATGATTCTACAAGCTCCTCAACTACTATGTTTCGGATATAGTGTTTCTTTTTTTTACCATTTATTTCAGGCATCAAGGCCCATATAACAAATACCTTTAGACTAACATATGTATAATATATTACAATTTAAAATCATTTGACAGCTTCTGTGTCGAGTCGGGGACACACGGCATATGAATCGTCTGTAAACGACGCCCTGCGGCCCAAGTCCTCCTTCATGAAAAGTTCCAGCCTTGAGGAGATAGAGGAGCTCGGTGGCGCAGTGATTCGCGCGCTCCATCTACGATTTAAGCCAATACGCAGCTTTCGCATTGGTTGGTTAGCAGAATGGGTGACCAAAAATTTACTATTTCGAGCTCCTCCGTGCTTCGGAAGGCACGATTAGCTGTTGGTCCCACCAATTAAATCTACCAATCCACATTGGGCCCGTGTGGTGGGTCATGGCCCATTCTTCTTATCCATCCTCAAGGAGGCCAGTACCGCAGTAGTTGGGACATAAAAAAGGTTTATGACGACTGAATTTCAATCTAAATACGAGTACTCGCATGTGGTAAAAACGAACAATGTAAATTAGGCTTTATACCTTTAGAAATTGGGACCTCATCCGTATCTTTTGCACCCTAATCGCGGGCCATTATTGGAATCGAGCAAGAATACGATATGTCTCCATCACATTTCCATACATTCTTGAGCCGACACTGAATGGATATCTATTTTGCAGTGATGCGTGACTATGGAAATTCTTCTTTTCCCCCCTCGCGCTTTTCTCTTACTACATTATATCACACGCTTGAGAAACCGCAGTCATGATGATTCATTTGTTATTCAATAAGGCGCATTATTTTAAGTCTACGTTTCCTTCTTATAGGACTTCTAGTGAATAGGTCTTCTAGACAATCTAAGCATTGTAACAGTGTTCCTGTTACAATGCTTAGATTGTATTTTTGAATTAAAACGAACTTTAGTAATAGGCGCTCTAGAAACCTAGTTTGCCTAGTCGAATCACTGATGTTCTTTTAAGAAGTGAAAAAAAGTGAATTAGTACTGTAACACTATTGCTTATGTAGTTGTCAAAAAGTGTTAAAGAAAAATGAACATGAGTTTTTATTAGAAGTTGTCGTTGTTTATAAATCTCTCATATATCGCCCTCTATAAAATGATTGGAGTATAATCATGATGGATGAATATGTGGGGGTTATTTTGATTGATTTGATACGCTATGTCACTTTTACCACCAAAATCACTTGGGAAATTCTGTCTACCGGTTTTTATACACAGATTGGGACTTTAATATTTTTATACCTTGGACGAATTAACCACATTTAACTCATTCCTAAAATATGATATTGACAAAATTCATAAATACAGATTTTCTTTTTAATCTTTTTTGAAATGTCAAATATCGTAATGTATTTTTTTTATGAATTACGCGAAGACTCTTAGCCTTCATCATACCTGATGTTAAGTATTGATAAGACTGAAGATGGATTATCTCTAACAGACGGAAAACAACAATGCTGAAATCATTGTTGTTATGACGTCAGACTTAGATAAGATGGTGGTAGATAGCCAGACGGACTTAGAACAAGTCCTACCAGCAACCATTTGAAAGAAACCAAGCTCAATAAGGTCAACTCACTCACTATCACTTCATATTTAAGTCGGGACATATCTGATTTAAAAAAAAAACTCTTAATATTATTAGCATAGTTCAATGAAAACTTGTCAAAGAAATGAAAAAACAATATTAGCTTGCAAATCAAATTGCTCCGCACAAAAGACATATATAAAAATTTAAATATTAGGAGAGGAGCTTCGCTGATGTTTACCAAGCGTTTGATTATCCAAACAGACCTCGAATTAATTTTCCTTTATCACTTATCAAAGGGCCACTTGTCAAGTACGGTTAAACTAATATACGCAGAATTTCATTATTTTCCTTGTCTCCTTGTTGTCTCTGTTTTTCTTGTTACGCTTGTACTTTGGAATTTAATAAAAGCGATGATACTGTAAATTTTAAATCACTGGTTTGTTCTTTAATCAAATAAAATGAGAGTTGTTGAAATATTCAATGAGCCTACGCAATGTAAAGTAAACATTAAACGTTTTTATTGTTAGAATCGGATGAGAAATCGTTCTTGAACTCCGATAGTAGGTAGTAGCTATAGGCAGTACTGAGCGCGTAGGTGGATCGTAAAATTACTCAACAGCTTGTTAATTATTGTCATTAATTATACGCTTCTATGAATGGGTACTTTGCAAAGTAACGGCATTAGCGAATTTAAACAACCAATCAATATTTATCTACAAAATTTAAAATTTCTAATTTTTTCTCACAAAAAACTATAAAAATTTTAAAGACTTCGAAGATATTCAAATCAATAATTGCAGTTTCCTTGATAAATTAGTCACAGATTTGACGAGCTCGCTAATTGGTATTCCATTTTGGCTGTCTTATTAAATTAGAACAAGAACAATTTACAAATTATTAAAATATAGTCGTTGAAATAGACTTATGGAACCATAACATTTAACTATACAGTCTGTTTTCACACCTAAAATCCACTAACGCAAACTTTTTTCACTTAGGGTGATCATAAACTCCGAATACTCTACAGTGTCATTATAACGAAGCCTATATTATTATAGTGCGTCATAGTAATTAGTAGTATTTTATAAATAATTAAAATATAGGTGTTGAAATGGACTTACGGAAGAACAACATTTACTTGGGGCCTTACGCTCAACTCTTTGTGATTCTTTTTAGGTTATTTTTAGGTTGTGAGACTGGGATGATGACATACGGCGCGTATAGCGGCGTCTTACTCTTGCTGCCCGAAAATAACCTAAAATGAATCGCATTTCAGTTGATGGTAGACCCCCTGTAGTCTATTTTCGTATTCAAAATCACACCTGAAATCCGCTAACGCTAACATTTCGCATCTTACACCGGCAGAGTAACACTTAGGGTGATCATAAACTCCGAATACTCTACAGTGTAATAATAACGGGACCCTTTAATAAAGCCCATATTATTATAGTGCGTCATAGTAATTAGTAAGGCGGAGACGTTCACATAGTATAATATTATTACAGCTTTATCGATAACGGAAAATTGTTACCTGCTACATAATCCTCGACGCGAAACTATAATGCCATAAGAACTTGGCCATTATATTAATGTTTGACGATAATGGTCAGAGTCAGGGCAACATTACCGGTTATGGTCTACGGTTCCAAATTAATATTGGAAACGAACTCCTTATATGCTATTATATATACACGATATTATAACTTTATAAATGTACACATAGGTCGATTTGACTTATGCATTTACATTTCACATAAGTGAATTAACACAGCAATCCTAAATTATAAAGGCGAAAGTATATTTCTTTGATAAATATTAAACAAGAAAATATACTAGAAAAAAGCAACTAGTCTCATGTCGCCTTGACGGGATTCAAACCTATGCTACAGAGACCTATGAGGACACGTCGAATTTTTCTAGTATATTCACTTTTCTGCGGTGTTGGCCACCGTCGTTCCATCAATGAGAGGAATATCCTCGCATACGATTGAAACATTTTCACAAATGCTTGACTATGATTAAGATGAAACAGCCATCTAAATATAACTTTTTAATTTTGCATTTTACAATGCTATTTTTGTCTGATAAATTTTATTTGTTTGTCCTTCTTTCACGCCCTAACTAAGCAAACAATCGACTTTAATTTTGGTATAGAGTTCGTTAAAAGTACGGTGAGTCATAGGCTACTTTTTATCATGTTATTCCAACTAGAACGGCCGCCGCCGTTAAAACCACGCCGTTGAAACCGCGGGCGAACGCTAATAATCGATAATGCTTTTTTATACTTATTATAATTTATTAAAATAGAAAAATATTGGAAAACAACTCGGTCACAAGCGAATTTTCAGATGGGAATTGGCTTTTTTGTTTATTCGCTAGTTAAAATACTCTCTAATTTAAATGGTCATATGTACATTCGGAGAATGAAAACGTTGACCAGTTTTCAAATAAATTTATTTAAGCGTTGCAAGCAACCAAAAATTTAATATCTCGAGCTCCTTCGTGTTTCGGAAAGCACGTGAAGCCGTTGGTCCTGTTTTTTTTTTTGCAGTTGTAAGTACTTTCCAACAATCTGGATTGAGCCCGCGTTGTGGGTTATTACTTATCCATCCCTTAGGAAGGCAACAGAACCGAGCCCCAGCAGAGAGATCATGAAAATGGCTGATGGTTAAGTGTTTCTTTTATCAAGATATAGTTAATTTTCATTCCAACAATATTAATGAGAGAGTCTATTAAAACTCGCATAAGATAATAATTGTTCGTTGCAACCAAACCTAGTAAATTACTATTTAAACTCACATTATCAATCCAATTAGAACTAGATAGCGTGATATTGATACCGACATCACCTAAACTACATTTTGAATTTACGGCCAGTACAATGTTCGAAGTAATTCCCAACCCGGCTGAATGCTCGTTTCGTTGTTCACGTACGTAAAGTCACACCAGGGAATCGATTCTGTGACAATAGAGAACCGGAACAGTATCGTTACAACGCTTTTTGCATTTAAATCGAGCTTCATATGCTTTACAAAATTGCTCTTTTTTGAGCTGAAAACACTGGCCAAATTAAGGCGATGGTAACGGCCGCTAAGTTTTTTTTTGTTAACAGAGGTAAGTCTAAACAAGAGAATTTCTCGAAAACTATACATAGGGACATACTAAACCTGCAGCACGTGGCTTTAAATGCTGTCTAGCGCCCGAAATTAATAACCTATCTGTAGATATGGATTAAAAAGAGTAAAAGAGGTGCCCAACATGAAAGAAGGAATAGTTATAACAATAAATTTACTTAATAACAAAAAGCAAGATAAAATATGAATAGCTACGAGTGCAACACGTATCCTTTTATAAGCATGACTCAACGCCATCTGGCGACATATCGGAGTAACTTACAAGGAAATCATTAATAGCAACACGTCTCCATTTGGTTCCAAATTATTTCGTTAAGCTATATGGCGCTGTGTTAGCAGTTGCTGATATTTTTGTTAATTTGATCAAAATAACGACGGTATCCTAGGCAATTATCTACAGATAGGTTATTGATTTCAGGCGTAGATCACGCCACACATGACTCGCGTCATGCGACTGATTTGTATGTGGCAAAACAAACAGATAAATGCTTAAGCTACAAAGAAATACTATTTCAAAATACTCGACAGAATAAATGCTAGTTAAGCTAAGCTGGTAGAAGTTTTGAGAGCGATGTTATCTCAATTAGTTGTAAAGTTCAGACCATTAACAGCGTAGGCGATAAATAATGATAGTTTTCATAACATAATATTATTTTACATTAAACAAAACTTTAATGTTGTTACTTATAAACGTAGGGTAATGTTACACTTGGTATAAAAATGAAGTTGTCACTTTTATTCGTTAATAAAAAAAGGAAGACAGCTTCAGTTTTAAGCCAAGTGTAACTTAACACCACGTCTAAAAGTATAAATAATTACGCTATCCACAGATACTTTTAGACATTACAAGGCCTCGATGCTCCTACTGTTAACGTTCTATAGTGTTTCTATGGCAGCTTTTCAACAGATTGACTTCTACTTTTAATTTTGACGACGCGTCTGGACACGAAAAGACAATTGTAACGTTTTAATTTTGCATTTGACAATGCTATTTTTATGTGATAATTATTAAACAAGAAAATATAGGCACTAGAAAAAAGCAACCTGTCTCATGTCGCTCTGACGGGATTCGAACCGGCATCCTTGGAAATCCGGCCCAATGCTCTAACCAATTAGGCCATAGAGACCTATGAGGACACGTTCTTGTTTAATATTTATCACCAAAAAAAATGCATTGTAAAGTGCAAAATTCAAAGTTATAATTAGATGGCTGTTTCATCTCTCGATAGTCAAACATTTATAAAAAAGTTTCTTTCGAATGCGACGATATCATTGATGAAATGAGGATGGCCAACTCCGTAGAAAGGTCTATATACTAGAAAAAATCGACGTGTCAGACGTGTGTCTCATAGGTATAGAGATATATAGTTGGTTAGAGCAATGGGCCGGATTCCCAAGGATGCAGGTTCGAATCTCGTCAGAGCGACATGAGACTGCTTTTGAGGTTGCTTTTTTCTAGTATATTTTCTTATTAAATATTTATCACGACAGGCAAATATTTGTGGGCATGAACATGTCTATTTGTCTTGGTCTGAGTGTTTAATATGTATATTATGTATGTATTTACAAATAGTATATAAGTATGTTTATTCTTTATCTGGTATCCATAACACAAGTTCTTATGAATCTTACCTTAGGCTAGATAATTAGTGTAATTGTACGTAACTTAGGTACAGTAACTAAAATAGATTTACGAGGATTTTACTTAAAACAAACCCAGTGTCGCATAAATAAGTGTCATTGTTAGAGAAATTAATACAAGATTGAAAATGTCATTTCCTCCGCACGTCTTACATAAGGACATTCATACATTTTCAAGAACGTTTTATACGCCCATATCAAAGTATGTGTTGTATACATTATCGTCCTTTTAGCTTATATCCGTTTTGGGGTCGATGTAATGCTCTTTCCCCCACGCCCCCTATAATCCGTCTCTTTCTGAACACTACATAATGACAGTAATTTTTCATGCTAAGTTTAGTAGTTTTCTTGTGGTGGTTGTTCTATATAAGTCATCTGTTAGAATAATGAGTTCGCTAAGATAAGGAAAATGATAATAGTTTGTATCACTTAATGGCGTTCTATTGGAACATTTGATTAAGTAGTTTTTGGGTCTGCTAAAAAGAAGAATATGAATAAAAACATAAATTCAATTCAATCATTCAAGTAAGTTATGACTCACTTTGGAGTGTGAGTCGGGCATTCGTAGTGTGCGCATCGTTCAAATCATATCCTTAGGAAATACTTATAAATGCAAGTTTATGTGCACATTATAAACAACATCAAACGTAAACCAGCTAAACAACAGTTTATGAACATTATTACAGTGACAAGTTAAAGTATTAGGTGGTATTAGTGCAGTTTTTGTGAAAATTACAACTGGATTCGATATTTAATTAGCGATCAGCTGCTACCGCCTAAGTTAACAGTGAGCAGCCGAGAGATACGCGTAAGCGCCAGTCATCGCACGGCGCATAAGACCTTTTTCTCGCGGCCGCTGCTCTATGGGAACATTCTGCAAAGAACTTCGGACGGTGATATTGTTTTGTTTACTATCTATTAATAAACCACACGAACCAAATTGTTAAGGGGCCATACAAAGCTAGAAGAAATAAGGATTTCCCCCGCGCGTCCCGCACCCTATGCCGCTGTCGACTAGCTCCGCGCGTGTCGTTATCGCAGGCCGAGAACAAAGTTCGCTTGAGTTTACGTGCACAGTGTAATGAAGAAAACAGAGACAAGTGTCGCATGTATATACACATACTTAATGCATTCAAATAGATATTCCTGGTGAGTACTGTTTATTGTTTATTTTATAAATTACGTTTTTTAATAATATTTATAATGTTTTTTCTGTTTCAGATTGGCAACAGTGTAGCGCAATTAAAAACAGGAGACGAGTACTTTTTTATTATGGTAATCCTTAGGTAACCTGAGGATTAATAATAAACATACAAGTAATAAATATATAAAAAATGTGCGACATTACATTTTGTATTGTAATGTGGTTTGGTGAACCTCCCGCATTATTATTCGTTTTACATATGTTAATAACCATCTTGGGATCCATTGGTCTGTATGCCTAGTGTGAGTTTTGTTTGCTTACGTGAAATTTATATGAAAAAAACGCAATTTACACGTTCTGACAGGGGTTCAGTACGTCTCTCAATAATAATTATAGTAATTAATACACTCAACACAAAGATCCTTTTCTTATTAATTTTTGATTTTAGTATAGAAATGCAAAAAAAAATATTAATATAT